>JAAALK010000286.1:32565248-33179111 GCA_019279435.1 Zizania palustris
TCCCTCGCGCGCGAACCTGACACCGCGGTCCCTCCTGTCAGTCCTCTCTCTCACACCCGCTGGTCAGTGGCCCCCGCCTGTCAGCTTCGCCTTCAACCTCCCGCCTCCGCCCCCAAATCCCGCCGGCCGATGACCCCGCCTCGGATCCGCCCCGCTGGCCCCTCCCGCATTCATTTGCCGCCGGTTTAATGCACCCCGAGCCCCCCTGCCCGTTTAATCGCGTTAAAGGGCGCGTTTAAGCACCCGGGAACGCAGCTCCATGCATGGCCGAGCCCTCGCCGGCGACTTAAAGCTCTCCCCCAGCTTTCCTTGCATGCGAACCCTCTCCGGTGTCCTATTTAAACCCCGGCCTGAGCCGCGTCCGACCCCCACGCCCTCTCGCTTTGAGAACGAACTGGAGCGCCCTCCCTTCGCCTTTGAACAACTTCCCTCCTGCTTCGCCTCCGGCCGCCCCTTGCCGTCGCCTCGGACCACCCCGGCCCGCGCCTCTGCCACTGTCGTGACCGCAAGGATGTCCCCTACCTCGGCCACGTCTCCGCTGGTCAAGGAGATCGCCGGAACACCGTCGTCGTCGAGTACCCGAGGAGCCTTCCGCGTCTACCCTCATCGCCGGCCACGCCCCGTCGTCCCCGGACCGCCGCCAAGGTACCATCGTGACCGCCGTAGTGTCCTCCTTCCATTTTTAGGCTTAGCTAGGGCCGCCGTCGCTCGCCGTGGCCGCTGGCCCGCTCGTCGTCGTCGGAGAAGACGACCGGCACGGGTCGAGTACCCGTGCCGTGTTGGATTCGATCCACGCCGTGCGATCCAGATCTAACGGTCCGGATTTAATCCCTCGTGCGATTTAATCGGCGCCATTGGATCTGAGCGAAGCGGTACGGTGCAATCCCGTGCGTTCGTTGGTATTTAAAACCCGCGTTTAATCTCGTGCGTCCACGTGGTACCCCTTCGCACGTTTTAATCCTGACCGTCCATCGCGACTTACGCGTCCCGCCTCGCCCTCGCGCGTCGGATCTGGATCCGACGGTCCAGATCGACCCGGCGCACGCGCATAGTGCGCGGGTTCACCGTGGGCCTGGCTCACCGTGGACCCGAGGGATTTAAAATTTGAAAATAAATTCCAGAAAACGCTTTTAAACTTGTAAAATTCATATCTAATGCATTTGAACTCTAAAAATTGTCATTTCAATTTCAAAAAATTCATAATAATATTCTCTACATGTTTATACAATAAAAACAGTAGGTTTACATTAGACATTTCATGTTTATTTAAATGAATGTTTAAATACCCTTAGGTTAAAATGAAAAATTTAATTATTTAAATTCCAGTAAAGTTTATATTTATTTATTTCCTGTTGACATGAATAAATCACTAGGTTTCCTATGGAACCTTCAATTTTAAATTCATTAAAGGACTTGAAATTGAGAATAACCCCTTTTAGAACCCCTCTCTAAAAAGGACTACTTTTTAAATTCATTTAAAATTTCCTCAGGAGATACACCACAGGACCTTAACAATTGAAATTATTTTATTTATAATCCAACCAACTTTAACTTATGTGTTCATAATGTAATGTTATATTGTTTGATTGAATGTGTTCTTTTTATTTTACTTTATATTAAAAAGACTACGACGTCGCCGAGGAGCCGGAGTACTTCCCCGAAGTCCCTCCCTCTCCCTTTGCTGAACAAGGCAAGTCACCAAACCATTCTTTTGAACATATTGAACCCATGTTTGAGTTGACTATCGCTAAAATACATAGGTTATATATGCATTAGTCAAATGAAACCCTACATTATATTTATTAGGATCCCCCGACCTTGATGTGCAACCCAAGCCATGCTATCTCGCCTAACCTCCTTGTCACCATATGATCAATGATATTAGATAGTGTCCAAAGTATTGACACGGCCGCTATAGGATAAAAATGAGTCGTAGCAAAATGGTTCCATTATATGATCCCCGTACTTCTTATCCTTGGAAATTCTGTTGGTGATGAGTCATGGTTGTGAGTGTATGCATGGTGGGTTCCGGGTGCAAGCTAGGGCATTGGTCGGTAGCACCCGGGGCACTATAAGGACCGGTCTGAGGGATCCGTTGCAATACACTTACGTACTAACCACAAGTCTAGTGGGTAAGTCCTAACTAAGGTATGGGTTGTTCCAAACCGAGGCCACCATTTGGAGATGGGTCAAGTTGCACCTGCGGGTGACTTGTACCAATGTGGCGCAAAAGGGGGTGCGACGTTAGCCGGGATGCGGCCCGGCGCGCCGGCGAAACCTAGAGCGGGTGGTTATCGCTTGGAACATCTCATATTGAGGTTTTGGCACGAGTTCCCGTGAAATGGGTCATCTCGTTGGGATGAGTGCGTGCCTTGTGGGTACAGTAGTACATCTCTGATCAGAGTCTTAAATCTTTTCGAAAAGCCGAGCCCACGGTCAAGGGCGGGTTGCGTGACATCCCCCAGTTAGTTTACTTTGAATATGAATGTGCATGATGGATTGACATGTAAGGACCGTTGTGCGAGGAGGTAAAACGTACTCCTCGAGTTAGTTGATGTCGATGATGCTCATGTTTACTTTCCGCATGATTAAAATATGATTACACTAAATGCCATAACTGCAACTGCTTTATTCTGCAATGTTAGCCATTACCCTTCCTTGTTTATTATCCTGCATTATTATTGCATTTGCGGTGGCTTGTTGAGTACTTTTTGTACTCATACCCGTTGGACCCCACAGAGGATGCTTACTTTGAAGACGGTCTGGAGTAGCGACCCAGTCGGGAAGGAAAATCCTGAAGAAGATGTTCGTCATGCCGTTTTCTAATTAGTCTATTTTACTGTTTTATTAAAACAATGTTGTAATAAATATGGTCTGCGTACCATGAACACTGTCGTATGTACGATTGTCGCATGATGAACCTCTTGTATTATTGTTTTTCTTATGAAATTCAATAATGTCTCGATTTGTTAAATCGGGGCGTCACAAGATGGTATCAGAGCCGACTCGACTGTAGGAAGCCAAACAGACCCGCCTAGCCATTAGCCACAGGAAATTATTTCTCGAAAATCTACTTCATAAACTTTGTTCCTCTCCTCACTTTTATTCAACTTGCTGTTTTGTAGATGCCTGTCTACCAAGTCCACAGCTACTGCCGCCACTACGAGGGCTTCGTCCGGGAGCTCCGTATGATGCTCACCTTCCTCGGGTTCCTCTTCGAACCCGAATTTCAAGGAGTCTACCCCGGCGAGTTTGCCGGGCCTTGCGACGTCTCCCTCACCACCGCACTTGGAGGCCCGACTTTCGACGTCGCGTGCCAACGAGTCGCCCTCCAGGCCCTCATGGAGCTGAGGATGATCTACGATGATCGTCTTCAGAACTCGTCCTTCCGGCTCGTGCCGAAGCGTACTCCCGGAGCCCACCGTAGCATCTACCTCGGAGTTCACTCCGTGCGTGATCCGGTCATGGCCTGGCAGTCGCGTCTTCTACAGGCCATGGATGATCTCCACACCGAGGCGGTGCTCGACACCGACGAGCACCATGAGGCGGTCGAGTTCCTTCGTGAAGAAACGAAGAACTTGATCCAGCAGAACGGCGAGTTACAGCGCAAGATCATGCAGCTGCAGAAGGACATCGCTGAGATGGTTCCTCTTCTTCCAAGGAAGAAGAAGCCCATCCGTGAGCCCCTCCCTCGCCCCAAGAGGATTCCGCCACGACCCTCCCCCGCCAGGCCCTCTACCAGCGCCCCTCCTCCACGCCCCGGCCTCGTCTCCGACTCCATCATCGAGAATTTTCTCGAGCCCACCATCTCTCTGGAGCCGCGCACTCGTGGTTCCGAGAGCACGGAGACCGCCTCCGGTGGCGAGTAGGCGTTAGGAGACGCGAATTTAAATAAAAATCATGATTTTGTATGTGGTGCCGTCTGCAACGAGTTGGGTTGTAGATGGAATAAGAGCTTGATGTAATGGACAATTTATACCACTTGATATATTTATGCGCTTGAATCCTATATGTTATTATTGGTTAAATTTTTGGTTCGTCATCTTTTGCTTTGTATATTCAGAAGATGACCGATCACCAGAACACCGGCTCCAACAACGGAGCAGGAGGAAGCCGTGATGCGCCTGAGGGTGTTGTGCCCAACTGGGGTGCAACAGGCCCGCGTCAATCCGGGTCGCCTTCCGCCAACCACCCCACCTTGGCGGAGATGATGGCGAATCAGAACCACCTGATCACCGCCCTCCTCACCCAAATGCAGCACCAACAGGCTCAGTTGGACCGTCTGCAGAACGAGGAGCCCGCCCCTCGTGCACCAGCACCCGCGCCCGCTCCGCAACTCTCTGAGTTCCTGCGCGTGTGCCCGCCCATCTTTTCGAGCACCACCAACCCGATGGAGGCCGGAGATTGGCTTCGCACCATCGAAAAGAAGCTCGACCTCCTCCCCTGCACCGACCGGGAGCGAGTGGCCTTCGCCACTCACCAGCTCCAGGGTCCCGCCGCAGAATGGTGGGACAACTACCGTGAGTCCCAGCCAGAGGGCCACGTGGTGACTTGGGCGGAGTTCACCAGCGCCTTTCGTGCCGCCCACGTCCCCGCCGGCGTCATCGCGGTGAAACAGCAGGAGTTCCGCGACCTGCAGCAAGGCAACAGGACTGTCATGGAGTACCTCCATGAGTTCAACCGCCTCGCCCGCTACGCACCGGAGGAAGTGCGCACCGACGCCCTCCGCCAAGCCAAGTTCCTCAGGGGACTTAAGGATGAGCTGTCCATCCAGCTCGTCGCCGCCGACTTCGCTGACTTCCAGCGGCTGGTCAACAAAGCGCTCATCCAAGAGACTGAGCAGAACAAGCTAGACCTCAAGAAGAGGAAGATGATCGCCTTCAAGCATCAGCAGGCGAACTCTCAGAGGCCCCGCTTCGTCCCTCCGCCACCAGCGCCCGCCTACCATCCTCGGCCCGCCTACAGGCCACCTCACGCAGCCGGTGGATCCAACGCTGGGCATCCTCGCCCCGCTCCACCAGCTCCGGCCGCTCAGCCGACACCAGCCGCCAAGGCCCCGATCTTGAAGAATCGCCAAGGAAGGCCGGTCGTCTGCTTCAACTGCCGTAAGGAAGGGCACTATTCGCACCAGTGTCCTCACCCCAAGCAGACCCAAGGCGCAGCGCCCAACCAGGCGGTTCGCGCCCGCGTCAACCACATCAGCGCGGAGGAAGCTCAGGAGGCTCCTGAAGTCGTGCTCGGTACGTTTACTGTGAATTCCGTACCGGCCATCATATTATTTGACTCTGGAGCAACCCACTCCTTCATCTCGGAAAATTTTGTGAAAACAAACAATCTGGACGTGCTCCCTCTACCCATTCACATGGTGATTGCCACCCCCGGCAATAGGACCTCAGCCCGCTTATACAGCCCTAAGGTTCAACTTGACATCCAAGGAGTGTTGTTTCGGGCCGAGCCTGTCCTCATCCAATGCACCGGACTCGACCTTATACTAGGGATGGATTGGTTGATGAAGCACAAGGGAGTGATCGACTGTGCCAACAAGTCCGTCATGGTGACCCATCCTGAAGGCGTAACCGTCACCTTCCGGATGACCAGTCGCAAACCACTCGGAGCATCCCTTCGCTCAATAGCCCTTGAAGAGGTGCCAATAGTCAAGGAGTTTGCAGATGTCTTCCCCGAAGATCTACCCGGAATGCCTCCCAAGCGGGACATCGAATTCAGAATCGAACTTGTCCCCGGGACCACTCCAATCTCCAAGCGCCCATACCGAATGGCCGCCAATGAACTAGCCGAAGTCAAGAGCAACATCGAAGACCTAGAGCAGAAAGGTTACATCCGACCGAGTACCTCACCCTGGGGTGCACCGGTTATATTTGCCATGAAGAAGGACAAGACCAAGAGGATGTGCGTGGACTATAGAGCCTTGAACGACGTAACCATCAAGAACAAATACCCATTGCCTCGGATCGACGACCTGTTCGATCAGCTGAAAGGATCCTCGGTGTTTTCCAAAATTGACCTCAGGTCAGGTTATCACCAGTTGAGGATCAGGGAAGAAGATATACCCAAGACTGCCTTCACCTCCCGCTATGGACTCTACGAGTACACCGTGATGTCGTTCGGACTCACGAATGTCCCGGCCTTTTTCATGAACATGATGAACAATGTATTCATGGAGTTCTTGGACAAGTTCATCGTGGTATTCATCGACGATATCCTCGTTTACTCCAAGACCAAGGACGAACACGAGACTCACCTCCGTCTGACCCTCAGAAAGCTAAGGGAGCAGCAACTGTACGCCAAATACAGCAAATGCGAATTTTGGTCGTCTGAGGTGAAGTTCCTCGGCCATGTTATATCTGCTAGAGGAATAGCAGTGGACCCAACCACCGTTGAAGCGGTAACCAACTGGCTACAGCCAACGACCGTGACCGAGATCTAGAGTTTTCTCGGATTGACCGGATACTACCGCCGGTTCATCGAGAATTTTTCCAAGATCGCCAAGCCTATGACCAGACTTCTGCAGAAGGAAGTAAAGTTTGAATGGACCCCCGACTGCGAAGAAAGCTTCCAGACCCTCAAGAAGAAGCTAGTATCAGCTCCCATTCTGACTCTGCCAGACATCCGGAAAGACTTCCACGTCTACTGTGATGTCTCTCGTCAAGGATTGGGATGCGTCTTAATGCAAGAAGGGAAGGTGATATCCTACGCCTCCCAGCAGTTGAGACCGCATGAGCTGAACTACCCAACCCACGACCTGGAACTAGCAGCCGTGGTTCATGCCTTGAAGATATGGAGACATTACCTTGTGGGAAACCGGTGTGAGGTCTTCACCGACCACAAGAGCCTCAAGTATATATTCACCCAACCAGATCTGAATCTCAGGCAAAGGAGATGGTTGGAACTGATCAAGGATTACGACTTGGGCATCCATTACCATCCGGGCAAAGCGAATGTGGTGGCAGACGCCCTTAGTCGAAAAGGGTACTGCAATGCCATCATGATTCAGGACCAAGCTCCTTTACTTTACAAGGAGATGGAAAGGCTAAACCTAGGGATCACCACCCGAGCGTACCTCGCTGCCTTGGAGTCTCGGCCTGTCTTAATAGACCAGATCCGAGAAAAGCAAAAGGAAGACCCGGACATCCTGGAGATCCAGCAAAACATGAGGAAGGGTAAAGCCCTCGGATTTTCCGAGGACGAGCATGGTACCATCTGGTTCGGAAACCGAGTATGCGTGCCCAACCTACCTGAGTTGAGGACTCTCATCCTTCAAGAAGCCCACGATACTCTATACTCCATCCATCCCGGGAGTACAAAGATGTATCAAGACCTAAAGGAAAAATATTGGTGGGTCAGCATGAAGAGAGAAATAGCAGAGTATGTGGCCAAGTGCGACACATGCCGGCGAGTCAAGGCAGAGCATCAGAGGCCTGCCGGACTTCTTCAACCTCTCAAGGTCCCTGAATGGAAGTGGGAAGAGATAGGAATGGACTTCATCACGGGACTGCCCAGGACCCAAGCTGGTCATGATTCTATCTGGGTGATCGTCGACCGACTCACCAAGGTAGCTCACTTCGTTCCGGTCAAGACAACGTACACCGTCGCCAAGTTGGCTGAGTTGTTTATGACCCGGATCGTGTGCCTTCACGGAGTTCCTAAGAAAATTGTATCTGACCGTGGGAGTCAGTTTACCTCCAAGTTTTGGAAGAACCTTCAAGAGGAACTCGGCACCCGGCTGAACTTTAGCACCGCCTATCATCCACAGACCGATGGTCAAACCGAAAGGGTCAACCAGATATTGGAGGATATGCTTAGAGCTTGTGCTCTAGACTTTGGCGGAATGTGGGACAAGAACTTACCATATGCAGAGTTCTCCTACAACAACAGCTATCAAGCCAGCCTGCAAATGTCCCCGTTCGAAGCACTCTATGGGCGTAAGTGCAGAACGCCATTGTTCTGGGATCAAACCGGAGAGTCACAACTGTTTGGGACTGACTTATTGAGAGAAGCTGAAGAGAAGGTTAAGATCATAAGAGACCGATTGAAGGCAGCCCAATCCAGGCAAAAGAGCTATGCCGACAACCGTCGAAGGGACCTAGCCTTTGAAGAGGGCGATTACGTCTACCTCCGAGTCACTCCCCTCCGTGGCACTCAAAGGTTCAACATGAAAGGCAAACTAGCACCCCGCTACGTCGGACCTTTCCAGATCCTCCGACGACAAGGAGAAGTGGCATATCAACTTGAACTGCCTCCATCATTGGCAGGAGTTCACGATGTGTTCCATGTCTCTCAGCTGAAGAAGTGCCTCCGTGTACCTACCGAACAAGCCGACCTTCAGCAGCTTAATGTCCAAGAAGACTTGACCTACATAGAGAAACCCATCAAGATCTTGGAAACCAAGGAACGGGTAACCAGGAGTCGCGTTGTCCGCTTCTGCAAGGTTCAATGGAACAACCATCCCGCCGAAGAAGCCACTTGGGAAAAGGAAGACGAACTGAAAGCCCAATATCCCGAGTTATTCGAGTAGCGTTCCAATCTCGAGGACGAGATTCTTGTAAGGGGGGTAGGTTTGTAACACCCCAAATTTTCAAAAACAATAAATATATTATTAAATTCAATTTCTTGGAATTATTATTTCAGAAAATGCTTTTAATACCCTTTTATACCCTTTTGAACTACAACATAGAGTAGATGGCCAAACTAGGAGCTGAAAATTTTTGTATAAACTCCCAAGCCCAAGAAACGTTTTTGAGAATTTTTACAGATTTTTAATCACTTTGGAAATGCCCCAAAAGGTTTAAACTATTTTCTGGAATTATTTTTATTCGGAAAAGCTTTAGAACAGTATTGGGCTCCCCTCCCTCCCTTCTCCCTCTCCCGGCCGGCCCAGCCCACTCCACCCGCGCGCTTAGACTGACAACCCGGTCCCACCTGTCGGCGCCGAATCCCTCCCCTCACGCGCGAACCTGACACCGCGATCCCTCCTGTCAGTCCTCTCTCTCACACCCGCTGGTCAGTGGCCCCCGCCTGTCAGCTTCGCCTTCAACCTCCCGCCTCCGCCCCCAAATCCCGCCGGCCGATGACCCCGCCTCGGATCCGCCCCGCTGGCCCCTCCCGCATTCATTTGCCGCCGGTTTAATGCACCCCGAGCCCCCCTGCCCGTTTAATCGCGTTAAAGGGCGCGTTTAAGCCCCCGGGAACGCAGCTCCATGCATGGCCGAGCCCTCGCCGGCGACGTAAAGCTCTCCCCCAGCTTTCCTTGCATGCGAACCCTCTCCGGTGTCCTATTTAAACCCCCGGCCTGAGCCGCGTCCGACCCCCACGCCCTCTCGCTTTGAGAACGAACTGAGCGCCCTCCCTTCGCCTTTGAACAACTTCCCCCCTGCTTCGCCTCCGGCCGCCCCTTGCCGTCGCCTCGGACCACCCCGGCCCGCGCCTCCACCACCGTCGTGACCGCAAGGATGTCCCCTACCTCGGCCACGTCTCCGCTGGTCAAGGAGATCGCCGGAACACCGTCGTCGTCGAGTACCCGAGGAGCCTTCCGCGTCTACCCTCATCGCCGGCCACGCCCCGTCGTCCCCGGACCGCCGCCAAGGTACCATCGTGACCGCCGTAGTGTCCTCCTTCCATTTTTAGGCTTAGCTAGGGCCGCCGTCGCTCGCCGTGGCCGCTGGCCCGCTCGCCGTCGTCGGAGAAGACGACCGGCACGGGTCGAGTACCCGTGCCGTGTCGGATTCGATCCACGCCGTGCGATCCAGATCTAACGGTCCGGATTTAATCCCTCGTGCGATTTAATCGGCGCCATTGGATCTGAGCGAAGCGGTACGGTGCAATCCCGTGCGTTCGTTGGTATTTAAAACCCGCGTTTAATCTCGTGCGTCCACGTGGTACCCCTTCGCACGTTTTAATCCTGACCGTCCATCGCGACTTACGCGTCCCGCCTCGCCCTCGTGCGTCGGATCTGGATCCGACGGTCCAGATCGACCCGGCGCACGCGCATAGTGCGCGGGTTCACCGTGGGCCTGGCTCACCGTGGACCCGAGGGATTTAAAATTTGAAAATAAATTCCAGAAACGCTTTTAAACTTGTAAAATTCATATCTAATGCATTTGAACTCTAAAAATTGTCATTTCAATTTCAGAAAATTCATAATAATATTCTCTACATGTTTATACAATAAAAACAGTAGGTTTACATTAGACATTTCATGTTTATTTAAATGAATGTTTAAATACCCTTAGGTTAAAAATGAAAAATTTAATTATTTAAATTCCAGTAAAGTTTATATTTATTTATTTCCTGTTGACATGAATAAATCACTAGGTTTCCTATGGAACCTTCAATTTTAAATTCATTAAAGGACTTGAAATTGAGAATAACCCCTTTTAGAACCCCTCTCTAAAAAGGACTACTTTTTAAATTCATTTAAAATTTCCTCAGGAGATACACCACAGGACCTTAACAATTGAAATTATTTTATTTATAATCCAACCAACTTTAACTTATGTGTTCATAATGTAATGTTATATTGTTTGATTGAATGTGTTCTTTTTATTTTACTTTATATTAAAAAGACTACGACGTCGCCGAGGAGCCGGAGTACTTCCCCGAAGTCCCTCCCTCTCCCTTTGCTGAACAAGGCAAGTCACCAAACCATTCTTTTGAACATATTGAACCCATGTTTGAGTTGACTATCGCTAAAATACATAGGTTATATATGCATTAGTCAAATGAAACCCTACATTATATTTATTTAGGATCCCCCGACCTTGATGTGCAACCCAAGCCATGCTATCTCGCCTAACCTCCTTGTCACCATATGATCAATGATATTAGATAGTGTCCAAAGTATTGACACGGCCGCTATAGGATAAAAATGAGTCGTAGCAAAATGGTTCCATTATATGATCCCCGTACTTCTTATCCTTGGAAATTCTGTTGGTGATGAGTCATGGTTGTGAGTGTATGCATGGTGGGTTCCGGGTGCAAGCTAGGGCATTGGTCGGTAGCACCCGGGGCACTATAAGGACCGGTCTGAGGGATCCGTTGCAATACACTTACGTACTAACCACAAGTCTAGTGGGTAAGTCCTAACTAAGGTATGGGTTGTTCCAAACCGAGGCCACCATTTGGAGATGGGTCAAGTTGCACCTGCGGGTGACTTGTACCAATGTGGCGCAAAAGGGGGTGCGACGTTAGCCGGGATGCGGCCCGGCGCGCCGGCGAAACCTAGAGCGGGTGGTTATCGCTTGGAACATCTCATATTGAGGTTTTGGCACGAGTTCCCGTGAAATGGGTCATCTCGTTGGGATGAGTGCGTGCCTTGTGGGTACAGTAGTACATCTCTGATCAGAGTCTTAAATCTTTTCGAAAAGCCGAGCCCACGGTCAAGGGCAGGTTGCGTGACATCCCCCAGTTAGTTTACTTTGAATATGAATGTGCATGATGGATTGACATGTAAGGACCGTTGTGCGAGGAGGTAAAACGTACTCCTCGAGTTAGTTGATGTCGATGATGCTCATGTTTACTTTCCGCATGATTAAAATATGATTACACTAAATGCCATAACTGCAACTGCTTTATTCTGCAATGTTAGCCATTACCCTTCCTTGTTTATTATCCTGCATTATTATTTGCATTTGCGGTGGCTTGTTGAGTACTTTTTGTACTCATACCCGTTGGACCCCACAGAGGATGCTTACTTTGAAGACGGTCTGGAGTAGCGACCCAGTCGGGAAGGAAAATCCTGAAGAAGATGTTCGTCATGCCGTTTTCTAATTAGTCTATTTTACTGTTTTATTAAAACAATGTTGTAATAAATATGGTCTGCGTACCATGAACACTGTCGTATGTACGATTGTCGCATGATGAACCTCTTGTATTATTGTTTTTCTTATGAAATTCAATAATGTCTCGATTTGTTAAATCGGGGCGTCACAATTAACCTATGAGTTATAGCGATAATTTATTAAAACATGGGCTCAATAATGATCAACTGTTTCCACAGGGGTGGTCGATGACTTGCCTTGATCAGCAAATGGGGATGGAGGAACTTCGGGATAGAACTCCGGCTCCTCGACGAACTCGTAGTCTTCTCGATACGGAAAAATAAACAATACATTCAATAAACAGATAAAAATCCACCAAATACTATACATACATGTTTATGGGTGTTGTTATGTGAATTAATATTTTAATATTCTGAAGTTTGGTATAAAACAGTAAAGCTTAACTTTTTAGGGTTTTTCCTAATTTATTTTCTGTATTAATAATTTTAACCCTAAGGGGTTTTTATTCATTTATTTATTAAGAATATTTTGGGTAACAGTAACATACTGTTTTTATGGCATTAATGTGTAGAGAATAAATTTCTGAATTTAACAAAATTTGAATGGTGAAATTTGGAGTTAAAATGAGTAAGTTATGAATTTTCAAAATTTAAATCAATTTCTGGAATTTTATTTAAACTGGAAAATGGGCTCTGGTCCACGGTGAGCCAGGCCCACGGTGGACTGGGCCACTATGCGCATGGACCGGATCAACCAGATCCGTTGGATCCAGATCCAACGATAAGGCGCGAGGCGGGTGGCTTTAATGAAAATGGACGGTCCAGATTAAATCATAGCGAACGGGTACGCGTGGACGCACGAGATCGCTCCTGCGCTTTAAGTCACGATCGACGGCTGAGAGGCCTCGATACCGCTTTGACCAGATGAACGCCCCAGATTAAGGCAAAGGGGGTTCTAATCCCAGTCATTTATCGCAGATCGAGCGGCCGAGAGCCCGTACGGCACGGCACGCGTCGGAGGGGGTGATTACCCTTCGTCTCCGGCGACGGCGGGGCTCGGGTGCGGCGGCGACGGCGGCGGCGAGGGCCTAGGGGCCTAGTTCTCGGTGAAAACGGAAAGAGGAGAGTGAGGGGAGCGCGATGGTACCAGAGATGGCGACGGCGGATGACTGACGGCGACCGGCGGCGAGGGTAGACGATGGGGCTCCTCGGGTGCTCGTCGGCGACGATGATCCGGCAGGTTCCACGGCCAACGGAGGTGTGGCCGAGGACGGGCAGGTCTTGGTGGTCTCGATGGTGGTGGTGGCTAGGGCTGGGGAGGCCAGAGCCGACGGCGAACGGCGGCCGGAGTTGAAGCCGAGGGAAAACCCAAAAGCGAAGGGAGAGCGCTCTGGTCGACTTGAGCTCGTCTGCGGAGGTGTGGGCTGAGGGCGGTGAAGGAGAGGGGTATTTATAGGGGGTTCGCCAGCGTTCAAACGGAAGGGAACCGGGGTTTCCATTTCCCCTCCGCCGGTGAACTTTCCATAGCCGAAAGCACCTTCCATGTGTGCAGAGAACGCGTGGCCTTAGTTGGAAAGTGATCGCCGGAGCTTGGTAAGTCGGGTTTGGGCGCCAATTTGGCAAGGGGAAGCTGGCAGCGGCGGATTGGAAAGTGGGAGGGTCGCCGGCGATGGAAAGGGGAGCGATCCCCTTCCATCTGGGACGAAGCTCCTCACAGGTGGCCCCCACCCGTCGGTGAGTGAGCGAGAAAGGAAAACCAGACAGGCGGGTCCCGTCGGTCAGAGAGAGAAAGAGGGGAGTGAGTGGCTGCCATGTGGGACCCAGGCGGGCGCGGGCGAGAGAGGAGAGAGGGGGAAGTGCGCCGACAGGCGGGTCCCACATGTTAGTGACATGAGCTTGGGTTGGGCTGGGCTGGAGGTACTTTGGAGGTTGGCGGCCCGTTAGGATTTAAATGGTTTTTCTGATTTAAAATAATTCCAATAATTCATTTATTTGATTAAGGGTTGAATCACTGTTGATAAAAACTTGGAAAAATTCCTAAAATTATATTTTGGCCTCTAGTTTATCTCATAAAATTTTCAAGTCCAGATTTTGAATATTTATCTATGTTTGTCTTTAATTGGGTTCTTTATGGGTTTTTCCCTAATTATAAATTCCAGAAATGTATTTAATAATATTTTTCTTTTATTTTAATTCCTTTTTATTTGTGGGGTGTTACAACAAGCCACCGCAAATGCAAGTAATAATGCAAGATAATAAAAAAGGAAGGATAATGGCTAAAAGTGCGGAAAAGTACATTTTCAGTTATTGCATTTAGTGTAGTCAGATTTTATCATGCAGAATAATAAACATGAACATCAATAATACCATCTAACTCGAGGAGTACGTTTTCCCTCCCCGCACAACAGTCCTTACATGTCAAACCATCATGCACATCCATTCCAATAGTAAACTAACTGTGGGATGTCACGCAACCCGCACTTGACCGTGGGCTCGGCTTTTCGAAAAGATTTATGACTTTGATCAGAGGTGTACTACTGTACCCACAAGGCACGCACTCATCCCAAACACCAAAGTGTAACGAGATGACCCATACCATGGGAACTCGTGCCAAAACTTCAGCATGAAATGGTCCAAGCGATAACCACCCGCTCTAGGTTTCGCCGACATGCCGGGCCGCATCCCGGCTAAGGTCGCACCCCCTTTTGCGCCACATTGGTACAAGCCACCCGCAGGTGCTGCTTGACCCATCTCCAAGTGGTGGCCTCGGTTTGGAACACTCCATACCTTAGTTAGGACTTACCCATTAGACTTGTGGTTAGTACGGAAGTGTATTGCAACGGATCCCTCAGACCGGTCCTTATAGTGCCCCGGGTGCTACCGACCAATGCCCTAGCTTGCACCCGGAACCCACCATGCATACACTCCCAACCAAAACTCTATCACCAACATAATTCCAAAGATAAGGATAACGGGGGATCATATAATAGATTCCAATCGCTACGACTCATTTTTAATCCTATAGCAATCGTGTCAATACATTGGACACTAGCTAATAGTACTAGTCATTTGGTGACAAGGAGGTTAGGCGAGATAGCATGGCTTGGGTTGCACATCAAGGTGGGGATCCTAAATAAATATATTTTAAGGGTTCCATTTGACTAATGCATGTATATCCTATGTGTTTTAGCGATAGTTGAGTAAAACATGGGTTCAATATGCTCAAAAGATTGGTTTGGTGACTTGCCTTATTCAGCGAAAGGGGAGGGAGGAACTTCCGGGAAGTATTCTGGCTCCTCGGTGGCGTCGTAGTCTTCCCAATATAAATAAAATAAAATAAATACAACATTCAATTAAACAATCTAAAACCACACAACAAGCATATAGGTTTTGATTGGGTAAATTTAAAGAAAACCAAGTTGTTAAGTTTCTGAAATTCATCTTATGAATAATTTAAAATGAACTATAATGAAATATTGTCCTGTAATAATAGAGATAACAGTGTGAACAATTTTATTTTAAGTTTTCTAACCAATTCAAAATAAGTGGTTCAGAGAAAACTTAGTGGTTCCATTCTATTAACTGGAAAAGAATAAAGATAAATTTTACTGAAATTTAAATAATTAAATTTGAAATTTTTCCTTAAAGAGCATTTGGATACTTTATTAAATAAACATGAAATATCCAAAGTAAACATACTGTTTTTATTGTACTAACATGTAGAGGATAAAATTATAAACTTTTTGGAATTGAAATGGTAATTTTTGGAGACCAAATGCGCAAGATATGAATTTTAGAAGTTTAAAATCATTTTTGGAATTTAAATTAAATGCAAATACAGGCGTCGGTCCATGGTGAGCCGAGTCCACCATGCACCCGCGCACTGTGCACGTGCGCTGTATCGAGATCCACCGTTGGATCATGATCGGGCGGTCACGGGCGAGGCGGGAGAGTTAAAATGATGTGGACGGCTGAGATTAAAACACTGAACCGGTACGTGATGGACGGACCAGATGTGATGTGGGATTTAAAACCTAACGGACGCACGGGATTAAAACATACCGCTTTGATCAGATCAGACGGTGTGGATTAAATCGTGCACGTGATAATACCGGCATCGTCCGATCGCGATCGCACGGCCGTGATTAAATCCGACACGGCACGGGTACTCAGCCCGTGGCAGTGCAGGAGCGCTGGAGCTGGACGGTTCGGCGGTGGATGGGTGTGGCAGGATCCTCTTGGGGCGAGGGGAGGGCTCACGGATGGGCTTCCTCTTCCTCGGGACGAGGGGAACCATCTCCGCAATGTCCTTCTGCAGCTGCATAATCTTGCGCTGTAGCTCGCCGTTCTGTTGGATCAAGCTCTTCGTCTCCTGACGAAGGAACTCGACCGCCTCATGGTGCTCCTCGACGTAAAGCACAGCCTCGGTATGGAGATCGTCCATGGCCTGAAGAAGATGCTCCTGTCGGGCCATGACCGGATCACGATCGGAGTGAACTCTGATGTAGATACTACGGTGGGCGCCGGGAGTGCGCTTCGGCACAAGCCGAAAGGACGAGTTCTAAAGACGATCGTCATAGATCATCCTCAACTCCATAAGGGATTGGAGGGCAACGCGTTGGCACGCGACATCGAAGGTTTGGCCCCCAAGTGCTGCCGTGAAGAACGGCAGGTGCTCTCCAGAACCATGGATAGTGAGGGAGACATCGCAGGGTTCGGTGAATTCTTCCATGTACACCCCATGGAACTCGGGCTCAAAGAGGAACCCAAGGAAGGTGACCATCATGCGGAGCTCCCTAACGAAGCCCTCGAAGTGGCGGCAGAAGCTGTGCACTTGGTAGACCGGCATCTACAAAAACAACAAGTTAAAGAAAAGTGAGGTGAGGAACAAAGTTTATAAAGTAGGTTTTCGAGAAATAGTTTTCTGCAGCTATTGGCTAGGCTGGTCCGTTTGGCTTCCTACTGTCAAGTCGGCTCTGATACCATCTTGCGACGCCCCGATTTATCGAATCGGAACATTATTGAATTTCCAAAGAAAAACAATAATACAAAAGGTTCATCATGTGACAACGTACATACGACAAGCATTCATGGTACGCAGACCATATTATTACACAAGAGTAAAATTAAAATAAGTAAATAAAAGCATGACGAACGCCCTCTTCAGGATCTTCTTCTTGACTGGGTCGCTACTCCAGACCATCCTCGTAGTAGGCATCCTCTGAATTGTGTGTCCAACGGGTATGAGTACAAAGAGTACTCAACAAGCCACCGCAAAAGCAAATAATAATGCAAGATAATAACAAAGGAAGGATAATGGCTAAAAGTGCGGAAAAGTACATTTTCAGTTATTGCATTTAGTGTAGTCAGATTTTATCATGCGGAATAATAAACATGAACATCAATAATACCATCTAACTCGAGGAGTACGTTTTCCCTCCCCGCACAACAGTCCTTACATGTCAAACCATCATGCACATCCATTCCAAAAGTAAACTAACTGTGGGATGTCACGCAACCCGCCCTTGACCGTGGGCTCAGCTTTTCGAAAAGATTTATGACTTTGATCAGAGGTGTACTACTGTACCCACAAGGCACGCACTCATCCCAAACACCAAAGTGTAACGAGATGACCCATACCATGGGAACTCGTGACAAAACTTCAGCATGAAATGCTCTAAGCGATAACCACCCGCTCTAGGTTTCGCCGGCGCGCCGGGCCGCATCCCGGCTAAGGTCGCACCCCCTTTTGTGCCACGTCGGTACAAGCCACCCACAGACCAGTCCTTATAGTGCCCCGGGTGCTACCGACCAATGCCCTAGCTTGCACCCGGAACCCACCATGCATACACTCCCAACCAAAACTCTATCACCAACATAATTCCAAAGATAAGGATAACGGGGGATCATATAATAGATTCCAATCGCTACGACTCATTTTTAATCCTATAGCAATCGTGTCAATACATTGGACACTAGCTAATAGTACTAGTCATTTGGTGACAAGGAGGTTAGGCGAGATAGCATGGCTTGGGTTGCACATCAAGGTCGGAGGATCCTAAATAAATATATTGTAAGGGTTCCATTTGACTAATGCATGTATATCCTATGTGTTTTAGCGATAGTTGAGTAAAACATGGGTTCAATATGCTCAAAAGATTGGTTTGGTGACTTGCCTTGTTCAGCGAAAGGGGAGGGAGGAACTTCCGGGAAGTATTCCGGCTCCTCGGTGGCGTCGTAGTCTTTTTAACATGAATAGTAAACATGACATTCAATAAACAATACAAAATCACACAACAAGCATATAGGTTTTGATTGGGTTAACTTAAGGAAAATAAAGTTGTTAGGTTTCTGAAATTCATTTTATGAATATTTAAAAATGAACTATAATGAAATATGGTTCTTTATAAATGAGATTTTAAGTGTGAACAATCTTATTTCAAGTTTTCTAACTAATTTAAAATGAGAGGTTCAGAGGAAACTTGGTGGTTTCATCCTATTAACACGAAAAGCGTAAAGATAAATTTTTCTGAAATTGAAATAATTAGATTTGTAATTTACCCTAAAGAGCATTTGAATACCTTATTAAATAAGCATGAAATATTCAAAGTAAACATACTGTTTTATTGTATTAACATGTAGAGAATAAAATTATGAATTTTTTGGAATTGAAATGGTAATTTTCGGAGTTAAAATGCGCCAGATATGAATTTTATAAGTTTAAAACTATTTCTGGAAATTAATTTAAATTCAAATACAGGCGTCGGTCCACGGTGAACCAGATCCACCATGAACCCGCGCACTGTGCACGTGGTCCGGCCCATCCTGGACCATTGGATCCAGATCCAACGCGCGAGGGCGAGGTGGAGGCGTTAAGTTAACGTGGACGGTTGAGATTAAAACATCGAACCGGTACGCATCGGACGGGTCAGATGCGATGCGGGATTTAAACACTAATGGACGCACGAGATCACACCGTACCGCTTCGCTTGGATCTGACGAGCCAGATTTAACTGAGGTATGGATTTAATCTTGGCCGTCGGATCGCGATAGCGCGGCTGGGGACAAATCCTACATGGCACGGGTAGTTTACCCACGCTGATCATCTTCTCCGGTGATGGCGAGCGGGCCAGAGGCCACGGCGAGCGACGGCGGCCCTAGCTATGCCTAGAAACGGAAAGAGGACGACTAGGGGAACACGAGGGTACCTTAGGCGAGGCGAGAGGTCGTCGGAGCGTGGTCGGCGACGAGGGTAGACGGCGGAGTGGTTTGGGTTCCTCGTCGGTGACGGCGTTCCGGCGGGGTTCATCATTGGTGGAGGGGTGGCCGAGGTTGGTGAGGTCCTGGCGGTCACGGAGGTGCGGTCTCCTAGGGCGGAGGAGGTCACCGGTGACGGTGAGCAGTGACCGGAGTGCGGGCGGCGGTGGAGTGTTAAAAACCATAGCGGGGGCGTTCTGTTTGATCTTGCAGCGTGTGAGTGTGGGGGTCAAATGCGGGGTACCAGGGGGGTTTAAATAGGGTCACCGGCGGGGGCAGGGGGCGCAATTGGCGGTGGCCGAGGGTTAACGCGTTTAAACGCCGGCGAGCTTCGGGTTGCATGCAGATTCATCGAACCGGGACACGATCGGGCTGGTTTTAATGGGGGAAACGGCCACCGGAGCGCGGGGGTTTGAATGTCGGGCTCAATTTGGGGAGAGGGGGTCGGGAGCAACGGATCCGAGGTGCATTAAGGCATCGGCCGACGAGGGGGGAGATTTGGGGGCGGATCTTGTGGAGACAAAGGATCTGACAGACGGGGGCCACATGCCAGCGGGCGCGAGTGAACAGGGTGGCGGCTGACGGGTGGGGTCAGGCTCGGACGAGAGAGGGAGTCGGTTGGCGCCGACAGGTGGGGTTGGGGTGTCGGGCGCGCGCGCGAGAGAGACGGGTCACTGACGGGTGGGGTCCATAGGTCAGTCGGGGCGCGCGGGGAGGAGTGGGCTGGGCTGGTCGGGAGAGAGAGAAGGGGAGGGGGAGGGCCCGTTACTGTTTCAATGCTTTTCTGAATAAAAATAATTACAGAAATTGATTTAAAATATTTGGGCTACTTCTAAGGGTGATAAAAATTTGTGAAAATTCTCAAAAATATATTTTGGTGATGGGAACTCATACAAAATTTTCTAGCCTCTGGTTTGGTTATTTCAACTAGGTTCTAGTTCCAAAAGGCCAAGGAGGGTATTAAAGGTATTTCCAAAATGAATAATTCCAGGAAAATATATTAAATGATATTTTTATTCCTTTGAAAATTTGGGGTGTTACAGTAAACCTATGGGACTCTTGATTTATGTCTGTGTCTTAGTTCTGTGATAGAAAGATCCATAATATTATGAAATTTTTAGCAAAATTTTCCATGCCAATAGATTTAATTAGTGTTCTAAGATAGTTTTGTAATTTTTTACATGTCTAGGATATGTAATTGCAGGGGCACTTCATAAGCATATTTTTTCTTAAATATGCCCAGTGGCACTGTTACAGCCTGTGATTTTTTATCGTTCCAATAGTATTTTCTTGTTGGTTGCATATACTTTGTGAATTTTCTCTTGTTGGTTGCATATACTTTGCAAATTTTAACTTGATTGATACCTTTTTCTGAGTTATAAAAGATAGTTTATACCTTTTAAGCTTTTGTTCATAACATTTATTAACATTCAGTTCATAGGTGATGGCCCATCACTTAAACCTTACTTTGTCCTTATAATGGAATGGTTTGATTCTGAAATAATGTTATATTTTCCATCCTTTGTAGATGGAGTTGGCATCAACCCACAGCGGAGTGCAGGTATAGTTTCCATATTCTAGCACTTGCATTTTACTTCAAATCTGTGTTTTTCTAGTTATCCTCAGATTTAATGATTTTCTATATCTACCATTATGTATTAGGTTATCACTAATTTGAATTTAAAGCACTGATTTTTTTAGAGAATAATTTACTTCAATGGACCATGTATCTCTGCAAGCTAGCTGTGTGATGTAAAGTATCTCTGCACCAAGTCATATGCATCACCAAGCAGCCTTAGCTGACATGGGCATGCTGCAAGCTAGCTGTGTGATGTAAAGTATCTCTGCACCAAGTCATATGCATCACCAAGAAGCCTTAGCTGACATGGGCATGCATTATTTTTCTGACTTCTTGTTGCCTTGTGATGCTATTTCTGAACACAAGCTCTTGAATTTGTTAAGTGAAATTACCAACTGTTATATATAGCATGGGCTCACTAAGTAAGTATGGACCTATGGGGGAGGACAAGGAGCACGTCGAGAAGGTGAGTGAACGCCTCCTCATCCGTCCCACGATTCTCTGTGAATTTGGGACCTATGGTAGTTGTTTTGCTTGCCTCAAATTGTTCAGCAATTGGAGGAGGCGAGCCCGGTGAAGGAACCGCTCAAGTCTGATCTCCTCAACGGGAAATGGGAGCTTCTGTTCACCACATCACAATCCATACTGTAACCAGGGGTTCCTCCTCTTATCATCTCAACAATTTATTCTCCTGTTCAAGCTAATAGACCCCTACGGGTACGGGGGAGCCCGATCTTTCGATGAGAGATGGAGGATGTGGTGAATTTGGTGGAGGCCGACGTTGGCTGCCCGACTACCACAACCAAGATGGTGTGGCGCCTTGAGCGACAGGTACACCGTCTCCTGATAACTACGATTTGGGGTTGGAGATCGACGTTGTGCTACCCGACTACAACAACCACAAGGATGCTGCGCCTTAGCGATAGTTACACCGACTCCGGTTGTTGCTGCTCTTGCCGTGCCAAGAACAGCCTTGAACCTGCAAGCAATCGAAGAACAAGCAAGAACAAGATGACAAGCAAACACTCACGGATGTGATAGAAGTTGGAGTTTTGATTCAAGTAATCGGGCGGTCTAGCCGACACGCGCGTTACAAGGAAGTAGCAGCAGCTATCTTACATCAAAACAAAACCCGAGTTCTTTTGTGGCTACTACTTGCTTTTAAAGGGAAAACTAGAAACTCAGGATGGAGTCACGAGCGTTCTTCGGCAGTTTCTGGACGTTTCATCTGTCCTCTGCCATTTATTCTTGATCCGTTGGAAAGCAGACGAAGAGACCTTTCCAACAAGTATTTATTTGCATTAAACAACCTTGGGAGTTGAAAGATATGCTCCATTTAATCTTGGATTTCTGCAGTTACAAGAGTCCCTTCGGGTGCACGAATATTTATTGCATTGTTGTCTTCTCCACTCCTAGCTGGTTCAATTCCTAAGCACAGATAATTAAGTTCACGTGCACGGGCGCGTGTCATTGGTCCTTGCTTAGGTGTAAGCGGTGAAGTGTTGGCTGCTGTTGTGGTTGTATCAATGGCAGCGATGTCCTCATCACAAGCATACGATGCATTTAGGAGAAAACCAAAAAAATGGCAGTTTTGCATTTACATTAACCTATCAGAATGTCAAATTATGTGCACTGTCTGATGCAGAGGGCAAAGTTTCTGAGGCCGTTTGGGGTGATTTACCAAGAAATAAACACTAACACTTTAAGAGCCCAAAATATGGAGACATGGCCTTATTTTAATCAGGTGATTTCCTCCAAAACTAACTCCCATGCGCCTTCACCATGAAGATGTTATTTTCAATCATTTTGCAACTCATTTCATTGTTTTAGAGAAAATAATCCTCCTCTAGGAATGATATGCTTTGTTTATTTTGGTTGGCATGTTAACTTTTCAGCTCTACCATATGTGCTACGGCCTTAGAAATGTGTGATGATATCGAGTTCGTTGTCACTGGGAAATTTGTTTTCTAACCAAGTGCATGGGGTTCCAAATGGGTGAATGTGTGAGGCAACATTATCAGGTTCTTACTAAGAGTAGAATAATGAAGCTTATCAACATTAAACAAGCAGCTAAGGGGTGCAACTTGAAGCACACTTAATTTGGCCCACTCAAACGATATTGTTACCAATTGCTCCCAAGTCCCAACCAACTCTAAAGAAATGCATGATGGCATGCGTAAACAAATCCACAATTTGTTCATGAAAGCTGCTTCTTTGATGGAATGTACTTGCGAGTGTGTGTTTGGAATATCAGATATGAATTGGGAGCGTTGACATTGCGTTTCAGTTGTGCAACCATAATTTGGTATCTTATTTGATAGATCATTTCTTAGTATTAGTTGTTTGATTGCTCATGCATGTGTTCTCCCTAAAAATAGTGTCTATATAGAAGATATCTCTCCATCAAATCCTTATCCTGTTCTAAAAGATGCCAATACTTTGATTCCTCACTCAGTGATGCCACATGACCATCTAAAATACATAGTTATTACATGGTAAGTGGTTCTGAACTTCAATACCTTGCACATTCCTTATAGTTGGTCATTTTATTGGGTATGTAAAATCTATAATGATTTCTACATCTTTATTTGATAACTTTTTCAGGTGCAATTTAGTTGATAAATGTTGGACGATTCCATTATGTCCAAGTTATATTTTTCAACCGTTATTACTAGAAGCGCTAAGACTTCCCAATATAAACTATTACTTCACGTTAGGGCAAGTTCTGATTGTATGTGGCATTCACAATCACATTTGAGTTTATTGCATTGTTGAGAAACCAAGGGCGGTTTCGGTGTTGTGATGAGTGATTGACAGGCTTTTACCCTCTGTTCGAAGGGTACCTCCGAAGGGGCTTCGGAGGTGGTTCTCCGAAGGGTGTTCGGAGGTGTTTGCTTGCTGCAGCTGTGCAGCGGAGTGTGCTCGTCGGAGGGGTCCGGCAGTACACGATGACAGGGTTCGTACCGAAGGCTTCGGTACTTTGGGCGGTACACCGGAGTGTGTACCGGAGGTTGCTAACCCGGAGAGGTCTCCGGAGTACTGGATACACTTGTTTGCTTGTCTGTGGTGCGCAGGGACTTCGGAGGCGACGGACAGGGTTCGAGCCGGGTGAACCTGGGTCAAGCGGGAGGCTTGATGCCAGGGGAGCGGGGAGCTCCGTCACGGTGGCTGCGAAGGTGGTCCGGGTCGGTCCTCGGGTCGAGACGTGCCAGGTGAAGGCAGAGAGTGCGGAGCGTGGCTCCGGCTGAAGGTACTCCGAGACAAAGTCCTCGGAGGTGAGGCGCTTCGAAGGTACTCCGGATGGAGTGACTTCGGAGTAGAAGGAAACAAGTCCTCTGCGGAGGCAAGGTGTTCGAAGTGTGCTCCGGAGGGAGACACTCGAAGGTGGCCCGACGAAGGTCTCAGAAGTCGAGGCGCATCGAAGGCATGGTCCGGGTGAGGCTCGTCGAGGAGTGTGCTCGGGGAGAGGCACTGCGACGGAGTGCTCATGGAATGCTTCATGCGGAGGCCTTGGACGAAGGAGGGACTTCGAAGGGTGGTACTCCGAAGGTGGGCTTCGGAGTGAGGATGACTTGTGGTGCTTCGGCCATGCATGGCTTCGGTACACGGACGGACGGTGTTCGGGCTCGGAGCAGTTGCGAAGCCGTGGTGATCCACTCCGGAGGTGGTGGTGCGAAGGCCCAAGGGCTTTGACGGCTTCGGCTCAAAACCGTCACTGTATCGAAGGACTTCTTCGGCGGAGCGAAGGCCAACAGGCTGCAGGCTTCTCGCCGAAGCTACCGCACCCTCCGGTGCGAAGGGAGGTTCCAGAAGTCAACACTGTAAAGGCTGACACTGTCTGTTCTGAAAAAGGCTGACACTGTCCCCTCTGCAGCTGACAGAGAAGCCTCCAGAATAAAGGTGGACTACCTTTTGTACCCCTTAGTTCTGAAGAGACAAAATGAATGTAAACCCTAGGGTTAAAGTAGTCACTTCCTTAGGATGAAGCCATGGGCTATAAATATGGGGGCTCGGTAGGTAACATTTAACACTTTGAGCATTTACTGTTGAGCTCCTGTAGCCATTCACTTCAATTGAATACATCCTGAGAGTTCATTTTTCTGTGTTCCTTGTTCAAGCGGCGAAGCCCTGTTTCTTGTGCTTTTGCTTGAAGCTCGCGTTGCATACCTCGCTAGTTTTTAGTTCACCAAAGCCTGTCTTGGCGAAGGGTGTTTTTCTGGCGAAGTGTGTTTTTCAGTGTGCTGTCGCTCTGTGTAACATGAGGCAAGACCTCGCTGCTTACTAGCGAAGCCCTGGTAGTATCCCGTTCTGCTTCCTGTGTCGAAGCCCTTAGCGTAGTCCGTTTTGTGTGCGTGTAGACCTTCGCGTACGAAGCCCAGCACCAGTTGCTGTCGCTAAGTACTTGGTCGAAGTCCTCAGAGGGCTGTCCACTCTTGCGAAGGGTGAAGTGCGAAGCCTGCTCGTAGCACCTCGTGTGCGAAGCCCGCACTGACTAAGCAGGGTAGATTTTCGAAGGGTGTTAGTGGAGCGAAGTCTTCTTGGCTTCGAACTTTTGCTCCTGCGAAGCCTGTGTTCGGAGTTGTCGAAGTACATCCGAACCAGACCTTCGAAGGTAGTGTTCGAAGCCAGTTCCGCAGAAGACAGAACAGAACCGAAGGCTAAGTTTTTAGCCCGAAATTTTAAAAGCTCCCATTCACCCCCCCTCTGGTCGCTGTTTCCGGTCCAACAATTGGTATCAGAGCTTGGTTAAGATCACCAGTTGACCTTAACCGGTTTTGTGATCTGTTGGCGACATGGATAGAGGCAGTAAAATTCCTCTGTTCGATGGGACAGATTTTGCATACTGGAAGGTGCGCATGGAGGCTTACCTGTTAAGCCAAGGAAATGCAATTTGGGAGATTGTGGACTCACAATACTCCATCCCTGATACCCGCACCACTCAAACCGAAAAAGATCAGTATATTGCCAATTCGAAGGCAAGGAACATACTGTTCATTGGTCTGAGTCGGAGTGAGTTTGATAGGGTGCAGCACCTTAGGACTGCTAGGGAGATTTGGACAACACTCACTGTCTTTCATGAGGGCTCTGCTCAGATTAAGGCCAGGCGCCAAAGCACCTACAATCAACAGTATCAGCTGTTTGTGCAGGCACCTGGTGAATCTGTAGATGCCATGTTTTCTCGCTTTGACGCGATAGTGAGTAACTTGCGATCCAACGGGACGCTTGCTTACAGTGATCATGATAGGGCTATCAAGCTTCTCTATGCTCTTGACCGTAGCATATGGGAGGTGAAGATATCCAGCATTGAGGAGTCCACAGGCTATGACACATTGACCTGTGATGAACTCTTTAGCAAGCTGAAGTCCACAGAGATTGCCAAGGCATCTCTTGCAGTGCACAGAAGCTCTTTGCCACAGCCATTGGCATTGGTGTCTAGCACTAGCCGTGGCACCACTGCAGAACCAAGCACATCAGGCACTTGTGTTCTTGCAGATGGTTTTGCTTTGTCTTCCCTGGTCTCCGTCACAAAGGAGCAGGTGGACACTCTAGCTGATGATGAGCTTGCTCTCATTGCCCGGAGGTTCACCCGCTTTCATCATGAGAGACGGGATCAGAGGAGAAGTGGTTTTAGTGGCTGCTATGAATGTGGCGACACCTCTCACATTAAGGCCAATTTCCCCAAGGTCAAGAAGAGAGATGAGAGTGAGCGCCCCAAATTCCACAAAAAGGAGAGGAAGCCCTTTGTGAAGGGCAAGCGCGGCAAGATGGCTAAGAAAGTAGCCAAGGCCGCTTCCAGAGCCTTTGTTGCTGCTCTCAGCGACATCGACACTTCCTCAACTGAGGAGTCGAGCTCTGAGGAGGAGGAGTCCCCAAGGAAGGAGGACAAGAAGGACAAGAAGGGACGTGACTTCACCGGCCTTTGCTTCATGGCCGACAGCGATCACAGCGGCGATGAGCTTGACTCATCTGAGGTAAACCTATCATCTGACCAGCTACTAATTAAATTAGATGAGCTGAATGAAGTAGTGCTAGGTCAGGATAGATTACTTGTGCAAGCCGCTAGAGAAAGAAAAGACCTTAGACTTAGGCTAGAAATGTATCTACTGAATATGCCATGTTTAAGTCTAAATTTGATGATGCTGAATGTGAATCATGTTCTGTTGTCATGAGTGAGCTTGCTCAGTTGCGTTCTGTTCATGCTCAAACTCTTTCTGAGCTTGAGACTGCACAGAAGCAGCTTTTGGAGGTGGATTCTAGACCTCATGATATTATTGATTGCATGAACTGCTCTTTATTACGCGATAGCATTAATTTACGTGATAAGCATGTTCATGATTTGGAGGCTAGATTGGAGAGGGCCGGTAGTTCTAAGGATGTGCAACCTGTGTGTGACACATGCATTACCCTTAAGGACCAGCTAGGCACTGTTAGAGAGCGAGCTGAGAACCTCATGTCCGAAAATGAATACCTTCTTTCTGTGGTAAACAAATGCACTGAGGGGAAGGGTAGGATGGATTTGCTCTTGGCCAAGACCAAGTTGTGTGCTGACAGAGCCGGGGTAGCTCTAGGTTTGGGTTTTGAGAGGATAGCTTCAGACAGTAAGACCAAAACTGTTTTTACCTCTCCCACCACCCTAGAGAAAGAGAGAGCTCTGTTGGATACCCCATCAGCCAAAAAGCCTACCCATCCACCAAAGAAAACCACTCCTCCTACCAAGAAAAATCCTCCCAAGAAAGCCACTCAGAAGAAACCCAAGGAGCCTGTGAGAGTTGCTCCTATGACCCATGAGAGTGCCCCCAGAAGAGTGTTTCATTGTTCTTATTGTCAGCGGGCGGGTCATTTGATTGGTTTCTGTTTCCGTCGCATCAAGGATGAGCGACGTGCTCAGGCGATGAGTTATCAGGACATGCATTACCCATCTTTAGGTATGCATGAGTCTGAGGTGTACTATCGTCCTGCTTTTGAGGCTCCTCGTGCTTCTCGGAGAGGTTTTGCTCCTCGAGGTGTTCACCATGTTCCATATGGTGGTAGACCTCGGGCGAGTAGCTTTGTACCTCGTCAGAGTAGGAGACCTCGACATGCTTTGCGTTCTTTGCATGTTGGTAGACCTCGCACTTTGCATCATTCTGATTATTATGTGCGTAGACCGTCTACTTTTACTGTGCCTACTACTCGTGTCACTCAGTGCTGGATGCCTCGCCATTATTTTACTCACCCCAGCACTGAGCGATCGAGGCGTTCTTATCATGTGTAGGCGACAGGTCGAGGCTTGGAGGGCACGTGGATCATGGACTCCGGTTGTTCGCGCCACATGACCGGAGATGCAGCATGGTTCTCCAGCCTCACCACAACCAAGCAAAGGGAACATATCACCTTCGGAAACAATCGAAGGAGTAGAGTGAAAGGTAAAGGTGTGGTAAGAATTAACGCAAACTTCACTCTCAAAGATGTTGCTTTGGTTGAGAACCTGGGATACAATTTGCTGTCTGTATCTCAGTTGCTTGATGAGGGCTTCGAAGTGCGATTTCATCGCGATACTTCGCAAGTACTCAATTCTGATGGCGTTGTGGTGTGTAAGATCTTTAGGGTTGGGAGAGTTTTTGGAGCTGATTTTTCAGAGTCATCTGGTTCTTCTCATTGTCTTGTTGCACATTCGACTTCTGAGCTTTGGAAGTGGCATAGGAGACTAGGGCATATGAGCTTTGAGTTGCTCGCTCGTCTGAGCGCCCTAGGCCTGATCCGAGGATTGCCCAAGCTCAAGTTTGAGAAGAATTTAGTTTGCGCTCCTTGTCGACATGGAAAAATGATTGCTGCTTCGCATTCGCCAGTCACCACAGTGATGACTGAACAGCCCGGAGAACTTCTCCACATGGACACTGTAGGTCCTTCTCGGGTTAGTTCTTTAGGCGGCAAGTGGTATGTACTTGTTATTGTCGACGATTTCTCTCGCTACTCTTGGGTCTTCTTTCTTGCCAGCAAGGATGAAGTATTTTCACACTTTCGGAGCTTGGCTTTGAGACTTTTTACTGAACTCCCTGGTGCATTAAAATTCATTCGAAGCGATAATGGCACCGAGTTCAAAAATAGTCTCTTTGTTGATTTTTGCATGGAGCATGGCATAGAACATCAATTCTCTGCTCCGCGGGTTCCTCAACAGAACGGTGTTGTTGAGAGGAAAAACCGCACTTTGGTTGAGATGGCTAGGACGATGCTTGATGAGCATAGGACTCCTAGAAAATTCTGGGCTGAGGCCATGAACACTGCTTGCTACATCTCAAACCGAATTTTCTTGCGCTCAATTTTAAACTTGACATCTTATGAGCTGCGTTTTGGGAGACAGCCCAAGGTTACTCATCTTCGAGTTTTTGGCTGTCGCTGCTTTATCCTAAAACGTGGTAACTTGGATAAATTTGAGTCGCGATCTTCTGACGGGATCTTTTTGGGTTATACTACTCATGGTCATTCTTATCGTGTTTATAATTTGGAAACTAACACTGTCATCGAGTCATGTGATGTGACTTTTGATGAATCAACCCCCTCTGTTAGTTCTGCTTTTGAACAGGCAAATGAACACGACATGGAACAGACCTTATTCGAAGACGAAGATCCCGGAGAATTCGAGGATGATCCCCTACTACCCTCGACATCAACCCCCGAAGCTGACCCCGCTTCAACTACTTCGGCACGAGGTCCCGAAGCGACTACCTCAACATCGGTCATCTTGGACCACTCCAACGCACAAGTTGAGGGGGAGACTGCATCCCGCCGCGAGGCTCCACATCATGTCCAAAGGATGCACCCTCCCGAGCAGATCATTGGTGAGCTTGATCAAAGGGTAACGCGTTCTCACGCTCATTTCACTAATGCTGCTTTTGTTGCTTCTTTCGAGCCTTTAGATGTTAGTCATGCACTTTCTGACTCTAGTTGGATCAATGCCATGCATGAAGAGCTTGAAAATTTTGAGAGAAACCAAGTCTGGACTTTAGTTGATCCTCCACCAAATGTTCATTTCATTGGAACAAAATGGATTTTCAAAAATAAACAAGGGGAGGATGGAACAATTATTAGAAACAAGGCTAGACTTGTAGCTCAGGGCTTTTCTCAACTAGAAGGGATTGATTTTACTGAAACTTTTGCACCTGTTGCTCGCCTTGAGGCCATTAGGATTTTGCTTGCCTTTGCGACATCCCGGGGATTCAAACTCTATCAAATGGATGTCAAAAGTGCTTTTCTTAATGGCTTCATAGGTGAAGATGTTTATGTAAAACAACCCCCTGGTTTTGAAAACCCCAAGTACCCACATAAAGTCCTTAAACTTCATAAGGCTCTTTATGGACTCAAGCAGGCCCCTCGGGCGTGGTATGATAGACTTAAGTCTTTTCTGCTTGAGCGAGGGTATTTGATGGGCTCAGTTGATAAAACTTTGTTTACTCTCAAGCATGGCAAAGATTTCCTCCTAGTTCAGATTTATGTGGATGATATCATCTTTGGTGGCTCTTCTCATGCTTTGGTTGCCGAGTTTGCAGATACCATGAGCAGGGAATTTGAAATGTCAATGATGGGTGAACTCACCTTTTTCCTTGGTTTGCAAATCAAGCAAAGCAAACAAGGTACTTTTGTCCACCAGACAAAGTACACCAAGGACCTGCTCAAGAAGTTCGACATGTCCGATGCGAAGCCCCTCGCCACTCCAATGGCTACATCTGTAGCATTGGACCCTGACGAAGATGGAGAAGCCATAGATCAGAAGGAGTTCCGAAGCATGATCGGCTCCCTCCTCTACTTGACTGCCACGAGGCCGGACATACACTTCGCAGTGTGTCTGTGCGCTCGTTTTCAGGCTTCACCACGAGCTTCGCACCGCCAAGCGGTTAAGCGCATTTTAAGGTATCTCAAACACACCCTTGAATTTGGCATATGGTATTCATCGTCTTCATCTTTATGTCTTAGAGGCTATTCAGATGCGGATTTTGCTGGGTGTAGAATTGATAGGAAGAGTACCTCTGGTACTTGTCATTTTCTGGGTACGTCTCTGGTTTGCTGGTCTTCCCGCAAACAGTCTAGTGTTGCACAATCGACGGCTGAGGCCGAATATGTTGCTGCAGCTAGCTGTTGCTCTCAGATTTTGTGGATGGTTTCCACTTTGCGGGATTTCGGGTTAGATTATAAGAGTGTTCCACTTTTCTGTGATAACACTAGTGCTATTTGTATTGCAAACAACCCGGTTCAGCACTCCAGAACCAAACACATTGATGTACGGTATCATTTTCTCAGAGATCACAATGAGAAGGGTGATATTGAACTTCAATATGTTGATACCCAACACCAGCTTGCTGACATTTTTACAAAACCCCTCGATGCTTCTCGATTTGCTTACTTGCGTGGGGAACTTGGCATTTGTCATCCCTACGGCATTTTGTGAGGGGGAGCTGTTTTTAATTGACTTGCATATGCTCATTATGTGTGGAATTGCACTTACATCTTTTGCTATTATATGCCTGCTTTTAATTCAAAGAAATCATGTCAACTCAGCTCTATGAAATATGTCTGGAACATTGATTGTGCATGATGTTTTATTTTCTAAAATCAAAACTTGCTCACTGCTCAATCGTGTATCTAGTTTGTTTAGGCAGGACTGCTTTTAGCTATCTTTTATCTACTTGACAGCAAGACACTGTTCTTTGGATGCTAAAAATTTGCAACTTGAAAAATATGTTCTTTATTCATGGATATTCTTCAAGATATTTGAATCAAAATCAAAAATCCATGCTTTGTCTGGTTTAAATGAAAAGATCCAGGAGGGTTTGTTTGTCGCACTACTCTATTCTAGACTGCTTACCATTGCACTTTGGTCTGAACTGGGATAGAGTAGTGTATGCCAAAATCACCGCCTTAAGCTTCAAATGGCTTTCATGCCTAGGCTTGGCTTGATTGGAAAGTATAAGGTGGACAAACAAATAACCCCTGGCATTAAGAAAAAGAACAGCAAAATTAAATTGCTCATCAAGTTTGCTTTCTCAGCTTCTTTTGAACAAGACTTGCCTGTCTCATGTAGAAATTGTTAGCTTTGCGCAGTCCTTGCCTTCACATGTCTAGCTGCTTTGACTAAGTGGTGATGCTTTTATCTTAAAATGACAAAATCACATGCCATCATCTTGTTTCACAGATTGTTAAATTGAGCTGAGCACATGATCATTAGTTTTACTGTTGGCATATTTTTGCATTATATGTCTTTGCAATTCTATTCATTTCGAAGCTTTGCATCTTTTGTCTGCTCCTTGATGCTTGCATTGCCAAAGGGGGAGAGTTTTTGTTGTGTTCTCTGCTGCAAGAAGGCATAATTTCTAAAGGGGGAAAGATTTTTTGACATAAAGGGGGAGAAAAATTTGCTTAACTCAGGGGGAGTTCTTGTCAAGGGGAGATTTGCCAAAAAGGGCTTTTACTCTTTTGAGAAAGGGGGAGAAAAATTCTTTTATCAAGTGACATGCTTTGGCTCTTTTTGAGTTTTTATGGTCACTTGTGTGCTGAAAGCTTCTTATTTTTTTTCTTGAAATTGGATTTGGTTGTCAATGCACTCATCAAGGGGGAGATTGAGAAACCAAGGGTGGTTTCGGTGTTGTGATGAGTGATTGACAGGCTTTTTACCCTCTGTTCGAAGGGTACCTCCGAAGGGGCTTCGGAGGTGGTTCTCCGAAGGGTGTTCGGAGGTGTTTGCTTGCTGCAGCTGTGCAGCGGAGTGTGCTCGTCGGAGGGGTCCGGCAGTACACGATGACAGGGTTCGTACCGAAGGCTTCGGTACTTTGGGCGGTACACCGGAGTGTGTACCGGAGGTTGCTAACCCGGAGAGGTCTCCGGAGTACTGGATACACTTGTTTGCTTGTCTGTGGTGCGCAGGGACTTCGGAGGCGACGGACAGGGTTCGAGCCGGGTGAACCTGGGTCAAGCGGGAGGCTTGATGCCAGGGGAGCGGGGAGCTCCGTCACGGTGGCTGCGAAGGTGGTCCGGGTCGGTCCTCGGGTCGAGACGTGCCAGGTGAAGGCAGAGAGTGCGGAGCGTGGCTCCGGCTGAAGGTACTCCGAGACAAAGTCCTCGGAGGTGAGGCGCTTCGAAGGTACTCCGGATGGAGTGACTTCGGAGTAGAAGGAAACAAGTCCTCTGCGGAGGCAAGGTGTTCGAAGTGTGCTCCGGAGGGAGACACTCGAAGGTGGCCCGACGAAGGTCTCAGAAGTCGAGGCGCATCGAAGGCATGGTCCGGGTGAGGCTCGTCGAGGAGTGTGCTCGGGGAGAGGCACTGCGACGGAGTGCTCATGGAATGCTTCATGCGGAGGCCTTGGACGAAGGAGGGACTTCGAAGGGTGGTACTCCGAAGGTGGGCTTCGGAGTGAGGATGACTTGTGGTGCTTCGGCCATGCATGGCTTCGGTACACGGACGGACGGTGTTCGGGCTCGGAGCAGTTGCGAAGCCGTGGTGATCCACTCCGGAGGTGGTGGTGCGAAGGCCCAAGGGCTTTGACGGCTTCGGCTCAAAACCGTCACTGTATCGAAGGACTTCTTCGGCGGAGCGAAGGCCAACAGGCTGCAGGCTTCTCGCCGAAGCTACCGCACCCTCCGGTGCGAAGGGAGGTTCCAGAAGTCAACACTGTAAAGGCTGACACTGTCTGTTCTGAAAAAGGCTGACACTGTCCCCTCTGCAGCTGACAGAGAAGCCTCCAGAATAAAGGTGGACTACCTTTTGTACCCCTTAGTTCTGAAGAGACAAAATGAATGTAAACCCTAGGGGTAAAGTAGTCACTTCCTTAGGATGAAGCCATGGGCTATAAATATGGGGGCTCGGTAGGTAACATTTAACACTTTGAGCATTTACTGTTGAGCTCCTGTAGCCATTCACTTCAATTGAATACATCCTGAGAGTTCATTTTTCTGTGTTCCTTGTTCAAGCGGCGAAGCCCTGTTTCTTGTGCTTTTGCTTGAAGCTCGCGTTGCATACCTCGCTAGTTTTTAGTTCACCAAAGCCTGTCTTGGCGAAGGGTGTTTTTCTGGCGAAGTGTGTTTTTCAGTGTGCTGTCGCTCTGTGTAACACGAGGCAAGACCTCGCTGCTTACTAGCGAAGCCCTGGTAGTATCCCGTTCTGCTTCCTGTGTCGAAGCCCTTAGCGTAGTCCGTTTTGTGTGCGTGTAGACCTTCGCGTACGAAGCCCAGCACCAGTTGTTGTCGCTAAGTACTTGGTCGAAGTCCTCAGAGGGCTGTCCACTCTTGCGAAGGGTGAAGTGCGAAGCCTGCTCGTAGCACCTCGTGTGCGAAGCCCGCACTGACTAAGCAGGGTAGATTTTCGAAGGGTGTTAGTGGAGCGAAGTCTTCTTGGCTTCGAACTTTTGCTCCTGCGAAGCCTGTGTTCGGAGTTGTCGAAGTACCTCCGAACCAGACCTTCGAAGGTAGTGTTCGAAGCCTGTTCCGCAGAAGACAGAACAGAACCGAAGGCTAAGTTTTTAGCCCGAAATTTTAAAAGCTCCCATTCACCCCCCCCTCTGGTCGCTGTTTCCGGTCCAACAATTGTGGCTACTAATATGTTGCTATTTTTCTGTGTAAATTTATTTTGGTAGTAGTTAATTGATGCCAAACCATGATAACTGATTCCTCCAATCATATTCGTGATGAACATAGGAAGGCTAATTTTGTTCGTGCCTGAACCAGTCATGTGTCTAAATTTCTAACTTTTGAGAGCCGTGAAACTAACTAAGCAACAGGGTATGCAAATCTAATGTGTGAATGGGTATGTTGTTCTACTCGAGCAAAAATATTTTCTTTGATAAATCAACCTTATATCATTGGCATATGCCTTTTTATCTTTGCATAATTTATAGTTGTGTGTTAATGCCATTGTAATTGTTGCTGCTTTGCGGATTTATGTGGTGTTTTTCACTATGTGATGTTCCAAATGAAGTGCTAGGATCACATGTATGTCTATCAAATGTAATTACTTAGTGAAAATTGAGTTTTGGAAGCTAGAGAATGTACATTGCAAGAATATGGCTCTGGAAGAGGAACACATAATATAGAGTTGATCTTATGGACTCTCTAAACTGGTTATGTACTGCACTGTGCTATTTCAGCAAAAACCAGAATGTTGTTGTCTCCTTTGTCGAAAAAAGAATGTCCTCAACCGTCCTGAAGATCTACCTATATTCACATCAGATTAGCTTGCAAGTGACACACATTGATGCTAATTTAATTTGGTAATACGAGTGATTATTTAAATTCAACTTACATCATATCCTTAGAAATAATGTTGTGAAGGGTGCAAAGTTGATATTTTGGTAAAAAAAGGTAACTGCCTTGAACTCAACTTGACACTTTAAAACTAAAAAGGGTAGATAGAAATTCAAGATATGTGCTCACTTATAAGATACACTTTGTCAACTATAACTGAAAAAAATCAGAATATGCGCTCATCTAGTCAGAGAAAAGAAAGACAAAAGGCATTTTTATTTTTTTGTTCTGGGATATGTATTCCATGAGTTAGTACTTAGTATTATTTGCTCGAAATTTTTGTACAGCAGTTCTTTAAACTGTGGATGCTTTAGCAAGCATATGCCATAGCCTAAATTACAACAAGGAACACCATTTATGTATCAACCACTTGAGTTTCAGAGAGTTAAACAATCACATTACGTGTTCTCTTGCTATGTAGGCGGTTCATGATAATCATAGGGAAGAGATGGACAGTCCATTAAATGGTGTTTCTATTGTAGGGTATTTGAGGCATGCGTTCATAGAAGAAGAATCTCATCTGAGAAGCTTATTTCAGGGTAAGTGTAATGGCAATGGCTATTCGTCTAATTGGACATGTACTTGTTGACTCGATCTTTGTTTCTTATTTTAATCATATTCTTAGAATCTGTTTTGTTTGTTTTGATGTAAAATAAATCAAATAGACGAATACAAAAGAGAACCTACACCAGCTTCTACTTCTGGAACCAATGGCCTAATTGGTAATTTGATCAGTTCAAATCAATTCAATCAGTACTTACTTACAATTAGTTTGTCACTAATGATAAGCCAATATTTATATGATGATAAATCGAGATTTGATTTCAATAATGTAGGAAGCTGCACTGATTCAACTATCTACAAGCTAGAGATAATGACAGTTGAGCTGTTCTCCATCTATGGAAAGCAGGTAAGGTTGTTCTTCTTCTGTTCAATGTATTGGATAAATATTGGTTTGGAATACATACAGGACTGGCACAAAGGGAAACTGAATCCTTGTATAAAGGATAAATATGAGATAACTGTCCACTTTTGTTGGTTTGGTTGGATGTCTTCATCATTCTGATTAATTGTTTCAGTTGATGATTGATCCAAAAGATTTTCAAGATGCAGAACCAGACATTCTTGTGACTTCTGCTTCAGAAATTATAAATCTTATAAAAGAAAATGATGACCGGTGCGCTATGGCTCTCAAGTCCCTCTGTCGAAGGAAAAAGGGCCTTACTGTCGAGGTTTGTTTCTGTCCATTGATACCTTCATTCATGTTCTTTACTCCTTAATTCGTCATTTGGATTATTTCTTCTATGGAGTAAGCTACATTTTGCAGTATGGTATGTTTACAGGAGGCTGGCTTGATCGGCGTCGACGGTCTTAGTATCGATGTAAGAGCTTTTCCGGTTTGGAATCTCGGACAGTTAGATTCTAAACCAATTGGTGTATTGTTCTTACTTCTAAAGTTTTACATCGTATGTAACTTAAAATGCAGGATGGAACATGGAGTACTAATTATTTGCGGAAGATTTCTCTAAAAATGCTCTTGTTGGTGTAAAAGATTACACTAACAGGTTCTCTAGATTAAGAACTTACAAACAGTAGATTTGTGTTGAGAACTATCTCAAGCCTCCTAATTGGATAATAGCTTAAGTAGTCCGAAATTGTGTATTGAATAGCTAAGTATTCGATGCCTATTACAGGGTAAGGAGGGTATTTATAGGCAAAAAATCTAAGGAAAAGACCTATTTACCCCTCAATTACAACCGAAATAGTGGAAACTATTCGGTACCCCGAACAGGGTTAAAATGGTAAAATCTATCCGGAGTAGATAGATAAGTCAAACATCTTATCAGACTTGCAGTTTTCCACCTGAGCTTCATAGCCTACAGAGGGTACCTTCGAATTGTAAGTCGAAGCACCTTTCGGAATAATAACTCCACCACCTTCGGGCATAAGCTCAGAGCTTCGAAGCCGATAAGTTATCTTGACTATCAATCTATAAGACCTAAGGGTGAAGTATTTTCCCCCAACAGTAGCCCCTCGAATACGCTTCTCCGATTTTAACCTGTATAGTAGGAAAGCAGTATATGCAAGGAATATTTTCATATTCAGAGACTTAGAGAAATTCGAAGGTGTTACAGCTATTTGAAGGGTACTTGACCCCGAAGTATCCCAATGATAGCTTCGAACCAGGATTGTTGTGTGAACACTTCATGAGCAAGAGAACCGTTGCGGAGTTTAAACGTCGTGAAGAGTCGTTACTCTTCAAGTAGTTGTTATGCTCTCGAAAAGGTAACGGTCGAAATTTACCGTGGACTCATACCGTTTCGCTTTCTGGGCCCACTCGCCAGCGACGGAAGTCGAAACTGCAATGTGAATGCAATCGAAGCGCAACAACTAACGGGAGGCTATAAAGGGGAATCAGAATTCACCAAAAACTTTTACCGTGCTTGACATCCGTAACTTACTCTCTTCAACCTCCAGATCTCCCAACTCCCCAAGTGATCGAGCCATGGCGAGGACCAGCCACACCGTGTCGGCAGCAGCGAGTACTTTGGCGTAGAGGCAAGCTTGGGCGGCTTCATCGGTAGCGGCAATGGCGGGGGCTCCGGGAGATGTTTGGCCCAAGAATCCTCGAGAACTCCACCCTCCATCCAAGAAGAAAATCCCCCAAAACTTCCTCATCGGCCAATCTACAAGCACCGCGGAGTCCATCGAAGAGGTCGTGGATGGGAAGCTAGGACCCGAAATGAGGACTCGGGTCCCCGAAACATAGTCAACCCCGAGGCCACGAAGCGGAGAAGTTGTAGTCTTTGAAGCATTCTTTGAAGCGAGTCTGGGGCTCCCTGCCATCAACTTTTTATCAGAGGTACTAGAAATGTTTCATATTACCTTGCCTCAACTATCTCCCAACGCCATCACATGGCTGGCCATCTTCTAATGGGCGCTTCGAGATGAAGGATGCGAAGGACGATCGGAGGTCTTCGCCGCCACCCACGAGGCTATCTGCCAGTCGAAGCCACAAGATGGCCTCGGAGACACCAAGGTGATAACAGCCTTCGGAAGTGTTAACTTCCAGCTGCGGAGGGAGCACACTCAGCACTTTCCAGTGAAGGCCATCAATGATCGATGGTAAACCAACTGGATCCTCCGGTGGTTCTATGCCGAGGTCGGAGAAGATTCCCCCTTCGCAGGACCTCTTAAAGAAATCTGGTTTCGGAAGGAGGCAGAAGTCACCCTGAACCCGAGCCTGCTCTCAATGCGGCTAGGTTTACTAACTTCAATAGCCAGCCGCATGAGCATGCGGGACTTGGCCGAAGAGTTTATCGCGCTCCGAATTCCACCTCTTGGAGCTGACTGGCCGATAGCGTTCCAACACGCTTCAGAGGATGAGCTTCGAAGTCTAGGTAAGCCTTCGATTTTCCTGCAATAATATGTTAGAAGAAAAATAACATACTTATAATATGCTACCTTTTTCAGCGTCTCCACTGGCGTTAGCTCCGGAGCAGATAACAAGAGCCACCGAACGGGTGCTCGGAGCCCCTACGGTGGCTGGAAGGCAAAAAAGAATAGAGCTAGTGGGAAGGTGGGAACGCTCCAACAGAGTGTGGGGGGCCCTCAGAATGGTGCCTCCTCCTCTGCCAGACTTCAACCCAACCGGAGCAGCCCCCCTGAAAAGAAAAGTCGTCGCTGAGCCCTCGAAGAAAGCCGGCAAGACCCCCATCAAGAAAGGGAAAAAAGTAGTAAAACTTCCTCCTTAGCTGACCCCGGAATCCTCTGCTTCATCCCTGGGCATTCAGATCTCAGCTTTGGAAGACTCCGAGAACAAAGGCTCCGAAAGCAAGGGTTCCGAAGTCCAAATGGCAAAAGACTTTGAAAACTATCTTCTTGATGGCAATGAAGATGAAGCAGTGGACACAACTGGAGCTCCTGCTCGAGAGACTGCTGTGGCGGACACGGCGCGCACTCCTACACTCATCGCTGCGAGTTCGGAGTTGGAAGCAGTTATCCCCAACTCACCTGTGGCTGGGGTGATAACAACGGGGGTAGAGCCACCGGCAGCAACTACACCGGAGAGGACTTCGGGGGACGACCTCGATGAATATCTCCGATTGTACGAAGTCCTGAAGGACCCTACAATTTTACCTCAAGGCGCCACCGAAGGTAGACTTCGAAACTTTTACCTTTGTCATTTCCTGTAACAGTTATTACCCGCAAATGTTCATAAAGTACCTTAATGTTGTAGGTGCGTCGAAGGGTAACATAGCTTCGGCCACAGACGAAGCTCCAGCTTCTCCCAGAGTTGTGGCTCCGATGGACACCACGGCTCTAGCAATTGAAGTTGTCTCTGTCGAAGCGGTTTCGGCCGAAGGGACACCGGTCGAAGGAGGATCTACCTCCACCGAAGTCTCTCCTCCAGCCTTCATACCAGGAAGAGGAAAAAGCATGACAAGTCTTGGACTCCCTCCTGCCCCAATGACAACGCCTTCTTCCAACGATCCCTCGATGAGTAACTCAGAAGAAGAGGCGACCGCAGATGACCGCCAGGATTTGTCCTGGCTCCCTTTGTTGGCTCCCTTCTTGGAGCAATGAACGGGCCTCCCGGCGCTTCTAGAGCCCTTGGCGGAGAGAGGCCAAGAAGTCACAAACTCCGACATGGTCTCCGTCTTGAGCGAAGTCAGAGCCCCGGAGCTTAATCTAGCCCTCGAAAGGGCTGCCCTTCAGGTATACAAAGTACCACAAATATATTTAATTAACAAATGGAACTACTTAGTACTTACTTGCTCTTCTTGCAGCAATTTGTCCTTGCTAGAGCGGCAGCGACTTCCAACGAAGTCGAAACTAACCGGGTCAAGAGGAAGGTTACTACCCTCCAGTCCGTACTCAAAAGCTCCGAAGAAAAAACACTTCGGCTGGAGGAAGATCTCCTTGAAGAACGGAGGGCTAGGGCCGCCACCGACGAAGCCCTCCGGCTCGAACAGCAGAGGAGCATTACACTTCAAACTTCGGCCCAAGAAGCTGAAGCCGAATGCGTGGTGCTCCGAGCGTAGGTGGAGAAGCTCCGGCAAGCGGCAGCTACTTCAAGCGCTCAATTTGTAGAACTCCAAGGCTTGCTCAAACAGGCGATGGCTCAAAAGAGCACCTTGCTATCCAAAATGGTTGAGGTATCTGCTGTTGCTGTGGGACTGGAAGTGGCAGAGACGAAGAATACTACAATAGCAAAGCGTACCTTGGATGCCCTTCAGGGTACCTTGGAATACTTCGGCACCATGTTCCATTCGTCTTCTACTGCAGCGAGCGAGCCCCTCGACCGAAAGCTGAAGATGATTCAAGTGGCGACGAAGCTGATGATGGGCTCTGGCGTCCAGTACGGAGAGATCTCCGGACAAGTTGCTGGAATCAGAGTCCTTCGTCACCTCGAAGCTCTTGGGATTTTCGTCGCTCCGGTTGGGGGTTCGACACCCGCAGGCTTTGCCGACAAGGGCTTGCTGCGTCCTTCGCGGGATGTAGCCTCGGCTTGGGAAGCTTTCCGGTTAGTCTGGAAAACAGACCACAAGGCTACAGCCAAAGCATGGATCAACGAGGCCCGTCGGCAAAAGCAAGCGCAAACAAGGCCTCCGCTTCCAGCTTCACCAGCTCTAACACCTCCTGCTCCGTCGACCGACCCACAGGTCTAGTCCTATAGGGCGCTTAAATATGTATAAGAAATCTTATAAAACCCCTTGCATTAATGAATGAAAAGTTTATAAACGAGGAACTTGTTTGGATGTTTATTCTTTTAGGTTTTGCCATGTCCTTCGGAGCCTGACTTCAAAGTATTGGAAATTAACGAAGGGCTCCGTCGGCATTGGTCAGTCCTTGAAAGCTTAAGGCCTTGCCGCCGTTCACGCTTCTCTGTTCCTCACGGAGATCAAGGGGAGATAGCACCCAAAGTTCACCACGAAGTCTTAACTTATATCAAAGAAGAGGAAAAGGAAAAAACATCTTCATCCTCCGAGTACATAGATTGGTCTGACTCGGAGTATCAGGCCAAAGACCCTGTAGAGGCTAACTCCGAAAGGCTTCTGACTTGGGCTGAACTTCAAGAGGAATAGAAAAAACTGCGAGCTTCGAATAAGAAAAGAAGCACTCGAACTAAAAAGACAGTCTCGATGGCTTCAAGCTCCGGAGGTCGAAGTAGCCTTAGAAGTAGTTCTAGAGGCCGGATGGGTCTCCGGTTTTATCTAGGCTTAGACCAAAATTTCTCTTGATGTAAAAGTATGATTATTCAATTAATATGAATTGCTTCGAAGGCATCTTGTTGTTCCTTACTCTCCTGCCCCTCCTTGTGGGTGGGGGACCGTACGCATTGTGATAGGGTCCGTCGGACATAATGATTTGCACAACAATCTGATGCTTCGCACAACAGTTAGTAATCATACATTACTTTTTCATAGAGTTCTTCGAACTATACGTTCTTATTATGATGTTTGTATGTTTCAGAGCTCAATTTATACTTGTAAGCTCCCATATTAGTCGCTTAGGACTTTAAAAGTGTCTCATTGGCCGGAGCCTTGAAACCTTATTGCTTGGTCACTTTCGACTCTTTTGCAGATGCTTCGAATTCGGAGGCCGGGAATCTGTTCTTTTAAAGTACTTAGGCTCTTCTACGGATCCTAACAAGCCGGAGCCTGGAATCTGCAGGCTGGCCACCTTCGTCTCTTTTACAGATGCTTCGAACTCGGAGGCCGGAAATCTGTTCTTTTAAATTCCTTAGACTCTTCTACGGATCCTAACAAGCCGGAGCCTGGAATCCGCAGGCTGGCCACCTGTGGCTCTTTTACAGATGCTTCGAACCCGGAGACCAGAAATCTGTTATTTTAAAGTCCTTGGACTCTTCTACGGATCCTAACAAGCGGGAGCCTGGAATCCGCAGGCTGGCCACCTTCGCCTCTTTTATAGATGCTTCGAACCCGGAGGCCGGAAATCTGTTCTTTTAAAGTCCTCGGACTCTTCTATGGATCCTAACAATTCGGAGCCTGGAATCCGCGGGATGGCAACGGAGTCCTTGAACCAATGGTTCAAAGGCCATTGTCCAGGTTCTTAGAAAGATGCTTGACTCCGTAAGCATCTTCGTTCTCCTGATGCGTCCACCAAGAGTAAGGGATATTCGAAGAGCAAACAAGATTCGAACCTCCTCTTTTATTTAGAAATGAACTTTTACAATTGATTACAAGGAGCCCCTAAGCGTAATAACGCTTAAGGTGCTCTGCATGCCATGCATGCTTCAACTCTTCCCCTTCTAAATTAGCTAATTTAAACGAGTCGGGGTGCCCTGAGCGTAGGATAATATATGGTCCTTCCCATTTATTTCCTAGCTTCCCTGGGGCTATTACACTTCGCAAAACTAAATGACCTAGCCTAAGCTCGTTCAGCATTATCTTCGGGTCATACCATGTTTTTGTTTGGTCTTGGTACTTCGTCAGATTGGTGACAGCTCGAAGACTTGTTTCTTCTAACAAGTCTAGCGAAGTGTTTCTCTCATTTTCATCTCCAGGTTCTACTACGCGAAGGGATCCACCCTTGAGCTCCGTAGGAGTCATGGCCTCATCTCCGAATAGCGGCCTGAATGGGGTAAAGCCTGTGGACCTGGCTTGAGTGGTCCGAATGGACCATAAAATCTTAGGGAGTTCTTTGGCCCATAGCCCCTTGGCCAACCCGACAAACCTTCGATTCAAACCGTAGAGAATATTCCCGTTGGCTCGCTCGACGGCTCCGTTGGATTGTGGGTGGCGAACTACTGCGAAGCATAACTTGATGCCCAGTTCTTCACAAAATTATTTAAATGTTTCAGCTTCGAACTGGGTTCCATTATCCACAGTTAGCTCCCTTGGCACTCCGAACCTGCATATAATATTTTGCTAGAACAATTTTTGCACATTTCTTGAAGTGGTAGCAGTTAGGGTTTTTGCTTCGACCCACTTAGAAAAATATTCAATTGCTACCACTGCAAACTTCAAGCTGCCTTTTGCCATTGGAAAAGGATCGATGAGATCCATTCCCCATCGTGTCATTGGCCAGACCAGAACAATAACTTGTAGTGGTACTAGTAGACGGTGGCTCCGTCTTCCCATCCATTGGCATCCTTGATAGGTTCGAACCAATTCCTCCGCATCTCTTACAATTGTCAGCCAGTAGATCCCTGCCGAAGTGTCTTTCCTGCTAGAGCACGGGGGGCTAGGTGGCTTCCACATAAACCTTCGTGAATGTCCCGAAGTATATCTTGGCCTTCGGGTTGTGATATGCACCGAAGTAGAGGACAACAAATTCCGGCTTTGTATAACGCTCCTTTGACAAGCTTATAATTTCGAGCCCTTGCTTGCAACCTTCGGAAATCTGGACCTTCTGACGAATCTACGCTATTTTGCAAGACATCCATTATCGGAGCCCGCCAATATGTAGCTGGGATGCAAAGGACTTCTGCGGAGGGTAATTGATTTATTGTAGGCTTGACTAGTTCTTCATATAAAGCACCCTCCGGGAGGTGAGAAACCATGTTGAAGAATATGGTTTTGATATTCCAGATGTGATGAGTGATTGTCAACGGAAGTCAAAGAAAGGGAGATATGAAGACCTGCCGAGTCTGAGGCACGTGTGACTTAGGTACACGGGCAGTGAGTGATAGCCGGGCAGAGGAGCCGCGGTGTCGGGCTGGCACCATCCGGGTACATGGCTAAGAGCGGCAGAGGATCCACTGGTCTGTTGACTGGGTTTGACTCAGGTACACAGGCGGCGAGCGATTGCCGGGCTGAGGAAGCTACGGGGTCGGGTCGGCCCAATCCGGGTACCTAGTGCGAAGACGGTGGACGCTTTGTCAGTTTCGGCGCAAAACTGACAATCTATGATTAATTCGTTTTTAGGGTATTAATATTTAGTTTTTAAGTTTAGAATATTTTTATTTGAATGAGGTGATTTTTCTAAGAATATTTTAGTAATTTTCGGAATTTATTTTAGAGTTAGTTTAATTTACCCTAGGGGTAAATTAGCCTTTTATGTATTAGAGTCGCCTATAAATAGGTCCCTATCCCCCTAGGGATAGATGACTGTTTTCTAATAGATCAATCTACTACAGTCCAATCGTTCTCGGTTTTTGGTTCCCATCTTCCACCGGAAAAATTTTTGCTTTCTTTTCACGAAGTTTTTTTTGCCGGCGTTTCTATCTCTCGGTTTTCGCGTGGGAACTCCGGCGCGCACGGAGTGCTGTGCAGCGGCAGCCGGCCGGGTAACTAGTCTTCGCGTGTTGCTGCTTTCGGCGAAAAAGTTTATCACGCCAGCACTTGTGTGGTTGATTTGCTCACGGCAGCACGTGAGTCCACGCCGGCCACACACACGGTAGCCAATCTCAGCAGTCCTTGCGCACGTCCTGGAGCAGAGCAGAAGCTGTGAGCGGCAGCACCTTGATGCTTGGCGGGTCCCACGGCGCGTCCTCCTTCACGTTCTCTGCTGCACGCAGCAATCCTGGCGCTGGAGATTTTTCTTCGCGCACTGCAGTCCACGCGCCAGCAGCCTTTCGGCGGTCAGCAGTAGGCGCACGGGAGCGGGCCCCACAGTTCTGGTGAAGTTGTTTTTTTTAAGCAGGAACAGCGACGCCCGGGTTTTTTATTATGCAGGTAAATTTCAATCTGTTAGTTTTAATCTACTATTTTTAGGTAGATAAATTTTATAGATAATCATCTATTAATAAATTAGCTAAAAATCTATTTCGAAATTTCATTGTTTTTTTAATCTGTCAAATTTTTATTAGTTATCCCGTATTATTTTTATTTTTTAATCAGCTCACATAAAAAGAAAAGAAAATTTTATTAGTCGCAGTTATATTTTTAGTCTAGTTTTTACCTGTAATATTTTCGGTTTAATTCTGAATTAATTTTAATGATCCATGTTTTATTCATTTAATTAGTATTTTATTTCTAGACTGAAATATTAATATCTCGTGATTTATCTAGGTGTTTTTATTTACTGCAGTAGTTTTATTTAGTTTATCTTTTAATATCATTTAGATTAAGATACCAATCATTTTTAGGTTAGACAATTTTAATTCCAGTAATTTGCTTCGCTAATATTATTTGTCTAGCTAAGTTCTTTTGGGTGTGGGGATTAGATCATAATTTAGAAAGAAATTTTTAGGCGCCCATTCACCCCCCCTCTGGTCGCTACTTTCAGTCCTACAAGTGGTATCAGAGCGAGGTTAGGGTTTTCTAATATCTTAACCGATTCTAAACCTAGGTAGTGACCATGACGTCTCCTGGCAAAATCCCGTCCCTAGAGGCTTTTGGCTACACTTATTGGAAGACTCGCATGCGAGCATACCTTATGAGCTAGAGCTCAGACATATGGGAGATTTGTGTTCATCCTACTTTCACCATAAGGACTATTGCTGCGGATACTGCTGCAGATGTAGTTGCACAACATCAAAATAATAGTAAAGCGGTGAACATTTTATTTTCTGGTCTAGGTCCTAGTGAGTTTGAGCGTGTTAGCCATCTCACCACTGCTCGAGAGATCTGGGCTACCCTCCAGGCACACCATGAAGGGACAGCTCAGGTCAAGGCTAGGCTCTACCAGACCTACCGGCGTGAGTATGAAATTTTTCACAGAAGCCGGGTGAGACTGTTGAGGCTTTGTTTGGTCGTTTTCAATCGATCATTAACAAGCTTCGCGTTAACAAGGCCGAGGGTGATCAGCTGGTCTCGGATCATGAACAGGCGCTTAAGGTACTTCATACCTTGGACCCTAAGATCTAGGAGATCAAGGTCTCTTCTATTGTTGAGAGCACGTCTTATGATACCTTGACCATCGCAGAGCTTTTTAGTAAGCTCAAGGCCTCAGAGGTCGATATCCAGTTGAGATCAAATCTCACTGGTTCTGGATCAAAGACTCTGGCGCTTGCGACACCATCTGCTGATCCTAATGCCTTGAGTTGTACTGCGTTTTCCTTGATGTCTATCTCCGAGGAACAACTTGATACTCTAGGTGATCTGTGCTTGTTTAACAACCGGGTGCGACGTGTCTATGACATGCGAATGTTTAAGAGACACGGCAGAAAATCAGGATGCTTTGAGTGTGGTGATACAGGTCATTTTATTGCCGACTGCCCCAAGCAGAAGAATTACAAGAAGGGAACCGGTGGCAACTCCTACGACTCCGACAAGTACGACAACTCTACAAAGGGCAAGCCTAAGACGAGATTCTTTCAGAAGGCTTTGAAGGACTACAGGCGTGAGAACAAGAAACAAGACAAGGCTTTCTTCGTCGAGATGGAGAAAAGCTACTCCAAGAGATCCTCGTCTTCCTCTGCATCTTCAAGCTCAAGTGATGAAGAGATCGTGATTAGGAAGGGGAAGGACAGGGATGATCTGGCGGGCCTCTATTTCATGGCCTTCGGGGACAAGCCGAAGAGACGCTCACGTGACAATCGAAGACCCCACAAGAGCTTCTGCTCAATGGCTCTTGGGGAGAAGAAATAAAAGGACTCCTCCGACGACTCCGACGACGACGACGATGAGAAGGTATCATCCTATGAACAAGAAGTTGTTAATTTATTAGAATAGAACCATCAGGAGTTGAAGTATAGGGAGAAACTGCTTAGAGGGGCTAAGAAGAGGATAGATGAGCTTGAGAGTGAGCTTGCCATGGCAAATGGCAAGATTGAGAGTCTGTCTTCTTCCCCTTGCTTGGGTGATAGTGGTGAGCAGTGTTCTAAAACGCGGCTCTAGGCGCCCGCCTAGGCGGCAAAAGGCGCTGGGCGCCAGCCCACCGCCGCGCGGAGGCTGGCTGGGCGGGTGGGGGCGCCTAGGCGGGTCAACCGCGGCCTAGGCGGTTGACCGTGGCGCCTAGGCGGCCCGGAACCGGCGGCGGAAGGGGAGCAGGTAGCCAGATCCGGCGAGAGGAAGGAGGCAAGCGGCCAGATCCGGCGACCGGCGACGCGCATGCGGCCAGATCCGGCGACCGGCGGCGCTCGCGCGGCCAGATCCGGCGACCGGCGGCACGCACGCGGCCAGATCCGGTGGCGGGAGGGAAGTAGGCGGCGGTGGGAGGGGAGCAGGCCGCCAGATCCGGCGGCGGGAGGGGAGCCGGCGGCCACTCCTCCTCACGGCGAGTCCTGCACCGCAGTAGCCGCCACCTTGCTGCTTCACCACCAAGGCATAAACCGGAGGGGAAGACTGAAGAGAGGGGAGGGGAAAACTGAACAGAGGGGAGGGGAAGCGCCTGGAGCTGGAGCAGCAAAGTTTCTTGGCCTCCTGGAAGAAAAGTCGTGGAGGGGAGGGGAGGGGACAGCTGCTGTCTGGTGTGGGAAGAAGAAAAGGCAGGTGTGGGAAGAAGAAAAGGCAGGTGTGGGAAGAAGAAAAGTTGTCTGGGAACTAGCAAAATGAAGTGGGAACTAGCAAAATGAAGTGGGACCTAGGCGCCGCCTAGGCGCCGCCTAGGCGCCCCTAGGCGCTAGGCGGCGGGTCACCGCCCGACTAGCGCCTAGCGCCTTTTATAACACTGGTGGTGAGTGCCCTAACTGTGAGGTGTTGTTGTGTGACCTGACGACTCTTAAGTCCAGGTACACAGAGAGAGTAGATGAGAGAGATGCTTTGGCCACTGAGCTTGAAAGCATTCAGTAGGAGCTAAAAGATGCTCATGCCACTGTCGTCGCACCTTGTGTAGACTGCTCATCCCATTTAGCTAGTATAGCTGAGCTGAGAGCCAAGAGTGACGAGCAGTCGAGCGAGTTAGCTAGAGTGATAGCTAAGTTGGAGCAGACTAAGCTAGAGCTTGAGACCTTGTCAGTTCCACCCACTGTTTGTGAGAACTGCTTGACCATTAGAATGGAGTTGATCAAGCTAAAAGCTGAGAAGTCTGTCGAAGTTGATAAAGAGTGTGAGATCTCTTTGTATCAGGTGGAGGTGTTAGCTTCCTTGAGAGAGGAGCTAGCTGATGTTCAGAATGAGAACTTTTACCTCCGTCAGATCCTGAGTTGGATTAGTGCCAGAGAGCCATAGATTGGCATGATGATCCAGCAGTTCAAGAGACAGGATGGGTTTGGGGTAGGTTACACATATACCAAGGCTGATTTTGAGAGTGCCATTAGCCGTGCAGTGGAGTGGAGTAAGATGACTCCCGAACAGAGATATCCCAAGACTCACTCCACTGAGTCCTTTAAGGATAGTCAGCCCAAGGATGGAGTGTTCCAAGAGCAACCTAAAGCTCCACCTAAGAAGCAGATCTAGGTTCCAAAGCCTAAAACTCTCCACACTTCTCTTGATTCTTTACCTGGACCCTCTCACACCAAAGATGCTACACCCAACACCACCAAGCCTAAGAATCCTAAGCCTCAACAACATACCAAGAAGCCAACCTATCACTATGAGTTTTGTCAGAGAGACGGGCATCTTGAGGAGTTTTGGTTCAGGAGGAAGCGGGTTGAGCGAGCAAAGAGAGCTCGTGGTGGGCAGGAGCAGTTCTACCAGCAGGGTGGTAGACAGAGAGTTCCTCTACGTAGAGAGAGGCTAGAGGCTAGGCCACGTCGTGTAGGTGGTGGTAGAGGAGACGGTTTTCATGATCGTGCTCCGGAGGGTGGTTTCTGTTCTGGCAGAGTTCCAGATCGTTATGGATACGGTTCTGGACCTCGTGACCGTGATTTTAGGAAAAACAGAGGACCGCGCTTTGAGCCGTATTTTGGTCCCGACTCATATGATTCCTTCTGGTTTCCTACTTACGAGCAGATGGGTCGACACTGGTTTAGTACTTTTGCTAGATCTAGTGGTTGACCATTTGCTCCCACTCATGACCATTGATCTTGCAGGATCGAGGACTGGAGGACGTATGGATCATGGATTCAGGATGTTCTCGCCATATGACGGGACACCGCAGATGGTTCTCCAGCCTCACTCCCCCAAGCTCCAAGGAATACATAACTTTCAGTAACAGTGGTCAAGGGAAGTTACAAGGTATTGGGTCGATTCGTATATCTGATTATTTTTCTTTGAAGAATGTTGCTTTAGTTGGAAATCTGGACTTTAATCTAATTTCTGTTTCGCAACTTCTTGAGGATGGTTTAGAAGTGTGCTTTAAGAAGGGCATGTCGTCTGTTGTTGATTCTAGAGGATCTTTAGTTTGCCGGATCTTACCTTTCGGTAAGGTTTTCGTATTGATTTCTCTAGTTCTTCTGGCCCTTCTCGCTGTCTAATGGTCGGATCCTCCTCTGAGCTATGGAAGTGGCATAGAAGGTTAGGCCATTTGAGCTTTGATCTACTTGTTAGATTGAGTTCTATGGATCTTATCCGAGGATTGCCTAAGCTTAAGATGGAGAAGGATCTAGTTTGACATCCCTGTCGTCATGGGAAAATGGTTGCCGCTTCTCACGCACCTGTGACTCAGGTGATGACTTCGTACCCGGGAGAGCTGTTGCACATGGACACAGTAGGTCCAGCTCGAGTATGCTCAGTCGGTGGGAAGTGGTACGCCCTTGTAATAGTTGACGATTTTTCTCGATTCTCATGGGTTTACTTTCTAGAGTCTAAGGATGAGACTTTTCAGTATGTTCATGACCTGATTTTGAAGCTGAAGAACGAGAACAATGGTTTGATGTGAGCAATTCGTTCGGACAACGGATCTGAGTTTAAGAACTCTTAGTTCGTCAGTTTTTGTAGTGATCAGGGTCTTGATCATCAGTTCTCTGCTCCTTACACACACCCACAGAACGGCGTTGTGGAACGAAAGAACCGCACGCTTGTCGAGATGGCCAGGATGATGCTTGATGAGCATAGGATTCCTAGGCGTTTTTGGGCTGAAGCAATGAACACAGCTTGTTATCTTGCCAATCACATTTTCCTTAGAGCTTACTTAGGTAAGACGTCATATGAGTTGTGTTTTGGTAGACAGCCCAAGGTGAGTCACTTGCGAGCTTTTGGGTGCAAGTGCTTTATGCTTAAGAAGGGAGGGCATTTGGACAAGTTTGAGTCTCGTTGTTGGGATGGAGTGTTTCTAGGTTATGCTTTGCATTCACGAGGTTTTCATGTTTGGAACCTAGACTCCCAGATGCTTGTCGAGACTTGTGAGGTTTCCTTTGATGAGTCTTTGCCCTCGCCAACTCCTTCTTTTGAGCTTTCTGGAGATAATGAGCTTGGAGAGTTCATCTTCGAGGAAGATGATGACCCTCCTGCTGATGATGAGGGTGGGCCCTCTGCACCACCTGCAGACCCCACACCTTTGAGACTTCGACTGAGGATGAGGATGGACCTCTAATTACTCCTTCTACTTCGATCGAGCCTCCTTAGCCGAGTCCGGAGGTGCCAGGTGTTGACTCCGGTGAGATGACTTCTCAGCCGAGTCCAGAGGAGCTAGTTGCTGACTCTGGTGAGGTGACTTCAGATCACCTAGGATCCCGAGCAGTTCAGCGTGATCACCCTTCAGAGCTCATCATTGGTGATCTTACGAAGAGATCCTTACGTTCCTCAGCTGGTTCACTTGCTATGTTTGCTGAGTCTGCTTTTGTTGCTACTTTTGAGCCCCGAGACATTTCTCATGCTCTTTCTGATTCAAATTGGATAAATGTCATGCAAGAAGAGCTTGAAAACTTTGTTCGCAATCGGGTTTGGAGACTAGTTGAGCTGCCACTTGGATGCAACGCCATATGCACCAAATGGGTGTTTAAGAACAAACAAGGAGAAGATGGTGTTGTGGTGCGCAACAAAGCTCGATTAGTGGCACAGGGTTTCTGTCAAAAAGAAGGTATTGACTTTGAGGAGACCTTCGCCCCTATTGCTTGCCTTGAGTCCATTCGTATTATTTTAGCCTTTGCTGCTTCAAAAGTTTTTAAGCTTCATCAAATGGATGTCAAGAGTGCTTTTCTAAACGGGTATATAGAGGAGGAGGTTTATGTTAAGCAACCCCCCGGTTTCAAGAATCCTAAATTTCCACGACATGTTTACAAGTTGCAGAAGGCTTTATATGGTCTGAAGCAGGCCCCCAGGGCATGGTATGATCGCCTGAATCAGTTCTTGTTGTGGAAAGGTTTTGTGATGGATTTTGTGGACAAGACTCTTTTCTTGCTTAGAGATGGCGCGGACATATTGGTTGCTCAGATTTATGTGGATGACATTATTTTTGGTGGTTCTACTAATGAGCTTGTTTTCAAGTTTTCTGAGCAGATGCATAGCGAGTTTTAAATGAGTCTCATGGGAGAACTCAAGTACTTTTTAGGGCTCCAGATCAAGCAGACCAGGGACGGCATTTTCATCCACCAGGGTAAGTACACACGGGACATGCTAAAGAAATTTGATTTTGGTGGAGAGCTAAAGCCACAGATGACCTCAATGGGCACATCTAGAGGTCTGGACAAGGATGAGAACAGCGTCAAGGTAAATGAGAGAGAGTATCTAGGGATGATCGGTTCGCTACTATACTTGACTGCGACGAGACCGGACATTTAGTTTGTCGTGGGTGTGTTTGCGCGTTTTCAGTCCTCGCCACGCGCATCTCACCGGCAGGCTGTGAAGCGTATTTTCAGGTATCTTACTTATGCTCTTGATTTAGGTCTCTATTATTCTGCATCATCGTCTCTTGATTTAGCTGGTTTTTTGGACGCTGATTTTGGTGGGTGTCGGCTATATCGCAAGTCTACTTCCGGTACTTGCCAGCTTCTTGGTTCTTCACTTGTTTCATGGTCTTTTCGAAAACAATCTGGAGTTGTGCTTTCTACTACTGAGGCTGAGTATGTAGCTGCTTCTAGCTGCTGTTCTCAGTTGGTTTGGATGATTTCTACTTTGCGAGATTTTGGGTTGTTCTTCCCTTCAAGAGTTCCTTTGTTTTGTGATAGCACTAGTGCAATTAGTGTAGGGAAAATCCATGTCTTCATTCTAAAACCAAGCATATTGATGTGCGCTTTCACTTTCTGAGGGATCAATATGAAAAAGGGGTCATTGATCTTATTCATGTTGATACCCATCGGCAGTTGGCTGATATTTTTACTAAACCCCTAGATCAGTCTACTTTTGAGCGTTTACGAGGGGATTTGGGAGTTGTGTATCCTTTTTAGGATACTTTGAGTCAGTTTTTTCTTTTCTTCTTTATTTTTTATTGAGTCTTTTTGTGTGTGTTCATATCATGCATAATCATCAATCACACTTTGAGCTTGCTTCTGTTATATGATTAATCTGCTTTACTTTCTCTAGCTAGTATATGTTTTTGATTACTTATCGATAATCATGTTCTGTTTCAGTTCACATGATATATCTGATATTTGTCATATGCATGGCTTTTATGTTTTAAAATTGAAAAATGATCCCATTGCTTCTGGTAACTAGCATGTGTAGGTTGAATGCTTTCGCTATCTTTTACATGCCTTGTAGCTAGATTCTTACTTAGATGCAGAATGCAACTTGGACATCTATATGCTTTAAATATGAAAAATGTGTTATAAAAATGATAAAAAATTCAGAAAATTGAAAATTTTATACATTTTTATGATTATTAGAAAAGATCCAGGTGGGTTTGCTTTGTCGCATTGCATTGTTCTGGACTTCTTACCATAGCACTTCGGTATGAACTAGGACAGTGAAATGTATGCCAAGACCAATGTCTTAAGCTTCTGATGGTCCAACTCTGGCCTAGGCTTGACTTGGTCGGTTAGCATAAGGTTTGACATGCAAATAACCCCTAGCAGAAATGAAAAAGAAAAAAGAAAAAATCTGAGAAATTTAAAAAGATGACAAGCTTGCTGAAGCACTTTGATTTGGACAATGCTTATCTTGGTAAATATTAGTTAGCTTTTGCATCTCATGTTTTACCTTGCTTGTCAACTAGAAAATATGGTGATACTTTTGTTTTAAAAAAATCGAAAAATGTGTGCTAACGACTCTCTTTAGATATCAACCATTGCACTGATCATGTCATGTATCTTAGACAGTATATCTTTTGCTATACCTGTTAGATGTTGTAATTGCAGTCAATCATATCTAAGAAGCATGCTTTTCACACTCCACCTGCACCCCATCTGCATTCATGGTATATTTTGAGGGGGAGCTGCATTTCAGGGGGAGTTTGTGTGTATGTCTTTTTAGAGTGTATTTAGTCTCACTTGATGAGTCCAATTGTCAACAAGGGGGAGAAATTTTGGAGTTTAGGGAACATTTTTAGCTTTCTCTGGAATTTATTTCAGGGAGAGTTACTTGTTGGTAATTCTGAGATTTGCACGTGTTTTTGAGTCTTTATTTTTGGTTAACCATAATGACCATTTCTTGCTTCTGTTTTGGCTTTTGGTTATTAGGGTTAAACTTTTATTTTCTTTTTTCTATTTTCTTTTGTCCTTGTTTTCCTGTTTCCACATGTTTTGCAGGTTCTGAAGATGAGCTGAAGAGGGTGTTGACAATGCACTCATCAAGGGGGAGATTGAGAAACCATGTTGAAGAATATGGTTTTGATATTCCAGATGTGATGAGTGATTGTCAACGGAAGTCAAAGGAAGGAAGATATAAAGACCTGTCGAGTCTGAGGCGCGTGTGACTCAGGTACACGGGCAGTGAGTGACAGCCGGGCAGAGGAGCCGCGGTGTCGGGCTGGCCCAATCCGGGTACATGGCTAGGAGCGGCAGAGGATCCACCGGTCTGTTGACTGGGTTTGACTCAGGTACATGGGCGGCGAGCGATTGCCGGGCTGAGGAAGCTGCGGGGTCGGGTCGGCCCAATCCGGGTACCCGGTGCGGAGACGGTGGACGCTTTGTCAGTTTCGGCGCAAAACTAACAATCTATGATTAATTCATTTTTAGGGTATTAATATTTAGTTTTTAAGTTTAGACTATTTTTATTTGAGTCAGGTGATTTTTCTAAGAATATTTTAGTAATTTTCGGAATTTTTTTAGAGTCAGTTTAATTTACCCTAGGGGTAAATTAGTCTTTTTATGTATTAGAGTCGCCTATAAATAGGCCCCTATCCCCCTAGGGATAGATGACTGTTTTCTAATAGATCAATCTACTACAGTCCAATCGTTCTCGGTTTTTGGTTCCCATCTTCCACCGAAAAAATTTTCGCTTTCTTTTCACGATGTTTTTTTGCCGGCGTTTCTATCTCTCGGTTTTCGCGTGGGAACTTCGGCACGCACGGAGTGCTGTGCAGCGGCAGCCGGCCGGGTGACTAGTCTTCGCGTGCTGTTGCTTTCGGCGAAAAAGTTTATCACGCCAGCGCTTGCGTGTTTGATTTGCTCACGGCAGCACGTGAGTCCACGCCGGCCACACACACGGCAGCCAATCTCAACAGTCCTTGCGCACATCCCGGAACAGAGAAGAAGCTGTGAGCGACAGCGCCTTGATGCTTGGCGGGTCCCATGGCGCGTCCTCCTTCATGTTCTCTGCTCCACGCAGAAATCCTGGCGCTGGAGATTTTTCTTCGCGCACTGCAGTCCACGCGCCAACAGCCTTTCGGCGGTCAGCAGTAGGCGCACGGGAGCGGGCCCCACGGTTCCGGTGAAGTTGTTTTTTTTAAGCAGGAACAATGACGCCCGGGTTTTTTTATTATGCAGGTAAATTTCAATCTGTTAGTTTTAATCTACTATTTTTAGGCAGATAAATTTTATAAATAATCATCTATTAATAAATTAGCTAAAAATCTATTTCGAAATTTCATTGTTTTTTTAATCTATCAAATTTTTATTAGTTATCTCGTATTATTTTTATTTGTTTAATCTGCTCACATAAAAAGAAAAGAAAAATTTATTAGTCGTAGTTATATTTTTAGTCTAGTTTTTACCTGTAATATTTTCGGTTTAATTATGAATTAATTTTAATGATTCATGTTTTATTCATTTAATTATTATTTTATTTCTAGACTGAAATATTAATATCTCGTGATTTATCTAGGTGTTTTTATTTACTGCAGTAGTTTTATTTAGTTTATCTTTTAATATCATTTAGATTAAGATACCAATCATTTTTAGGTTAGACAATTTTAATTCCAGTAATTTGCTTCGCTAATATTATTTGTCTAGCTAAGTTCTTTTGGGTGTTGGGATTAGATTATAATTTAGAAAGAAATTTTTAGGCGCCCATTCACCCCCCTCTGGTCGCTACTTTCGGTCCTACAGGAGGTCCAATGCTCCGGCTGCAACCTTTGCTAGAATGTCTGCAAGTTGATTATCTGCTCGAGGGATACTTTGAACATAAAATCCTTTGAATATTGCTTCTGTTTTGCGGATTTCTTCTCGATACTTTGCCAGATGTGGGTTCCTTGCTTGAAAGCTTATGTCAACATGCCATGCGATGACTTGAGAATCTATTTTAATTATTATCCTTGCTGCTTCAAGTGCCTTTGCCTTTCGGAGGCCTAGCAGGATTCCTTCGTACTCTACGATATTATTGGTGGTCTTAAAGTTAAGCCTCGTAGAATACATGGTCTTTTGCCCTGACGGCGATATTATTACAGCTCCAGCTCCGGCACCGGATGCCTGATAAGCTCCGTCAGAAAAAAAATTGTCCATAGACCTTCGGAGGGCTCTTTCGTAGCCCAAACTGCAGATGGAGTCCACTCTGCTACGAAGTCAGCTATGATCTGGGATTTGATAGTTGTTCTCGTCGTGAAGGAAATACCAAAGGGGCTAGCTCGACAGCCTATTTTCCGATCCTACCCGTAGAATCTTTGCTCCGAATCATATCACCAAGAGGATATGAGGTAGGAACGATTAGGTTATGTGTTAGAAAGTATTGTCTTAGCTTCCGCGAGGCCATTACTAAAGTATAAGCAAATTTCTCGAGCTTGGAGTATCTTGTCTTTGCTCCCAACAAAGCTTCTAAAATGAAATAAACTGGCTCTTCTGGCACTCCGGCGTCTAGTTGAAACTTCTGGACCCTTTTAGAGCTTTGAAAATTGGAGGGCTTCGTTCGGCTGATCTGGTCAGGAATCTGCTGAGAGCTGCGAGCCGTCCTGTTAGCTTCTGGACTTGCTTCAAATTTTCTGGTGGAGCCATTCTTTGCAATGCACTTATTTGCATTGGGCTAGCTTCGATTCCCCTACTCGAAACTAAGTACCCTAGCAGTTTTCCTGCTTGTGCCCTGAATATACATTTTTTAGGGTTGAGGCGGACTCCACATGCAAGGAGGCTCTCAAATGTTTCAGCTAAGTCTAGACTATGCTGGTGCTTTACAACACTCTTTATTACAATGTCATCCATATAGGCTTCGACATTTTGGCCTATTTGGTGACCTAGAGCCTTAGCTATCAAATGTGAGAATGTGGCTCCGGCATTCCGCAAGCCAAAAGGCATTCTTACATAACAAAATACTCCGGATGGGGTTATGAAATTTGTCTTGGCTTCGTCTTCGCGCTTTAGCCAGACTTGATGATAACCGGAGTAAGCATCGAGGAAACTCAATAATTCGGAGCCAACCGTAGAATCCACCAGCTGGTCTATTCGGGGCATAGGGTAGGGGTCTCGCGGGCATGCTTTATTTAATGATGTAAAATCGATGCACTTGCGCCATTTGTCGGAGCCCTTTTTCCTGACAAAAAAGGGTTAGCCAACCACTCCGTGTGGGCTACTTCCTTGATGATGCCAGCCCTTAACAATTTTTCCACTTCTATCTTGGCGAGGTCTGCCCTCTCTGCAGACAGCTTACGGAGCCCCTGGCGTACTGTCCTAGCCTTCGGGTTGACAAGCAGGCTATGCTCGATGATACTCCGGTCAACCCCGTGATGTCTTCGTCAGTCTAGGCAAAGATGTCCAAATTTTGCTTTACTACTTCTTCCAACGAGGCAGCTATCTCCGGAGATAGCTCCTTGCCGAACTGTATTGGGTACTCTTTGCCATCCTTCAAAATTATTTTTGTGACGACATCACCTTCCGGGCTTGGCTTGAGGGAAAGGCCCTTCGAAGAGTTCGAAGACTCTAGAACCTCCTCGGTGTGCTCCATCACACTGTGTACTTGTCGAGGGTCCAACGGCTGGCCGTGACCATACTCCGTTCTTCGGGCTACAGCTTGGTCTCCTGAAATAGTGAGAACTCCACCTTGCGTGGGCATCTTGAGACATAGATAGTTGTGATGTGCTATAGCCCCAAACTGGTTCAACATCCCCCGTCCGAAAATTGCGTTGTAGGAATATGGGGCGTCGACGACGTCGAAGATCACCTCTTCCACCCTGGCCAAGGGCCCCTCTCCAAAGGCAACCTCGAGGCCTATTTGGCCGAGGGCATCGAGAGGTAGACCTGCGAAACCTTGAAGTGGCCGGGCCGCTAGAAGTAAATGCCTCTGAGGTATGCACATCTGATCGAAGGCCTGGACAAAAAGTATGTCTGCGGAGCTCCCGCCGTCCACCAGGATCCTTCGAACTTCCACCCCAGCTATATCTGCTGAAATGACCAAGGGGTTAGCATGGGGGAACTTCACCCCCGCAGCATCATTGGCAGTAAAGGAAATAGGTACATGAGACCATTCGAGCATTCCCTCCACGGAATTCGAGGTCCCTATGTGTCCTACTTCGCGGACGTATTCTCGCCGCTGCCTCTTGGACATGTTATCGAGGGTTCCCCCTCCGGAGATGGGCAGGACCACTCGCTTGCTGCGGTCTTGGGGGTCTTCCTGCTTCGGTGGTGGCATAATGTTGGCCACCGGTAGCTGCATGGGGGCTTCGGGGGCACCGGCTCGGGCCACGATTTGCACAGGCTCCGACCGTTGCGCTGGAGGGGTTCGATCTAAAGTTCCTCGCCATGTACTTCATCCTAGGTATTCACCTCGAAGGGTTAATACCGCCTTACAATCCTTCGTGCCATGGCTTCTATTCTCGCCATGCACGCAGTAGAAAAAGCTCTGGCGCCTGCTAGGTATTCTTTCTTGGGGCTTCGATGCTCCAGCCTTGAAGCCTTGCGCCTGCTGAAAGTTGGAAGGTGCCTTCGGAATGGAGGGTGCAATGTTCAATACCTCCGAGCGGAAGTGCTTCTTTCCCCTCCTGTGATCGTTGAAGCAATTGTCGTGAAGGGGTTGCGGAGAAGTTGAGGCTTCGGGCTCCGTCTTCACTTCCCGAAGGGCTGGTGCAGGTGTTGCGGCTCTTCGGAGACAGCCTTCCTCCGCCTTGGCATACTGTTCGAAGTATGCCATCAGCTGTGCCATAGATGACACTGGTTTCCGATGAATCTTGCTGAGGAGATCTGGGTTCAACACCCCTTCGCGGGCGGCGTCGACTACCGAAGAGGTAGACAAGCCCTTGAACTGCGATTTGGTATGGGCGAAGCGCGTGAAGTATTCCCGAAGCGTCTCCCATGCTCGCTGCTTCACCTGAAATAAGCTCCTCATTGACATCGGAGCCACAAAGGTACCTTCAAAGTTGCTTACAAACTTCCTCTTCAACTGATCCTAGGATTTGATTGATCCTGGCCTTAAAGACCAGAACCATCGGAGAGCCACACCTTCGAGAGCGAGGGGAAAACACTTCGCCATAGTGTTACGCACCCCTCTGCTTGCTTCTATCGCCAAGGCATATGAACGAGCGAATTATCCGGGGTCGGACCCACCGGAATACTTGTGCAACTTCGAGCCTTTGAACCTAGGATCGAAGGGCACCTTTTGCAAGTCCGAATGCAGTGGAGACTCATCATCGAAGGATGCGTTCTCAGCCTTCTCTGGGACTTGGACAGCTTCGGGAAGGTTGCGAGCACCACCGTCTTGGGGACCTTCTGGAGCCTGGGTGGAAGCTTAGGAGCGGAGGCGATCAGCGGCATCTTGCCTCCACCTAGCCACTTCCTCCTGAAGTCGCGCTACTTGAGTAGCCTTGTCCTTAGGAAGGTCTTCGTCCCCTTCGGAGGGGAGCTCTGGGTCTCGGGAACTGGCGTAATCAGTTTGGAGCACCGTAGGAGCAGCCTGAGGGCCTATGGGTGCTCGACGTCCAGCAACGCCTTCGGGGGTTGTTGGGACAGCTGAGGGTCCTGCTCCGTTGGTCCGAGGGGACCTTTGGGGAGGATCCGAGGCTAGGCTCCGCTTGGGAGGCATAGCGAATGAAAAAGAGGTCTGAAGACCGACGACTTTTATTGGTTTGGGAAGGCGAGGAAAGGCCTTCGAACTGCACTAAGAAACCCCTTACCGAAGGGTGTGCGGAATCTTGAGACTCCGAAGCTCCCTCCGCAAGTGCTCTTCGAAGTGCAGTCAGCAGTAGAGAACTAGCTTTTAGAACTAGGATCCCCACGGACGGCGCCAACTGTTGGTGTAAAAGATTACACTAACAGGTTCTCTAGATTAAGAACTTACAAATAGTAGATTTGTGTTGAGAACTATCTCAAACCTCCTAATTGGATAATAGCTTAAGTAGTCTGAAATTGTGTATTGAATAGCTGAGTATTCGATGCCTATTACAGGGTAAGAAGGAGGGTATTTATAGGCAAAAAGTCTAAGGAAAAGACCTATTTACCCTCAATTACAACCGACATAGTGGAAACTATTCGGTACCCCGAACAGGGTTAAAATGGTAAAATCTATCCGGAGTAGGTAGATAAGTCAAACATCTTATCATACTTACAGTTTTCTACCTGAGCTTCATAGCCTGCGGAGGGTACCTTCGAATTGTAAGTCGAAGCACCTTTCGGCATAATAAATCCACCTTCGGGCATAAGCTCGGAGCTTTGAAGCCGATAAGTTATCTTTACTATCAATCTCTAAGTCCTGAGGGTGAAGTATTTTCCCTCAACAGCTCTCTATGGAGACAAAGAGTCAACAAAATCCTGGAAACACTCAAGTGATTCTAAACCAAAATCCCCTGGCCTAGGTATCCTATAAAGTAAATCCAGTATTAGACATTCAATGTGTTGTTCCATGAGGCTGATTTTGAAATGTTGGAGACTTGGAGTAACATTTACATATTTGATGGTACCATCTTTTGTTTGTATATTTATGGATAATGAAAATTATGTTGCATTTAACGTTGATAGTACACCATTAATTATTTACTCTGATCTATGCTTGTTGAAGTGTCAACATTGGTCCAAATGAGCAATTCTTGAAGTCCGACTAATCGCCTCAGCTCACTATCTACTCTATTGGGCACTCAATGCAGGTGTTCGTCAATGGAAAGTCATATGATATTAACATCTATTTGTATCTACATCTCATATTAGATCAAGTCTAGACCAAACATTTCAATGACTATTTATGACTGTATTAACCTCTCTATTGTTAAAATGTCATAACCAATTTGAGTTTAGAGATGTATTTTAAAATGATTTTGATATTGCTACTGATGAATTTACTAATATAAATATACAGATGAATTTACTAATATAAATATACAGATGATACATACAAATTTAATTTACTAAGCGAATACAAATTTAATTTACTAAACGAACATGGCTAATATTAGTTCTTGAGTGAACGAATATTAACACTGTAATGATTAATACAGTACCGGCAACAACAAAAAGGCATCTAAAAACTACTCGAACGATCACCACACATCTCAAATTTACAGTAGTTATTTTGACAGCAAGATTAGGCATTGCATCCGAAATGCAAAAGGTATTCCTAGTATACAACAAGATGAGGCCCTCAGAATTTAAATGCCTGTGAGGTTCCCACATGCCTGAATGCACAGCAAAGCAAATATCATATATAACAGGATGGGAAAGCATGATTAAATATTTTGGATCACATGTGCAGCTACACTAAAAAAACATCCCTAAAAAGGTTAAGCTTGCCTCGAGGAGGATGGTTCACCCAATGAAACAGAAGTAAATGAAGAAGCCCAAGCTCGAGCATTACTTGCCCCTTTCCTTAGGTCCCTTGTCTTATTGTTCAATCTAAGCTTGCTACAAAGCCTCTTCACATCAAGCATATTCAATGCTCGTTCCAAGAGTTGGCTTGATCCCCTGCGGATCCCTAAGTTCAAGTTCCGAACACGCACGACTAAGAAAGTTCTCAGATGGGAGACTACAATGGGGACGAAGTGCGCTGTGATCTTCAGGATGATAAAAAGCACTGCAAGCATAACAAATGGCTCGTCTTTTGCAATTTTACGCAGAGAACGATCCCCTGACATGACTGGTTTCAAACTTCCAGTATTATCATGCTGATTAATATCAAAATATGCAATTGGATCAAGGCCTGCAGCATAAACAAATTCCATCACAAAAATGCTTTGAAGCAACAAAGACAACCCAAAAATCTAATCATCAATAGCTGTAGTATGCAGCATATCCCTGCTTAGTTGATTGGACAATGGAAATAAATCTATATTACAGGGAAAATTTTACAGTTCTTGAGGAGGTACTGAGAGATAGCACGATTTTAGTGTAAATTTTGGTACTGTCCGTGTCTCAGGTACTAAGAAGTACCAAAATTAACATTGAAATTGTTGATAACTCTTGTATCTCCTCAAGGACCGTAAAATCACTCTACAGTGAAAGGTCCTTATGAACGTGTACAGTACAACAGCCTAGGAGAAATAATAGGCTACTTGTCTCCATTCACAAGCATCAAACTTTCATACTTAAAAGATTCCAAGAATTAAAACATTATAATAAGATGACAATCCCAGTGTGTAGGATTGGAAGCATCATGGCAATCCTTCACAAGTGCAGCTAATTAACAGAAAGGGAATTGTATAGTTTAAGAGAAATTTTACAATCCTTAAGGAGATACCAGGATTTTCAGTGTTAATTTTGGTACCTCTGTACCTTACTCATAGTTTAATAGCACCCAAGGCTATTCTCATTTCTAAGTTTTACTCATATATAACATATATGAAAGTTGCTATAATTCAATGAACTATGTATGCAGGAAAGAAAAGAGTGGTGCTTGCACCTGTAATTTCTTTATAGAAATCCACCAGAGAGATAAGTTCTTTGGGGCCCCTGTACCGTACCATTGTAGTTTCATTTACAAGAAGAATGGCCGGGAATCCGCGGACACCATATCTTGAAAACAAACTACAGTAAGCAGAAAAAGCATAATGAGCAGTGATCCGGTGGTTTAGTTAAACACCATCGATTAAAAGTGGGTATGATGCCGAACTTAAAGAGACAGACAGACAACAAAGAGGTCCAACATTCACATACCTAGGCATTGCAGAGGATTCTTCAACAGCAAAATGATATATCTGAGGGAACATAGTGCTGAGAGCTTCAAATATTGGCCGGAATTTGCTTGAAAATGGACACCATGCAGCATAGAAGAGAACGGAGTAAGAAACACCTCTACGGCGAAGGTTCAACTCTTTATCAATAGCCTCTCCTGTCACCTAAAGTAGGAAAAACAAATAATATGTTATTGACAAATGAACAATGACTACAAAGCAGAGGTTTGCAAATTTTGCAATATGGACTGTCAGCATTATTTACAGTGCCAGGATATTCAACCATCATTGCTAGACAATCAAGTGAGGCCAGACTCTTCAGTTAAGCAAAAGCGTGTCAATAGTGACTGGCATTAATTTGGTTAAGGGATATTTGGAGCATCAGTATGGTCCCATCAATTAAAATATTACCCACAAGAAGTATGGAAATGCAGGATAATGCTAGATTACTGCATATTGAACACCAAAAAATCCACAAGATATCCTTCGCACATGTTGAGGAAGACCTGATTATTATTTGCTTACAAAAAAATACAGAACATAACAACACACCAGCTATATATTTAAATTCTGTAAGCTCTGGCCTTTGGGGGCATATCCAGTCAGCCTAATGTCAATGAATTCCTTGTTTTGGGGAGCATGGTTGATGAATTCCTATTTCCTAATTCTGCTAATGATCATCTTAACAGTCTTTTGCACCAGTGACAAGACCCCCCAATCCCCCAATACTGAGCAGCGGCATTTTAACTACAGTGAGCTGTTTGAATTGTTTTTTTGGTGCTCTCTCTTCCCATTTTGTTACTCCGACAGCATGTTGCTCCGATTAAACATAATGGACATGCTTATTTTTCAGATATGATTCCAATATGCATTCCTCACTGTATCACTGAACCCTTATCAAGAATCTCTTTGTTCAGACCAGCCACACTTAATACTTAATCATGCTATTTATGTTGCCACATGCTTATATTTTGTATCTTACATAAGCCCCAGAAATCCATCTTGCCTAAGAAGGTATCATTCATTTCATATTATGTTTGTTTTGTGATATAGTTCCTACTACTGACTGGCACATGGGTACAGAACCGCCAACGCAGCTTGCATCTTGATGATTTTCCTTTGCTTTGTTGGCTTTCCCTTTCCCAATCCCCCCCCCCCCCCCCCCCCCCCCCTCCTCCTCCTCTAACTGCAAATATACTGCTAACTGCAAATCCCCCTCTAACATCGTGCCTCTCACTGGGCCCGAAATCGATATGATGATTCGCAACGCAAACACACAATCAAATAATAAATACGTCACTGCCTTTTGCCCGCATTGACAGGTAAATATTCCACACGGCCACACGGAGAAGTACGCGCGCGAAACATCACAGCTACTACGGAATTTGGACGAGCCGACGAGGCGGCACCGTGGCAGTGCCGGAGAAGAAGAGGACACCGGACACCTACCTCAACAGGCGGGGAGGGCTCGATCCGGACGCCGGGGCAACGCGACGCGAGCGCGTCGAGGAACAGCGGGCCCCTCCGCCCGCACGCCGGCGGGGAATCCCCCGCCGCGGCGCCGGCGATGACGTGGAGGAGGAACACGACGGCGGCGGCGGCGCAACGCGTCATAGCCTCTCCGGCCTTTGGATTTTTTGCCATTTTCTCGCCTCTGGAATTCCCCCGCAGCGCTCAAATCGGATTGGATTTGCTTCTTCTCTCTCTTTTTTGCTGTTTTTCCTTTGTTGCGAGCTAATTTTGGAAGCGCGTGCGGGGGCTAGTTGGTTGGTGGTGGGCCACGTGCTCCCCCGGTTCGCCTGGTTGGCGTCGTGCGTGTAGACCAGGCCGCGGGGCCCACCTGACAGTGGCTCTCCGCCTCATCTGTTTGGCATCCACAATACGGCATTAAACATTAAATATTATTTTATAACTAGTTTTACATATTGTGGAACCATAAAAAATTATAAAGTACATCATAAGTTTAAGGTTTGATCATAAATCTAAAGTGATAACTTTTTATGAGTTCCACCACCTTACTTTAATGCTGCATTTTTTATTTTCTTCTGTTGTGCATCTAACAATAACGAATGCTAATTCTTTTTGAATCCCACGTTAATGCTATTTATTTGGAACTCCTCGAAACGGTGGATATGGACCACTTCTAATCTTGGCTTTGAGCTGTTTAATCTTCCGACGTGGCAATACGCGGGAAAAAATCAAATACCATGGGCTACCCGCGGCCTTTTTTGCTTGTTTCTCTTCTCGTTTTTTATGTGGGCCTAATTTGCTCGACTGTTGTTTTTGCACGTAATAAAATAATATATATACGCAACTTGAGTTATGACATGTTTTTTCTCTATGTTATTATAATAATTTAGTTTTATTAGTTAACATGCAAACAAAAGTATAGTTTGTTAAGTTAGTTTATTATAATATGTAACTCAGATCACAATAGTCTAATAAGTCAAAGGAACTCAACCTTTTCAACTTATTAAAAAAAGATAAAATACATTTTCCACTTTTATAAAACTTACCCACTACTATTTCATACTTAATTTTAACATATCTTTATTAAATAAAATTGTTTGAGGGTAGTACAGTCTTTTTCCATGTAAACACAGGAATCTAAGCTACCAATAATTCAAATCAAATAGCTCTGATTTATTTTTCTAAATTACTATAAGGATGTGACTTCATCGAACGCTGCCCGTCGCCATTGGATAGTGTTTGCGTGGATCGCTGTAGTAGGTCACCCTTGAAAGTGAGCCCTGGGTTGCTTGTTCGAATCATAGAAAACTAGCTCTAGTGGCCAAATTTGCCATAAGATTTGAGAAAGAGACCAGATCAAACCAAAAACATCAATGTTGGCTCCGATTAAGCTATTAAGTAATACTAATCAGATACTCGTGCTTTAAAACGAAATTTTATTCTTAATAACAAATACCTATTTAGAATATAATATTTATTTAAATGTGTTTAGTAATGTTACGATAATAAGCAACAATGTAATATAATTTATGATAGTCACAACTTATTATGATCTAGTAAAATCATCGAGTTTTTCAAAGTCACGCTTCTCTTCGTACTCAATGAGTAGCCATCTCATAACACACTCTTGAACCTACAAATAACAATATCAATCCATGTGTTTGTCCATTGATGTAAAACCGTAATGTGCAAGTGTTGGCGTAAAAGTTACACCAACAGGTTCTCGGTAATCAAGAATGAACAAACAAGAGGTTTGCGTTTTAGGACTATCTCAAGCCTCCGTAAAGGATAATAGCTCAAGTGGTCCGAATGTGTGTTTGAACAATTAATTCCTGGCCCCCTTTTTACAAGGTACAATGGGGGGTATTTATAGGGGGAAAAGCATAAGGAAGAGACCTATTTACCCTTACATTACAACCAGCATGGTGGAACCTGCTTGGTATTACGAACAGGGTTATACATGGTAACGTAATGCAAGGTAGATAGATAAGCCAGACATCCAATCAATCATGTCCCTCAGCTTCGGGGTCTCCATCTGCCCTTCGGAGGGGTCTTCGAGGCTTCGCATCGCAACACCTTCCGGTAGTGACGACGTATGCTTCGAACAACAGTCCGCCAGCTTCGGGATCCTTATCGGTCTTTGAAGGGTAAGCTTTTAAGTCTGCAAAATGGAGTAATTTCCCCCAACAGTAGCCCCTCGAATACGCTCTTCTGTGATTAATTTGTTTAGAAAGAAAGCAGTATACGGAAGGAATATTTCTATTTTGAAGGTCTTAAATAGGATTTAGAGATGTGGAGACTTAACCGAAGACTTTGAGCTTAACGCATTCGGAGCTTCTCCTTCGGGGTCTTGTCATAATGGGAGCGGATCAGTTTCGGAGCACACACATCGTGAGGCGCCGTTAGAAGTAGCCGTTATAACGCAAGTAGCCGTTACCCTCTGCAGAAAAAGGTAACGGTCGATTTTTACAGCGGTTGCGCGCCGTTCCAATTACCGGACCCACATGTCGGTGACGGAAGCCGAACCTGCAAGGTGAAACTTCTCGAAGAGCAGTATAGGTCGCGCTGGTTATAAAAGGGGAAAACAGGGATTACTAGAAGTTTTTTACCGCATTCACTGCTCCTGCGATTCACCTTTTCCTTCAATCTTCCGCACCCTCGAGCACTTGAGCGCAATGGCGAGAACCAGCCACACCACTCCATTGGCGGCCAACACCCTGGCGCAGCGGCAGGCGTGGGCCGCATCGGCAGCAGCGGCAATGGCGGGGGCTCCGGGCGGTGCTTGGCCCAAGAATCCTCGAGCGCTCCGTCCGCCCTCCAAGAAGAAGATGGCCCTGAGCTTTGTCATTGGCCAGTCTGTGAGCACCGCGGAGTCCATTGAGGAGGCAGTAGACGGGAAGCTGGTAGCCGGAATGAGGACTCGAGTTCCCGGGACAGAGTCGACTCCACGGCCCCGGAGCGGAGAAGTGGTGGTCTTCGAGGCGTTCTTCGAAGCGGGTCTGGGGCTACCAGCCGTGGATTTTCTGGCAGAGGTACTGGACTTGTTCCACATAACCCTGCCTCAACTGTCCCCCAACGCGATCGTCCGCCTGGCCGTCTTTGAGTGAGCTCTTCGGGCAGAGGGATGCGAAGGACGCTCCGAAGTCTTCGCGGCGACCCACGAAGCCATCTGCCAGCCGAAGCCTCAAGATGGGCCGGGGGACTCCAAGGTGACGGTGGCCTTCGGCAGCGTTAACTTCCAGCTACGGCGGGAGCATGCTCTCCATTTCCCTGCGAAGGCCATAAACGACCGATGGTATACGAACTGGATACTTCGGTGGTTTTACGCCGAAGTAGGAGAAGACTCCCCCCTCTCGGGCCCTCTTCAAGAAATCTGGTTCCGGAAGGAGGCGGGCATCTCCCCGAACCCTAGTTTGCTCACGACGAGGCTAGGGTTGCTTGCTTCAGTGGCTCGTCGCATGAGCATGCGCGACCTGGCCGAGGAGTTCGTCGGCCTTCGGATCTCACCCCTCGGAGCTAGCTGGCCAATCTCCATCCCGCAAGCCTCGGAGGGGGACCTCCGAAACATAGGTACATCTTTCTCCTGCGGCATCATTTTATATGAACACATTAATTATACTTATGCTTCTTATACCTTTTTCTTTTCAGCGGCGCCTCTGGCCTTAGCTCCGGATGACATAGTCCGGGCTACCGAGTGAATTCTCGGAGCCCCTTCGGCGGTCGAGAGGCAGAAAAGGCTGGAGTTGGTGGGGAGTTGGGAACGGTCGAACAGAGTGTGGAGGGCCCTCGGTATGGAGCCTCCGCCCCTCCCTGACTTCGCCACTGGAGCGGCTGGCCGCAAGAGAAAAATGACGGCCGAGCTCTCCAAAAAAGTCGGTAAGCAGCCGCTTCAGAAGAGGGCAGCGAAGCAACCTCCGCACTTGACGCCTGCTTCGTCTTCTTCATCGCCAGACGAGCGGAGCCCAACTCCCGAAGAAGTAGAAGACTCCGGAGGTGCGACGGCAGCGGCCTTGGAAGCATACCTCTTGGTGGACGAAGATATGGGGGAAGTCCCCCCAAGCACCTCTGTTATGGAAGGGGTCAGTGTAACTCCGACGACTCCTCCCGCACCCGTCATCGTGCAAGTGGAGTCAGGCTCTACCTCCGACTTGCCTGCACACGAAGGGGTTCCCGCGGAGGTCGTGGATCCGACGGATGAAACCGAGGGTAGGACATCGGGGGATGACTTCGACAATATCCTCCAGATGTACGAAGTCCTGGAGGATCCAGCGATCCTTCCTCAAGAGGCTCTCAGAGGTATTTTCCCGGAGCCCTTCCTTTTTTCGTCGACATTCGCTCGCTATCTGTAAAATTCGTTAATTAATCTTGATGTTGAAATAGGTACCTCTTCGGGTACCGAAGCCTTGATGGCGCCCGACGTCCCCGCTTCTTCGGAGACGGTTACCCGAGCGGACCCTCCGGCTCCCCTGGGGGCTCCGGGCCCGGTGGTGGAGAACGTATCCTTCGGGGCGGACGATGTGCTCCCTGGGACGGAGTTGGCTCCGGCCGTGGCGACCTCGACCACTGAAGGCGCCTCCGACAACGTGGTTCCAGCCGGAGATGTGGCGGCTGAGGGTCAGAATGTTCTTGCTTCTCCCCCTTTCGTGCCGGGGAGGGGTAAGAGTATTTCCAGCCTGGGCCTTCGTCTTGACCAAGCTACGCCCTTCGTTGGCAATTCAGAGGACGAGGCTGCAGAGGACGACGCCCGAGCTTTGTCTTGGCTCCCTCTTCTGGCTCCTTTCTTGGAACACCGGAGCGGCCTTCGAAGACTCCTGGAGCCCCTGGCTGAGAGAAGCCAAGATATTGCCAATTCGGAGTTGATCTCCGCCTTGAGCGAGGCTAGGGCTTCGAGCCTCAACACGGCCCTCGAAAGGGCTGCCCTTCAGGTATGAAAAAGACACCACAGTTGCTGCATTTTAATGGTCAAAACTTCTTTAGCACTTACCTAGTTTTCCTTGCAGCAATTCGCCCTTGCTAGAGCGGCAGCGACTTCTAACGAGGTCGAAATTAATCGACTTAACCGGAAGGTTACCACCCTTCAAACAGCTCTTGATGACTCCACCGGGAGGTCTCTCAGGCTGAATGAAGAAATTTTGGAAGAACGGAAGGCTAGGGCAGCGTCTGAAGAAGCCCTTGAAGCCCTTCGTTCTCTTGCCCAAGAAGCCGAGGTTGAACGAGTGGTCCTCCGTGCGGAGGTTGAAAAGCTTCGCCAGGACGCGGCTACCTCGAACGCACATTTGGTGGAACTTCGAGGGGCTCTTAGCCAGGCAATGGCTCAGAAGAGTTCCTTGATGCTCCGGGTGGCCGCGTTGGACGCGACTGTTGCAAGCCTGGAAGCAGCAGAGAGAAAGAATTCCAGTACTGCTGACCGTACCTTGGAAGCTCTTCAGGGCACGTTAGAGTACTTTGGCACCATGTGTCCTTCGACCTCTGCTGCAGCCTACGAGCCGCTCGACCGGAAGCTGACGAGGATCCAGGTAGCTTCGTCGCTGATGAAGAACTCCGGAGTCCGGTATGGAGAGATCTCCGGACAGTGTGCCGGCATCGGGGTTCTTCGTCACCTCGAATCTCTTCGGATTCCCCTTGATTCGGTTGGTGGTTCATCCCCTGGAGGCTTCGCGGATGATGACCTGCTGCGGCCGCCTTCGGAAGTGGCTTCGGCTTGGGAAGCTTTCCGATCAGTCTGGAAGGCGGACCATAAGGTCGCTGCTAAGGCTTGGATCGACGAAGCCCGCCGGCAGAAGCAAGCTCAAACGAAGCCACCACTCCCAACTTCGCCAGCGCCTTCGGTTCCAGCTCCGCCAACCGACCCGCAGGTCTAGTCGCTTAGGACTGTTGTGTACCTGTGGTCTTGTAAACTTTGTTTTATTAATGAGAAAGTTATAAACAGTACTTGTCTTGGGTGCTCTGCTCTTTTTTAGGTTCTGTCGTGCCCTTCGAGCCCTGACTTCGAACTTTTGGAAAGTACTGCCGAGCTTCGAAAGGAGTGGGCAGTTCTTGAGAGTTTGAGACCTTACCGCCGCTCCCGCTTTTCTGTTCCTCGCGGAGACGGGGGGTTACCCTTGAAGTACGAAGGGACGTTTTGTCTTATATTAAAGAGGAAGAAAAGGAGGAGGGGTCTTCGTCTTCCGAGCCTATCGACTGGTCTGACTCGGAGTATCAAGCCGAAAACCTTGCCGAGGCCGGCTCCGAAAGGCTCTTGACATGGGCCGAACTTCAGGAGGAGCAGAAGAAACTGCGAGCCTCGAGAAAAAAGAGAAGTTCCCGGCCTAAAAAGACGTGTTGGACCGGAAACGGCGACCAGAGGGGGGTGAATGGGAGCTTTTAAAATTTCGGGCTAAAACTAGTCTTCGGTTGCAGTTCTGTCTTCGGCGGAATAGGCTTCGAACACTACCTTCGAAGGTCTGGTTCGGAGGTACTTCGACACCTTCGAACACAGGCTTCGGAGGAGCAAAAGTTCGAAGCCAAGAAGACTTCGCTCCACTTACAACCCTAGGAAATCTACTCTGCTAAGTCAGTGCAGGCTCCGCACACGGGGTGCTTCGAGCAGGCTTCGTACTTCACCCTTCGCAAGAGTGGACAACCCTCAGAGGACTTCGACCAAGTACTTGGCGGCAGCAACTGGTGCTGGGCTTCGTACACGAAGGTCTACACGCACACAAACAGACTACACTAGGGGCTTCGACACAAGAAGCAAAACTGGCAACAATCAGGGCTTCGCTAGTAAGCAGCGAGGTCACGCCTCCTGTTACACAGAGCGAATGCACACTGACAAAAACACACACCTCGCACAAAAACAGCCTTCGCCTCAACAGGCTTTGGTGCACAACTACAGGCGAGGTATGCAAAGCGAGCTCAAGCAAAAGCACAGGAAATCAGGGCTTCGCTGCTTGAACAAGGAACACAAAAATGAACTCTCTGGATGTATTCAATCGAAGTATGTGGCTACAGGAGCTCAACAGTAAATGCTCAATGTGTTAAATGTTACCTACCGAGCCCCCATATTTATAGCCCACAGTTCACCCAAAGGAAATGACTACTTTACCCCTAGGGTTTACAAAAGATTTGACTCTACAGAACTAAGGGGTACAAAAGGTAGTCCACCTTTATTCTGGAGGCTTCTCTGTCAACTGCAGAGGGGACAGTGTCAGCCTTTTACAGAACAGACAGTGTCAGCCTTTTACAGTCTTTGACTTTCTGGAACCTCCCTTCGCACGCGAGGGTGCGGTAGCTTCGGTGAGAAGCCTTGAGCCTGGTGGCCTTCGCTTCACCGAAGTCAGTCTCCGATACAGTGACGGTTTTGAGCCGAAGCCGTCAAAGCCCTTGGGCCTTCGCACCAACACCTCCGGAGTGGACCACCACGGCTTCGCAGCTACTCCCAGCTTGAACTCCGTCTGTCCGTGTACCAAAGCCATGCAGGCCGAAGCACCTCAAGTCATCCTCACTCCGAAGCCCCACCTTCGGAGTACCACCCTTCGAAGTCCCTCCTTCGTCCAAGGCCTCCGCATGAAGCATTCCATGAGCACTTCGTCGCAGTGTCTCTCCCCGAGCACACTCCTCGACGAGCCTCACCCGGACCATGCCTTCGATGCGCCTCGACTTCTGAGACCTTCGTCGGGTACCTTCGAATGTCTCCCTCCGGAGCACACTTCGAATCCCTTGCCTCCGCAGAGGACTTGATCCACCAACTCCGAAGTCACTCCATTCGGAGTACCTTCGAAGTGCCTCACCTCCGAGGACTTTGTCTCGGAGTACCTTCAGCCGGAGCCACGCTCCGCACTCTCTGCCTTCACCTGGCATGCCTCGACCCGAGGACCGACCCGGACTCCCTTCGCAGCCACCGTGACGGAGCTCCCCGCTCCCCTGGCATCAAGCCTCCCGCTTGACCCAGGTTCACCTGGCTCGAACCTTGTCCGTCGCCTCCGAGGTCCCTGCGCACCACAGACAAACAGACAAGTGTATCCAGTACTCCGGAGACCTCTCCGGGTTAGCAACCTTCGGTACACACTCCGGTGTACCGCCCAAAATACCGAAGCCTTCGGTACGAACCCAGTCATTGCGTACTGTCGGACCCCTCCGACAAGCACACTCCGCTGCAACAGCTGCAACAAGCAACTACCGAACACACTTCGGTGAAACCGCCTCCGAACACCCTTCGGAGGTACCACCTCCGAAGCCCCTTCGGAGGTACCCTTCGAACAGAGGGTAAAATCCTGTCAATCACTCATCACAAAACACCGAAACCAACCCTTGGTTTCTCAAACTCCCCCTTGATGAGTGCATTGACAACCAAATCCAAGTTCAAGAAAATTTAAAATTTTCAGCACACAAGTGACCATAAAAACTCAGAAAAGAGCCAAAGCAAGTCACTTGATAAAAGAATTTTTCTCCCCCTTTGTAAAAGAGTAGAAGCCCCCTTCGGCAATAAAAACTCCCCCTGAGTTAAATTTTCTCTTGGCAACAAAAAGCCTATCTCCCCCTTTATGTCAAATATCTCTCCCCCTGTAAAAATTATGCCTTCTTGCAGCAGAGAACATAGCAAATCTCTCCCCCTTTGGCAATGCAAGCATCAAGGAGCAGTCAAAAAATGCAAAGCTTCAAAATGAATAGAATTGCAAAGACATATAATGCAAAAATATGCCAACAGTAATACCAATGTTCATGTGCTCAGCTCAGTTTAACATTCTGTGAAACAAGATGATGGCATGTGATTTTGTCATGTTGAGATAAAAGCATCACCACTTAATCAGAGCAGCTAGACATGTGAAGGCAAGGACTGCGCAAAGCTAACAATTTCTACCCTAGACAGACAAGTCTTGGTCAAAAAGGAGCTTTGAAAGCAAACTTGATGATTAATTAATTTTGTTGTTCTTTTCTTAATGCCAGGGGTTATTTGTTTGTCCACCTTATACTTTCCAATCAGGCCAAGCCTAGGCATGAAAGCCATTGAAGCTTAAGGCGGTGATTTTGGCATACACTACACTATCCCAGTTCAAACCAAAGTGCAATGGTAAGCAGTCTAGAATAGAGTAGTGCGACAAACAAACCCTCCTGGATCTTTTCATTTAAACCAGACAAATCATGGATTTTTGAATTTGATTCAGGTGAATTAAATATTTTGATGAATATCCATGAATAAAGAACACATTTTTCAAGTTGCAAATTTTAGCATCCAAGGAACAGTGTCTTGCTGTCAAGTAGATAAAAGATAGCTAAAAGCAGTCCTGCCTAAACAAGCTAGATACACGATTGTGCGGTGAGCAAGTTTTGATTTTAGAAAATAAAACATCATGCACAACCAATGTTCCAGACATATTTCATAGAGCTGAGCTGACATGATTTCTTTGAATTAAAACAGGCATATAATGGCAAAAGATGTAAATGCAATTTCACACATAATGAGCATATGCAAGACAAGTAAAATCAGCTCCCCCTCACAAAATGCCGTAGGGATGAGAAATACCAAGTTCCCCACGCAAGTAAGCAAATCGAGAAGCATCGAGGGGTTTTGTAAAAATGTCGGCAAGCTGGTGTTGGGTATCAACATATTGAAGTTCAATATCACCCTTCTCATTGTGATCTCTGAGAAAATGATACCGTACATCAATGTGTTTGGTTCTGGAGTGCTGAACCGGGTTGTTTGCAATACAAATAGCACTAGTGTTATCACAGAAAAGTGGAACACTCGTATAATCTAACCCGAAATCCCGCAAAGTGGAAACCATCCACAAAATCTGAGAGCAACAGCTAGCTACAGCAACATATTCGGCCTCAGCCGTTGATTGTGCAACACTAGACTGTTTGCGGGAAGACCAGCAAACCAGAGAGGTACCCAGAAAATGACAAGTACCAGAGGTACTCTTTCTATCAATTCTACACCCAGCAAAGTCCGCATCAGAATAACCTCGAAGACATAAAGATGAAGATGCTGAATACCATATGCCAAATTCAAGGGTGTGTTTGAGATACCTTAGAATGCGCTTTACCGCTTGGCGGTGCGAAGCTCGTGGTGAAGCCTGAAAACGAGCGCACAGACACACTGCGAAGTGTATGTCCGGCCTCGTGGCAGTCAAGTAGAGGAGGGAGCCGATCATGCTCTGGAACTCCTTCTGATCTACAGCTTCTCCATCTTCGTCAGGGTCCAATGCTACAGATGTAGCCATTGGAGTGGCGAGGGGCTTCGCATCGGACATGTCGAACTTCTTGAGCAGGTCCTTGGTGTACTTCGTCTGGTGGACGAAGGTACCTTGTTTGCTTTGCTTGATTTGCAAACCAAGGAAAAAGGTGAGTTCACCCATCATCGACATTTCAAATTCCCTGCTCATGGTATCTGCAAACTCGGCAACCAAAGCATGAGAAGAGCCACCAAAGATGATATCATCCACATAAATCTGCATTAGGAGGAAATCTTTGCCATGCTTGAGAGTAAACAATGTTTTATCAACAGAGCCCATCAAATACCCTCGCTCAAGCAGAAAAGACTTAAGTCTGTCATACCAAGCTCGAGGGGCCTGCTTGAGTCCATAAAGAGTCTTATGAAGTTTAAGGATTTTATGTGGGTACTTGGGGTTTTCAAAACCAAGGGGTTGTTTTACATAAACATCTTCGCCTATGAAGCCATTAAGAAAAGCACTTTTGACATCCATTTGATAGAGTTTGAATCCCCGGGATGTCGCAAAGGCAAGCAAAATCCTAATGGCCTCAAGGCGAGCAACAGGTGCAAAAGTTTCAGTAAAATCAATCCCTTCTAGTTGAGAAAAGCCCTGAGCTACAAGTCTAGCCTTGTTTCTAACTATAGTCCCATCCTCCCCTTGTTTATTTTTGAAAATCCATTTTGTTCCGATGAAATGAACATTAGGTGGAGGATCAACTAAAGACCAGACTTGGTTTCTCTCAAAATTTTCAAGTTCCTCATGCATGGCATTGATCCAACTAGAATCAGAAAGTGCATGACTAACATCTAAGGGCTCGAAAGAAGCAACAAAAGCAGCATTAGTGAAATGGGCATGAGAACGTGTTACCCTTTGATCAAGCTCACCAATGATCTGCTCGGGAGGATGCATCCTTTGAACATGATGTGGAGCCTCGCGGCGAGATGCAGTCTCCCCCTCAACTTGTGCGTTGGAGTGGTCCAAGATGACCGATGTTGAGGTAGTTGCCTCGGGACCTCGTGCCGAAGTAGTAGAAGCGAGGTCAACTTCGGGGGTTGATGTCGAGGGTAGTAGGGGATCATCCTCGAATTCTCCGGGATCTTCTTCTTCAAATAAGGTCTGTTCCATGTCGTGTTCATTTGCCTGTTCAAAAGCAGAACTCACAGAGGGGGTTGATTCATCAAAAGTCACATCACATGACTCGATGACAGTGTTAGTTTCCAAGTTATAAACACGATAAGAATGACCATGAGTAGTGTAACCCAAAAAGATCCCGTCAGAAGATCGCGACTCAAATTTGTCCAAGTTACCACGCTTTAGGATAAAGCAGCGACAGCCAAAAACTCGAAGATGAGTAACCTTGGGCTGTCTCCCAAAACGCAGCTCATAAGATGTCAAATTTAAAATTGAGCGCAAGAAGATTCGGTTTGAGATGTAACAAGCAGTGTTCATGGCCTCAGCCCAGAATTTTCTAGGAGTCCTATGCTCATCAAGCATCGTCCTAGCCATCTCAACCAAAGTGCGGTTTTTCCTCTCAACAACACCATTCTGTTGAGGAACCCGCGGAGCAGAGAATTGATGTTCTATGCCATGCTCCATGCAAAAGTCATCAAAGAGACTATTTTTGAACTCGGTGCCATTATCGCTTCGAATGAATTTTAATGCACCAGGGAGTTCAGTAAAAAGTCTCAAAGCCAAGCTCCGAAAGTGAGAAAACACTTCATCCTTGCTGACAAGAAAGAAGACCCAAGAGTAGCGAGAGAAATCATCGACAATTACTAGAACATACCACTTCCCGCCTAAAGAACTAACCCGAGAAGGACCTACAGTGTCCATATGGAGAAGTTCTCCGGGTTGTTCAGTCATCACTGTGGTGACTGGCGAATGCGAAGCGGCAATCATTTTTCCATGTCGACAAGGAGCACAAACTAAATTCTTCTCAAACTTGAGCTTGGGCAATCCTCGGATCAGGCCTAGGGCGCTCAGACGAGCGAGCAACTCAAAGCTCATATGCCCTAGTCTCCTATGCCACTTCCAAAGCTCAGAAGTCGAATGTGCAACAAGACAATGAGAAGAACCAGACGACTCTGAAAAATCAGCTCCAAAAACTCTCCCAACTCTAAAGATCTTACACACCACAACGCCATCAGAATTGAGCACTTGCGAAGTATCGCGATGAAATCGCACTTCGAAGACCTCATCAAGCAACTGAGATACAGACAGCAAATTGTATCCCAGGTTTTCAACCAAAGCAACATCTTTGAGAGTGAAGTTCGAATTAATTCTTACCACACCTTTACCTTTCACTCTACTCCTTCGATTGTTTCCGAAGGTGATATGTTCCCTTTGCTTGGTTGTGGTGAGGCTGGAGAACCAAGCTGCATCTCCGGTCATGTGGCGCGAACAACCGGAGTCCATGATCCACGTGCCCTCCAAGCCTCGACCTGTCGCCTACACATGATGAAAACGTCTCGATCGCTCAGTGCTGGGGTGAGTAAAATAATGGCGAGACATCCAGCACTGAGTGACACGAGTAGTAGGCACAGTAAAAGCAGACGGTCTACGCACATAATAATCAGAATGATGCAAAGTGCGAGGTCTACCTACATGCTGTGAAAGAACAACATGTCGAGGTCTCCTACTCTGACGAGGTACAAAGCTACTCGCCCGAGGTCTACCACCATATGGAACATGGTGAAGACCTCGAGGAGCAAAACCTCTCCGAGAAGCACGAGAGGCCTCGAAAACAGGACGAGAGTAATACTCAGACTCATGCATACCTAAAGATGGGTAATACATGTCCTGATAGCTCATCGCCTGTGCACGTCGCTCATCCTTGATGCGACGAAAACAGAAACCAATCAAATGACCCGCCCGCTGACAATAAGAACAGTGAAACACTCTCTTGGGGGCACTGTCATAGGTCACAGGAGCAACTCTCACAGGCTCCTTGGGTTTCTTCTGTGTGGTTTTCTTGGGAGGATTTTTCTTGGCGGGAGGAGTGGTTTTCTTTGGTGGATGGGTAGGCTTTTTGGCTGGTGGGGTGTCTAACAGAGCTCTCTCTTTCTCTAGGGTGGTGGGAGAGGTAAAAACAGTTTTGGTCTTACTGTCTGAAGGTATCCTCTCAAAACCCAAACCTAGAGCTACCCCTGCTCTGTCAGCACACAACTTGGTCTTGGCCAAGAGCAAATCCATCCTACCCTTTCCCTCAGTGCATTTGTTAACCACAGAAAGAAGGTATTCATTTTCGGACATGAGGTTCTCAGCTCGCTCTCTAACAGTGCCTAGCTGGTCCTTAAGGGTAATGCAAGTGTCACAAACAGGTTGCACATCCTTAGAACTACCGGCCCTCTCCAATCTAGCCTCTAAATCATGAACATGCTTATCACGTAAATTAATGCTATCGCGTAATAACGAGCAGTTCATGCAATCAATAACATCATGAGGTCTAGAATCCACCTCCAAAAGCTGCTTCTGTGCAGTCTCAAGCTCAGAAAGAGTTTGAGCATGAACAGAACGCAACTGAGCAAGCTCACTCATGACAACAGAACAGGACTCACATTCAGCATCATCAAACTTAGACTTAAGCATGGCATATTCAGTAGAAATATTTTCTAGCCTAAGTCTAAGGTCTTTTCTTTCTCTAGCGGCTTGCACAAGTAATCTATCCTGACCTAGTACTACTTCATTCAGTTCATCTAATTTAATTAGAAGCTGGTCAGATGATAGGTTTACCTCAGATGAGTCAAGCTCATCGCCGCTGTGACCGCTGTCGGCCATGAAGCAAAGGCCGGTGAAGTCACGTCCCTTCTTGTCCTTCTTGTCCTCCTTCCTTGGGGACTCCTCCTCCTCAGAGCTCGACTCCTCAGTTGAGGAAGTGTCGATGTCGCTGAGAGCAGCAACAAAGGCTCTGGAAGCGGCCTTGGCTACTTTCTTAGCCATCTTGCCGCGCTTGCCCTTCACAAAGGGCCTCCTCTCCTTTTTGTGGTATTTGGGGCGGTCACTCTCATCTCTCTTCTTGATCTTGGGGCAATTGGCCTTAATATGAGAGGTGTCGCCACATTCATAGCAACCACTAAAACCACTTCTCCTCTGATCCCGTCTCTCATGATGAAAGCGGGTGAACCTCCGGGCAATGAGAGCAAGCTCATCATCAGCTAGAGTATCCACCTGCTCCTTTGTGACGGAGACCAGGGAGGACAAAGCAAAACCATCTGCAAGAACACAAGTGCCTGATGTGCTTGGTTCTGCAGTGGTGCCACGGCTAGTGCTAGAAACCAATGCCAATGGTTGTGGCAAAGAGCTTCTGTGCACAGCAAGAGATGCCTTGGCAATCTCTGTGGACTTCAGCTTGCTAAAGAGTTCGTCACAGGTCAATGTGTCATAGCCTGTGGACTCCTCAATACTGGATATCTTCACTTCCCATATGCTACGGTCAAGAGCATATAGAAGCTTGATAGCCCTATCGTGATCACTGTAAGCAAGCGTCCCGTTGGATCGCAAGTTACTCACTATCGCGTCAAAGCGAGAAAACATGGCATCTACAGATTCACCAGGTGCCTGCACAAACAGCTGATACTGTTGATTGTAGGTGCTTTGGCGCCTGGCCTTAATCTGAGCAGAGCCCTCATGAAAGACAGTGAGTGTTGTCCAAATCTCCCTAGCAGTCCTAAGGTGCTGCACCCTATCGAACTCACTTCTGCTCAAACCGATGAATAGTATGTTCCTTGCCTTGGAATTGGCAATATACTGATCCTTCTCAGTCTGAGAGGTGCGAGTCTCAGGGATGGAGTATTGTGAGTCCACAATCTCCCAAATTGCATTTCCTTGGCTTAACAAGTAAGCCTCCATGCGCACCTTCCAGTATGCAAAGTCCGTCCCATCGAACAGAGGAATTTTACTGCCTCTATCCATATCGCCAACAGATCACAAAACCGGTTAAGGTCAACTGGTGATCTTAACCTGCTCTGATACCAATTGTTGGACCGGAAACGGCGACCAGAGGGGGGGTGAATGGGAGCTTTTAAAATTTCGGGCTAAAACTAGTCTTCGGTTGCAGTTCTGTCTTCGGCGGAATAGGCTTCGAACACTACCTTCGAAGGTCTGGTTCGGAGGTACTTCGACACCTTCGAACACAGGCTTCGGAGGAGCAAAAGTTCGAAGCCAAGAAGACTTCGCTCCACTTACAACCCTAGGAAATCTACTCTGCTAAGTCAGTGCAGGCTCCGCACACGGGGTGCTTCGAGCAGGCTTCGCACTTCACCCTTCGCAAGAGTGGACAGCCCTCAGAGGACTTCGACCAAGTACTTGGCGGCAGCAACTGGTGCTGGGCTTCGTACACGAAGGTCTACACGCACACAAACAGACTACACTAGGGGCTTCGACACAAGAAGCAAAACTGGCAACAATCAGGGCTTCGCTAGTAAGCAGCGAGGTCACGCCTCCTGTTACACAGAGCGAATGCACACTGACAAAAACACACACCTCGCACAAAAACAGCCTTCGCCTCAACAGGCTTTGGTGCACAACTACAGGCGAGGTATGCAAAGCGAGCTCAAGCAAAAGCACAGGAAATCAGGGCTTCGCTGCTTGAACAAGGAACACAAAAATGAACTCTCTGGATGTATTCAATCGAAGTATGTGGCTACAGGATCTCAACAGTAAATGCTCAATGTGTTAAATGTTACCTACCGAGCCCCCATATTTATAGCCCACAGTTCACCCAAAGGAAATGACTACTTTACCCCTAGGGTTTACAAAAGATTTGACTCTACAGAACTAAGGGGTACAAAAGGTAGTCCACCTTTATTCTGGAGGCTTCTTTGTCAACTGCAGAGGGGACAGTGTCAGCCTTTTACAGAACAGACAGTGTCAGCCTTTTACAGTCTTTGACTTTCTGGAACCTCCCTTCGCACGCGAGGGTGCGGTAGCTTCGGTGAGAAGCCTTGAGCCTGGTGGCCTTCGCTTCACCGAAGTCAGTCTCCGATACAGTGACGGTTTTAAGCCGAAGCCGTCAAAGCCCTTGGGCCTTCGCACCAACACCTCCGGAGTGGACCACCACGGCTTCGCAGCTACTCCCAGCTTGAACTCCGTCCGTCCGTGTACCGAAGCCATGCAGGCCGAAGCACCTCAAGTCATCCTCACTCCGAAGCCCCACCTTCGGAGTACCACCCTTCGAAGTCCCTCCTTCGTCCAAGGCCTCCGCATGAAGCATTCCATGAGCACTTCGTCGCAGTGTCTCTCCCCGAGCACACTCCTCGACGAGCCTCACCCGGACCATGCCTTCGATGCGCCTCGACTTCTGAGACCTTCGTCGGGTACCTTCGAATGTCTCCCTCCGGAGCACACTTCGAATCCCTTGCCTCCGCAGAGGACTTGATCCACCAACTCCGAAGTCACTCCATTCGGAGTACCTTCGAAGTGCCTCACCTCCGAGGACTTTGTCTCGGAGTACCTTCAGCCAGAGCCACGCTCCGCACTCTCTGCCTTCACCTGGCACGCCTCGACCCGAGGACCGACCCGGACTCCCTTCGCAGCCACCGTGACGGATCTCCCCGCTCCCCTGGCATCAAGCCTCCCGCTTGACCCAGGTTCACCTGGCTCGAACCTTGTCCGTCGCCTCCGAGGTCCCTGCGCACCACAGACAAACAGACAAGTGTATCCAGTACTCCGGAGACCTCTCCGGGTTAGCAACCTTCGGTACACACTCCGGTGTACCGCCCAAAATACCGAAGCCTTCGGTACGAACCCAGTCATTGCGTACTGTCGGACCCCTCCGACAAGCACACTCCGCTGCAACAGCTGCAGCAAGCAACCACCGAACACACTTCGGTGAAACCACCTCCGAACACCCTTCGGAGGTACCACCTCCGAAGCCCCTTCGGAGGTACCCTTCGAACAGAGGGTAAAATCCTGTCAATCACTCATCACAAAACACCGAAACCAACCCTTGGTTTCTCAAGACGACTTCAAGCTCCGAAGGGCAAAGTAGCCGCAGGGGTAGCTCTAGGGGTCGAAAGGGTCTCCGTTTTTATTTGGGTTTAGATAACAATTTTTCTTGATGTATGAGTATAATATTTTAATGTGGAATGCTTCGATAGTATGCTGTGTGACTCCTACCCTCCTACCCCCCTTGTGGGTGGCGGAGCTTTTATCATATAAAAGGGTTCGCTAGGCACAATGATTGTCCGAACACCTGTATGCTTCGAATTTGCACATCTTTATCAAAGCCTTTAGACTTTTGTACGTGTCCGAACAAGCCGAAGCCTGGAATCTGTAGGGTGGCCACCTTCGGCTTTTTTACGGATACTTCGCACCCGAAGGCTTGAAATTATGTTTTATTTAAAGTCCTTAGACTCTTCTACGGATCCTAACAAGCCAGAGCCTGGAATCCGTAGGTTGGCCACCTTCGGCTCTTTTACAGACACTTCGCACCCGAAGGCTTGAAATTCTGTTTTATTTAAAGTCCTTAGACTCTTCTACGGATCCTAACAAGCCGGAGCCTGGAATCCGTAGGTTGGCCACCTTCGGCTCTTTTACAGATACTTCACACCCGGAGGCTTGAAATTCTGTTTTATTTAAAGTCCTTAGACTCTTCTACGGATCCTAACAAGCCGGAGCCTGGAATCCGTAGGTTGGCCACCTTCGGCTCTTTTACAGACACTTCGCACCCGAAGGCTTGAAATTCTGTTTTATTTAAAGTCCTTAGACTCTTCTACGGATCCTAACAAGCCGGAGCCTGGAATCCGTAGGTTGGCCACCTTCGGCTCTTTTACAGATACTTCGCACCCGGAGGCTTGAAATTCTGTTTTATTTAAAGTCCTTAGACTCTTCTACGGATCCTAACAAGCCGGAGCCTGGAATCCGTAGGTTGGCGGAGCCACTGAACCAATGGTTCGTAGTCAGCCCCTTGGGTTTTTGCGAAAAATGCTTGGCTCTACTAGCATCACCGACCTCCTAATGCGTCCATCAGGAGGATGGGATGTTCGAAGGGCGAAACAAATTTCAACCCTTATCTTTATTTATAAAAGAAGTGTTACAAGTGATTACAAGGAAGCCTTAAGCGTAATATCTCTTAAGGTGCTCCGCATGCCACGCATGTTTCAACTCTTCTCCTTCTAAATTAGCTAATTTAAATGATCCGGGGCGTCCTGAGCGTAAGATAACATATGGCCCTTCCCATTTGTTTCCTAGCTTCCCCGGATCTATTACACTTCGCAATACTAGATGACCTGGTTTTAATTCACTTAATCTGACTTTCGGGTCATACCACATTTTTGTGTGCTCTTGGTACTTAGTCAGGTTGGCGACAGCTCGAAGCCTTGTCTCTTCTGACAAGTCTATTGAAGCACTCCGATCATCTTCGTCTTCGTGTTGAATTACGCGAAGTGACTCCCCTTTGAGCTCCGTAGGGGTCATGGCTTCGTCTCCGAAGAGCAATCTGAATGGCGTGAAACCGGTTGATCTAGTTTGCGTGGTTCGGATAGACCATAAAATTTTAGGTAGCTCTTCGACCCATAGGCCCTTGGCCAATCCCACAATTCGGCGATTTAACCCGGAGAGGATATTCCCGTTGGCTCGTTCGACGGCCTCGTTGGATTGCGGGTGTCGCACTGCTGCGAAGCATAGCTTAATGCCCAGTTCTTCACAGAATGTTTGAAAGGTATCAGCTTCGAACTGGGTTCCATTATCTACCGTTAATTCTTTGGGGACTCCGAACCTGCATATAATATTTTGCCAGAAGAATCTTTGTACGTTCTTCGAGGTGATGGTTGTTAGTGGCTCCGCTTCCACCCATTTTGAGAAGTATTCGATTGCTACCACCGCAAACTTCAACCCGCCTTTTGCCGGTGGGAAAGGGCCTATGAGGTCCATGCCCCATCTAGCCATCGGCCATACCGGGGCAATAACCTGAAGCTGAGCTGGCGGGCGATGGCTCCTTCTGCCCATCCATTGGCAGCCTTGGCACGCTCGAACCAGGTCTTCGGCGTCTCTGACGATTGTTGGCCAATAAAACCCTTGCCGGAGCGTCTTGCCTGCTAGTGCTCGAGGGGCAAGATGACCTCCGCACAGCCCTTCGTGGATGCCTCGAAGTATGTCTTGACCTTCAGGCTGGGAGATGCATCGAAGCAGTGGTGAGCACACTCCGGCTTTGTACAACACTTCCCCAATAAGTTTGTAATTTCGAGCTCTTGATTGCAATCTTCGAGCTTCTGGGCCTTCCGGAGGGTCATTGCTACCTTGCAACATAGTTATTATCGGAGTTCGCCAATCCGTAGCTGGAATACACATTACTTCTGACGAGGGTATTTGGTCAGCTGCTGGCTGCTCTAATTCTTCATAGAAAGCGCCCTCCGGGAGGTCTACTGCTCCTGCTGCAGCTTTTGCAAGAATATCTGCAAGTTGATTATCTGCCCGAGGTATGCTTCGAACTGTAAATCCTTTGAATGCTGCTTCGGCCTTGCGGATTTCTTGAAGGTATTGCGCGAGATGTGGGTTTTTTGCTTGGAAGCTTTTGTCAATATGCCCCGCGACGACTTGGGAATCTGTCTTGATCACTATCCTTGTAGCTCCGAGTGCTTTAGCCTTTCGGAGGCCTAGCAAGATTCCTTCATACTCGGCGACGTTATTAGTGGTTCGGAAGTTAAGCCTTGCTGAATACATTGCCTTTTGCCCTGATGGTGACAAGATTACTGCCCCTGCTCCGGCACCTGATGCTTGATAGGCTCCGTCGGAGAATATTGTCCAGAAACCGTCGGAGGGTTCTTCCGGAGTCCATACTGCAGATGGAGTCCACTCTGCTACGAAATCTGCTATAATTTGAGATTTAACGGCCGTCCTTGCTGTGAAGGAGATTTCGAAGGGTGCCAGCTCGACTGCCCACTTTCCAACCCTGTCTGTGGAATCTTTGTTTCGGAGCATATGTCGCGCCCCGATTTAATAAATCAGGACTTTATTGAAATTCCATAGAAAATCAATAAAACAAGACGTTCATCACACGACCACGTACAATACGAGCAATCATTCACGGTTCGTAGACCGCATTAATACAAAAGTGATTAAAGATGAAGAGAAACTAATAAAACAAGGGTCCTAGATGAACGCCTCCTTCCAGTCTCGCCTTGACTGGGTCGCTACTCCAGACCTTCATCCTCCTCGTAGTAGACTGGCTCTGATGTTGTAAGTCAACGGGGTGAGTACAGATGTACTCAGCAAGCCACCGAATGCAAATATAATGCAAGGTAATAACAAGGGAGATATTGGCTAATTTAGCGGAAGCAGCATATGTGTAGAGCTTTAAATGTGAGCAGTTTATTAGTACGGAAAAGTAAACATGTGCATGTGTATCATCATCTTCTAACTCGAGGGGTACAGTCAGCCCCACCTCGCTCAACAGTCCTTACGTGCCATGTATAACTTGACCATTCAAACAATTGTAAACTAACTGCGAGTAGTCACACAACCCGCCCTTGACCGTGGGCTCGGCTTTTCGAAAAGATTAAATTACTCTGATCAGAGATGTACCACTGTACCCACAAGGCACGCACTCATCACCTACACCGAAGTGTAACGAGATGACCCATCACACGGGAACTCGTGCCAAAACCTTCCATATAGTCCTCCCCGACTCAATAGCACCCTCTTATGGGTTTCATATGGTGTCCCGACGCATCGGAGCCCCACCATACCCCCCCTTGAGCCTCGTCGGTACAAGTCGCCCGCAGGCTAGCCCCTTGCCCCCTCCTCTATGGTGCATCAAGCCGGAGTATTCCATACTTCCAGTTAGGACTTACCCATTAGACTTGTGGTTGGTACGGAAGTGCTTTGCAACAGATCCCGCAGACCGGTCCTTATAGTGCCCCGGGTGCGACAAACCAGTGCCCGAGCTTGCACCCGGAACCCACCATACTTATAACCTAGCCAACTCCAACAGAGTCCAGAGACGAGAATAACAGGGAAATTCATATACAGAATCCAGCTATCTACGACTCGTTCTTTTTAACCTATAGCAGTTGTGCCGGTACATTGGGCACTAGCTAATATTATTATAGTAGAGTGACAAGGAGTTGAGGCTCAATAAGCATGGCTTGGGTTTGCACACAAGGACAGGGATCTAATAAATATAAGTGTAAGGCTTGAATATTTGACTAATGCAATATTAACCTAGGGGTTATAGCGATAAGTTATTAAAACATGGGCTCAATTATGATCAACTGTTTCCACAGAGATGGTCGATGACTTGCCTTGCTCAGCAAATGGGGATGGAGGAACCTCGGGGTAGAACTCCTGCTCCTCGACGAACTCGTAGTCTTCTCGATACGGAAAATAAACAATACATTCAATAAACAGATAAAATTCACCAAATATTAAACATACACATTTGTAGGTTTGATTATGTGAAGTAATATTTTTAATATTTCAAGGTTTTGTTCAAAACAGTAAAGTTTAATATTTTAGAATTTTCCCTATTTTATTTTCTGTATTTTTAATTTCAACCCTAAGGGATTTTTATTCATTTATTTATTAATAATATTTTAAGTAACCGAAACATACTGTTTTTATTGTATTAATGTGTAGAGAATAATATTCTGGTTCTAACAAAATTTGAATGGTGAAATTTGGAGTTAAAATGAGCAAGATATGAATTTTTGAAGTTTAAACAATTTTCTGGAATTTTATTTAAACTAAAATCAGTCTCTGGTCCACGGTGAACCAGGTTCACCGTGAACCCGTGACTATGCGCGTGGACCGGCCGATCCAGAGCCGTCGGATCTAGATCTGGCGGTCGGACGCGAGGCGGGAGGCGTAAGTGGAAATGGACGGCTGAGATTATATCGTAGCGAAGGGGTACGCGTGGACGCACCAGATCGCTCCAGCGCTTTAAGTTGCGATCGACGGCCGTGAGCGAGCGATACCGCTTTGACCAGATCCAAGGGCTCAGATTAGATCCCACAGGATCTAATCGGTGCCGTCCGATCCGGATCGTGCGGCACAGAGGGGATCCGGCACGGCACGCGCTAAGGGCTCGAGTACCCTTCGTCTCCGGCGACGGCGAGGCCTCGGGCGCGGTGGCAGCGGCGGCGGCGAGCGCCTACGGGCCTAGCTAGGGCCAAAAATGGAATGCGGAGGCGAGGGGGGGTTATGATCATACCTTCTACGGCGAAGATGGGGGACGGGCGGCGACGACGGCGAGGGTAGACGACGAGGTCTTCTCGGGTGGTCGTCGGCGACGGCGATCCGGCGGCGTCCTCGACCAACAGAGTGGATGCCGAGGTAGGGCGGTCGACGACGGACTCGACGGTGGCGGTGGATAGGGCAGGGGAGGCCGGAGTCGACGGCGAGGGCTCGCCGGAGGTGGAGCAGAGGGGAGGAGCCTAAAATCGAGAGGGAGCGCGTGGGAGTGCTTTAGCTCGGGTTTAGGCGGTGTGGCTGAGGGCGGTGGCCGAAGGGGATTATTTATAGGGGCTCGCCGGCGTAAGGAGGGAAGGGAACCGAGGGTTTCCAAGAACTCCGGCGAGGGTTTCCTAACTCTCGGCCGAGCTTCTATACACGGTAAAACGCGTCGGGTTTACATGGAAGGAGATCACCGGCGATTGGGGAAGGTGATCCGAGGCGAATCCAGACGAATGCGGGCGGCCGGCGGCGAAAAAGGAAGGAGATCGCCGGCGGGGAAGAAAGGGGATCCCCTTCCAACGAGGAAGACGATCCTGACAGGTGGCCCCCACCTGTCAGCGGGCGAATCAGGAAAGGAAAGGCATGGCAGGCGGGGCCGGGCGGACAGTGGGCGCAAGGGGGCTGACGAGTGGGTCCAGGCGGGGCGCGGGCGGGAGGAGAGAGAGGAGGGCGGCGCCGACAGGCGGGCCCCTCCTGTCAGCGAGAGGGTGGCGATGGGCTGGGCCAAAAAGGCCGCTGGGGGAAGTTTCTGGGTTGAGGCCCGTTAAGGATTTAAATCTGATTTTCGATTTAAAATAATTTCAGTAATTCATTTATTTAATTAAGGGTTGAATCACTGTTGATAAAAATTTGTAAAAATTCCTAAAATTATATTTTGGGCTCTAGTTCATCTCATAAAAATTTCAAGTCCAGATTTTGAGTATTTCTCCCTGTTTGGCTTTATTTGGGTTCTTTTGGTGATTTTTCTTTAGTAATAAATTCAGAAATGATTTAAATAATATTTTCTTTTTATTTTATTCCTTTTAATTTTTGGGGTGTTACAATCCTACCCCCCTTACAGAGAATCTCGTCCTCGAGATTCGGATCAATCCTCGAATAGCTCAGGATGCTGTGCCTTGAGTTCATCTTCTTTTTCCCATGTGGCTTCTTCTACTGGATGATTGCTCCACTGCACTTTGCAGAAGCGGATTACTCGACTCCTGGTGGTCCTTTCTTTGACTTCCAATATCTTGACCGGTTTCTCCACATAAGTCAGATCCTCTTGGACATCCAACTGCTGAAGATCCACTTGCTCCGTGGGGACGCGGAGACACTTCTTGAGTTGAGATACATGAAATACGTCATGCACTCCAGCCAATGAAGGTGGTAATTCCAACTGATATGCGACTTCGCCTTGGCGTCGAATAACGGGAAATGGTCCAACATATCGAGGGGCCAACTTTCCTCTCATGTTAAACCGTTGAGTCCCACGAAGAGGTGTAACCCGAAGGTAGACATGATCTCCTTCTTCAAAGGCTAAGTCTCGACGGCGATTGTCTGCGTAGCTCTTCTGTCGAGATTGGGCTGTCTTGAGTCGGTCTCTGATAATCCGTACTTTCTCTTCGGCTTCACGGAGAATATCGGTTCCGAATACTTGGGATTCACCAGTTTGGTCCCAAAGGAGAGGCGTTCTGCACTTACGTCCATATAGGGCTTCAAAAGGAGACATCTGAAGACTGGCTTGGTAGCTATTGTTGTATGAAAATTCTGCATATGGCAAGCTCTTGTGATCCGTAAAGATCTCACAGCGATTTCCAACTAGATAGTGCCTCCAAATCTTAAGGGCATGCACTACGGCGGCTAATTCCAAATCATGGGTCAGGTAATTCAACTCATGGGGTCTCAATTGTCTGGAGGCATAAGAGATGACTTTTCCATCTTGCATAAGAACACATCCCAATCCCTGGCGAGATGCGTCGCAATAGACATGGAAGTCTTTGCGGATATCCGGTAGGGTCAGTATAGGTGCAGACACCAACCGAGTCTTGAGGGTGCGGAAACTTTCCTCGCATTCAGGAGTCCATTCGAACTTTTCTCCTTTCTGCAACAATCTGGTCATTGGTTTGGCTATCTTAGAAAAATTCTCAATGAACCTTCGATAATATCCGGCCAATCCCAGAAAACTTCGTATCTCAGATACGTTCGTGGGTGGCAACCAATCCGTGACTGCTTCTACGGTGGCAGGGTCTACTGCGATTCCTTGCGCAGAGATGATGTGTCCAAGGAACTTTACTTCTGCCGTCCAAAACTTGCATTTGCTGTACTTGGCATATACTTTTGGTGTTCCCTTAACTTTCCTAGGGTTAACCGGAGGTGAGTCTCGTGCTCCTTCTGGTCCTTGGAATAAATAAGGATGTCGTCTATGAAGACCACGATGAACTTGTCCAGATATTCCATGAATACTTTATTCATCATATTCATGAAGAATGCAGGGGCGTTGGTTAATCCAAATGACATGACTGTGCACTCATATAATCCATAACGGGTAGTGAAGGCAGTCTTGGGTATGTCTTCTTCTCGAATCCTCAACTGATGGTAACCAGACCGGAGGTCGATCTTCGAGAATACCGTGGCTCCTTTGAGCTGGTCGAAGAGGTCATCGATCCGAGGCAACGGGTACTTATTCTTGATGGTTACTTCATTCAAAGCGCGATAATCCACACACATACGTTTTGCCTTGTCTTCTTTCTTTTCGACAAAGATGACAGGAGCACCCCACGGTGATGTGCTTGGTCTGATATAACCTTTCCTTTCAAGATCCTCCAACTGTTGCTTCATCTCAGCTAACTCATTGGCGGCCATCCGGTATGGTCGCTTATAAATAGGAGTTGTTCCGGGCACCAAGTCGATCCTGAACTCGATGTCCCTCTTGGGTGGCATCCCTGGTAGATCCTCTGGGAATACATCCGGGTATTCGCTGACTACTGGTATCTCCTCCAAGGTAATCTGATGTAGTCTTGTTCTTCCGGCCTTCATGCTGGGCATCTGGAATGTGACCATAATCCCCTCTTCATTAGTCACCGTTACTTTTCTCTGGGCACATTCTATCACACCTTGGTGTTTATTTAGCCAATCCATCCCTAGAATGAGGTCCAAACCTTGACATTCTATTAGAATGGGGTCGGCCCAAAATATCGTGCCTTGGATATCTACCCATATCCTTGGACTAAAGGAACAAGCGAGGGTTTGCTTTCCTGGGGTAGCTATTAGTACTGGCCTGGGTAGTTCACTTATGTCCAGTGCATTATTTTCCACAAAAGCAGTTGATATAAAGGAGTGGGTAGCTCCGGTGTCAAATAATACCACTGCATGCGATGAATGAACCATAAACTTACCCATGACAATCTCTGGTGCAGCCTGGGCTTCTTCGGCGGAGACGTGGTTCACCTTGGCGCGGACGGCGGGGTTGGAGGTGACTCCTTGAGCTCTCTTGGGGTGGGGGCACTGGTGGGAGTAGTGTCCCTCTTGGCGGCAGTTGAAGCATACCACAGGCTTACCATGCCTGTCTCTCAAGACCTCCGGCTTCTTGGCCGGGGCAACTGGAGCGGTCGGTGCGACTGGAGCGGTGCGAGGTTGACTGGCTCCGGCGTTGGCAGCTGGCGGCGCCGGGCGATACACTGGTCGGGGGTGGTATTGTGGTGCTTGTGGAGGTGGAGCAAAGCGGGGTCTTTGGGCCATGCCCTGATTCTGCCTAAAGGCAATCATGCGCTTCTTCTTCAAATCGACCTTATTTTGCTGGGTCTCTTGCATGATAGCCTTATTCACCAACTTCTGGAAGTTGGCGAAGTCTCCTGAAATGAGTTGTAGAGACAACTCGTCCTTCAGTCCCCGGAGGAACTTGGCCTGTCTGGCCGCATCCGTACGAACCTCTTCAGGTGCGTACCTGGCCAATCTGTTGAACTCGTGCAGATATTCCGTTACGGACCTGCTCCCCTGCTGCAGGTCCCTAAACTCTTGTTGCTTCTGAGCGACGATGCCGTCGGGGATGTGAGCGGCACGGAAGGCAGCTGAGAACTCTGCCCAAGTGTGGGCGTGGCCCTCGGGCAGAGTCTCGCGGTGGTTGTCCCACCACTCAGCGGCGGGACCATGCAGCTGGTGGGTGGCGAAGGCCACCCTCTCCTGCTCAGTGCAGGTCAGGAGATCGAGTTTCTTCTCGATCGCCCGCAACCAATCCCCAGCCTCCATGGGGTTGGTGGTGCTCGAGAAGGTCGGTGGGCGGACTCGGAGGAACTCCGAGAGCTGAGTTGCGGGAGCGGGAGCTGGTGTGGCGGGTCGGGGCAGCTCGGGCTGTTGGTGGAGGCGGAAGAAGTGAGCCTGCTGCTCTTGCATTTGCTGCTGCTGCTGCTGCATCTGGTGCAGAAGGGCTGAGACCAACTGGTTTTGCGTGGCCATCATTTCAGCCAAGGTGGGGTGGTTGGCGACCGGGGCCTGCCTCTGCCCGGTGGCTCCCCATTGTGGCAGGTTGCCACTCTCCCCTCCGTTCTGAGGAGCGTCTGATCCCTGGGTGTTGGTCATCCTGGAATTTCCAATGTACACATATTTATTTTGGGTGAACTTATTTATTTCAAAAGGGTACCGTTCTTGCGGTTACATTTATTTATTCTCTCATTCATGCCTTATATTTTGACATGAATGCTAAATACAAGCAATCAAAATAAAAAGATAAACAATCAATCGTAATACTACGTCTAAGGCAGCTCGGGGGACGGCTCGATCTCGGGCTCGTGAGAGACGGGTGGGGTCGAGGAACTGGACGGTCCGGCGGGTGGTGCACTGCGGGAGATCCTCTTGGGCCTCACTGAGGGAGTCTGGATGGGTATCTTCCGGCGAGGCGGAAGAGGTGCGATCTCCTCTAGGTCCTTCTTCAACTCCTCGATCTGGTAGCGGAGGTGCGGGTTGGTGGCGACACGCTGTCGAAGAAGCTCATTCTGACGCCGCAACTCCTCTGCCTCGGCGGCCAACCGGTGTCCCTGCTGGATGCGGCGGCGAAGCTCTCCGTTCTCGCGGTTCAGGTCCTCGGAGGAATGGCGGTAGAAACTGATAGTGTCGCGCTGTCCATTGGCGTCCTGCAGCGCCTCGTAGTGGAGATCATCCATGGCCTCCAATAAGCGCATGGTATGACCGATCGCTGAATGACGCTGGGAGAGGGTGCTGACGAAGACACTGTGTGGGCTCCCTGGGGTGCGAAGAGGTACGAAGCGGAAGTCCGTGTCGTAGAGCTCGCTGTCGTAGATCATCCGGAGCTCGGTAAGTGCCTGGAGAGCGGTGCGCTGACTGGCTACCAGGAATGTAGGTCCTCCTCCGCGGTAGGTGTGGGCTGTCTGAGGGGAGGGCTGGACGACGACGGTGACCTCGCAGTAGCTTTCTTCCTCGTCGGGGAAGACTCCATGGTACATCGGCTCTTGCTCGAAGCCGAGGAAACTGACGAGCATGCGTAGCTCGCGGATGAATCCGGTCTCGTCACGAAGGTTCCCGTTCATGGTACGGATCGGCATCTACAAAAGAGAGAAAATTTTTGTGAAAATCTTAGAAGATGAGAGGATAAGTAATCTTTTGTAAAATATAGTGAATATATATATAAGTCCTAAGGTCAGGTCTGTTTGGCTTCCTACAGTCAAGTCGGCTCTGATACCATCTTGTCGCGCCCCGATTTAATAAATCAGGACTTTATTGAAATTCCATAGAAAATCAATAAAACAAGACGTTCATCACACGACCACGTACAATACGAGCAATCATTCACGGTTCGTAGACCGCATTAATACAAAGTGATTAAAGATGAAGAGAAACTAATAAAACAAGGGTCCTAGATGAACGCCTCCTTCCAGTCTCGCCTTGACTGGGTCGCTACTCCAGACCTTCATCCTCCTCGTAGTAGACTGGCTCTGATGTTGTAAGTCAACGGGGTGAGTACAGATGTACTCAGCAAGCCACCGAATGCAAATATAATGCAAGGTAATAACAAGGGAGATATTGGCTAATTTAGCGGAAGCAGCATATGTGTAGAGCTTTAAATGTGAGCAGTTTATTAGTACGGAAAAGTAAACATGTGCATGTGTATCATCATCTTCTAACTCGAGGGGTACAGTCAGCCCCACCTCGCTCAACAGTCCTTACGTGCCATGTATAACTTGACCATTCAAACAATTGTAAACTAACTGCGAGTAGTCACACAACCCGCCCTTGACCGTGGGCTCGGCTTTTCGAAAAGATTAAATTACTCTGATCAGAGATGTACCACTGTACCCACAAGGCACGCACTCATCACCTACACCGAAGTGTAACGAGATGACCCATCACACGGGAACTCGTGCCAAAACCTTCCATATAGTCCTCCCCGACTCAATAGCACCCTCTTATGGGTTTCATATGGTGTCCCGACGCATCGGAGCCCCACCATACCCCCCCTTGAGCCTCGTCGGTACAAGTCGCCCGCAGGCTAGCCCCTTGCCCCCTCCTCTATGGTGCATCAAGCCGGAGTATTCCATACTTCCAGTTAGGACTTACCCATTAGACTTGTGGTTGGTACGGAAGTGCTTTGCAACAGATCCCGCAGACCGGTCCTTATAGTGCCCCGGGTGCGACAAACCAGTGCCCGAGCTTGCACCCGGAACCCACCATACTTATAACCTAGCCAACTCCAACAGAGTCCAGAGACGAGAATAACAGGGAAATTCATATACAGAATCCAGCTATCTACGACTCGTTCTTTTTAACCTATAGCAGTTGTGCCGGTACATTGGGCACTAGCTAATATTATTATAGTAGAGTGACAAGGAGTTGAGGCTCAATAAGCATGGCTTGGGTTTGCACACAAGGACAGGGATCTAATAAATATAAGTGTAAGGCTTGAATATTTGACTAATGCAATATTAACCTAGGGGTTATAGCGATAAGTTATTAAAACATGGGCTCAATTATGATCAACTGTTTCCACAGAGATGGTCGATGACTTGCCTTGCTCAGCAAATGGGGATGGAGGAACCTCGGGGTAGAACTCCTGCTCCTCGACGAACTCGTAGTCTTCTCGATACGGAAAATAAACAATACATTCAATAAACAGATAAAATTCACCAAATATTAAACATACACATTTGTAGGTTTGATTATGTGAAGTAATATTTTTAATATTTCAAGGTTTTGTTCAAAACAGTAAAGTTTAATATTTTAGAATTTTCCCTATTTTATTTTCTGTATTTTTAATTTCAACCCTAAGGGATTTTTATTCATTTATTTATTAATAATATTTTAAGTAACCGAAACATACTGTTTTTATTGTATTAATGTGTAGAGAATAATATTCTGGTTCTAACAAAATTTGAATGGTGAAATTTGGAGTTAAAATGAGCAAGATATGAATTTTTGAAGTTTAAACAATTTTCTGGAATTTTATTTAAACTAAAATCAGTCTCTGGTCCACGGTGAACCAGGTTCACCGTGAACCCGTGACTATGCGCGTGGACCGGCCGATCCAGAGCCGTCGGATCTGGATCTGGCGGTCGGACGCGAGGCGGGAGGCGTAAGTGGAAATGGACGGCTGAGATTATATCGTAGCGAAGGGGTACGCGTGGACGCACCAGATCGCTCCAGCGCTTTAAGTTGCGATCGACGGCCGTGAGCGAGCGATACCGCTTTGACCAGATCCAAGGGCTCAGATTAGATCCCACAGGATCTAATCGGTGCCGTCCGATCCGGATCGTGCGGCACAGAGGGGATCCGGCACGGCACGCGCTAAGGGCTCGAGTACCCTTCGTCTCCGGCGACGGCGAGGCCTCGGGCGCGGTGGCAGCGGCGGCGGCGAGCGCCTACGGGCCTAGCTAGGGCCAAAAATGGAATGCGGAGGCGAGGGGGGGTTATGATCATACCTTCTACGGCGAAGATGGGGGACGGGCGGCGACGACGGCGAGGGTAGACGACGAGGTCTTCTCGGGTGGTCGTCGGCGACGGCGATCCGGCGGCGTCCTCGACCAACAGAGTGGATGCCGAGGTAGGGCGGTCGACGACGGACTCGACGGTGGCGGTGGATAGGGCAGGGGAGGCCGGAGTCGACGGCGAGGGCTCGCCGGAGGTGGAGCAGAGGGGAGGAGCCTAAAATCGAGAGGGAGCGCGTGGGAGTGCTTTAGCTCGGGTTTAGGCGGTGTGGCTGAGGGCGGTGGCCGAAGGGGATTATTTATAGGGGCTCGCCGGCGTAAGGAGGGAAGGGAACCGAGGGTTTCCAAGAACTCCGGCGAGGGTTTCCTAACTCTCGGCCGAGCTTCTATACACGGTAAAACGCGTCGGGTTTACATGGAAGGAGATCACCGGCGATTGGGGAAGGTGATCCGAGGCGAATCCAGACGAATGCGGGCGGCCGGCGGCGAAAAAGGAAGGAGATCGCCGGCGGGGAAGAAAGGGGATCCCCTTCCAACGAGGAAGACGATCCTGACAGGTGGCCCCCACCTGTCAGCGGGCGAATCAGGAAAGGAAAGGCATGGCAGGCGGGGCCGGGCGGACAGTGGGCGCAAGGGGGCTGACGAGTGGGTCCAGGCGGGGCGCGGGCGGGAGGAGAGAGAGGAGGGCGGCGCCGACAGGCGGGCCCCTCCTGTCAGCGAGAGGGTGGCGATGGGCTGGGCCAAAAAGGCCGCTGGGGGAAGTTTCTGGGTTGAGGCCCGTTAAGGATTTAAATCTGATTTTCGATTTAAAATAATTTCAGTAATTCATTTATTTAATTAAGGGTTGAATCACTGTTGATAAAAATTTGTAAAAATTCCTAAAATTATATTTTGGGCTCTAGTTCATCTCATAAAAATTTCAAGTCCAGATTTTGAGTATTTCTCCCTGTTTGGCTTTATTTGGGTTCTTTTGGTGATTTTTCTTTAGTAATAAATTCAGAAATGATTTAAATAATATTTTCTTTTTATTTTATTCCTTTTAATTTTTGGGGTGTTACAGCATATCTCCAAGAGGATACGATGTAGGGACAATGAGGTTATGCGCCAAGAAATAATGCCTTAGCTTTCGCGAGGCCATCACTAAAGCATAAGCAAACTTTTCGAGCTCGGAGTATCTGATCTTGGCTCCCGATAATGCCTCCGAGACAAAATAAACTGGGTTTTGTACCAGCTTCTCTTTAAGCTCGACTTCTCGGACCAGCACTACGCTTACTGCTGAATCTGTAGCTGCAAGGTATAAAAGCAATGCTTCCCCTGGAAGGGGAACAATTAAGGCTGATAATGTTCCGAGGTATACTTTTATCTCTTCGAAGCTCTTCTGGCACTCCGGCGTCTAGCTGAAGTTTTCTGAGCCCTTGAGTGCCTTGAAAATTGGGAGGCTTCGCTCTGCCGATCTTGATAGGAACCTGCTGAGTGCTGCTAGCCTTCCTGCTAGTTTCTGTACTTGCTTCAAATTTTCTGGTGGAGCCATTCTTTGCAGCGCACTTATTTGTGTTGGGCTGGCTTCGATCCCCCTACTGGAAACTAAGTACCCTAGCAGCTTCCCTGCTTGTGCCCCGAATATGCATTTTTCGGGGTTGAGGCGTACTCCACATGCTCGGAGGCTCTCAAAAGTTCCGGCTAGGTCTAGACTGTGCTGGTGCTTTTGTGCACTTTTTACTACAATATCGTCCATGTAGGCCTCGACATTGCGGCCTATTTGATGACCTAAGGCTTTAGCTATTAAGCGAGAAAATGTGGCTCCGGCATTCCGCAAACCAAAAGGCATTCTTACATAGCAGAATACTCCAGAAGGAGTTATGAAACTTGTCTTGGCTTCGTCTTCGCGCTCCAGCCATACTTGATGGTACCCGGAATAGGCGTCGAGGAAGCTTATTAATTCGGAGCCGGCTGTGGAATCTATTAATTGATCTATTTGGGGCATTGGGTAGGGGTCTCGCGGGCATGCTTTATTTAATGAGGTGAAGTCAATACACATGCGCCATTTGCTGGAATCCTTCTTTCTTACAAAAACAGGGTTGGCCAACCACTCAGTATGGGCCACCTCCCTGATAATGCCAGCTTTTAACAACTTTTCCACTTCGGTCTTGGCTAAACTTGCTCTTTCTGCTGATAGCTTTCGGAGCCCCTGGCGCACCGGCTTGGCCTTCGGGTTTACGAGCAGACTGTGCTCGATGATGCTTCGGTCAACCCCAGTGATATCTTCGTCGGTCCAAGCAAACATGTCTAGATTCTTCTTGACGACTTCTTCTAACGAGGCGGTTATCTCCGGAGATAGCCCCTTGCCGAATTTTATTGGGTACTCTTTGCCGTCTTCTGAGATTATTCTTGTCTCGACATCACCCTCCGGGCTTGGTTTAAGCGGAGATCCCTTCGGAGGGCTCAAGGCCTCCGGTACTTCTTTGGCGCTCTCCGCCACATTATGCACTTGTCGGGGGTCCAATGGCTGTCCGTGGCCATACTCTGTCCTTCTGGCTATAGCCTGGTCTCCTGAAATAGTGAGCACCCCACCTTGCGTGGGCATTTTGAGACAAAGGTAATTGTGATGTGCTATAGCCCCGAATTGGTTCAACATCCCTCGACCGAAGATAGCATTATAAGCGTAAGGGGCATCCACCACATCGAAAATCACCTCTTCTACTCGGGCTAGCGGCCCCTCTCCGAAGGCAACCTCGAGGCCTATTTGGCCGAGGGCATCGAGAGGTGGTCCTGAGAACCCTTGAAGCGGCCGGGCTGCTGGAAGCAGATGCTTCCGAGGTATGCACATCTGGTCGAAGGCCTGGACGAAGAGTATGTCTGCGGAGCTCCCGCCATCTACCAGAATCCTTCGAACATCTGCCCCTGCTATATCGGTGGAGATGACTAATGGGTCAGCATGGGGAAACTTCACCCCTACCGCATCGCTGGCTGTGAACGAGATGGGCACACGGGACCATTCTGGCATCCCTTCAGCGGAACTTGAAGTCCCAATGTGCCCGACCTCGCGGACGTACTCGCGGCGCTGTCTCTTGGACATGCTGCCGAGGGTCCCCCCTCCGGAGATGGGCATGACCACTCTCTTGCCGCGGTCTTGTGGATCTTCTTGCTTTGGTGGTGGCATAATACTGGCCACCGGTAGCCGTATGGGGGCTTCGAGGGCACCAGCTCGGGCCACAGCTTGAACAGGCTCCGATCGTGTCGTCGGTGGAGCCCGATCCGAAGTACCTCGCCTGGTATTTCGCTCGAGGTATTCACCTCGAAGGGTTAACACTGTCTTGCAGTCCTTTGTGTCATGGCTTCTATTGTCGCCATGCACGCAACAAAAATGACTCTGGCGCCTACCAAGCACCCTTTCTTGAGGTCCTGGAGGCCCAGCCTTGAAACTTTTTCCCTGCTGGAAATTGGCAGGTGCCTTCGAAGCTGAAGGTGTAATGTTTAGCACTTCCGAACGGAAATGCTTCTTCCCTCGCCTATACTCGCTGGGGCGGCTGTCTTGTGGAGGTTGCGGTGTAGCGGCGGCTTCTTGCTCCCCTTTGACTTCCCGGAGGGTGGGTAGTGTTGCTTCAACTCGCCGCAGGCATCCTTCCTCTGCCTTGGCATACTGTTCGAAGTATGCCATGAGCTGCGCCACGGACGTTACCGGCTTCCGATGGAGTTTGCTGAGGAGGTCGGGGTTCAACACCCCTTCGCGGGCAGCATCAACTACTGAGGAGGTAGAGAGGCCCTTGATTTGTGACTTGGTGTGGGCGAAGCGTGTGAAGTACTCCCAGAGGGTTTCTCCCACCCGCTGCTTTACTTGAAACAAACTTCCTGTGGACATTGGGGCCACGAAGGTACCTTGGAAGTTGCTCACGAATTTCTTTTTGAGCTGCTCCCATGAACTGATCGATCCTGGCTTTAAGGACCAGAACCAACGGAGCGCCACGCCTTCGAGAGCGAGGGGGAAGCATTTTGCCATGGTGCTTCGCACCCCTCCGCTTGCTTCTATCGCCAGGGCGTAAGAGCGGGCGAATTCTCCGGGGTCCGACCCCCCGGAGTATTTGTGCAGCTTCGAGGCCTTGAACTTGGGGTCGAAAGGCACTCTCTGCAGATCAGGGTGCAACGGAGACTCGTTATCGAAGGAGGCATTCTCGGCCTCCTCTTGGACTTGTATAACTTCTGGGGGATTGCGGGCTCCATCGTCTTGAGGCCCCCTTGGAGTTTCGGTGGAAGCTTGAGTGCGGAGTCGGTCGGCGGCCTCTTGCCTCCATCTGGATACCTCCTCCTGAAGCCTGGCTAGCTGCGTAGCCTCGGTTTCGGGAGTGAGGAGCCATGCTGAATAGCGTGGGCCTCATGGCTCCAGATGTGATGAGTCATTGTCAACGATAGTCAAAGAGGACTGGAATGAGAAGAGAAGACCTGCTGCGTCTGGGCCGCGTGTGACTCAGGTACACGGGCAGCGAGCGACTGTCGGGCAGAGGGGCTGCGAAGTCGGGCTGGCCCAATCTGGGTACATGGGCTAGGAGCAGCAGAGGATCCACTGGACTGTTGACCGGGATTGACTCAGGTACACGGGCGGCGAGCGATTGCCGGGCTGAGGGAGCTGCGGAATCGGGCCGGCCCAATCCGGGTACCCGGTGCGAAGACGGTGGACGCTTTGTCAGTTTCGGCGCAAAACTGATGACCGCTGATCTCGGATCTGACCGTTCTGAGGCGAAGCCGTAGCTGCTACGAAAGCTCCGCATCAGGACAAGTTACCTTTATTTAGGATTTTACTATTTTGCCTTTAGGCCCACAGTATGTCAGTCGAGTCTGTAAAAATATCCTAAGGGCAGTTTCGGTCTTTTCCATTTTTATTCAGCGTCTGTAAAAATCCTAGGGGTATTTCTGCATTTTCCTCTTTTAATGGGCTGCCTATAAATAGGCCCCAATAGCCTAGGGTTAGGACACCCATTTTGAAAAATCACTTTACCAATTCTGAAATTCGTGGGTCACTTTTTCCTCTTCTTCTCCACTGTTCACCGCCGCCATTCATCAGCCGCCGTCTCATTAGTTCGGCTTTCGCTTGTTCACCGAGATCCCCCATGATTTTTTTTCTTCAGAGTAGCAGTGTCGTAGTGCCAGTGTTCTTCCGCGTGTGGCAGTAGATCCTGCAGCACGCAAGGACTCGGTGTGCACGGCAGCCGAGCGTTCAGAGCCTAGCAGCTGCCTACGCTGCCATGTCTTAGTGACGCGCGTCAGGATGAAGGCGCAGGCTTCGGTGTGAAGAACTAGCAGTTGCTGGTGCTGCATGTCCTCTCGCAGCGGCACGGCGCACGGAGCACATGTGACCAGGCGAAGGGAGCAAGAAAAATACATTGCATGGTAAATCCTGTTTTGCCTCGTTTTGCGTGTATTTACAGCTACTTCATTGTTTCTAACACTCTGTTTAATCCTCCGTATAGCGTGTATTGTAGCTACGAACAAGGAATACTGTAGCTTCGTGGTACTGTAGCCGCGATTTCTGAAGCACTAGTTTTCTATATCATTCCGTGAATGCTTTTTGCCCTGTTTTGTTTTGCCTGAACGTGCACTTGTTAAAAACTTAAAAAACTCTTGATGGACAAGTTATAGTTCTTAATATATTTTTTATAACATTTGGCTGAGATGTGTGTTCCATAAAATTGATCTGCTCTATTTCATAGCTCTCTGTTTTATCCTGTTAGTTAATCTCTTGTCTTGAACTTTATCAATTTTTGATGGTATTGTCTAATTGAATAAAAGGCAGTAGTATGTGATTGTTACTATCTTACTTATTGTACTGTCTCTCATCTGATGAAATGCATGTTAAGTGTCGAAACACTTTATGAACTATCTATCTGATTTGTAAGTTGAGTTAATCTGCCTGTTAACACTGTGTTGGTGTCTTTTCGATTAGGACACCGGTCGTTTTTAGGCTAGATTATTTTTGGCTTTGTGGATCAGTTTCCTTTTTGTTGTTAATCTGTTGAGGTGCGTTGGGTGTTGGGAGCAGGCCATTGATTCGAAAGAATTTTTTTTAGGCGCCCATTCACCCCCCCTCTGGTCGCTACTTTCGGTCCTACAAGTGGTATCAGAGCCTGGTTAGGGTTTTTCCATACCTTAACCGGTTCTAAACCCCAGTAGTGATCATGACGTCTCCTGGCAAGGTCCCGTCCTTGGAAGCTTATGGCTATAATTATTGGAAGACTCGCATGCGAGCCTATCTCATGAGCCAAAGCTCGGACATCTGGGATATTTGCGTTCACGCTACGTTTGTCATATTGCCAGTTGCTGAGCGTGATTCTCCTGGTATCATCGCCCAGCATGTGAACAATAGCAAAGCGGTGAACATCTTGTTTTCTGGTTTGGGTCCCACTGAGTTTGAGCGTGTGAGCCATCTCTCCACTGCGAGAGAGATCTGGGCTACCCTCCAGGCACACCATGAGGGGACAGCTCAGGTCAAGGCTCGGCTCTATCAGACCTACCGGCGTGAGTACGAGAACTTCACACAAAAGCCGGGTGAATCTGTTGAAGCGTTGTTTGGTCGTTTTCAGTCGATCATAAACAAGCTTCGGGACAACAAGGCTGAGGGTGTTCAGTTAGTCACAGATCACGAACAGGCACTCAAGGTTCTTCATACCTTAGACCCAAAGATCTGGGAGATCAAGGTATCCTCTATCATTGAGAGCACTTCTTATGATACCTTGACCATTTCTGATTTGTTTAGCAAGCTGAAGGCCACCGAGGTTGATACCCAGTTGAGATCAAATCTCACTGGCTCTGGATCAAAGTCTCTGGCCCTTGCTACACCTTCTGTTGATCCCACTTCTGTGAGTTGTGTTGGGTTCTCTTTGATGTCTATCACTGAGGACCAGCTTGAGTCTTTGGGAGATGATGATTTGTGTCTGTTTAACAACCGGGTGCGTCGTGTTTATGACAAAAGGATGTTCAAAAGACACGGCACAAAGACCGGATGCTTTGAGTGTGGTGATCCAGGACACTTCATCGCCGACTGCCCCAAGCGCAATGGACACAAGAAGGGCACCGGTGGTGGCTTCCACGACTCCGGCAAGCACGACAGCTCCTCCTTCAACAAGGGCAAGCCAAAGACCAGATTCTTCAGAAAGGCCCTGAAGGACTACCGGCGAGAGAACAAGAAGCGCGACAAGGCCTTCTTCGCTGAGATGGAGAAGAGCTACTCCAAGCGGTCCACATCTTCTTCCTCTTCATCGAGCTCAAGCGATGAGGAGATCATCATCAGGAAGGGGAAGGACAAGGACGATCCAGCGGGCCTTTGCTTCATGGCTTTCGGGGACAGACCGAAGAGCCACTCACACCAGCGCCGAAGATCCCGCAAGAGCTTCTGCTCAATGGCTCTTGGGGATAAGGAAGAAAAGAGCTCCTCCGATGACTCCGACGACGACGACAACAAGGTATCATCCTATGAACGAGAAATTGTTGATTTACTTGAGAGCAATCGTCAGGAGTTAAAGTATCGGGAAAAACTGCTTAGGGGGGCTAAGAAGAGGATAGATGAGTTAGAGAGTGAGCTTGCCGTGGCCAACGGCAGAATTGAGAGTCTATCTTCTTCCCCTTGCTTGGGTGATAGCAGTGAGTGCCCAAAGTGTGAGGTGCTTCTGTGTGACCTGTCGACTCTGAAGTCCAGGTACACAGAAAGGGTTGATGAGAGGGACACTTTGGCCACTGAGCTTGAAAGTGCTCAGCTGGAGCTGAAAGATGCTCAAGCCACTGTCATCCTACCCTGTGCTGATTGCCCATCTCATCTTGCTAGTTTAGCTGAGCTAAAAGCCAAGGGCGATGAGCGTCTGGGTGATTTGGAGAGAATGAGAGCTGAGTTGGCGCAGACTAGGCTAGAGCTTGAGACATTGTCAGTTCCACCCACTGTCTGTGAGAACTGTCTGTCTCTTAGACTTGAGTTGATTAAGCTGAAAGCCAAGAAGTCTGTCCAGGTGGATAGTGAGTGTGAGACCTGCTTGTCTCAGGTGGAGGTACTAGCTTCCTTGAGAGAGGAGCTAGCTGATTCTCAGAATGAGAACTTTTACCTCCGTTCTATCCTGAGTTGGATCAGTGCCAGAGAGCCACAGCTCGGCATGATGATCCAGCAGTTCAAGAGGCAGGATGGGTTTGGGGTAGGTTACACCTACACCAAGGCTGACTTTGAGAGTGCCATTAGCCGAGCAGTGGAGTGGAGTAAAATGACTCCTGAGCAGAGATATCCCAAGACCCATTCCACTGAGTCCTCCCAGGCTTGTCAGCCCAAGGATGGAGTGATCCATGAACCACCCAAAGCTCCACTCAAGAAACCCATCTGGATTCCAAAGCCCAAACACCTCCACACTTCTCTTGACTCTCTTCCTGGACCCTCTCAACCCAAGAAGCCGACACCAAACACCACTAAGCCCAAGAACCCCAAGCCTCAACCACATTCCAAGAAGCCCACTTACCATTGCGAGTATTGTCAGAGAGACGGGCATCTTGCGGAGTTTTGCTTCAGGAGGAAGCGGGTTGAGAGAGCAGAGCGTGCTCGTGGTGGTCAGGAGCAGTTCTACCAGCAGGGTGGTAGACTGAGAGTTCCTCGACGCGGGGAGAGGCTGGAGGCTAGGCCGCGTCGTGTAGGTGGTGGTAGGGGAGGCGGCTTTCATGCCCGTGCTCCAGATGGTGGTGTTCGTTCCGGCAGAGCTCCAGGCCGTTTTGGCTACGGTCCTGGACCTCATGGCCGAGGTTTTAGGCAGAACCGAGGACCGCGCTTTGAGTCGCGTTTTGGTCCAAACTTTTCTGATGATTTCTGCTTTCCGTCTTTTGAGCAGATGGCTCGACACTGGTTTAGCTCTTTTGCTAAACCTGGTGCCGGACCATTTGCTCCCACTTACAGCCACTGATTGTGCAGGATCGAGGACTGGAGGACGTTTGGATCATGGACTCAGGGTGTTCTCGCCACATGACGGGACATCGCAGATGGTTCTCCAGTCTCACTCCCCCGAGCTCCAAAGAGTACATCACCTTCGGGAACAGTGGTCAAGGGAAAGTAAGTGGCATTGGCTCAATTCGCATTTCAGACCATTTTTCTTTGAAAAACGTTGCTTTGGTTGGAAACTTGAACTTTAATTTGATTTCTGTTTCGCAACTTCTTGAGGATGGTTTGGAGGTGCGTTTTAAGAAGGGCAATTCTTCTGTGTTTGATTCTAGAGGGTCTTTGATTTGCCAGATCTTACCTTTCGGTAAAGTTTTTCGGATTGACTTCTCTAGTTCTTTTGGCCCTTCTCGCTGTTTGATTGCTGGATCCTCCTCTGAGCTCTGGAAGTGGCATAGGAGGTTAGGTCATTTGAGTTTTGACCTGCTAGTCAGGTTGAGCTCTATGGACCTCATCCGAGGATTGCCCAAGCTTAAGATGGAGAAGGATCTAGTTTGCCATCCCTGTCGTCATGGGAAAATGGTTGCCGCTTCTCACTCACCTGTGACTCAGGTGATGACTTCGTATCCGGGCGAGCTTTACACATGGACACTGTTGGTCCAGCTCGAGTACGTTCAGTCGGTGGGAAGTGGTATGCACTTGTGATTGTTGACGACTTTTCTCGATTCTCGTGGGTTTTCTTTTTGGAGTCTAAGGATGAAACGTTTCAGTTTGTTCATGACCTGATTTTGAAGCTGAAGAATGAGAACAATGGTCGGATGCGAGCAATTCGCTCCGACAACGGCTCTGAGTTCAAGAACTCTCAGTTCGTCAGCTTCTGTAGTGATCAGGGTCTTGACCATCAGTTTTCTGCTCCTTACACTCCCCCACAAAATGGCGTTGTGGAACGAAAGAACCGCACGCTAGTCAAGATGGCCAGGACGATGCTCGATGAGCACAGGACTCCTAGGCGCTTTTGGGCTGAAGCCATGAACACGGCTTGCTATCTGGCCAACCGCATTTTTCTTAGAGCTTACCTAGGTAAGACCTCATATGAGTTGCGGTTTGGTAGACAGCCCAAGGTGAGCCACTTGCGAGCGTTTGGCTGCAAGTGCTTTGTGCTCAAGAAGGGAGGGCATTTGGACAAATTTGAGTCTCGTTGCTGGGATGGAGTTTTTCTTGGTTATGCTTTGCATTCTCGAGGCTTCCGTGTTTGGAACCTCGACTCCCAGCAGCTTGTCGAGACTTGCGAGGTTTCTTTTGATGAGTCCTTGCCTTCTTTAACTACTTCTTTTGAGCTTTCTGGTGATGGTGAGCTCGGAGAGTCCATCTTCGAGGAAGATGAGGATACTCCAGCTGCTGATGAGGGTGGGCCTTCTGCACCTCCTGCAGAGCCCACACCTTCTGAGACTTCGACTGAGGACGAGGGCGGACCTTTGATCACTTCTTCCACTTCGATCGAGCCCCCTCAGTCGAGTCCAGAGGTGCCAGCTGCTGACTCCGGTGAGGTGACTTCAGATCACCAGGGATCCCGAGCAGTTCAGCGTGATCACCCCTCAGAGCTCATCATCGGTGATGTGTCTACAAGAACTTTGCGCTCTTCTGTTGACTCTTTTGTTGTGTTTGCTGAATCTGCTTTTGTTGCATCTTTTGAGCCCAGAGACATTTCTCATGCTCTTTCTGACTCGAACTGGATTAATGCCATGCAAGAAGAGCTTGAGAATTTTGTCCGCAATCGGGTTTGGACACTAGTAGAGCTGCCACCAGGATGCAACCCCATAGGCACCAAGTGGGTGTTCAAAAACAAGCAAGGTGAAGATGGGGTTGTGGTGCGCAACAAAGCTCGACTAGTTGCCCAGGGTTTTTGCCAGAAGGAAGGTATTGATTTTGAAGAAACTTTCGCTCCTGTTGCCCGTCTTGAGTCCATTCGCATTCTCTTAGCTTTTGCCGCTTCAAAGGGTTTTAAGCTTTTTCAAATGGACGTCAAGAGTGCTTTTCTGAACGGGTACATAGAGGAGGAGGTTTATGTTAGGCAGCCCCCGGTTTTGAGAACCCCAAGTTTCCTCGACATGTTTTTAAGTTGCAAAAAGCTTTATACGGGTTGAAGCAAGCCCCCAGGGCTTGGTATGACCGGTTGAAGCAGTTTTTGTTGGGAAAGGGCTTTGTGATGGGTTCTGTGGATAAGACTCTCTTCTTGCTCAGAGATGCTTCAGATTTTTTAGTCGCTCAGATATACGTGGACGATATTATCTTTGGCGGTACTACTAACGATCTTGTGTCCAAGTTTTCTGAGCAGATGCACAGTGAGTTCGAGATGAGCCTCATGGGTGAGCTCAAGTATTTTCTAGGGCTCCAGATCAAGCAGACCAAGGACGGCACCTTCATCCACCAGGGTAAGTATACTCGGGACATGTTGAAGAAATTTGACTTTGGTGGAGAGCTGAAGCCTCAGATGACCCCAATGGGTACATCTGGGGGCCTGGACAAGGACGAGAGCGGCGTCAAGGTCAACGAGAGAGAGTTTCGAGGGATGATCGGTTCGCTGCTGTACTTGACGGCGACAAGGCCAGACATACAGTTCGCCGTGGGACTGTGCGCGCGCTTCCAGTCTTCACCACGCTCGTCTCATCGGCAGGCTGTCAAGCGCATCTTCAGGTATCTCACTGATGCGCCTGATCTTGGTCTCTACTATTCAGCATCATCTTCTCTTGATTTATCTGGCTTTTCGGACACTGACTTTGGTGGGTGCCGGTTGGATCGCAAGTCGACTTCCGGTACTTGCCAGTTTCTTGGTTCGTCTCTTGTGTCTTGGTCTTCTCGAAAGCAATCTGGAGTTGCTCTTTCGACCATAGAGGCTGAGTATGTAGCTGCTGCTAGCTGCTGCTCACAGTTGGTTTGGATGATTTCCACTCTGCGAGATTTTGGGTTGTTCTTTCCTACCAGAGTTCCTTTGTTTTGCGACAGCACCAGTGCAATTAGTGTAGGGAAAAACCCATGTCTCCATTCAAAAACCAAACACATTGATGTGCGCTTTCACTTTTTGCGGGATCAATATGAGAAAGGTGTCATTGACCTTGTTCATGTTGATACCCATCATCAGTTGGCTGACATTTTCACCAAACCCCTAGATCAGTCTACTTTTGAGCGTTTACGAGGGGATTTGGGTGTTGTGTATCCTTTCTAGGATATTTTGCGTCAGTTTTCTTTCTTCTTTACTCTTTTCTTGAGTCTTTTTGTGTGTGTTCATATCATACATATTCACATATCACACTTTTGAGCCTGCTTCTGTTATATGATTAAACTGCTTTACTTATTCTAGCTGGTACATGCTTTTGATTACTTGTCGATGATCATGCTTTGTTTCAGTTCATTTGATATGTCTGATATCTGTCATATGCATGGCTTTTACATTTTAAACTTGAAAAATGATCACCATTGCTTCTGGTAACTAGCATGTGTAGGCTGAGTGCTTTTTGCTATCTGTTACATGCCTTGTAGCTAGTTCATCACATAGATGCAGATATGCAACTTGGACATCTTTATGCTTTAACATGGAAAATGTGCTATAAAAATGATAAAAATCAAAAATGAATGAAAATTCCATGTCTTTTTATGCTTAAGTTGAAAAGATCCAAGTGGATTTGCCTTGTCGCATTGCATTGTTCTGGACTGCTTGCCATAGCACTTTGGTATGAACTAGGACAGTGTAGTGTATGCCAAGACCAATGTCTTAAGCTTCTGATGGTCCAGTTCTGGCCTAGGCTTGACTTGGTTGGTTAGCATAAGGTTTGACATGCAAATAACCCTTGGCAAAAATGAAAAAGGACAATGAAAAAGCCTGAAAATTAAAAAGACAACAAGTTTGCTGAAGCACTTTGTTTTGGACAATGCTTATCTTGGTAAATATCAGTTAGCTTCTGCATCTCATGTCTTACCTTGCTTGTTAACTGGAAAATGTGGTGATGCCTTTTTGTTTGCAAAAACTATAAAAAAAATGTGTGCTCATGACTTTCTTTAGATATCATCTGTTGCACTGATCATGCCATGTGTCTTAGACAGTATGTCTTTTGCTATACTTGTTAGATGTCGTAATTGCAGTCAATCATATCTGAGAAGCATGCTTTCTTCACTCCACCTGCACCCCAGTTGCATTCATTGCATATTTTGAGGGGGAGTTGCATTTCAGGGGGAGTCAGTGTCGTTTTTCGAGTGCTTGATGAGTTCACTTGTCAACAAGGGGGAGAAATTTTGGTATAAGAGTTTAAGGGGGAGTTTTGGCTTTCTCTGGGATTTGTTTCAGGGGGAGTTTTTGTCCCGTTTGTCCTTACTTTTTTTTGATATCCTTGTTGATGTTTCTAAGATTGCACTCGTTTTCGAGCTTTTACTTTATTTTCTTCTTCTTCTTTGTTTTCTTGTGTTTTGTTTTCGTGTTTCCACAGTTGCTTGCAGGTACTGAAGAGCAGATTAAGAGAAGTGTTGACAATGCACTCATCAAGGGGGAGATTGAGGAGCCATGCTGAATAGCGTGGGCCTCATGGCTCCAGATGTGATGAGTCATTGTCAACGATAGTCAAAGAGGACTGGAATGAGAAGAGAAGACCTGCTGCGTCTGGGCCGCGTGTGACTCAGGTACACGGGCAGCGAGCGACTGTCGGGCAGAGGGGCTGCGAAGTCGGGCTGGCCCAATCCGGGTACATGGGCTAGGAGCAGCAGAGGATCCACTGGACTGTTGACCGGGATTGACTCAGGTACACGGGCGGCGAGCGATTGCCGGGCTGAGGGAGCTGCGGAATCGGGCCGGCCCAATCCGGGTACCCGGTGCGAAGACGGTGGACGCTTTGTCAGTTTCGGCGCAAAACTGACGACCGCTGATCTCGGATCTGACCGTTCTGAGGCGAAGCCGTAGCTGCTACGAAAGCTCCGCATCAGGACAAGTTACCTTTATTTAGGATTTTACTATTTTGCCTTTAGGCCCACAATATGTCAGTCGAGTCTGTAAAAATATCCTAAGGACAGTTTCGGTCTTTTCCATTTTTATTCAGCGTCTGTAAAAATCCTAGGGGTATTTCTGCATTTTCCTCTTTTAATGGGCTGCCTATAAATAGGCCCCAATAGCCTAGGGTTAGGACACCCATTTTGAAAAATCACTTTACCAATTCTGAAATTCGTGGGTCACTTTTTCCTCTTCTTCTCCACTGTTCACCGCCGCCATTCATCAGCCGCCGTCTCATTAGTTCGGCTTTCGCTTGTTCACCGAGATCCCCCATGATTTTTTTTCTTCAGAGTAGCAGTGTCGTAGTGCCAGTGTTCTTCCGCGTGTGGCAGTAGATCCTGCAGCATGCAAGGACTCGGTGTGCACGGCAGCCGAGCGTTCAGAGCCTAGCAGCTGCCTACGCTGCCATGTCTTAGTGACGCGCGTCAGGATGAAGGCGCAGGCTTCGGTGTGAAGAACTAGCAGTTGCTGGTGCTGCATGTCCTCTCGCAGCGGCACGGCGCACGGAGCACATGTGACCAGGCGAAGGGAGCAAGAAAAATACATTGCATGGTAAATCCTGTTTTGCCTCGTTTTGCGTGTATTTACAGCTACTTCATTGTTTCTAACACTCTGTTTAATCCTCCGTATAGCGTGTACTGTAGCTACGAACAAGGAATACTGTAGCTTCGTAGTACTGTAGCCGCGATTTCTGAAGCACTAGTTTTCTATATCATTCTGTGAATGCTTTTTGCCCTGTTTTGTTTTGCCTGAACGTGCACTTGTTAAAAACTTAAAAAACTCTTGATGGACAAGTTATAGTTCTTAATATATTTTTTTATAACATTTGGCTGAGATGTGTGTTCCATAAAAATTGATCTGCTCTATTTCATATCTCTCTGTTTTATCCTGTTAGTTAATCTCTTGTCTTGAACTTTATCAATTTTTGATGGTATTGACTAATTGAATAAAAGGCAGTAGTATGTGATTGTTACTATCTTACTTATTGTACTGTCTCTCATCTGATGAAATGCATGTTAAGTGTCGAAACACTTTATGAACTATCTATCTGATTTGTAAGTTGAGTTAATCTGCCTGTTAACACTGTGTTGGTGTCTTTTCGATTAGGACACCGGTCGTTTTTAGGCTAGATTATTTTTGGCTTTGTGGATCAGTTTCCTTTTTGTTGTTAATCTGTTGAGGTGCGTTGGGTGTTGGGAGCAGGCCATTGATTCGAAAGAATTTTTTTTTAGGCGCCCATTCACCCCCCCTCTGGTCGCTACTTTCGGTCCTACAGGGAGGGCCTTCGTCTTCGTCAGAGGGTACTTCTGGATCCCGGCTTGCTGCGTAGTCGGTCTGAAGCGTTGTAGGAGGAGGCAGAGGGCCCCGGGACGCTCGACGCCCCGTGACCTCTGCGGGAATCGCCGGATTAGCCGAGGGTCCGGCTCCGTTGGTCCGAGGGGACCTTCGAAGGGGACCCGAAGCTTGACCACGCTTCGGAGGCATGGCTAGCCGTTGAGATGTCTTGGAGATGGAGGACTTCGAACGACTCGAAGGGTCGAGGGAAGGCCTTCGAGCTACACTAAGAAGCCCTCAACTGAAGGGTGCGCGGAGTCTCTGGACTCCGAGGCTCCCTCCGTAAGTGCTCTTCAGAGTGCAGTCAGCGGTAGGGAACAAGCTTTTAGAACTTGGATCCCCACGGACGGCGCCAACTGTTGGCGTAAAAGTTACACCAACAGGTTCTCGGTAATCAAGAATGAACAAACAAGAGGTTTGCGTTTTAGGACTATCTCAAGCCTCCGTAAAGGATAATAGCTCAAGTGGTCCGAATGTGTGTTTGAACAATTAATTCCTGGCCCCCTTTTTACAAGGTACAATGGGGGGTATTTATAGGGGGAAAAGCATAAGGAAGAGACCTATTTACCCTTACATTACAACCAGCATGGTGGAACCTGCTTGGTATTACGAACAGGGTTATACATGGTAAAGTAATGCAAGGTAGATAGATAAGCCAGACATCCAATCAATCATGTCCCTCAGCTTCGGGGTCTCCATCTGCCTTTCGGAGGGGTCTTCGAGGCTTCGCATCGCAACACCTTCCGGTAGTGACGACGTATGCTTCGAACAACAGTCCGCCAGCTTCGGGATCCTTATCGGTCTTTGAAGGGTAAGCTTTTAAGTCTGCAAAATGGAGTAATTTCCCCCAACAGCAAGGATTGTTTTTTCAGTCAATTCAAAAAAAGAAAATCCCAACTGATGACTACCGGTCACATTAGAACTTATCATTGCTATGCATCTACGTAGAGAGTACATGAAGAACTAACAAATATAAATTATTCACTTTGAATAGAAGTTTATTACTATCTTATGTAAAGTTGAAATTTTCTTTGTAATCATCAGAACAGTTGAGTGACAACAAGAATTTCTACTACTTAAAAGTATTTCAGTCACGTCACCCTTTCCACCAGTCCCACTCTACACCCGTGAAAACTTACATAATTAAAGATCAACTCAGGATTCACTCGCTCTAGGAAAATCTAAATTCCAATGCAGAATTGCATGCACCTATGTAAATGAACGTTTCAAATGCAGCACACCTCAGAATTTTTAAACAGAAGTAAGAAAGGCCCTAACAATTCCAAAAAAAATCATGTGTGTCTATAAATATTAAACATTGATATATAGATATCATTTTCTTATCAATTCAAAAAGTGAAACAGTACCCAACTAATGACTAAATGCCACATAATTAAAGGAAATGTTAAGTTACACTGGACTTTTAAAATTGCACATATTGCAAACGTGGATTTGTCAAAGCCATTGAATTCACGTGGAAAATTTTCGATAGATAAACACAAGTCCCATCACGTTTACATATATTATGGGATTCAAATAGCTCTAAAACAAACACATAGAAGAACGACCCGATTACTAACGGGCCGGTCCGGCACGGTTACTAAATGGGTCGTGTCGTGGTGGTCCATGGGCTTGATAGCAAGCCCAAGCATGACATGGAGGTAGTTTAGTCGTGTCGAGCCGTCCGTTAATCTATTCAGGTCGTGCTGGCCCATGTAGTCAAAAAATCCATAATTCAATCTAATATGCAATAGTCAAAAAAATTCCAGATTTCTTCAGAATGATAAAAAAACCAAAATTCAACCAAAATGTACATCATACCATAATTTACAATTCACAAAATTTCATAGAACATAATTTCACATTACAGAATTTACAAACATTCCGGAATTTACAAATAGAAACAACCAACAACCAACATTTCAGTTACATACTTACGTGCATTCACTACTACAAACCGTCACTGTAGTGGCGTTGGGCAAAACCACTGTAGTAGCGGGCCATTAGATGCCCGCTACTACAGTTGCTGGTGCTGACGGCAGCACCGGCACCCACCACTATTGTTGGTAAAGTAGTGGCGGTCGGTGCTGACGTCATCTCGGACCGCCACTATTGTACCAATAGCAGTGGCGAGCGCTGGTGCTGCCCGCCGCTGCTAATATGGCCGCCACTAAAGTATTGATGACATCACTTGCGACCGCCACTACTATTCTAGATATAAATGCGCAGCTTCTTCCTCCCCGAGCTCTACCGGAGTTCGCATTTAATTTTGTCCGTACAATGGCGACAAAAATCTAGATAAAGAGGGGGGCTTTGTTTTCGTTTCTTTTGAAGGATTTTATTCTAGGAGGTAAATCCATGCCGAATCTCACATTTATTTTGTATTTAATCATGTATACAATGAGTTATTAGCGTTTTACTAATTTAGGGTTTGTGAATAGAAATTTTCAAATAATCTTCCATTTACAGTGTTACCTTCTCCCAAATGAACAAATATGACCCTCCTCACAATTATTCATCACTTGTATATTGATTTACGTCATTTTAATCTCTTTTTTAATTTGATTTATGATTATAGATCTAGAGTTATGTTGTTTGGAGAGAGAGAAACCAATATAGTTAATTTATTTAATAATTTTTTCTGCTTAATAAATAGTTTTAATTAAAGCATTAATTTTTAATTAATGTTGTTATGAGCGATAATAAATCAATATATTTTCAATTTGTAAATTACTAAAATTAATAATAATGAATTTATTAATATTTTTTCAAATAATATATGTTTTAGATGGAGCACAGGTCCTGGATGTACTCGTCCAACGACGGAGATGTGGTGGCATATTTTAACAGAGTAACTGAATTTACTGAAGCTGCCGCACAATATGCTTCCCGTCAGAGTGAAGAGGCAATATATTGTCCTTGTAAAGTTTGTAAAAATGAAGCGATGTATCCGTGTTCAGATCGTGAAACCATACGATTTCACTTGTTGAAAAATGGTTTCGTGAAGAACTATTATATATGGACGAAACACGGTGAGTTGGGCCAAAATCCTCCCAAAGATTCTGATGTGCCGCAAGATGCTCATCAACATAGAAGAGGTTGTGATCATACATCCGACATAACACATGATGATGTTGATCAACATTCTAGAATTTACAAACATCAACAGCTAATAGACATTCACATTTCACACAACATTCTAGAATTTACCCATAGCAGCAGCTAGCAGACATTCACACATCCAATGATCCAACACAGAACAAAATTTGAAACATCAAATAAGTAATATATTTGAGCTATCCATATTGGATATTGGCTGCCTCATTAAAAACCTATCTAGGTAAAAACTCACACCTCGTGAGAAAACCCTATATAGGGAAAAAGAGAATAGCTCAGCTCTATAAGTGTTTAGCACAGTTCATCATTAAGTTTACAAAAGCCATTACAGTTCATCATCAAGTTTATCACACATTAGTTTCATTGTTGAGATAGAAGTTTGCATAGAAATCTTGAAGAACCTTATCGTCGACGGTGTGTTGCATTCTAGCATCAGCTGCCTCCCAATCCTTGATGCAGGTCAACATCTCCACCATCTCAGGCTTCAAACGACATCGTTGGTCCTCAATGACCCTGTCAATTAAACTAAATATGGATTCTGAAGATATAGTAGAAACAGGCACATTAATAATATCTTTAGCTAGGATTGAAAGTACTGGATAGGTTTACTTGTGCTCATTCCACCAGTTCAAGATTTGAAAACTATCATCATATTGGTTCATAGTGTCACTGTCGAGGTAAGTTGACAACTAAGAACCAATATCAGTACCTAATGTTGCTACTTGTAGCAATGCACTAGCATAAGTTGTCATAAAGAATGGGGATGAGGAAGATGAAGATATTCTACTACCAAATCCACTAGTAGAGGAAGATCCAGTAAGATAAGGACCATAGATCGTACCCCAATCAATTTGTTTCTTATTAGAAGGTTGATGATCAAACATCTGTAATATAACTGAACCAAATTTGTTGTCATATTTTTTAAATAGGTTAGTTAGATTAGCCCTAACTTCACTTAAATAAGATGAATAATCAGTACTAACCAATTGAGATAAAAGAGCATAAGGATATTTTTCTAGTACTTAAGATACTTAGATTTCATGGGGACAACAATTTCTCTAAGCAAATCACCATTTTCATATTTTCTAAGGTGTCCAGCAAAGTCAAGTATGTGATGCAAAATTTTTGTAGAAGTTAGTTGATAAACAGTAGAAAGAGCAATGGCTGAATCATAAAACTGCTCAAGAAATATAAGAACTTTTTCGGGAATATACCATTGTGCATCAGAAAGAAGAGTCTCACCCTCTCCCAAGTGGTACTGAGTTTGTATAAACACTGAAAATGTGCTTTTGTAAGGAATGCGGTGCTTAAGCATGAGGCAGGTAGAGTTCTACCTCACATCTATATCCAAACCAAATTTGCGGGAGCGAACACCCATACTCATGCAATAGCTTTTTATAAGCTGCAATGTGCTAGTTAGAAGAGTTCAAGAAAGCTATGGAAATTCTAAAAGCCTCAATACATGTCTTCAGTCGTTTTAAGCCAACCTTGACAATAAGATCTATGATATGACAAGCACAACGCTGATGTAAAAACATAGGACCAATATAAGCAGACAATGTAGGTCACAATTTAACCATGGCACTAGTATTAGAAGATGCATTGTCAAAAGTAATAGATAATACCTTTTTAGACAAACCATAGTCACTAACTACAAGACGAACACGCTCAACAATGATTTCACTAGTATGTGAGCAATCAATGAGCTAAAAAGCAATAATCCTCTTCTCTAATTGCCAACAATTGTTAACATAATGAGCTACAACACTAAGGTAATCTTCTTTAGCATTACCAGACCAAATGTCAGAGGTAAGAGCAATAGATGAAACACAAGTTAAAGATTCTATAACTTTACCACGACGTTCAGTAAAGTACTTAGCAATGTCTCTAGCAGTGGTAAACCTAGATACATGCACAATTTTTGGATTATGAGCAAGTTTTAGGTACTCAACAAATGCAACAGACTCACCAAAGGAAATAGGAAGATCATCTCTAGCAATCAACCTAACCAATTGTGTATGAGTAAAGATTGGACAATAGTCCCACCCACGAACAGATCCATCAAGGTTAAACTGAAGCATGGACTGAGACATGGCCGATTGTGTACGAGCATGTTTCAGTTTGCAAGCTTTCATGTGCCGGATCAATTTCCCAGTACCACCAACAGAATTAGCAGATAATTTAGCATTACACAAGTGACACTTAGTAGCGTATCTTACGTTCGAACCATCCTGCATTTGTATAGTGGCTCGAAATCAAGCCACACAGAAGAGGTGGACGACCTTGCTCTCTTTTTGCCGTCGGACCAGGCAGAATCTAGAACATTTGGACTTTGTTCATCCCTAGCCTCTCCCTCTGTAGGACCGAAAGTAGCGACCAGAGGGGGGTGAATGGGCACCTAAAAATTTCTTGCTAAACTATATCGAAATCCCAACACCCAACCAACTCAACCAGACAAACAATATTAGCAAGGCAAAATACTGATACTATAGTTGTCAAGCCTAAAAATGACAGGTGTCCTAGTTAAAATGATATTAAAAATAACCTAAATAAAAATACTGCAGTAAATAAAAATACCTAGATAAAAACTGAAAATAATCATATTTCAGTCTAGAAATAAAATACTAATCAAATGAATAAATCATAGATCGTTAAAAATTAATTCAGAACTAAACCTAAACTATTGTACGTAGAAAACAAGGCAGAATATTATCACTGCGACAAAAACATATATATATATATATATATATATATATATTTATACGAACATAATAAAACTTAAATAAATAAATAATATGCTAACACTAATAAAATCTAGTAGATAAAAATTAATCACAAATAACTAATCAGGTTCGCATGCTAATTAATTAGTCTTAACTGAAAAATAGTAGATTAGATTGAAAGTGTTTACGTACGTTTGTTTGCCCATGCCGAAAAACCTTGCTACAGTGCCGTGGAATTTTCGCTCGCGCACGTCACACCGGCCGACGTGCAGGTGCTGCTCCTCATCTCGGTCGCCGCTCCTTGAGACATGACACCGCACGATGCTACTATAGGCGTTGTGTCCTCGTTCGCCATGGTGGGACCCGCACCCTGTGCTGCTGCCGCTAGGAAAAAATCAACGCGGCCTATGCACAACTCTGCTGCCGAGAGAAGGACTTGACGCCGGCCTTGAGTTGCTACAGTAACTCTATTGCAGCTCATGTTCCATCAATCATAATGCACCGCCGGGGCCCACTTGGAGAGAAGTCGTGAGCTTTGCGCCGGTTGTCCGTGAGCACGCCTGAAAAAGCTGCCTTGGGGCTGCCGCTTGAAGACGCCTCACGCCACGCGCGCCTGGGCGCACTGTACTCGCGCCGCGTACTCCAGCAGAAATCTCCACTGGCTTCCTGACGCGGCGACGAGGAAAATAGTAGAACGGAAAAAAAATGTGGAGAGGCTGAACCGAAAAAGTGGACTATAGATTGATCTTGAAGAATAGTCATCTATCCCAGGGGGATAGGGCCTATTTATAGGCAAATCCTAATACATGAAAAGACTAATTTACCCTTAGGTAAAATAAACTGACTCTAAAATAAATTCCGAAAATTACTAAAATATTCTTAGAAAAATCACCTGACTAAAATAAAAATATTCTAAACTTAAAAACTAAATATTAATATCCTAAAAACGAATTAATCATAGGTTGTCAATTTTGCGCCGAAACTGACAAAGCGTCCACCTTCTTCGCACCGGGTACCCAGATTGGGCCGACCCAACCCCGCAGCTTACTCAGCCCGGCAATCGCTCACCGCACGTGTACCTGATTCAAACCCAGTCAACATACTAGTGGATCATCTGTTGCTCCTAGCCATGTACCCGGATTGGGCCAGCCCGACTCCGCGGCTCCTCTGCCCGGTCGTCGCTCACTGCCCGTGTACCTGAGTCACATGCGCCTCACACTCGGCAGGTCTTCATATCTCACTTCATTTGACTTCTGTTGACAATCACTTATCACATCTGAAGTATCAAAACCATATTCTTCAACATGGTTTCTCAATCTCCCCCTTGATGAGTGCATTGTCAACACCCTCTTCAGCTCATCTCCAGAACCTGCAAAACATGTGGAAACAGAAAAACAAAGACAAAAGAAAATAGAAGAAAGAAAATAAAAGTTTAACCCTAATGACCAAAAGCCAAACAGAAGCAAGAAAAATGGTCATTATGGTTAACCAAAAAATAAAGCCTCAAAAACAAGTGCAAATCTCAGAATTACCAACAAGAACAAACCCCCCTGAAATAAATCCCACAGAAAGCCAAAATATATCCAAGATTTCTCCCCCTTGTTGACAATTGGACTCATCAAGTGAGACTAAATGCACTCTAAAGAGACATAGACACAAACTCCCCCTGAAATGCAGCTCCCCCTCAAAATATGCCATGAATGCAGATGGAGTGCAGGTGGAGTGTAAAAAGCATGCTTCTTAGATATGATTGACTGCAATTACAACGTCTAACAGGTATAGCAAAAGATATACTGTCTAAGATACATGACATGACCAGTGCAACAGATGATATCTAAAGAGAGTCATTAACACGCATTTTTGATTTTCACAAACAAAAGCATCACCACATTTTCTAGTTGACAAGCAAAGTAAAGCATGATATGCAAAAGCTAACTAATATCTATCAAGATAAGCATTGTCCAAATCAAAGTGCTTCAGCAAACTTGTCATTTTTTTTAAAAAAAAATTAGACTATTTTTTCTTTTTATTTTTACATCTCTGCTAGGGGTTATTTACATGTCAAACCTTATGCTAACCGACCAAGTCAAGCCTAGGCCAGAACTGGACCATCAGAAGCTTAAGACATTGGTCTTGGCATACATTACACCATCCTAGTTCATACCAAAGTGCTATGGTAAGCAGTCCAGAACAATGCAATGCGACAAAACAAACCCACCTGGATCTTTTCTAATAATCATAAAAATGCATAAATTTTTTATTTTTCTAAATTTTTATCATTTTTATAACACATTTTTCATATTTAAAGCATATAAATGTCCAAGTTGCATATCTGCATCTAAGTAAGGATCTAGCTACAAGGCATGTAAAAGATAGCGAAAACATTCAGCCTACACATGCTAGTTACCAGAAGCAATGGTGATCATTTTTCAATTTTAAAACATAAAAGCCATGCATATGACAAATATCAGATATATCATGTGAACTGAACCAGAACATGATCATCGAAAGGTAATCAAAAGCATATACTAGCTAGAGAAAGTAAAGCAGATTAATCATATAACAGAAGCAAGTTCAAAATGTGATAGATGATTATGCATGATATGAACGCACACAAAAAGACTCAATACAAAATAAAGAAGAAAAGAAAAAACTGACTCAAAATATCCCAAAAAGGATACACAACTCCCAAATCAAGATCAATAATCATGAGTGGGAACAAACGGTCCAACACCAGGTTTGGCAAAGGTGTTAAACCAGTGTCGAGCCATCTGCTCGTATGTAGGAAAGCAGAAGGAATCATATGAGTCTGGACCAAAACATGGATCAAAGCGTGGTCTTCTGTTCTTCCTAAAATCACGGTCGTGAGATCCAAAACCGTATACCGAACGATCTGGAACTCTGCTGGAACGGAAACCACCCTCCGGAGCACGATCATAAAAACCGTCTCCACTACCACCACCTACACGAAGTTGCCTGGCCTCTAGCCTCTCTCTACGTCGAGGGACTCTTTGTCTACCACCCTGCTGGTAGAACTGCTCCTGCCCACCTCGAGCTCTCTCTGCTCGCTTAACCCGCTTCCTCCTAAAGCAAAACTCCTCAAGATGCCCGTCTCTCTGACAAAACTCATAGTGATAGGTAGGCTTCTTGGTATGTTGTTGAGGCTTAGGATTCTTAGGCTTGGTGGTGTTGGGTGTAGCTTCTTTGGTGTGAGAGGGTCCAGGTAAAAATCAAGAGAAGTGTGGAGAGTTTTAGGCTTTGGAACCCAAATCTGCTTCTTAGGTGGAGCTTTAGGTTGTTCTTGGATCACTCCATCCTTGGGTTGACTATCATTAAAAGACTCAGTGGAGTGAGTCTTGGGAAATCTCTGTTCGGGAGTCATCTTACTCCACTCCACTGCCCGGCTAATGGCACTCTCAAAGTCAGCCTTGGTGTAGGTATAGACTACCTCAAACCCATCCTGCCTCTTAAACTGCTGGATCATCATGCTGAGTTGTGGCTCTCTGGCACTAATCCAACTCAGGATCTGACGGAGGTAAAAGTTCTCGTTCTGAACATCAACTAGCTCCTCTCTCAAAGAAGCTAACACCTCCACCTGAGACAAGCATATCTCACACTCTTTATCAACTACGACAGACTTCTCAGCTTTTAGCTTGATCAACTCCATTCTCATGGACAAACAATTTTCACAAACAGTGGGTGGAACTGACAAGGTCTCAAGCTCTAGTTTAGTCTGCTCTATCTCAGCTCTCACTCCAGCTAACTCGCTCAACTGCTCATCACTCTTGGCTCTCAGCTCAGCTATACTAGCTAAATGGGATGGGCAGTCTACATAAGGTGCGACGACAGTGGCATGAGCATCTTTTATCTCCTGCTGAGCGCTCTCAAGCTCAGTGGCCAATGCGTCTCTCTCATCTACTCTCTCTGTGTACATGAACTTAAGAGTCATCAAGCCACACAACAACCCCTCACAGTTAGGGTACTCACCACTATCACCCAAGCAAGGAGAAGAAGACAGACTCTCAATCTTGCCATTTGCCGTGGCAAGCTCACTCTCAAGCTCATCTATCCTCTTCTTAGCCCCTCTAAGTAGTTTCTCCTTATACTTCAACTCCTGACGGTTCTGTTCTAGTAAATTAACAACTTCTTGTTCATAGGAAGATGTCTTCTCATCGTCGTCGTCGTCGGAGTCATCGGAGGAGTCCTTCTCTTTTTGTTCTCCCCAAGAGTCATTGAGCAGAAGCTCTTGTGGGGTCTTCAGCTGTGACGTGAGCGACTCTTCGGCTTGTCCCCAAAGGTCATGAAACAGAGGCCCGCCGGATTGTCCCTATCCTTCCCCTTCCTGATCATGATCTCCTCATCACTTGAACTTGAAGACGAGGAGGAAGATGATAATCTCTTGGAGTATCTTTTCTCCATCTCGGTGAAGAAGGTCTTGTCTCGCTTCTTGTTCTCACGCCTGTAATCCTTTAGAGCCTTTCGAAAAAATCTTGTCTTGGGCTTGCCCTTTGTGGAGTTGTCATACTTGTCGGAGTTGTAGGAGTTGTCGCCGGTGCCCTTCTTGTAATTTTTCTGCTTGGGGCAGTCGGCGATGAAATGACCTGGGTCACCAGACTCAAAGCATCCAGATTTTGTGCCGTGTCTCTTAAACGTTCGCTTATCATAAACACGTCGCACCCGGTTGTTAAACAAGCACATATCATCATCTCCTAGAGTATCAAGTTGTTCCTCGGAGATAGACATCAAGGAAAAGGTAGTACAACTAATGGCATTAGGATCAGTAGATGGTGTCGCAAGCGCCAGAGTCTTTGATCCAGAACCAGTGAGATTTGATCTCAACTGAATATCGACTTCTGAGGCCTTGAGCTTACTAAAAAGCTCTGCGATGGTCAAGGTATCATAAAATGTGCTCTCAACAATAGAAGAGACCTTGATCTCCCAGATCTTAGGGTCTAAAGTATGAAGTACCTTAAGCACCTGTTCATGATCTGAGACCAGCTGATCACCATCGGCCTTGTTAATGCGTAGCTTGTTAATGATCGATTGAAAGCGACCAAACAAAGCCTCAACTGTCTCACCCGGGTTCTGTGAGAAATTTTCATACTCACGCCGGTAGGTCTGGTAGAGCCTAGCCTTGACCTGAGCTGTCCCCTCATGGTGTGCCTGGAGGGTAGCCTGGATCTCTCGAGCAGTAGTGAGATGGCTAACACGCTCAAACTCACTAGGACCTAGACCAGAAAATAAAATATTCACCGCCTTACTATTATTTTGATGTTAGGTAACTACATTTTCAGCAGTATCCGCAACAATAGTCGTTATCGTGAAATTAGGATGAACACAAATCTCCCATATGTCCGAGCTCTGGCTCATAAGGTATGCTCGCATGCGAGTCTTCCAATAAGTGTAGCCAAAAGCTTCTAGGGACGAGATTTTATCAGAAGACGTCATGGTCACTACCTAGGTTTAGAATCGGTTAAGATATTAGAAAAACCTAACCTCACTCTGATACCACTTGTAGGACCGAAAGTAGCGACCAGAGGGGGGTGAATGGGCGCCTAAAAATTTCTTGCTAAACTATATCGAAATCCCAACACCCAGCCAACTCAACCAGACAAACAATATTAGCAAGGCAAAATACTGATACTATAGTTGTCTAGCCTAAAAATGACCGGCGTCCTAGTTAAAATGATATTAAAAATAACCTAAATAAAAATACTGCAGTAAATAAAAATACCTAGATAAAATACTGATACTATAGTTGTCTAGCCTAAAAATGACCGGCTGCCGCTTGAAGACGCCTCACGCCACGCGCGCGCCTGGGCACACTGTACTCGCACCGCGTACTCCAGCAGAAATCTCCGCTGGCTTCCTGACGCGGCGACGAGGAAAACAGTAGAACAGAAAAAAAACGTGGAGAGGCCGAACCGAAAAAGTGGACTATAGATTGATCTTGAAGAATAGTCATCTATCCCAGGGGGATATGGCCTATTTATAGGCAAATCCTAATACATGAAAAGACTAATTTACCCTCGGGTAAAATAAACTGACTCTAAAATAAATTCCGAAAATTACTAAAATATTCTTAGAAAAATCACCTGACTAAAATAAAAATATTCTAAACTTAAAAACTAAATATTAATATCCTAAAATGAATTAATCATAAGTTGTCAGTTTTGCGCCGAAACTGACAAAGCGTCCACCTTCTTCACACCGGGTACCCGGATTGGGCCGACCCGACCCCGCAGCTTCCTCAGCCCGGCAATCGCTCGCCGCCCATGTACCTGAGTCAAACCCAGTCAACAAACCAGTGGATCATCTGCCGCTCCTAGCCATGTACCCGGATTGGGCTAGCCCGACTCCGTGACTCCTCTGCCCGACCGTCGCTCACTGCCCGTGTACCTGAGTCACATGCGCCTCACACTCGGCAGGTCTTCATATCTCCCTTCCTTTGATTTCTGTTGACAATCACTCATCACATCTGGAGTATCAAAACCATATTCTTCAACATGGTTTCTCACCCTCACCCGTAGTCACATTTGGACTAGGGGTCAAATCATTAGAGTCGGCATTGCTGGCAGTACTACCGAACAGATCATCACGCCCCATGTCCCCATCTTTTAGTGTCTCCCAATAGCTTAAGCTCATGGTTGATAGAGGTCGGGTCATCCTGAGGCTCCATCACCACCTAGCCGATGCGACGGTTCCTTAACAACCTACAAGTAAGCTCAAACAACAGGAAAGGCTAGGGTTATCACATGGAAGATTGGTCTGCTAGTATAAACCCTAAGGGAGTAAGGGCATAAGGCCTAACCTATGGATACGGAGTCACGCTTCTGTCGGCGGCAACAATCAACCAGGAGATTGACAACGATCGGTAATACCACAAAAATAGGAAAGGCTAGGGTTATCACATGGATGATGGATCTACTTACTGAACTACCGAAGAAGGTTGAAGCTTTAAAGGACTAGCCTAGTAGAGGAGGTCAGGAGGATGAGAGGTACACGAACCGGATGACCACTTGGTGATGGCGAAAGCCAAGAGGGAGACCGACGATAGTAGATGAGTAGATCTAGCGTACAGTCCGCTAGATCTAGCCGCCAAGCATCGATCGACAAGTGCTGAATGTCTGAACACCTCTAAGTGCCGACGAGGTGACGAAACAATGAGCGGAGGCCGATGATGATGGCAAATCGATGGTGAGAGACTGAGAGTGAGGAGCGGAGGCGGAGGCTAGAGGCATAGGTGGAGAGGGAGAGGCTTGCGGTGGAGGCGGAGGCGGAGGGACCGAGGGAGTGAGCGAGATGAGGGTTAGGGTTAGGTTTCAAGGGTTCGGCCGAGTGGGGAGGGGTTATATGCGCTCGTGGGTTAACGGGCCTAGTCGGGCCTTGCTTTAAACAGGTCATGCCTGTGCTAGCCCATCGTGTCGAGGTGGCGGCCCAAGCACGACCCCGCCTTCGAGCCGTGCCTGCTTGGGCCCAATTGGTAACGGGTCGTGCCATGCTTGGGCCGTGCTTTTTTCCGTGCTTCGGGCCGACCCAACGGGCCCAGGCCATTTTCTCATCTATAGCGGCGGTGATAGGAGCCTGTGGCATTGGGGAAGGCCGGGTGACATTGGGAGAGCCGACGACACGGGGATTGGCATTGGCTTCAGGGAGAAGCTAGGCTGGCGGCAGAGGGGAAGGGCCGGCGCAGTCGGGCTCGTGGTGTGGAGACCCTGAGCAGAGGAGGCCCTTATGGTGGCACTGGCTAGCGGGGATGTTCGGCGGCGTCAGCAGATGATGCGACCGACGGCGGGGATGCAGTCGGCCGACGATCAAGCGGAGGGGAGGGGCAACATTTGGCTTGGGAGAGTGCATGCTATTGTGGGTGGTGCGCGTGGTAATTGCGCTGCGCACAGTGAGGGAGGCAGTAGCTTTGATCTTGAGGCGGTTGCTACGCCCTCCGCGCGTGGGGAGGGAGGAGGCGGAGGTAGTACCTGCTAGTGGACATCGTGGTGACGTGGGTGCGTGGGGGGAGGCGGTAGTTGTGACATGGGAGGAAAGGGAGACAGACGACGAAACTATTGCGAACAGACAAAAGCACCACATTGCTTTAATATAGTAGATATATGTTACAATCATTCTAGATAGGTTAGGGACATGACATTTGATTAATGAGGTTACCAACATGTTATGATGGATCTAATTTAACAATTAGGATGTGAAACAATTATCTTCAGCACGTTTTATATTTATATTCAATATTTAAAACATTCTTATTCAACCATTGAAACATTTTGAAAAATCTTAAATAAGTGAAACATTCATCTTCAAAAATTGAAATACTCATCTTTAAAGATGGAACAATGCATAATATATTTAACAAGTTTCATCAACTGGTGAAACATTTATTTTCAACTAATAAAATATTTAAAATATTTGTTTTCAACTGATGAAACATTTGAAATTAAAAAAGAGTGAAAAACATTTGAAATAAAATTGTGAAACATTTAAAACAAAAAGAGTAAAACATTTAAAATAAAAAGGTGAAAAATTTTGCTCTCACGTGTAAAACATTGACTTCCAACTATTATTACATGTGAAACATTCATCTTCAACTAGTGAAATGTTTATTTTAACTAGTGAAAATTCATTTTTAAATGTGTAAAACATTCAAAATAAAAATTGAAAAATATTTAAAATAAAAGAGTGAAATATTTTTCTCCCATATACGAAACATTGAGTTTCAGCTACTGTAATAAGTAAAACATTTATTTTATCTTTTCAAATGATAAAACAATTATCTTCAAATTTTATTGCTGGTTGTGTACTGGATTGTCTGTCTGCTGGGCTGCCTGTGTACTGGGTTGCCTAAGCTGGGCTGAGTATTCCATAAAATAAAGATCGTGGGACGACTGACTTACAACTTTTTCGTTATTATAAACCAGTTTGTCATAATTCCACACATAATCTGCATTCCCATAATTGCAAGATGGAAAAGAGGCCTTAACCTCAAGTCTAATGGGCCAGGTGAAAAAAGGAACAAAATCTATGGCCTCAATTGAGCACACACTGGGGATGCGGCCTAGTCTAGGCTCACAGGCCCACAGCCCACGGCCCATCTGCACAGGAAGTGATCCATTTTCTTCCGCCCCCTCGCCAACGGTGCACACGGCAGAGGGCGAAGTGCGAGCCCCCCTTCTCCGGCGGCACGATGCAGATCCTTCGGCGGAAACTTCTGGAAGTTTCCCGCCGCTTTGCCCTCTTCCACTCCGCGCTAACCATCCATCGCCGCGACGCCCATGGTGTAGCCACCCTCGCCCCGGCCCTACGGGATCCACCCTCTGGCTCTCTCGCATCCGCCCCGTGGGCCGCCATCCAGCGCCGCAGCGCGAGCGGGAAGATACTCGGTTCCGAAGTAATTCCATGGCTACTCACCCCTAGTCCCGCTTTCTGTTTACTCGTACCCGGAACCAGGGTTTATTTAGGGTTCTAAGCTAGTTGCAAATATATGCTCTGTTTGGCCCGTTTCGTTTAGCTCGTCTCAAATTTGTGGGAGAATTGATTTGCTAACGTGGTAGTTCATTGTTAATCTGTTTTTAGGATAATCGATTCAGTTCAGGCTACTACTACATATCTGTTTTGACTGATTATGTAGGCAGTAGGCTGTAATTCGGTCTAGGGAGGCCTCTCAGCAGTCGAGAAAAATTCTTTTAAATGTGCCAATTCCTAATTCTATGTGCTCATTTTGGCAAAACCATGGACTCGTCAAGCAAATTCATTATATCAATTAATGAATTCACTACGTCTACATTAAGTGTTATTGTCTCTGTCCATTGGTGCAGGACTTCGCCATGAGAGCCTATTGTATCTAACTATCTACTATCTAGTGTAATTAGCCGACAGAATTAGCTTGTTCTTGTTGTTGTGTTCTATGATTACGATTTAGCTGGAAGCTTCCAGCTTCTAAAGGTGCAAAATACATGCATCAACAACTAGAGGGTTCTCTCCCTCAAGTACGCATAATGATGCTAACATTAATTTGGTTGTTTCTTCATGTTTAGGTGAAACTTGGAAATGTAATACAGAGAAGAGGTTTGTGTCTAGTGTCTACATCTATTATATTTTGTTTTTGGCTTCAAGTATTGTGAATTGTTACTTATCCATCCATTTGATCAACCTTCAAGGCCGTATTTATCAGGTATTGTTATTTGTATTCTGCATTCATCGATAATTATTTTTTGTGTTTATAGTCATGAATGTATTATAATAACACACAATTTGTCCTTTCTTGACTTGCCTATGTCTCCACAGGTGATAAAAGCACATCATTCACATCAAGGTAGAGGAGGAGCGATTATACAGGTCATTTATCCTGTTCCATTCTTTCAATTTATTGCTGCACGCCTGCACTCAATGCCGTATACTTCAATACCAAAACAGCAAGTGACAGCTAAAGAAATTAGTGTTAGAGCACCTTTTTTTAACAAAAGAACATTTAAAATATAATCAAGAATCAAAATATAGATACCTAATTCGATGGCCAATAAGGATTTTCCCCTCGACTCTTTGATGTTACAGGTAGAACTGAGGGATGTTGACACCGGCAACAAAATAACTGAAAGATTTCGTACTGATGAGGCTCTCGAGAGTATGGATGCTTTTCTAACTCATCATACGAAATACTTCTTAGGACCAATATATATAGACCTTTATATTTAAGCCTGAGTTTCTTCGTATGGTTGTATCATATATAACCTGCCCTTATTGAAGTGTACTTGTGTGATTCAACATGACAATCTCTTTATATTTCTATTTACAGATCTAAGCAATAAATTCTTCTGAAGTGTTGCATTACATTAGTGTGCTAAGCTAATTGTAGGCAGTCACAATTCGATTAGATTGTTAAATATATAAATTTTAGTTGTCCTTGTTGATTTGTTGTAGTAGTGTATTCATTACATATTATTTTCCAAAACATTCAGGAGTTTTTGTTGAGGAGAAGTCATTCACATATCTTTATCAGGAAGGAGACACCGTGACTCTTATGGAGTACGTTCGTTTCCTATTTTCTTGTTGTTGAATATTTGACATGCTATATTGTGATAGTGTGAGTATATATTTGTCTTCATTTAACTATGGTTTCGTCCGGAATCTTTTTTGCCAGGCCTGACACGTTTGAGCAACTTGAGGTCTCAAAGGAACTGTTTGGCAAAGCCGCAGCATATCTGAAAGGTACACCCCAATACTAAATTACTAACCAACAACTATAAGGAGCAGCACTTGTCAAGTCTAAATGCTAAAAATATGCTAATGGTTTTTCCTTTTGTACAATGAGGTACTTAGTTATTTTTTCACGGTTATCAATGGCATCACCTCAGCAATGCCTTGGTGTGCTGGTGCAAAGTCGCTATGACCAATCACCTTGCCTTATGACTTATGAGGCAGATCGAGTGAGCGAGGGTGCACTGGGGCAGTTTAAGATGAATAGTCCTTGTTTGTTGTTGCTGCTCACAGCCACTGCTTCTGACATTTTTCATTGTCATAATCAGTCAGAATGACCATGAGGGACGGAGGGAGAAAGGCAGGGATGGTTTCAGACTTCAGAGAAAATAGAGGGAGGGAGGGAAACCACTTCTAGGCTCACCTAGTTTTGCATTGGCAGTATCCTTTTTTCTAGCTTATTGGTAGGAGCAGAGGAATTAAATAATTCCTTCTGCTTAGTTTGTTCCATAGCCTAAGGGGTATTTATAGGCCTAATACAATCTAATCTACTAATCTTATCAATATCTTTAAAACAGAAATAATCCTAACTAACTAATCTTATCTTAACTAATTCTAACTAATTATGCCAATGCACATAACAATCTCTCACTCCTTCGGAAATCAGCTCGTCCTCGAGCTGAAAATCCGGATAAGCAGAGTCGTGCAACGGCGATGTCATGGGCAGCCAGCAGGCTCCGGCAGGGGCGGTTAGGAAGGGATAAGGTTGATTAAGAGATTAATTCAATTAAGGGGATTTTGTTAGTTAAGAGATTAGATTGGATTTTGTTAGTTAAGAGATTAGATTGGATTTTGTTAGCTAAGAGATTAGATTGAAGTTAGTTAGGGCTGGGGTCTATATATACCCCTGTAGCTCTGTCTTTTGGAAGGGAAGCAAGGAACAATGAAGAAACAATTCTAGTCCCCCTCAATCTCCCATGCTCTTGGCAAAGCATAAGGCCTAGTTACCCCAAAATATCCATCGCCCTTTACACCCCCTTTACATCTGGTATCAGATAGCTTTGGTTTCGATCCATTTTCCATGGCTTCTATTGCCGACGATGCCTTAAGCGCCCTTGTTGAGGGGCTCCAACATGCATCCACAACACTGCAGCACATCATTGCGCTATTCGAGGCGAGGGCGACACGTGAATGCCTGGCAGCAACACGCCTACAGGCAGCAACACGTGGTCTCCTAGCACGCCGGCGGATGCAATCTCTGGAGAAGTCCGGCCGTGAACGCCTTGCTGCGGTGCGGCTACAGGCGGCAGCGCGAGGATTCTTGGCGAGGCACGCCACAAGGAAGCTGCGTGCAACAATCCAACCTACCCTACTCGCTCCCGCTCACCATCTCCACCGACCGCCGCCGCCGGCAACCCTCTTCGTCGCGCCGACCACCCTCTTCGTCTTGCCGACCGCCTCTTACATCGCGCCGACCACCCCTTCTGCTGTCTCCAATTCTTCGCCACGGACAGCACCCACCATGACTGATTTGGCCAAGCTCAGTGTTCTAAAACGCGGCTCTAGGCGCCCGCCTAGGCGGCAAAAGGCGCTGGGCGCCAGCCCACCGCCGCGCGGAGGCTGGCTGGGCGGGTGGGGGCGCCTAGGCGGGTCAACCGCGGCCTAGGCGGTTGACCGTGGCGCCTAGGCGGCCCGGAACCGGCGGCGGAAGGGGAGCAGGTAGCCAGATCCGGCGAGAGGAAGGAGGCAAGCGGCCAGATCCGGCGACCGGCGACGCGCATGCGGCCAGATCCGGCGACCGGCGGCGCTCGCGCGGCCAGATCCGGCGACCGGCGGCACGCACGTGGCCAGATCCGGTGGCGGGAGGGAAGTAGGCGGCGGTGGGAGGGGAGCAGGCCGCCAGATCCGGCGGCGGGAGGGGAGCCGGCGGCCACTCCTCCTCACGGCGAGTCCTGCACCGCAGTAGCCGCCACCTTGCTGCTTCACCACCAAGGCATAAACCGGAGGGGAAGACTGAAGAGAGGGGAGGGGAAAACTGAACAGAGGGGAGGGGAAGCGCCTGGAGCTGGAGCAGCAAAGTTTCTTGGCCTCCTGGAAGAAAAGTCGTGGAGGGGAGGGGAGGGGACAGCTGCTGTCTGGTGTGGGAAGAAGAAAAGGCAGGTGTGGGAAGAAGAAAAGGCAGGTGTGGGAAGAAGAAAAGTTGTCTGGGAACTAGCAAAATGAAGTGGGAACTAGCAAAATGAAGTGGGACCTAGGCGCCGCCTAGGCGCCGCCTAGGCGCCCCTAGGCGCTAGGCGGCGGGTCACCGCCCGACTAGCGCCTAGCGCCTTTTATAACACTGGCCAAGCTCATCAACTCCCTCACCGCACCCGCCAGTGACTCGCAAGGACAGGTCGCTGCCTTGCCGCAAGAGCTTTCAGCGTGGGCATCCTTCCCTGGTTCAAGGGGCTCAGGCCACAACAATCACTAGGGCGACCAGTTGGCTGCTTGTCTCTTCCCATGGGATCCAGGACGTTGTCGGCTCCTTCCTCGACTAGTAACTATCCAGCTCGAGGGCGAGCTGGGTCTCCAAGGGCGGGGGAGATGTCATGGGCAGCCAGCAGGCTCCGACAGAGGCGGTTAGGAAGGGATAAGGTTGATTAAGAGATTAATTCAATTAAGGGGATTTTGTTAGTTAAGAGATTAGATTGGATTTTGTTAGTTAAGAGATTAGATTGGATTTTGTTAGCTAAGAGATTAGATTGAAGTTAGTTAGGGCTGGGGTCTATATATACCCCTGTAGCTCTGTCTTTTGGAAGGGAAGCAAGGAACAATGAAGAAACAATTCTAGTCCCCCTCAATCTCCCATGCTCTTGGCAAAGCATAAGGCCTAGTTACCCCAAAATATCCATCGCCCTTTACACCCCCTTTACAGGCGAACAACTGGAAATTAATTTTTGGTATACGACGGCGTCTCCACGGTTGGCGTCGCCCTGTGGGCCTCTACACTGGCCTTCTCGAGGGCGGAGGCGGCTTGTGGCAGAGGGAGCTCGGCTAGGGTTTGGCCAATGGCAACCTCTCCCTCTCCTCCTCCCCCTTGTGCTTCTGCGTCCGCAACTAGAGACGGTGCGGTGAGGGCAACCTGCTCCATGGCACGCTTGTCGGCCATGAGGGCTGCATCGCCTGTGGAGGGTTCCATGAGGGCCACCTCGCCCTGCTGATGCGCAGCTCCCTTGATGGGGATGGGGCTGAGCACCTCCTGATCCTTCCTCTCTTCTTCTGCATGCGGCGACGGTGGCGATGGCGCAGAGAGGGAACCCGTTGCGCCGTGGGGGAAACTCGGCAGCGTGGAGGTCATCGGAGCCAAGCCCAGGTACGCCCGGAGGTTGGCAACAACCTGCTGCAAATTTGCGAGGGTTTGCATATCTTTTGCGGTTGGGACGAACGTCATCATGGCGTCGGATCTTTGGAACCTAGCTGTTCTGATACCAAATTGGTAGGAGCAGAGGAGCAGAGGAGGAATTAAATAATTCCTTCTGCTTAGTTTATTCCATAGCTCTTAAGGGATATTTATAGGCCTAATACAATCTAATCTACTAACCTTATCAATATCTTTAAAACAGAAATAATCCTAACTAACTAATCTTATCTTAACTAATTCTAACTAATTATGCCAATGCACATAACACTTATTTTTGTCAATACTGGTTCATGATGTGTCTTGTCATGTCACGACACCATACTCAATTCTCTCACTTGTAACAGATGAGATGAAAGTGAATTTACAGTACTTTGATGGACGAGCTATGTCTGCTTCGGTGCCTCCACGTGTGACTTGCACTGTTGTGGAAGCACAACCTCATACAAAAGGGCTAACTTCACAGCCTCAGTGAGTTTCATATTATCATTTAATTATTCTTTTTATATAATGTTTCGATTACTACCTTTTATGAATTTGATATTATGTTTGCTTCCTATTCATTTTGTGGCTCAAAATAGTCATTATTGCCCAAGTGGGTACTGTTGTGATGCGGTAGGCCTTTGGTTTCTAATTACATATTTACATATATCCAGATTCCAGAGCCAATGTAGCTGCTTGCTGTTACATGCATTTGTAGCATAGGGTGTTTTTTCTGCATATGTGTGTAATACTATGATATATATGTTTTTGGTCCATTGGAACAAAAGGTCCAGTTGTCCAACATTTGTGAGCTGTCTCTGTAAGGGACGAACTATGAAGGCGGCTTGGCCTGACTCATGTCACGGGCAAAGAGGGGGGCAGATAGGGCCCAAGGCCCAGGCGGGGCAACAGTACACGGGTACTGTTCACATCATCACATGAACAGTACCGAGGTACTGTAGCAGATTAATTAGTTAAGAGTCCAGATTAGATAAGAGTCTATTTCGGTTAGGATTAAGTTGTAGATTAGATCAGTCCCGTGCCTATATAAATAGGGCTGATGCATTAGAGTTCTTGTCGATTAGTCCGTTCAGGCTTTGCCTTCTGTATCCCCTGCCTCCTTGTCGCGCCGCTGCAATGGCGCCGCTGCGATGACGAGGTCTAGGCCCTCGACCAATTACTTCATTTCAATACAATTTGAGGAGATAAGGATACTAATTCCGTGGAAATCCTTGCCGGTGACAACTCAGCTCATTAATTGACCTAGCCGAGCTAGTTCGTGAGTCTCAAGCTTTTCCCCCTGGGCAGTACCTGTGACATGCAAGGCTATGGAATTGTTTCTATCAATAGATGCACTATGCACAATGGCAAAAAATTTGCTATTATGAATTTCATAATCTTTCATTGCCAGACGTTTGAGGCTGTGTTATGTGGTAAACTAAGCTTTTGTTTGTATTAATGCAGATATAAAAGGGTATTGCTGGATAATGGTCTTACAGTGCTTGTAAGTTGATGCTCACCATTTCCTAGATTTTATTTACCTAGCCTTTAATAAATATTAATGATGAACTAGAAATGGTTGTTATATGCACTTTCGCTCTGATATCCTCTTGTCTTTGTGGGGTTCTGTGTGTCAAATGGTATTTCCAGCATGCATGTTTCTATGCAGAACTGATTTAGAGTTACTAAAAATCAACACTGTTTTGTTCTACATCTGACTTGCTCAAAACTTGGGATATATGTGCTGGTACGAACCTTGCTTTTAGTATAAATTAAGTTCCTTCTGTTTAGGAACTTCACTGGCTACATATCCTATGGATGAGTACTGAAAATTAGAAAAAAAAATGGAGTCCTGCTTCTTTGAAATATTTCTTACATCCATTACTCTTTTGCGATTACCTTAGGCACCGCCCTTTATTGAAGCCGGTGAGAGTATCGTTGTCAGTACTGTAGATGATTCATATATGACGAGGTAAGTAGTGAGGACATCATTTACATATTTTGTTACTTCAGTCATTCAAATTATATAGTTTGGTATTGTTTTTCGAATGAATGCTGCCTTGATGATCATGTATGCATACTTAACTTATTGATAAGTTCACTGAAACAATTTTGCATTTCAGGGCCTAAGGGACCTTGTAGATGATGTCTGGGTTCCAAAGTTGGTTATCAGCTTGCACCTGCCTTGGACAAATTTTCATCCGACATGTCGGGGGAAGACGTCACCTTCATTAATAATCAAGTATTCACCGACAAGTACTTTCTTCATTTTTTGTTTCAAATTGTCGTTTTGAGTTTTATCATTTTGAGTTTTATCATAACGCAATCCCACCATGGTAACCCATGAAATTTTTGTGGGAACACTCATATATTGTGGTTTACACGCTGGAAATTGCCGTTGTATGGCTTGTTGCATTGTGAAACAAAGGATGGATTTGCTCAATGTCTATATTCCCATGGAAACAAATCTAGAGTTCTTCCATGTTCGGTTTTCATACACAGTGCCACTTTATAGTTTCACCTTAAGAATTTTCTTTGTTCTCCTGGAAACAGCACGCACTCTGAGTTTGTTTCTTTGTTTTTTCCTCTATTGTTTAGCGTGTAATGCGATGCTCTGCTTGAGCCGTTGAGGAGACCTTCCTGTTTAGGCCTTAGGGGAGGAGCTTGTTTTTTTGTATTATATATATACCCCTTAAATCTAATATCCATGCCTGTGGTGAAATCAGTTCATAAAAGCTAAAGAAGATAATATGAATGATTAAATGGTACACACTACACACCGCTCCTATTCATGTTGACTGTTGCTATACATTTGTAAGATGTCTACTTGGTTCTGTTCTCTAATTTTTTTAATGTGTTCTCTATACATTTTAAGCTGTTACAAGCTAGGAATTCAAGTAACTACAAAGGAAATCCACAGATTTCCTAGCCGATTTCACTTGTAAGCGTGGACGTAGTCCTGGAAGTAGAAGTTCTTCTCAATGAAATTCGCCAGCCAGCGGGAGGCGGCGAAGCACAGCACGGCGGCGGACACCACGACAGCTCTCTGGACGACCGACGTGACCAGTGTCCCCTTGGCGACGGCGAGGAACCCAACGACGGCGACCGAGGCGACCTGCAGGGCGACCTCCAGCGCCTTCATCCCTTTCAGCGCCGCGCTGCAGCTCGTGCACTGCATCACGTGCGACCAGTACCTGTTGGTAGCATCAGGAATTCAGCATCACAAGAATCCACAAACGGCCACTGGATTCTCCTCTGATCTTGATTTGGACTTTCAGGTCAGTGTAGAGATCAAATAACTGAGTAAGTGATCAACAGACTGCATGCATGCATTAGCTTGTTTACCTCTCCATGAGTTGATCCTTGGTAGGAGTTGGTGGCAGTTGATTAACTGTTGGGGCTGCCCAGCCAACCTGATTCTTGCAGTGCTTTCTGAACCAGTTTCTGAAGGATATGATCATGTTATCAGATGATGTGGGTACATAGCAAGCTTTCTGCCAGTTATCAAGTCCCACCGCCGCGAAATTACGCTCCTGGAGATTAGGATTCTTCAGTTCAGGAATAACAAATGGCAGCTCGGCTCACTGAATCCATGAAACTCTGGATTAATTAGTTTGAGCTGAAGAGTAGGTCACCTCGATATGGAGGAGATAGATGTCTGAATCCAAGATGGCATTCTGCCCAATGTGATAGTACCACCGTGGTATGATCTTGTCGAGCCAGACGCCGACGTTCCTCGGGAAAGCCCAGACCACCCTGCTCCTTCCCGGAGACACCGGGATGCACAAGAACACCAGCATGACCTGAGGTTGCTTCTTCTTCTTCTTGCCCTGATCAGCCTGCAAAAGAACTGAATCTTCTAAGACGTTCTGTATATATGAGCTTGAAGATTGCCTGCAATGGCGAAGGGAGAGAGGTGCTGATAGACTGATACCTCTGCCGTGGTGCGCAACGGCGAGCCGTAGAAGGTGCACGGCGCCTCAAACTTGAAGTAGCCCCTGTCCTGCAACGACATGAACCCGTCGATGTTCGCCTCATCTATCTTCATCTTGATCGGCCCGCCGCCTTCCTTGTCGAACTCAACTGTGCAGAAGAGACGAGCGTTCTTGAATCAGTGACGCGGTTGAGCATTGCAAAATGTGTCAGTACTCCTAAGTCAGTGAGACAGCGCATACACTGGATTGAAAGAACAGGTTGAAATGCAGTGCAAATTGGAGAAAAAAAATGACCATATTGACCACTCTGGTCGTGACAGAGGAGGAACATATCTGCCTGGGTCTTCCTTCTTGCGGAGGCCACCCATCAAACCCTTGTGCGCGTAGGGGACGTGAGCAGGGTCCATGAGGTTCTCCACCAACACGTCGTACCTGAATCGCGAAGGAGCCATGGTTATCAAGCTGTCTGCTAATGGCGCGAGAAGAAAGTTTTTTTTTTGTACCCGTAGGAGAGGTCCCTGATGCCGTAGACGGTGACGAAGGACGGGTCGTCGATCTCTGGGATGTAGGGTGGCCGCTTCCTCTGCAGCACGTCGCTGTGCTCCGGCTCCGACCTCGGGTAGAACCACAGGATGTTGTTCTGCACCACGCACGGGTACGACGCCACGCACGCTTTGCTGTTCTTGTGCACCTGCCATTGATGCAAGAAGTGGATTAATTTTGACAAAAAATGATGTTTTTCTAAAGTTTGCTTTGATCGATCGATCGATGAGAGGAGGAAGATGAGTACGGGAGGGCCGAGGGCAGGGGCCTGGGGTATGAACTTGCAGGCGCCACGGCCGTCGAAGCACCAGCCATGGTAGACGCACTGGAGGCGGCCCTTGTCGTCGATGCGGCCCTCGGAGAGTGGAGCGAGGCGGTGCGAGCAAGCGTCGTCGAACACGCGCCAGTCCCCGCCGCCGTCGCCGGCGATGCGGTCGAACCAGGCGACGATGCGGAGACCCAGCACCGTCTTGCCGTGCGGCGCGCGCGGGTCGAGGTCGCACACGGGTGCCACAGGGTACCACTGGTCCAGCCAGTCGAACTGTTCCTCGCCCGACCGCGACGGGGACGGCGCCTCCTCAGCCCGCGTCGTCTCGGACGCCATAGCCGATACCGTCGTCGTCGACGACGACGACAACCGCCGCGCGGTGGCAGCGCGATCCCACGGCCGTCGCGGTGGCACTAGGCTGGCGGCGCCCGGTGCCGCAGCGCTGTCGCGGAGCGGAAGCGAAGGGCGCGCGCGGACGCGGGGGGGCAGGACGAGGGAGAGGGGATCCATGGCTTCCTTCCGCGTGAGGAGCGCGGCGACGAACGAGCTTTGTGGTCGTGAACTGGCTAGAGCTTGCGGCGCGCGCGGTAGCGGGGCGCCCGGAAGCAACATATCCGCCGCACACTGATCAGCTGGCCGCTCAACACGTCGGCAAATGGAGACGAGAGATCCCGGCCCATCGTCCATTCACTGTGGTTCCACTCAACCACATGTACAAACAATGTATTATTTTATCTATTATACTATATAATTGATGGACATTAGAAATGGACACATCACCCCTATGGAAAATTTCAGCCCTCCATCTAATCTCAGTCTTTCTTTGTCTGTCGGCAACCCCGCATGCATTTTTGCAAAAAAACATCTCATATTTCTCGCTAATTGTGTGATGGTCCAATGTCATACTCTCCTGTGTGTTATATGCTTACGTCGTTTCATGAGATTTTCTATACGAAAAAGAGAATTGTGAAAATTAAAGTGTGCTCTAAAAACAAGAAACACAAGGGGCATTTCGCAAAACGGCCAAGCCGCTAGAGCTAGGGTCCCCGCATACTCTACATAAAAACAAGAAAGTGGATTTCTCTCACACGTCGCCTGATTGTGTTCTTTGCCATGTATGACTCACGCGTCATGTGATTATGTTCATTGGCTTGTATGGCTGCTCCTACCACCCATGCTGCCTACGTACATCATGCCTGCCATGTATTGTCGTACTATAATTTGGTTACCATCTATAGCTATTACTTCATGCCTTCCATGTTATGATTAGCCAATATGTAATATATATATATATATATATATATATATGAAATAACATCGAACACTTGTGAGCCGTGCGGAGGTGTTGGGTTACAGAAAAGCTACGCTAACCGACAAATTCAAAAATTTCGACCCCAAACCCTAGAACCATGCACGTGAGGGACCATGGATCATTACCTTCTAACGTGAGACACACTAGTGCTTCAGAAGAAGATGTTGGGGAAGTGCGTCTTCGTTTATCCTCGTCTCTCTTCGCTCATTCCTCGGCAATCCAATCGGCAAAGACCGTTGATCTCCACGTGAAGAAGACGATGAGTGTCACTGTTTGAGCAATACCTCCACGGAGTCCACATGTAAGGAAAGGATTGCTCCCACACTGGCATGCTAGCACCGCTCGTGAGAACTGGGAGAAATCTTAATCTCAACTCTTGAGATCAATAAGGAAGTGAGAGGAGAGGTGTGGTGGCTAGGGTGGAGCACTTGGGTCTTCTGGAAACCTATATCCATGACCTCCTCCCTATTTATAATGCCAAGGTGTGGGTATTTAACCACAATTAGATCTCTAATAGATCCAATTTGTTATGTCCTGATCGGAACTTCCAATACCCCTATCTGAACTTTTGATCTAGCCTTTTGATCTGCAAACCAAAATACATTGGAACTTCCGATACCCCTAACGGAATTTCCGATCTTCCGATTGGTATGATTGAGGCGACGAGTGGACGTTCACGCTTTAAGGCTTCCAATCAGAGATCGAAAGCTTGCAATCGCTACACCCACTCATCTAGTAGTTATCGACCACACTTTCACGTAGTCGACCTCACCACGAAGTTTTTGTTCCTGCAAATCAATCGTAGAACTTTGCAAGAACAAGGTAAACGCAATCTGAAATTGTAGATGATAATCTAAAGATTTGAGGTTTGGGGTTTTATAAACTGGTAGATGAAAAAACTGCAACGACAGAATAATCTAAGCAAAACCCAACCCTAGCTGTAGCGGCTACCACCTATTTATAGGGCTTACAGGACCCGAGTACGGATGGTAGTTTTACCCACGAGTACCCAACCTTATGGGCACGAGTTTGGGTTCAATTTTGTGCTCGTGAGTTTGTGAGTTCAGGTACTCGTTTATTGTTGGGTTGGATTCGGAGTTTAGGCTTAAACCCGTGAGTATCCGTGGGTTAACCCGATTACATAAAATTAACATATTCTCCATTCCTTTCCCTTTCAGCCCAGCCCACTCCAACACTCCTCATTGCTCAAAAGACAGAACTCAGAAACCCTAATTCCCTACCAGCCATCGCAGTACCGCACCTCGCCACCTCCTGACCTCTGCTACTCGCCTGCTCCGCACAAGCAACGACCACAGTTGGCTCAATACCGGACGTCCGCACCCAACGGTTGGCAGGCGGCAGCTGACGAGTGGGCGACTGGCGCCGGCGCCCAACCTGACGGCGGCGATCGAGTCCTCTAGTCCTCTAGGCTCCACTCCTCCATCAGTATGTCCTCCCTAGTCCTTCCTCCAACCTCCACTAGTTGCGACAATAGGAACTCAGGAAGGGCTCGCCTCCACACCACGCCTCCAGCCCTCCACGCACATCGGCTCGCCTCCGGTCGCCTCAGTCCTTCAGCTAGGGAGTGAAAAATCTACTTCTTCTGCTATAGCCTACAGATCTAGCACATGGTAAAATATGTTTTCAAAAAATTGCTTTTTAAATCATTTTGCATTAGCTTATCATTGAAAAATATAGGATGTCAACTCCAAATGATTGTTCTACATCTGTTGCTCGTGTTGGTACTAAAGGCGCTGATGCACCTCCCTCTACACCAAGGGCTAACACTTCCTCCATTGGACAAGAGTCACATACATGTTAGATGGTTCATTGTTACATACGTGTTGTGTTGCACATATTTTAAATTTAATTGTAAAAGATGGAATTAATGTTATTGAGAAGTGTATTGAAAGAGTCCGTCAAAGTGTTGGGTATTGGTCAGCCACACCAAAGAGACATGAGAAATTTGAAAAAAATGGCATCTCAAATGAATATTAAGTACACAAAAAGGATTGCTCTTGATGTTAAAACTAGATGGGACTCTACTTATATCATGCTTAGCATTGCATTGTAGTATCAATCTGTCTTTGAGCGTCGTTCACAATATGAAAAGATGTTTAGTCTTTATTGTCCAACTACAACAGATTGGAAGTTTACTAGAGAATTTTGTGAGAGGTTCAATATATTTTTTTGAGGCAACTGAATTATTATCGGGCACTACTTATGTCACAACCAATGTTTTCTTTCCAAAATTTTGTAGTGTTTTTCTTGGTATTCAAAAATGGAGAACTAGTGATGATCCTGAGATAGAAGTAATGGATGAATTGATGAAACATAAATTTAACCAATATTGGAGAGATGTTCATGGTCTCATGGCAATTGCTATTGTTCTAGATCCTACGTTCAAACTTCATTTCTTGGAAGTTCTTTTTAACTCTGTCTATGGTAAATAAGTTGCTAGTGTTGAAATTGGAAACATTAGAACATTAACGTACAATTTGGTGCGACAATACCAAAGTTCAATGGAGGTTGTAGAAACATCAATGAGTATGAGAAGTAATACTAGTTCTTCTGCTAGACAAGAAAGTGATGAACTTTATGATCTACTTGATCAATACATGTCGACAAAATCAAGTGTACCATCTTATTATGTCCGAACTGAGATGGATTTATATTTAGAAGAGCCAACATTACCTAGAACACAAGATTTTGATATCCTTAGTTGGCGGATGTTGACGCCAATATTTGGTAAAGCCCAGAACCCACCAAGGATATCATATGGTCAATGAAAGTCAAGAAGAGTCCAGTCAAATATAGTCAAAGAAGCTCATCCATTACAACACTTCTCGGATATGGAGGAGCCGATGAAGAGAAGATAAAGATTATCCAAAATCAGTTAAGATAAAATACTTGGACAACAAGTCTCTAGACTATAAATATGTACCCCTTAGTTAGATTAGAAAACACATCTATGTCAACAACTACTCGGCGTATCGCCACCCTTGGCTTCCCAAGGTTAATCTCGGCGGGATTCGACACTCGGAGCTAGGCTGCATCGTTCTGATCTTCGGCGACCATATTGACTAGGTCAATATCCTCACGACTACATCATATTGATCTCTTGAGGTGAACGTCGAAACAATACGGTCATCGGTTTCACGATGTACTGGATAGGTCTAAGGCTGCATCAGATTGATCTCTTAGATTGATATGATCTAGGTGTGATAGTTTGAGGCTTCATCGGTTAAGTCTGACATCTCTTGCCATTGTATTTTTTATGTTGTATAATGTTCATCTAAATAAAGCATACCCGATACTTTGATATATTATTAAGATCATCATGAGTAGCTACAGTCTTTGCTAGGTCCGATCTAGTTATTGTAATGATTTTCCTAATATAGACATGTTATATGGTACGTTTTATTTATTTCTGTCGGAGTACAAGCCGATATGTTATCTTCTATTCAACGCTACATATTATTCGCCATCGGAAAAACGCTCATCGGCCTATATGTGTAAACTGTCAATCTCATCGGCCGATGGCACACTCGCCCGATTGCTTCACCCATGGTCATCAGCCTTACGGTTGATCAACATGATATTCCACGATTATTCCATCTTCACTGCGGTCATCGGCTCGATATCCGATAGGCTATGCTATTGATCATATTCTCCTATTTCCTTATCAGTTGCAGGGTTAAACTGATTGGCATGCCTTAAACCCTTTTTTTCTAAGAACGTAGGACCTGCACTAGAGTTAAGCAGATCTCTCAGGACATGCATGTGTCAAAGTGTGACCAAAAAATGCACCAACACGCTTTTTGGCATGCCCGGTGAGACCCCAGACTTTGCCCATAGGTTAGACGAGACTCAGAACAATAACACCATTTGAGTAACATATGGTAGGGTCTTGGTGCGATTTTTGGTCACACTTTCACACACACGTGGCCTGGGAGATCTGCTTCACACCAATGCAGGTCCTACGTTCTTAGAAAAAGGGTTTAAAGCGTGCCAATTAGTTTGACCCTGCAATTGATAAGAGAACAGAAAATATGACATTATAGCATGGCATATCGGCTATCGAGCCGATGACCGCAACAAGGATGGAATATTTGTGGAATATCATGTCGATCTGCCATAAGGCCGATGACCTAGGATAAAGTAATCGGGCGAGCGTGCCATCAACTGATAAGATGAATAGTTAACCGCATATACTGATGAGTGATTTTCCGAGGACTTATAAGATGTACCGTGGAATCAAAGATAATTCATCGGCCTGTACTCCGACAGAAATAAATAAAACGTGCTAGATAACATGTCTATATCATGAGAATCATCACAATAACTAGATCGAACATAACCAAGACAGTAGCTAGTCACGATGATCTTAATAATATATCAAAAAATTGGGCATGCTTTCTTTAGATGAACGGTATATTATTGGACCGGAAACGGCGACCAGAGGGGGGGTGAATGGGAGCTTTTAAGATTTCGGGCTAAAAACAGCCTTCGGTTTTAATCTTGTCTTCTGCGGAACAGGCTTCGAACACTACCTTCGAAGGTCTGGTTCGGAGGTACTTCGACAGCTCCGAACATAGGCTTCGCAGGAGCAAAAGTTCGAAGCCAAGAAGACTTCGCTCCACTAACAACCCTCGAAAATCTACTCTGCTAAGTCAGTGCAGGCTCCGCACACTGGGTGCTTCGAGCAGGCTTCGCACTTCACCCTTCGCAAGAGTGGATACCCCACTGAGGACTTCGACCAAGTACTTGGCAGCAGCAGCTGGTGCTGGGCTTCGTACACGAAGGTCTAAACGCACACAAATGGACTTCGCTAAGGGCTTCGACACAAGAAGCAAAACGGGCCTCGATCAGGGCTTCGCTAGTAAGCTGTGAGGTCTTGTCTCAAGTTACACAGAGCGACAGCACGCTGAAAAACACACTTCGCACAAAGACAACCTTCGCCTAGACAGGCTCCGGTGCACTACAACTAGCGAGGTATGTAACGCGAGCTCAAGCAAAAAAGCACAAAGAAGCAGGGCTTCGCCGCTTGAACAAGGAACACAAATAGATTGAACTCTGGATGAATACAGCGAGGTATGTGGCTATAGGAGCTCAACAGTAAATGCTCAAAGTGTTAAATGTTACCTACCGATCCCCCATATTTATAGCCCACAGTTCACCCAAGTGAAATGACTACTTTACCCCTAGGGTTTACAAAGGATTTGTCTCTACAGAACTAAGGGGTACAAAAGGTAGTTCAACTTTATTCTGGAGGCTTCTCTGTCAGCTTTGCAGAGGGGACAGCGTCAGCTTTTTGCAGAGCAGACAGTGTCAGCCTTTGCAGTTTTTGACCTTCTGCAGCCTCCCTTCGCACGCGAGGGTGCGGTAGCTTCGGCGAGAAGCCTTGAGCCTGGTGGCTTTCGCTTCGCCGAAGATAGCCTCCGATATACTGACGGTTTTGAGCCGAAGCCGTCAAAGCCCTTGGGCCTTCGCACCAACACCTCCGGAGTGGACCACCACGGCTTCGCAGCTTCACCCAGCTCGAACTCCGTCAGTCCGTGTACCGAAGCCATGCAGGCCGAAGCACCACAAGACAACCTCGCTCCGGAGCTAGCCTCGCTCCGAAGCCTTCCTCACTCCGAAGCCCCACCTTCGGAGTACCACCCTTCGAAGTCCCTCCTTCGTCCAAGGCCTCCGCATGAAGCATTCCATGAGCCCTTCGTCGCAGTGCCTCTCCCCGAGCACACTCCTCGACGAGCCTCACCCGGACCATTCCTTCGATGCGCCTCGACTTCTGAGACCTTCGTCGGGCACCTTCGAATGTCTCCCTCCGGAGCACACTTCGAATACCTTGCCTCCGCAGAGGACTTGATCCATCCAACTCCGAAGTCACTCCTTCCGGAGTACCTTCGAAGTGCCTCGCATCCGAGGACTTTGTCTCGGAGTACCTTCAGCCGGAGCCACGCTCCGCACTCTCTGCCTTCACCTGGCACGCCTCGACCCGAGGACTGACCCGGACCACCTTCGCAGCCACCGTGACGGAGCTCCCCGCTCCCCTGGCATCAAGCCTCCCACTTGACCCAGGTTCACCTGCTGCGAACCTTGTCCGTCGCCTCCGATGTCCCTGCGCACCACAGACAAACAGACAAGTGTATCCAGTACTCCGGAGACCTCTCCGGGTTAGCAACCTCCGGCGTACCGCCCAAAGTACCGAAGCCTTCGGTACACACCCAGTCAACGTGTACTGTCGGACCCCTCCGACGAGCACACTCCGCTGCAACAGCTGCAGCAACCAAATCACCGAACACCCTTCGGTGAAACCACCTCCGAACACCCTTCGGAGGTACCACCTCCGAACACCCTTCGGAGGTACCCCTCGAACCAGAGGGTAAAAAGCCTGTCAATCACTCATCACACACACTGAAACCAACCCTTGGTTTCTCATATATAGCATGAAAGAGATAGAATAGCAAGAGATGTCGGACTTAACCGATTAAGCATCAAACTATCACACCTAGATTACATCAATCTAAGAGATCAAACTGAACTAATGCAGCCTTAGACCTAGCTAATGCACCGAGAACAATCAGCGACTGTATTGTTTCAACGTTCACCTCAAGAGATCAATTTGATTCAGTCGTGAGGATACTGATCTAATCGGTATGGACATCGGGGGTGGAGGGACTAACCTCTTCTTTGGAGATCAAAACGATGCAGCCCAGCTCCGAGTGTCGAACCACATTAGATAAACCTTGGAAGCCAAGGGTGGCGATGCGCCAAGTAGTTCATTGACAGAGATGTTTCTTTTCTAAGCTAACTAGGGGTACATATTTATAGTCTGGAGACTTGCCATCCAAGCACTCTATCTTAACCAATTCTAGATAATCTTCATCTTCTTTTCCGCGCCTTATCTCTACCGGCTTCTTCTACGTCCGATCATCTTGTAATAGCATGGACGAGCTTCCTTGACTTTCCTTGACCGGACCTCTTTGACTTCTGTTGACCATGTGACATCTTTTGTGGGTCTGGGCTTTACCAAATCTTGGCGTCAACACATGCCCCTCAGTTTCGGAGCATTATATCTTGGCCTCTAGATTCCACCATAAATTTTCCAAGTTAAAATTTGAAGTTATCCCCCTTGTTTGGCTTTAATAGGGTTCTTTTAGTATTTTCTTTAATTAAATAAATCCTTTATATTCCAGAAAATCCATTTTCTTTATTTTATTTATTTTTAATTCTTGGGATGTTACAGGTCATTATGGTTAACCAAAAATAAAGACTCAAAACGAGTGCAATCTCAGAATTATCAACAAGGATATCCAAAGAGTAAAGGCAAAGGAGACTAAAACTCCCCCTAAAACAAATCCTAGAGAAAGCCAAAAACTCCCCCTAAACTCTTCTAAAAGATCGAGTAACCCAAAATTTCTCCCCCTTGTTGACAATTGGACTCATCAAGCGAGACTAAATGCACTCTAAGGAGTCACAGACACAAACTCCCCCTGAAATGCAATGAATACAACTGGGGTGTAGGTGGAGTGTAGAAAGCATGCTTCTCAGATATGATTGACTGCAATTTACAACATCTAGCAGGTATAGCAAAATACATACTATCTAAGACACATGGCATGATTAGTACAACAGATGATATATAAAAAAAGTCATTGGAACACATTTTCAATTTTTGCAAACAAAAGCATCATCACATTTCCTAGTCAACAAGCAAGGTAAAGAATGAGATGCAAAAGCTAACTGATATCTACCAAGATAAGCATTGTCCAGAACAAAGTGCTTCAGCAAACTTGTTATCTTTTTAATTTCAGCCTTTTTCTTTTCCTTTTTCATTTTTGTCGGGGGTTATTTGCATGTCAAACCTTATGCTAATCGACTAAGTCAAGCCTAGGCCAGAACTGGACCATCAGAAGCTTAAGACATTAGTCTTGACATACATTACATTGTCCTAGTTCATACCAAAGTGCTATGGTAAGCATTCCAGAACAATGCAATGCGACAAAACAAACACACCTGGATCTTTTCAAATTATGCATAAAAAGGCATGGATTTTTCATTTTTTCTGATTTTTATCATTTTTATAGCACATTTTTCATGTTAAAGCATAAAGATGTCCAAGTTGCATATCTGCATCTAAGTGAGGAACTAGCTACCAGGCATGTAAAAGATAGCAAAAGCACTCAGCCTACACATGCTAGTTACAAGAAGCAATGGTGATCATTTTTCAATTTTAAAGCATAAAAGTCATGCATATGACAGATATCAAACATATCATGTGAACTAAAGCAAAGCATGATCATCACCAAGTAATCAAAAGCATATACTAGCTAGAGTAAGTAAAGCAGATCAATCATATAACAGAAGCAGGCTCAAAGTGTGATATGTGAATATGCATGATATGAACACACACAAAAAGACTCAAGAAAAGAGTAAAGAAGAAAGAAAAACTAACTCAAAATATCCTAAAAAGGATACACAACTCTCAAATCCCCTCGCAAACGCTCAAAAGTTGACTGATCTAGGGGTTTGGTGAATATGTCAGCCAACTGATGATGGGCATCAACATGAATAAGGTCAATGACACCTTTCTCATATTGATCCCTCAGAAAGTGAACGCGCACATCAATATGTTTGGTTTTTGAATGGAGACATGGTTTTTCCCTACACTAATTGCACTGGTGCTATCACAAAACAGAGGAACTCTGGCAGGGAAGAACAACCCAAAATCTCGCAGAGTGGAAATCATCCAAATGAACTGTGAGCAGCAGCTAGCAGCAGCTACATACTCAGCCTCAGTGGTAGAAAGTGCAACTCCAGACTGCTTTCGAGAAGACCAAGAGACAAGAGAAGAACCAAGAAACTGGAAAGTACCAGAAGTCGACTTGCGATCCAACCGGCACCCACCAAAATCAGCGTCAGAAAAGCTAGATAAATCAAGAGACGATGATGCTGAATAGAAAAGACCTAGATCAGGCGCATAGGTAAGGTACCTGAAAATGTGCTTGACAGCCTGCCGATGAGACGCGCGTGGTGAAGACTGGAAGCGCGCGCACAGTCCCACGACAAACTGAATATTTGGCCTCGTCGTCGTTAAGTACAGCAGTGATCCAATCATCCCTCGATACTCTCATTGACCTTGACACCGCTCTCGTCCTTGTCCAGGCCCCCAGATATACCCATTGGGGTCATCTGAGGCTTCAGCTCTCCACCAAAGTCAAACTTCTTCAGCATGTCCCGCGTGTACTTACTCTGGTGGATGAAGATGTCATCCTTGGTCTGCTTGATCTGGAGCCCTAGGAAATACTTGAGCTCACCCATGAGGCTCATCTCAAACTCACTATGCATCTGCTCGGAAAACTTGGACACAAGCGCATCAGTAGAACCACCAAAAATAATATCGTCCACGTAAATCTGAGCAATCAAGAAGTTTGAGCCATCTCTGAGCAAGAAAAGAGTTTTGTCCACATAACCCATCACTAAGCCCTTCCCCAACAAAAACCGTTTCAAGACCTTGATCACTACAGAAGCTGACGAACTGAGAGTCGTTGTTAGAGCGAAAGGTAAGCTCTAGCAAACCAAAGATCCTCTAGAATCAACCGCAGAAGACATGCCCTTCTTAAATCGAACCTCCAAACCATCCTCAAGAAGTTGCGAAACAGAAATCAAATTGAAATTCAAGTTTCAAACCAAAGCAACATTCTTTAAAGAGAAATGATTAGAGATGCGAATTGAGTCAATGCGTGTACCTTCCCTTGACCACTGTTCCCTAAAGTGATGTACTCCTTGGAGCTCGGGGGAGAGAGGCTGGAGAACCATCTGTGATGTCCCATCATGTGGCAAGAGCATCCTGAATCCATGATCCATACGTCCTCCAGTCCTCGATCCTACACGATCAGTGGTCGTAAGTGGGAGCAAATGGTCCGGCACCAGGTTTAGCAAAAGAGCTAAACTAGGGTCGAGCCATCTGCTCAAAAGAAGGAAAGTAGAAAGAATCATAAGAGTCTGGACCAAAGCGCGACTCAAAGCGTGGTCCTCGGTTCTGCCTAAAGTCTTGGCCACGAGGTCCAAATCCGTTTCTAGAATGACCTGGAGCTCTGCCGGAGCGAACACCACCCTCCGGAGCACGGGCATGAAAGTCATATCCTCTACCACCACCTAAACAACGCGGCCTGGCCTCTAGCCTCTCCCCGCATCGAGGGACTCTTAGTCTACCACCCTGTTGGTAGAACTGCTCCTGCCCACCACGAGCTCTCTCTGCTCTCTCAACCCGCTTCCTCCTGAAGCAAAACTCCTCAAGATGCTCGTCTCTCTAACAATACTCACAATGATAGGTAGGCTTCTTGGGATGTGGTTGAGGCTTGGGGTTCTTGGGCTTGGTGGTGTTGGATGTAGACTCTTTGGTATGAGAGGGTCCAGGTAGAGAGTCTAGAGAAGTGTGGAGATCTTTGGTATTTGGGACCCAGATGGGCTTCTTGGGTGGAGCTTTAGGTTGTTCTTGGAACACTCCATCCTTGGGCTGACTAGCCTTGAAAGACTCAGTGGAGTGAGTCTTGGGATATCTCTATTCAGGAGTCATCTTACTCCACTCCACTGCCCGACTAATGGCACTCTCAAAATCATCCTTGGTATAGGTATAACCTACCCCAAACCCATCCTGCCTTTTGAACTGCTGGATTATCATGTCGAGCTGTGGCTCTCTCGCACTCACCCAACTCAGGATCTGACGGAGGTAAAAGTTCTCATTCTAAACATCAACTAGCTCCTCTCTCAAGGAAGCTAGTACCTCCACCTGAGACAAGCAGGTCTCACACTCTCTATCGACTTGGATAGACTTCTCAGCTTTCAACTTGATCAACTCTAATCTAAAAGACAAGCAATTCTCACAAATAGTGGGTTGAACTGACAGTGTCTCAAGCGCTAGCCTAGTCTGTTCCAGTTCAGCTCTGACTCTCTCCAACTCGCCCAACTGCTCATCACCCTTGGCTTTCAGCTTAGCTAAACTAGCTAGATGGGATGGGCAGTCTACACAGGGTACGACGATAGTGGTATGAGCATCTTTCAGCTCCAGCTGAGAGCTCTCAAGCTCAGTGGCCAAAGCGTCCCTCTCATCTACCCTCTTTGTGTACCTAGACTTCAGAGTCATCAGGTCACACAGTAACACCTCACAGTTTGGGCACTCACTACTACCACCCAAGCAAGGGGAAGAAGATAGACTCTCAATCCTGTCGTTGGCCATGGCAAGCTCACTCTCAAGCTCATCTATCCTCTTTTTAGCCCCTCTAAGCAGTTTCTCCCGATACCTCAACTCCTGACGGTTCTCTTCAAGTAAATCAACGACTTCTTGTTCATAGGAGGATACCTTTTCATCGTCGTCATCATCGGAGTTGTCAGGGGAGCCCTTATCTTCCTTATCCCCAAGAGCCATTGAGAAAAAACTCTTGCGGGATCTTCGGTGGTGATGTGAGCGGCTCTTCGGCTTGTCCCCAAAGGCCATGAAGCAGAGGCCCACCGGATCATCCTTGTCCCTCCCCTTCCTGATCACGATCTCCTCGTCTCTTGACCTTGATGAAGAGGAAGAAGACGAAGACAGCTTGGAGTAGCTTTTCTCCATCTCAGCGAAGAAGGCCTTGTCTCGCTTTTTGTTCTCACGCCGGTAGTCCTTCAAGGCCTTTTGGAAGAATCTTGTCTTGGGCTTGCCCTTTGTGAAAGAGGAGTTGACGTGCTTGCCGGAGTCGTAGGAGCCACCACTGGTACCCTTCTTGTGACCATTGCGCTTGGGGCAGTCGGCGATGAAATAACCTGGATCACCACACTCAAAGCATCCGGATTTTGTGTCGTGTCTTTTGAACATTCTCTTATCCTAGACACGACGCACCCGGTTGTTAAACAGACACAGATCATCATCTCCTAGCGACTCAAGCTGGTCCTTAGTGATAGACATCAAGGAGAACCCAGCACAGCTCACAGAAGAGGAGTCGGCAGAAGGAGTCACAAGGGCCAGGGTTTTTGATCCAGAGCCAGTGAGATTTGATCTCAACTGGATATCAACCTTTGTGGCCTTGAGCTTGCTAAATAACTTTGAAATTGTCAAGGTATCATAAGACACTACAACAATCCAGGGAACTTCCGTCGGCCAAAGCCGACGGAAGTTAGCTCTTTCCCGACGAAAGAAGCTAACTTTCGTCGGCAAAAGGCTAACTTCCGTCGGCATTTGGCCGACGGAAGCGGGTAGACGGAAGTTAGCTAACTTCCGTCGGCCGCCGACGGAAGTTAGCTAACTTCCGTCGGCCAAACCTAGCCGACGGAAGTTATCAGAAAATCGGTAACTTCCGTCGGCTAAATCTAGCCGACGAAAATTATTTTTTTTGTTTTTTATTTTTTCTGTCGGCGGGCCAATAACTTCCGTCGGCTAATGTTGGCCGACGGAAGTTAACTAAAAATACGAAAAAAAGAAAATTTGCAACTTTGCTGCTCTGATTGCTTCCAAAGTGGCATTCTGCTCATTAACAAAACAATGGTACACATCATCTGTGCCTTATAAGCACCAGTTTAACCATAGAACCAACGAATAAATACCCATGTTTCAATAATTAACATTTCAGGTACTTAATGTAATTAATACCTTCACAATATCTGAACAAGTATAGCAGTACATTTCTTTCACTCTCCTTGATACATCATAAGATTCTTCTGGTGGAATGTGCTCACCTCTTTCCTGCAAGAAATAATGGCTCAATGAGTTATAATTTCACTGCTGTTATTCAATTTCATTATATACAATAGGCAATCTCAAGAAAAATATGAGGTAAACTTGTTATACATCATTTATTCATTTCTTGATATATCAAACTCCCAAGTCAAGTGGCTTCCTTTCATCAGATATGAATAACAACAGTTTTCGTTTTGTCCTTTTGTTCTAACCATTTGAGCTCATTTATTCAGAACATCATACTTGATATGCTTGTTTGACAACTAAAGGGAGACAACTCAAAGAATCTCTGATGTGATTACAAAATTATATCATGAACTCATGTTGCATGATCAAGTGAAAATTTAGCTGATCAAGCTGTCAAGAAACAAGAACAAACAGTTCTTCTCTATACAAATAACTTTCATGGCATGGCTAGATAAAAATTGGCACGGTTACTTTCTTCCAATTCCACCTCTATTGTGTATATTTGCCCCCCTGCATTCTATGTTCAGCTATTATTTTCTTGCATTGTCTTTTTCTTATGTTAGCCATTTGAATTTTCAAATATATTGATCCATAATAATGTGAGATCAGCAACATCTTTTGTTCAGTACTATCTTGTGACAGTCCACAAGAAAGCCTTGGCAATTACCTTTAAAAGTTGCTGAATAAACTGGGTAACATCCTTGCCTGTAATTGGAATTGATCTTATGCTGCTTCCTATGACATAACCATCAGCAACAGGAACAATGTGGGTAGCCCCATCACCCACATCGACTACAACACCTGTCATTTCACACTGAAAACAAAGCATGAAATTCCCCATAAATATCCAGAGTCCAATGATTGTTCAACAGAGAAGATAAGAAACAAGTGATGAATAATGTACTGCAAACTGCACAAGATGGACATAACAGTGATAACACAATGGCCGCAAATACTAAGCACAAGACGTGATGCATGACTAGAAATAAGGTGTTGAGAGAATAAGATTTCAGGTTATCAATATTACACTACAGAAGTTGAAAATTCTGATGAGTGTCAGTGATGCTGGCAAGCACCACCTTTTGCAATAGGGTTAACCAACTAGTGACACTCCACCAAGACACAAGATATGTCTGGGTTTTCCAAGAAAAGAGTCAGTCAAGAGCACTTTGAATAACAGATTAACAGAATAATCATGAAGCTAATAAATGAAGACAAATCAAAGTTAGATGAAATATGCCATCCAACCGTTGTCTATCTCATAATTGTTCCATCTTTTTGTAACACAATAGTATTGTCATTTGCAACTTAGATTAAAAGAAAAGCTGCTAACCAAACACAAAATGTCTAAAGGAAGTTGCATCAAAATAGACTATCATGATCCACCCCAATACCAAACAGAGCTTAGTAGTCATTAAAACCTGGCATATTGGAAGCGTGTAAAAAAACCATTTCAACTACACCATACCATGGCTTGCCCAATGAAATCCATCATACCATCTCAAGGAATTCTTACAACACTAACCTTTGTGGTGGTGTATCCTGCTGCAAGAGCAAGAACGGGTTGAACTGCTATGTACAGGCCAGGCACATTGAACGTCTCAAACATGATCTCCCCAGTGTACTCACGGGTTTCGGGAGGAGTCAAGGGGCTCTCGGTCAGCAGAAAATAATGATCCTCTGGGCGGCGTAAGAGAGAAGGGTAAAGAGCTCACGATGATTCGGTCGCGGAGGAAGAGGAGGCTGGCGGGCGGTCCTTGCTGAGGAGGATGCGGAGGCTGGAGTTGGACGGCGGCTGCGTGGGGTCCACCATGGCGCGGTGGATCAGGATGGGGATGGGACCTGGTCGTCTCGTTGATCCCGCAGGTAGCGGTGCGACGCGCCATCGACGAAGGCGGCGGCGGCGGCGGATCCCTGCGGCGGGGAGGCGGAGGCGGCAGTGAGAGGGCGGGGGAGGCACAGGCGGCGGTGAGAGGGCGGGGGAGGCTGGTGGGCGATGTAGGCGGAGGCCGATGGGGCGATGCGAGCGGAGGCCGGCGGGACGGAGGCGGCGGAGGTCGGCGGGGCTTAGGCGGGTGGAGGCGGCGTGAGTGCGAACGGGAGATTGGGGAAAGTGAGGAGGGATGCGAGGTTGGGAGAGGAAGACCTAATTGACGAATATAAGTTCCGTCGGTTTTAGAGAAAAACCGACGGAAGTTATATAACTTCCGTCGGTTAGAAGAAAAAGCCGACGAAAATTATGTTAACTTTCGTCGGCCCGTCTAGACCGACGAAAGTTACTTAACTTTCGTCGGCTTTCGGAAATGCCGACGAAAATTAAAAAAGCCGACGAAAATTTATTATTTTCTTGTAGTGAGAGGTGCTCTAAATGATAGAGGATACATTGATCCCTAGATCTTAGGGTCCAAGGTATGAAGAACCTTGAGCGCCTGCTCATGATTTGAGACCAGCTGAACTCCCTCGGCCTTGTTGGCCCAAAGCTTGTTAATGATCGATTGAAAACAACCAAACAAGGCTTCAACAGATTCACCCGGCTTCTGTGTGAAATTTTCATATTCACGATGGTAGGTCTGATAGAGCCGAGCCTTGACTTGGGTTGTCCCCTCATGGTGTGCCTGGAGGGTAGCCCAGATCTCAGCAGTGCTGAGATGGCTCACACGCTCAAACTCAATGGGACCTAATCTAGAAAACAAAATGTTCACTGCTTTGTTGTTGTTCTGATGTTGGGCGATTATCTCGGGGGATGTACGCTCAGCAACAGGCAATATGGTGAAAGTAGCGTGAAAACAAACGTCCCAAATGTCCGAGCTCTAGCTCATGAGATATGCTCGTATGCGAGTCTTCCAATAAGTATAGCCAAAAGCTTCCAGGGATGGAACCTTTCTAGAAGAAGTCATGATCACTACCTGGGTTTAGAACCGGTTAAGGTATGGAAAAACCCTAACCAAAATCTGATACCACTTGTAGGACCAAAATTAGCGACCAGAGGGGGGTGAATGGGCGCCTAAAAATTCTTTCGAATCAATGGCCTTCTCCCTACACTCAACGCACCTCGAAAATATCCAGCAGAAACTAACAGGTCTAAAACCAAGAAAATAATCTAGCTTAAAAACAACCGGTGTCCTAGATGAAATGACACCACAAAGTGTTCAAAGGAAGATTAACAGAGCATTCAAGACATAAACATTTTAAGCATCATCAAAATAATCATCACAAGCAATCTGATCAAATGCACGCAAAACGAGAAGAAATATCACTATTCAAAATTGACTCAGGTTCGAAGCCTATCGAAGATTATGCTAAAACGTCCCACGAAGCCTGCTCCTTCTCTCTGAAGTGTGCACTTCAACGAAGTTATATTTTACCTTTCGGAGCCCACCAAGTACCAAAGTCTACTTCGATTTGACGAAGCCTACGCGATTGTACTGCGAAGATCACCCGTCGGACTCTTCTGCAGCCTTCGTTCGGGCGAACACAGAGCTCAGCAGCCTTTGCTCTTGCAAACAACAGCTAGCACCAAACATTTGTACCTAGGCTTGAGCCTACACGCCATGCAGAACCTATTTCGTGTGCTACTGGAAAAATCTCTGCTGAAAACACACCTAGCACCTCGCTAAAAGCTGCCTAGAGCACAAGCACCGGAAAACCTATGACCTAGCTGCAATCAAGCTGAAGTAGTACACACGTAGAGCAGGAAATAAACAACGATTCTATAGTAAAAAAATGAACCAACACACATAGAATAATATGGGCATGAAAATCGAGAAAGGAGATTAATTAGCACGGAAATCGATGAACACAAATACTACTAGTCGTGACGTATGAGCAAAGATATGTAAGCCGCCTGCTGCAGCGCATTCAATCAAACCTAGCTTCTGCATAACCTTGGGATCTGTGCCTTTGTTTTGCCTACCTTCTAGCAAAAACCCATGCTGTGCACCTGAACCTCACAGGCTATGCCTGCAGCGCCACAAGCAAAGCTATAGCCTATGGCTGGCTTTGGCTGCCACATCGGATGCTGCGTTGCCTGCGCTGCGTGCTCGAGCGGACAAGCCTCTGAAAGTCGCATCGTCAAGCTGCAACTAGCCGACACAGTGCAGAGAAAAGAGGCTAGGGCAAGGAAATGATAGCAGGCCTAGTTGGCGTCCGAGTGCTGACGCGTGGATCAATAAGATGGTGTGAAGATCCTGGTCAGCGAAGCAGCGTTTGGAGGAAAAACCATCGCTATGCGCTCACGAAAATGTCGACGGCGGCACTCACGATGAAACAGGGATTGAACAGGGATAGACTTGGGGAAAGCAAACTATGATTTGTCATTAAGTGGGTTAACCCTAACCCTAGGGGGTTGGGACCCTTTTATAGGCAACCCAATAGACTAGGAAAAATACCCAAAGACCCTTAGGGTTTTTACAGACGCTAAAATAAAATGGAAAAGACTAAAATGCCTTTAGGATATTTTACAGACTAGATTGACAGACTGTGGGCCTAAAGGCAAAATAGTAAAATCTTAAATACAGATGACTTATCCTGATGTGAAGCTTTCGTAGTAGCTATGGCTTCACCTCAGAACAGTCAGATCCGAGATCAACGGTCGTCAGTTTTGCGCCGAAACTGACAAAGTGTCCACCTTCTTCGCACCGGGTACCTGGATTGGGCCGGCCTGATTCCGCAACTCCCTTAGCCTAGCAATCGCTCGCCGTCTGTGTAACTGAGTCAATCGCGGTCAACAGACCAGTGGATCCTATGCTGCTCCTAGCCCATGTACCCGGATTGGGCCAGCCCGACTTCGCGGCCCCTCTGCCCGATAGTCGCTCACTGCCCGTGTACCTAAGTCACATGCGACCTAGACACAATAGGTCTTCTCTTCTCTTCATGTCCTCTTTGACTTCTGTTGACAATCACTCAGCACATCTGGAGTCATGAGGCCCATGCTCTTCAACGTGGCTCCTCAAGACTATAAATATGTACCCCTTAGATTAGAAAACACATCTTTGTCAACAACTACTCGGTACATCGCCACCCTTGGCTTCCCAAGGTTAATCCCAGTGGGATTCGACACTCAGAGTTGGGTTGCATCGTTCCGATATCCGGTGAAGAGGTGAGTCCCGCCACCCCCGACGACCGTATCGACTAGGTCAGTATCCTCATGGCTGCATCAGATTGATCTCTTGAGGTGAACGTCGAAACAGTACGGTCGCCGATTTCGCGGTGTATTGGCTAGGTCTAAGGCTGCATCAGATTGATCTCTTAGATTAATGTGATCTAGGTGTGATAGTTTGAGGCTTCATCTGTTAAGTCCGACATCTCTTGCTATTGTATCTTTTTCATGCTATATATCGTTCATCTAAATAAAGTATGTCCAATACTTTGATATATTATTAAGATCATCGTGATTAGCTACTGTCTTGGTTAGGCCCGGTCTAGTTATTGTGATGATTTTCCTGATATAGACATGTTATCTAGCATGTTTTATTTATTTCTGTCAGAGTACAAGCCGATAGGTTATCTTCAATTAAACGCTACATCTTATTCGTCATCGGAAAAGTGCTCATCAGCCTATATGTGTAAAGTGTCCATCTCATCAGCCGATCGACATGATATTTCACGATTATTCCATCCTCACTGCGGTCATCAACCCGATAGTCGATAGGCTATGATATTGATCATATTCTCCTGTTTCATTATCAGTTGCAGGGTCAAACTGATTGGCACGCCTTGAACCCCTTTTTTCTAAGAATGTATGACTTGCACTGGAGTTAAGCAGATCTTCCAGGCCACGCGTGTGTCAAAGTGTGACCAAAAAAGGCACCAACAGTGGAAGATTGGAGGAATCAAGTACCCAACTCTATTCCTATGACAATGGTAGCATCTGAATCAGCTTTTAGTACTAGTGGGAGGATAATTAGTCCACATCCTAGTAGACTATCATAAAATACAATAGAAGCTCTCATGTGTATGCAAGCTTGGGCACGTGCTAATATGTTAGGTAAATTAAACACTTTCTATCTTTAAAGTTTTTCATTTTTTCAAACTTTCTTATATGATTGCACTTGTGTATTTTAATGATATTAGGGACTTGTTCTTCTACTCTCAATATATTGATGGCTTGCATTGATGATATGGATGATAAGGTATGATTTTGTTTAAAACTATTAGTCAATAAAGGAAAACTATTAATTCAATTTATATCGATCTTTATATTTGTTATTGCTAGAAGGATGCTGGGAACTGTGGCTGAGTGAAGGATGTTGAGAAGTGTGGATGAAGAAATAAGTGTTGTGTTGAGTCATTCAGTGGTTGTGATTGTAATGTTTAAAACTGAAGTGTGGATTGTGGTTGTATTATGAATTGTCATGTTGACTGTTGAGACTTGGTTGTGATTTGTGATTGTGAACTATTATGTTGGGTTATATTGTGAACTGATTGTGAATTGTTATGTTGAAAATTTTCTGCTTGTTGTGGATTTTTAATTATATTTATGATGTAATTCATGTTCTAGAGTACAAACTGAACCTGCGGATTACTCGTCGGGTTTTGGGTACCCGACAAATTCGGGTTCGGATTTTGTTTTGAACCCACGGGTTTCACAGATTTGGGTTTACATGGGTTTCGTGAGTTTGCTTTGCAAGCGGGTTTTCATCAAATCCGCGGATTTTAAATCCGTTGACATCCCTAATGTAAAGTAAAAGAATAGAAAATGAAAATGGATCGTCTACTCAGAAATAGCAATACAGCAAATATTAAAAACTCTATTACAACGAACAAATGCACTAAACTCCGTTTGATAATGCGCATCGCCATTAAACCTTCAGCTGCAAGACACCTGCCACAAGCTACCAAACATGCAAGTTGCCACACCACACCGCACACCTACCACCTCCCCCGGCCACCGACTGCGCCGTACTCTCGCGCCTTCCTCCCTGTCTCTATCGAACTGCAATATCCGGATCACATATGCAAACAAGATACTCGCAGTGAGATACACAAGCAGCAGGCGGAGAGAGAAAGAGAGGCATGGCGACGGCAGCGGCGAGGGGCAGCGTGTGGGAGATCCAGCCGAGCGACGTGGAGGCCGCGGGGCTGGCCGCCGCCCAGGCGGGTGCGTTCCTCTCCGCGCTCCGCTCCGCCGCTGGCGCCGCGTCGGGTGGGCGTGGGCCCGACGCCGTGTGGGCGTCCGTGGCGGCGGCCGGGGTGCTGCGGCCGGAGCACCTGCACGCGCTCCACCAGCTCGTCTACTACTCCGTCTACGCCGGCTGGGACCGAGCCGCTCGGGGCCCGCCACCGTACTGGTTCCCGTCGCCGTAAGTAAGACCACCCCGTTTTTGGGATACGAACAACGAGCAGCCAAGCAGACGATAGCATTTAAGCATCATCTTAATCTCTAGTCTGTCATCGTCTGTGAGACGATTTCTTTTGCACATTTGCATTTGTTATATCAATTAACCTGTATTAAGACAAGATGATCAAAGCATGATTTCTCTACGTAACGACAATGTGTTTTCACTGTTACAGGATTGACGCTAAATACACAAATATTGGTAGACTGATGGAAGCATTTGGACCTAAGCTGCTAGGGCCATCATATAAGGACCCAATTTCTAGTTTTCACCTCTTCCACAAGTTCTCCGTAGAACATCACGAGGTCAGTTACTCTAAATTAGTCAACTACTCAATTTTAAGTAAGCAAGCAAGCAAGTTTGAAGATGTATCTTCACAACCATTGGATTGGATATTGGAAAATTAATTTCTTGAATGGATAGTTTAAGTTGCCACCAACGTTTTGATCCTAGCCTCCCAGTTTATCCTTTATTAGGTCTACTGGCCAATGGTGCTAAATGAGCTATCGGTCAAGTTCCAGGAAGAACCAAAGTCAATTCTAGATACATCAGATAAATCGAGGAAAGGGGGAACATGGTTCCAAGGTGCAGTGCTTAACATTGCCGAATGTTGTCTGTTACCTTGGCCTTCCCTAAACAGGACAGATGACAGCACAGCTATTGTTTGGAGGGATGAGGGCCTTGACGATTATCCAGTGAACCGTCTGTCACTGAAGGAGCTTCGCAGTCAAGTGATGTATGCATATATTCAAACTAAGACTAAGAACCATGCAAAAACGTATTGAGCTTTGCCATGACATGTTCTGAATCATCAGCGCTGTTTTGTTGTTTTGGTGTTTTCAGTACAGTTGCTACTGCACTTGATACCATGTTTCAAAAGGGGGATCGAATTGCAATAGACATGCCTATGACATGCAATGCGGTCATCATATACTTGGCTATTGTCCTTGGTGGCTTTGTTGTCGTGTCAATAGCAGACAGTTTTGCACCTCAGGAGATTGGTACTCGTATGAGTGTGTCAAAGGCAAAAGCAATTTTTACCCAGGTAGGACATTATCGAACCTTTCATGATAAATATATACTTATATAGTCATTAGCACTAAAGCAGGGCCCAGGGCTTCATCTAAATTTCATGATATTTCAGGATTTCATAATTAGAGGAGGGAAGAAGGTTCCACTTTACAGGTATGAATGTATGATTTATCAGTTCATCTCAGTTTGGCTTTGCATTATGAAAACTTAATTCACTTTAAAAACATTGTTTCATACATTTTGTGCATAGTACGTCATTTCTTACTTTGAAGTTAAGTAGGACCTTATCATGTGAACACTGAAAACATTCGCTTTCATTTTTTAGAACTCAACTTAGATTTTAATATTTTACTTGCATGAACTGAAAAGTAAAGTATTAGATAAGTCGCAACACATTTCAATGAGAAAGATAATTCACAGAACATAAAATATCTCACAATATGATTCCATTCTTCAGCCGTGTTGTGCAAGGGACTTCATCTAAAGCTGTTGTGATTCCTGCAACTGGAGGCTTTCTTGAAGTTGCACTAAGGGATGGCGATATGACCTGGAAAGATTTTATTTCTTGTTCTGCTGGAAGGTATACATTGGTCCATCTGTTGTTATACAGAAATAAACTGCAATTCAATCTTAGATGGCTTTGTGTAACTATATCTTCTTTAATGAAAAAATAGAAACACACAAATGTTGATTTTTTAAAAACTAATTTCTTGGTATGACTGATATTATCTCTTAGATTTGCCAGGTCGTCCATTTATTCTCCAGTTTACCAATCTGCAGATGCGCTAACTAATATACTTTTTTCTTCAGGGACAACTGGTATGGAGTATGAGTATCCTGATGCTATTTTAGTTTTCCCCTGATTACTATTTCTTTTTTCCACCTGTGATATGTGTCTGTTTTATTTACCTGTGCAGGAGAACCAAAAGCTATACCATGGTCACAACTTTCTCCAATAAGATGTGCAGCTGATACATGGGCACATTTGGATGTTCGGCCACAGGACATTAGTTGTTGGCCTACTAATCTTGGATGGGTTATGGGACCTATAATCCTGTACTCATGCTTTTTAAATGGTGTGACGTTGGCTTTGTATCATGGGTCACCACTTGGACGTGGTTTCTGCAAGTTTGTACAGGTCCATCTGGCATACTTTGCACCTTTACTTGTTTTGGAATGTTAAAAAAGATTTGTATTTTATCCTTACTTGTGTGCACTGTAAATTTTAATTATGCAGGATTTGAGCTTCTTTTTTATCTATTACTTCCCTTGAAGGTAGTATATGTAGAGTGTCATGGTCGTAGATCATGGGCCGGAGGCCCACTTGGGCCGGCGCAGCCCCCCTAGGGCAGATAGGGCCCAAGGCCCAGGAAGTTCGTGATTCACATGAACAGTACCGCAGTAATGTAGCATATTAGTTAGGTTAAAGAGTCCAATTATCTATTAAGAGTCTTTTTAGAATAAGTTAGTTTAAAGAGTTCAGTTAGGATAATTTAGTTTAGGTTTAGCAGATTAGATCAATTATAGGGTTGGTCCTGTGTCTATATAAACATGGTCCTAGTAGGAGTTTAGGTCGTCAAGTATTCAGTTTAGGCTTTGCCTTTTGTATCCCCAGCCTCATTGGTGCGTCAGGCTATTATAGCTCCGCCACGCCAACGAGGTTCAGGCCCTCGATCAACTATCGTTTATAAATACAATGTTTTTCTATTCCCCCTGTCCGTGGAATCCCTGTACCCGTGACAATCTGGTATCAAAGACCACTGGTTCGCCCACCATGCCTCCGGCTACCACGGGTTTAGGGAAAGACGTCAATTCCACCGGCGACGACATCAGCAAACGTCTGGATCGCCTCAACGAGCTAGTGCGCTCTCTTGTTGACAAAGTCAACGATGTCGACAGGAAACAACAGAGTCTTCGCCTTGTTGTTTTGCGCCTAGAGAAACAGGTCTTCGGGGTAGGCGACGACACCTTAGCAGACGTGCCGCCGGCGACGTTTGTGGCAGCAACTGGAGCAGCAGGTGTGATCGGGGGAGATCTGTCCACCGCTCCTCCTGGAAATGGCGGTCGCACCCCGGGATCGACGGGGATCTGTCCACCACACCACCTAGGACTAGTGGTCCCCATCTGCACCAACTCCGGCAGCGGGGTGCAGACGTCGACTCCCGTACCACTCCAGTGCCTGGATTGGATCGGCGTCTAGCGGTGGGCTCAACTCTCAGCACTAGGGCCTCGGGCGACGGTAGCAGAGGCAACCACCTAGCCACATACGACAACCGCGGCAGATCGAGCATCCTACGATGACTCAGTGGAGACGGCGATGCGGTCGGCTTTTGTGGCTGGCGATGGCCCGATCGGGCGCAGAAGCGGCATCCTCAACGTGGTTGGCAGCACAGGCGCCAGCGGCGTGGACAGCCACAGCGCATGTGGCAGCGGTGGCCGAGCCGCGGATGGTAGGCACGCGACGGTGCAGGTGGTGTCCTCAATGGCAATCAGGTCACGGTGGATCTGGGAGATGGCCAGGGCCACCCCGGCGGTGGCGCGGGCGGCCTCGGTAGGGCCAGGTCAGGCGGCTGGAGGGGTACTCTTGACAGCTCGATCGACGACACCAACAGAGTTGCGAAGGCCAGCGCTACCCCCTGACCGCGCAAATCGGCGAGCGGTTGGTCACGGTCGGCGACGGCTTGCAGAACTCCAACAACGGTGGTAGGACTGATAAAGCTAGAGACCGTGTCCTACCCGTGGGTGATGGTGTTGCCCTCCGGCGTCCTTGGCAGCTTCTCCAGGAAGAAGGGCAAACTCGGCCTGGGCACCACAAAGACGATATGTGCTTAGCTAGCTCACTCTCCTGGTCAGGAGGGCATTCGTTCAGCTTCTGCAGATCTTCTCGTTGACGTATACGACGACCATAGCGAGCACCTCGACAGTCTCGGGGGATGGGAGTTCCCGACAGTCCAGCTCAAGGACGAGTTGGTTTTCAAGGGGGGAAGAGATGTCATGGTCGTAGATCATGGGCCGAAGGCCCACTTGGGCTGGCACAGCCCCCCTAGGGCAGATAGGGCCCAAGGCCTAGGTGGTCCATGAATAGTACCGTGGGTACTGTTCACATGAACAGGACCGCGGTACTGTAGCAGATTAGTTAGGTTAAAGAGCCTAATTATCTATTAAGAGTCCTATTAGAATAAGATAGTTTAAAGAGTTCAGTTGGATAATTCAGTTTAGATTTAGCATATTAGATCAATTATAGGGTTGGTCCTGTGTCTATATAAATAGGGCCCTAGTAGGATTTTAGGTCGTCAAGTATTCAGTTTAGGCTTTGCCCCCTGTATCCCTTGCCTCGTTGGTGCGTTAGGCTGTTACGGCTCCACCGCGCCAACGAGGTTCAAGCCCTCGATGAACTATCGTTTATAAATACAATGTTTTGCTATTCCCCCCATCCGTGGAATCCCTGGACCCGTGACATAGAGTTATTTCATATTTGAGTACGGAACACCTCTACTGAGTATTGAACAATGTACTTTGCCTCAAAACCTTTCTGCTCTCAAATCCTGCTCATTTGAGCCCTTTTTCTCTATAATTCAGGTAGAGGTTTGCCAAATGTTTATATTTGAAATGAAATATAAACTGATCTTTCTTAACCATCGTGCTCTATGAAATATTTTGCAGGATGCTGGTGTGAATGTACTAGGAACCGTGCCTAGCTTGGTGAAGTCATGGAAAGCTGGAAATTTTACTGAAGGGCTTGACTGGTCCAAAATCAGGTGAGTCATCCTTACATTACCAGAAGGCATTCAGCTTCACCACAATTAGAAGGAAAGTTACAGTAGTGTTAAAATTGCAGGGTACTCGGCACTACAGGAGAGGCTTCTGATATTGATGATAATCTATGGCTATCTTCACGTGCCTCCTACAAGCCAATTATCGAATGTTGTGGGGGTACTGAGCTGTCATCATCATACATTCAAGGTAGTCTTTTGCGTCCACAAGCTTTTGGAGCTTTTAGTGGCGCGTCCATGTCCACTGGGTTCGTCATACTTGATGAACAAGGAACTCCATATGTAAGTATCGTCTGATTCATCTCTGAAATTTCAATATTCTGGCATTATGTTCGAAGCATAACCATTTGATTTGATTATCATAGCCTGATGATGTACCTTGTGCTGGAGAAGTGGGCCTCTTCCCTTTATATTTTGGTGCTACGGATCGACTTCTCAATTCTGATCATAATAAGGTTTATTTCGATGGAATGCCCATTTACAATGGAAGGGTATGGAGTTATAGACTTCCTTGTCTCAGTTCTCCATTAAGATAGCTATATAAACAGTCCATTATTGTTTGATGGACCATGTGAATCTAGTTGTATAATATAAGATGTTCTTACCAGAATGGTGTGAGCTCATATGTTGTAGTGTTACTGCAGCAACTTCGACGGCATGGAGATATAATCCAGAGGACAGTAGGTGGTTACTACATCGTACAGGGCAGAGCAGATGACACTATGAATCTTGGAGGAATTAAGGTTGAACCTCCCTATTTCAAAGTTTTCAATACCCTTTTGTCACCCTTGCATTTTATGAAACTAAATAGTACTTCTCTCGTCCCATAAACAGACAAGTTCTGTGGAAATAGAGCGGATATGTAATAGAGCTGACGAGGGTCTACTAGAAACAGCAGCAGTTAGCGTGAAACCTGCTGGTGGGGGACCTGAACAACTGGCTGTCTTGGCCGTTCTAAAAGATAGATTAGCACCATATGATGCAAATATTCTAAAACACAAGTTCCAGAGAGCCATCCAGAAGAACCTCAATCCTCTTTTCAAGGTAAGAGCTTATAATTTCTGAAGTTAGGTTGAGGTCAGATACACACTTGTGTACTCAGGTCACTGGGATCATTTTATCATCTTGACAGGTCAGCTATGTCAAAGTAGTTCCTGAGTTCCCAAGAACAGCTTCAAACAAGCTGCTGAGAAGAGTACTGAGGGATCAGCTGAAGCAAGAACTTTCAAATCGCAGCAAGCTATGACCAATGAGGGGGTACTCAACAACAATAGCCTTTAGTCCCAAGCAAGTTGGGCAGGCTGGTGATGTAACCCAAAGTCTGAGCCGCACGAACGACGAGGGTTGTTCAACATCTCTTCAAAAATTCCTTCTTGTGTGTGAAATGGTATTATTGAATTATGAGTGTCAAAAAACAGCGACTTGAATAAAGAGCCATTGTTCATTGGGGGTGTATAGATCGGGATTCTCCTTTTTGCATGTTAAATTGCTCCCTTCCTCCGTTTCATATTACAGATCATGACTTAAGAATCATTTCATTTTTTGAGTCAAACTGACTTTGATATTTTTTAAAAAATATGTTAATATCTATAATATCAAATAAACAAAGTATTTAAACATAATCTATGGTGGATTTAACGAAACTAATTGAATAATGTAGTTGATGGTATATAAAGTAGGCATTAGCAATGAGCAATATCTGCGACCTGAAAGAATCCAAATGCATATCTTGAGTTCCTGACGTCTCCAAAGAGAGTGTATATATTGTACGTAACTTTCTCCGTGTCTATTATAAGTCATTTGACTTTTAAATAAATTAAATTTCTCTAATTTTAACTAATTTTATAAAAACTAATACCAATAGTTATAACATAAAATCAATCACATAAAATCTATCTTGATATTGTATTTATTTAATATTATAAATGTCAATATATTTTTATTTAAATTTAATAAAAATTAGATAAATTTAATTTTAAAAATATCTTATAATATAAATCCGATGTAATAGTTAAAAAAACTGTACTTTATGTTGTCATTGCTAAATTGACTAACCTGACGCTGAGTTGACAGAATACAGCACCATGTGTCGTGGCTGAAGGAGTCAAGCTAGGCGTGCACCGTGGTTTTCTTATGCAGAACAATTGTATATTTGTATTCCCATTTTATCCTGTACGATAAACAGCTGAAATCAGCCGGCACATCAATGAGATCACCACCCTATTATTCTCCCTGACTACAAGAATCCAACTACCAAACCACCAGGTGGATATTTTGTTGTACATCTTTGAATATTTTTCCTACTTTGATTGTGCCGTTTTGCCCATGATTTTACCTGAGTTGGGGTTTGAGCCTTGACTTGAGGCACGACGAATCCATTTACTGAAATAAGTTTAGGGCATGTTTGATTATGGTTTTTCGACTAACTTACCATCTGAAAATCTAATATATTGATCAAATAACTCAAACTAGCACCTCATACTAGTAAAAACCCATTAGATTAGATGTTTGGAGTACAAAATAAAAATTATATAGACCTAGATTTCATATATTCTCGATTCATTCTAATTAAACATAACCATATAATTGTATAGTAATTACCACTATATTATATCATATCATATTATATGTAATTGACGTTAGTTCGTTTGTTTTTTTCTCAACTTAGAGTAGGTTTCACTTAGCGTGTATTTTAGAATCTACAGTTGCACGCTTGCACAACAATGTGTAATTGTGCATCCTGTCAGGATGGAGACTTCTTTGCATTAAACTAAATACATCTTAGTTTATCCAATTAAAAAAATATTACCAGCTATGGAGGCAATGACATCAGACTATGACCTTGTAATTGCCAGCTAAATAGGCATTATATTTCCACAAGTTCATTGCATGACAGCAACGTGCATGGTAAGTAATTAAGTAATTAAAAAGAGGGAGGAAGAGAATGCACCTAACCTAGTCACAGTCATCCATGTCCTGGTTTTTTCCACGCAGAAATCAGGAGGAAATGAAAAGATGGTACTGAACAGCTAACTGCTACTCCATAGTTATTTGATTTTTTTAATAAATCAAACTCCTCTAATTTTAACCAATTTATAAAAAAAAATATTGAAAATTTTTAGTTTGATTAAATCGACCATAAAATATTAACGATGTGTTCATTTGATGTTATAAATGTTAATGTGTTTTTTAAACTTGGTCAAAACAGAGTTAGCATTTAATGGGTATTCAGATGCTTTCCTCATCTACAATAGTTCGGGAAATTCAGCCGAGCAACAAAATAACCAATATAATTTGAGAAAAATTAAGTTCATCGGTTCTCATATGCGCTACTAAAAAATTGATATTTTTATATATGTTACTGTTTTAATTTTCTATGTAAATATACATTATTGTTGTTAGTTTCAACTGTTAGTCAACATTTTTTTTCTAAATATTAAAAGTGCCCTTAGCTAACAAAGCTAGTTTGTTTGCTTTGGTCCTGACCGGTCTCGTATGCGCTGTGTTGAATTGTGACTGGTAGTTGGAGTGAGTGGCAGTTGATCATAGAGCTTAAATTATCTTTAATTTTGGTATTTAAAAAACTAACGGTTGAAACTAACGATAATAACATATATAAACATAAAAAAATTGAAGCAATGTCATTTATGAAAATAATAAATTTTTAGTGGCATATATAAAAATTGGTTAACTTTCGATGCATATATGAATTTTTTTTCATATAATTTTGGCAGTGTTGTCTCTGTTAGAAAGTTCACAACTAAAAAATCACGACATTTTTTATATGCCACTCCTATCACTAACATTAACATCAGAGCAAGTGATATATAAGGAAATGGATAAACTAAGATATAATGAATTATCTCAGCTAATCTTCTAGTCCTCTCGTTAATTCATTTATTAAGCATTTCTTATGAAAATGGATTTATCACGTGCAATACCGAAGTTATGTTAGCAAAATAATAATAAATTATTCGAACAGTAGTAAAATTTGAATTGAGTGTATTTTACAGAGTACTACCTCAGTTTTGACTATATATAAGGATTTACTGTTTGACTAACAATGTTTTTTACATAATCAAATTACGAAGTATAAATGCTTTGTAATACTCCATCCATCCAAAAATATTAGACCTATTATTTTTTACATCAAAACTAGAAAAAAAAATTAATAGTACTACTATTACATGCATGAAAATTTCTCATATATTCATTTTAATGCATTAAATAGTACTATTATTTTCTAGCACTATAAACAAAGCTTATTTAATATTTGAATCTAAGCAAATTATAAATAGGTCTAAATTTTTTTTAAAAAAATAAAAATATAATAGGTCTAAGATTTTTGAACGGAAGGAGTAAGATTCACTGTGTAAAGTATTCTACTTAAATGTAGTAGTGCAATCGCACTCTTTTAGTATCATATTCCGTATTTTTATTTGAATTTGAAACATGTACAGACAGTGACGGTGTTGTATATTATATGATTTATCTCATACCATATCCTATATAAAAAACTATTCGAAGATACGTCATGGAAAATATGTAATATTATTTGTGGGATTGTAATTTGTAAATGACAATCAACTAATAATTTATTATATTTATAAGTGAAATCATAATAAATTTTATTATATATTTGATATATACATATATATATATATATATATACGACTGATATTTCACATCCTATATTGTAATCTATTTTTTTTTACGGATTCATATGTGAACATGAATAATAACAGCTATTTATTTATTTATTTATCTCTTTGATATCAATCTCGCAAGTCTTGGGTGGAAAGAACGGGCGAAAATTACCTATACTATTTACACAATTACACCTTTAGTGCTAGTGCTGTAGTTATAGTTAGAGTTGTTTGTTTTAACAATGCTTTAAAATTAATAGTCAAAATACTGCTGTTAAAAATGGTGAATCTTAACTATATAAAAAGGACGACTTACTCGTCCGTCCGCCTCGTCCGTCCGCCTCGGCCGCGCATCGCGCGCAGCGCGACCACGCGCCCCTCCCCGGTCCGCCTCGACCGCGCGCCCCCTCTCCGGTCCAGGCAGTTGCGCTCCCAGCGCCCCTCCCCGGTCCACCTCGACCGCGCGCCCCCCTCCCCGCGCATCGCGCGCAGCGCGACCTCTCCGCCTCGACCGCGCACCCCCCTCCTCGGTCCGCCTCGCCCGCGCGCCCCCCTTTCCTGGCAGTGCAACTGCCTGGACCAAGTCCAAGGGCATCGCAACTGCCAGGACCAGGACCGTGCACCTCACTTTAAAACCGAGACCTCTCCCCTCCGCTCTACCTCACTCATCTCTCCCCTCTGCTCTCGCCCTATACCCTACCCTACCGACGCTCCCTGTCGCTCACCGCCGCGTGCCCGCTTCGCTTCACCGACGATCAACGCCGCTCGGCCGCTCCGCCGTCGCGCCGCCGCTCACCGGGGCCGGGTCCGCCTTCGGGTAAGAGAGAGGAAGTCAGGACAGATAAACAAACAGAAAAATCCAAAGGGAAAAAAATCCGAAGGTTAGGGTTAGGGTTTTCACCCTAACCCTAACCCTAAACTAATAGTATGGGGCCGGGGACTCACCTTGGCTCTCGGGTCATGGCGCCGCCGCTCGCCGGTGGTCGGGAGCCTACCGCCGCTCGCAGGAACTCGCCGGAGGCCGAGAAGAGGGCGGCGAACCCTCTCGGGACCCTCGGGTTTTGGCCGCCCGGACTAGCTCGACGGAGCCCCGCTCACCCTCGGGTGAGCGCGGTGCTCCGGCGAGCTAGCCGGTGGCGGTCGACCGCCGGTCGCCGCCGCCGCCGTGGGCCGCCGCCGCTGCGCGCTCGCGCCGCCGCTCGCCGCTCGCGCTCGCGCTCGCGCTCTCGGGACCGAAGGGGGGAAATGAATTAGGGTTTCCCCCCCGGGTTCGCGTGGCCTTTTATATGGCCGAAAACGACGCCTGGCCGTCGGATCAGATCCGACGGCCAGGATTTACTGGGCTTTTTTCGACCCAGGCGGGATGGCGAATTAACGGCCCAGGCCCAGGTTACGCGCGCGCGCGCGGCGAAAACCTGGCCTGGGCCCAGGAAGCCTTCGGCCTGCGCAATTTTTATAATGGGCCAGGCTTTTGCACTGTGTGGGCTGAAATCTGTTTATTAATTTCCAGAATTAAAGAAATTGTTTTCTGTTTTTTGTTATTCTCTGGAAATTAAGCAAATTGCCCAAAAAATCTGATAAAATTAAGTTTGATGCTAAAATAATTTTGTAAATTTCATCATGTTCATTAAAATTACTCCTATTTTTTTCAGAATTTCTATTAGTATTTTCCATTTTACAGAATTTAATAATTGCTTTTTCCCTATTTAGTTATTCCCTAGAAAATTAGAAAATCAAAAAAATTAAGATAAAACAGTTTGATGCGTGGTTAATTTCAGAGGTTGAAATTATTTTTTTACTCTCTCACTCAGTCATTGGTTTTTAATTTCAAACTCAAACTTCTTAACATTAACAAATTTTATAAAATACCAACAATTATAATATCAAATTATTTTTATTAAATATGTCATTACATATATTTTAATAGCATATTTATCTGAATATATGTCATTAAATATATACTGTCCACGGCTAAAAATAATGATCATATCAGAGGAAAACTTTGACATATGAATACAACTAACAAGAAAGAGTACCACAAAACATGCATGTTGATTGCAAAAATTATCATGAGAGCGAAAAATATCTACATTTGTTGTGATGGACTTTGTGTTAACGGTAATGTAGATTAATCGAATAAATATACTATTAATACATATATACTTACAAGATAAGAAACTTGGCTTATAATTTAGCTTGATCATATAATAAGAGATTTATACGCCTTGACCATAGCTAATTTAGCTTGCGTTAATTAAACACACACACGTATATATGAATATCTTAACTATATACACGTATGTGTGTATATTAATCGAATAAATTTACTAACTCTCTAGCTCTTTGGCCACCGCCCAGCACTATAATTATCCAAGCGGTATAAGTCATGCATTAATATATTGTTACTACATTTTGATTTTTTAGAAGTTAAGATTTTCTAACTTTCATCATCAATTTTAGAAAAATAATATGCCACAAACTACAACATCAAATTAGTTTTATTACATTTATTATAAAACAAGTTTTAACAATATATTTATTTGCACTGATGTTGTTGACAGCAATAGAGCTAGCATTTTCTATTTTATTATTCCCTTGAACATATAAATATTCCCCAAAATAAGATAAAGCAAGTTTAGATGTTGTATAATTTTTGTATAATTCATCATATTCATTACCACTACTCTGAAATTTTTGAGAATTTCCATGAGTATTCTCTAATTTCTAGGATCTAGGATTTTGTAATAGCATTTACTATTTTATTTATTATTGCCTCAGAATAAGAAAAATTCCCATAATCAAGATAAAGCAAATTAGATGTTGGAAATATTTGTATACTCCATCATGTTCAGTTCCACTATTCTGTTTACTTCATAATAATGGTTACTTAAGTTGGTTACTTCATTATTGCATTTTTTTATTATTCCTTATAAAATAAGAAAAATGCATAAAAATTAAGAAAAATAAAATTTAGATGTGAGGAAACTTTTGTATGATTCATCATGTTCAGTACCACTGTTCTTAATTATTTTCAGCATTTTCATGCTTTTTTATAATTTTCTATACATTTCATAATTGTGTTTCTGTATTTTTTGAATTTTTGGCATTTTTTCGATGAATTATCCTGTTTAATTTTTTAATATTTCCCCTTTTTATTCTGTGAAGATTTTCCCCTATTTTTATTCTTGCATGTGTTTCTATTCTATTTGTCAAATAATGTGTTTATATCTGATTTGTAAAATAATTCCGCTAGATAAAACATTATAATATAGTTGAATTTCTTAGATATATTAAATGGCTGGCATGCGAAAGAGAACTTACGCCGACCGTCCAACTCGTAATGCGGTGGTACCTAGGTGAGCCTATATTAGTAAAACCAACTCTCCTGCAACGATGAAAGATGTTCTAAATTTCATTTTTTTGTTAAGGTTTATGAAATTTGACGAGATAGAGTTCGAGCACTTAAACTATCCATGGAGTGCCGTCGCCAGAGTAGAAGTTAAGTTTCTCCCTGATGAATATGGAGAAAAACAACGATTTATTTTAATGGATATTACCGTAAGTTGCACACAAGTTGGACTAAATTTTACATAGTAGTGAACATGTGAACTATTCTAAACCCTAATATTATACGTAGGGTGCTAAAATAGAAGTCATTGCATGGGAGCGGGAGGAAGTTCATAGGTTTAACATTCTCCTAAATGAAGGACAATGTTATACTATTCATTGTCTATATTTTCAACCTAATCTTGAAGAGGCATTGTACTATCAGAGCATTGCTCATGCCTATGAAGGTTCTCTTCGAAGAAATACAACAGTTGAGCCATACATTCTTCCAATCCAATTCCCTCCCTATCCAAAATATCTATTGACGTTTCATGACGCGTGGATTCGTCCGAATAAAACGTTTGTGGGTACGTACGTAAATTGAATCGGCGATGCATAGTTTCAAAAAAAATAGTTGTCTTACTTATAGTATGATATGATTATTTGGACAGACATAGCTGGAGTGATTGTCTATTGGGGGAAATTGGAACGACTTGGAGGTCTATATAGGGAGATAACACTGATGGACACTAGGTAATTCATAAGTTAGATACAACCACTTATATCGTCATAAACAATCACATTGTTTTTGCAAATCGAAAGCTAATGAGAATTTGATCTTTTTTAGCTTGAACATGATGGTTGTTGGAATTTGGGGTGACTCCCTCACTAATCACATCTCTGAATGGACAGAAGCTCATCGTTACAACCACATTGTTTTAGGAACCATGCTTCGACTTCACAAGAAGCATAGTAATTTAGTCCTAACCCATTTTATCATTAATAAAGATATAGTGATGAATTACACTAATATTTGTTCTACTTGGCGATAGGATGTTTAGAGACTTCAGAACACACTACAGTCAAGTTTAATCCGATTCATCCATCCACACTACCTTTACAAAGTAAGTAGTTCCAACAATACAAACACAAGCTAAGAATAATGGCAATACATCACATAATATTATAGATATTGTTAATTATTTTTCTTTGAAATATAAATGCAGACTTACGGCAACGTGTGAGTTCAGGAACTATGGATCTAAGCTTTGTGAATCGGTTCATGGAAGCTAGATGGAGATATTTTGCAACGATTTATGGATCTGACTGTCCATAGTGTTACAGTCTTGTGTGTATTGTGGTGTGCGTTTTTAATGTACTTCCTCATATTCGGATGTTTTGTGTATATTTCTATTGGGTACACCCTTTGAAGTTATTTGAATGTAATATTGGTTTTTGTGTTCATTTTGTTTAATCTATTGTGTACTCCCTTTGAAGTTATTTGAATTTGGTATTTGGTTTTGTGATCATTCGTTGAATCTATTGTGTATTCCTTTTGAAGTTATTTCAATGTAATATTTGTATTGGAATACATGTCTCAAATTCAAATACGCTTATTTACAAAATGAAAACATCATTCACTGTAATACTCTCATTCCTAACCTTGAAGAATGTTTTCTTTCCTCTGACACAATCTCCAGATCCAATCTTGATTAATAATCATCCAATGCCCTATTTAAATAACAAATTTGTAATCCTAACCCTCAAAATAACCCTTTAATCCAAAACAAGTATTCTAAATCACTCTTTGGTACCAAGAAAAATAAATTAAAAACTCAAACACTTATCTGAATTAAAATCATGTTCCATCTATAATGTTTCCACTCAAGTATCGTTTGTTTGGTGGTTAACCAATTATGCAATCAACAGGTCGCTCGACGCCACGATAACAAAGATATCAACCATGTCAGAAAATATACCGAGGAGAGAGGGGAAAGAAGGTTATTATATTTTATGCGCCTAATTTATCATGTTTATTTGTCTATTCAAATATTTATGGTACGACATTACACTAAAATTATTGTCTGAAAATGTGTACTCATTTTAAATTTTTAGTTATCGATGGTCGTCATAGACAAAAGAGAAATCGCTGTAACATTTTGCCTCACGGCCCTTCTGGAATTTGTATTCGACAACCATCACAGACTCCATCGGAAAGTTCATCGGACGGTGAAAATGTGTCATATCGACCACCGTCCTCATTTGTTGTTCCTACACAAAGTACCCTTACATCAGCGGGATTATTTCAAGGACAAACCTCTAATGGTATAAACTACTGCAATGTGGGTTGTGCAATTACTAATAGCAAAAATTATGTCTCATGTGATTACATAAACTTTGTGCAGGTGCAAATTCTGCTATATTAGCAACTCCAACTATCGACTCACAAGAGCAACAAGCAATTCCATCTGTTCAACAAATCCAACTTGACCGATTGATAGATCGTGCTGAGATAAGGCGTGCTCGTGAAAGAGCACGCTATGCAAGCTTGACATCAGAGCAACGAAACAAAAGACGTGCACGTGATAAAGCTCGATATGCAAGTATGACGGATGAACAGAGGCAAGCGAGGCGAGAGAACCAACGATATTCAGCAAGTATGACAGATGAGCAAAGGCAGGTTATGCGGGAAAAACGTAACCAACAAAATCGAGCAAGAAGAAGAACTCTTGGTCCAAACTGTGTCGTTCGTAATACACCACATGGCTCTGAGATAGGATCTAACAACCTTAATACAACTGACGTTGTCTACCAGAACCTACCTGTTAGCGCTCACATTTTAAAGACTCAGCCAGACTGTCGTCATTGTGGTGCGAAGAGGTTTGAATATGAGCCGCCAGGATTTTGTTGTATGAATGGCAAGGTCAAACTTCAAATACCTGCGCCACCTGAGGAGCTTCGACGGTTGTACACAGGTGAAGACATTCAATCACAACATTTTATATCAGAAAGCTCAAAAGAAGGATTCAAAGAAGGCAAGGACTCATCAAAAGAAACCTCACAAGTCTCGACAAGCAGCTGGGATTCGAGGTTCCAAACACGGAAGCCTCGAGAATGCAATGCATAACCAAGAAAAACACCATCCCAGCAACGAGACTCAAACTTGTCCAAATGCCCTCCCTTCTTGAGCACAAAGCACTTGCAGCCAAATGCTCGCAAGTGGCTAACCTTGGGCTGTCTGCCAAACCGCAACTCATATGATGTCTTACCAATGTAAGCTCGAAGAAAAATGCGGTTGGCCAGATAGCAAGCCGTGTTCATGGCTTCAGCCCAAAAACGCCTAGGAGTCCTGTGCTCATCGAGCATCGTCCTGGCCATCTCAACTAGCGTGCGGTTCTTTCGTTCCACAACGCCGTTCTGTGGGGGAGTGTAAGGAGAAGAAAACTGATGGTCCAGACCCTAATCACCACAGAAGCTGACGAACTGAGAGTTTTTGAACTCAGAGCCGTTGTCGGAGCGAATTGCTCGCATCCGACCATTGTTCTCATTCTTCAGCTTCAAAATCAGGTCATGGACAAATTGAAAAGTTTCATCCTTAGACTCCAAAAAGAAAACCCACGAAAAATGAGAAAAGTCGTCAACAATCACAAGTGCATACCACTTCCCTCCGACTGAGCGTACCCGGGCTGGACCTACAGTGTCCAAATGTAAAAGCTCGCCCGGATATGAAGTCATCACCTGAGTCACAGGTGAGTGAGAAGCGGCAACCATTTTCCCATGACGACAAGGATGACAAACTAGATCCTTCTCCATTTTAAGCTTGGGCAATCCTCGGATGAGGTCCATAGAGCTTAACCTGACTAGCAGATCAAAACTCAAATGACCTAACCTCCTATGCCACTTCCAGAGCTCAGAAGAGGATCCAGCAATCAAACAGCGAGAAGGGCCAAAAGAACTAGAGAAGTCAATTCGAAAAACTTTACCGAAGGGTAAAATCTGACAAACCAAAGACCCTCTAGAATCAATCACAGAAGAATTGCCTTTTTAAAACGCACTTCCAAACCATCCTCAAGAAGTTGCGAAACAGAGATCAAATTAAAATTCAAGTTCTTAACCAAAGCAACATTCTTCAAAGAGAAATGATCTGAAATGCTAATTGAACCTATGCCACTTACTTTCCCTTGACCGCTGTTCCCGAACGTGATATATTCTTTGGAGCTCGGGGGAGTGAGACTGGAGAACCATCTGCGATGTCCCGTCATGTGGCGAGAGCATCCTGAGTCCATGATCCAAACATCCTCCAGTCCCCGGTCCTGCACAATCAATGTCTGTAAGTGGGAGCAAATGGTCCGGCACTAGGTTTAGCAAAAGAGCTAAACCAGTGTCGAGCCATCTGCTCAAAAGATGGAAAGCGAAAACCATCAAAAGAATTTGGACCAAAACGCGGCTCAACGCGCGGTCCACGGTTCTTCCTAACCCTGCGGCCACGAGGTCCAGAACCGTAGCCAACATGGTCTGGAACTCTACCGGAACGAACACCACCACCTGGAGCACGGGCACGAAAACCGTCTCCTCTACCACCACCTACACGACGCGGCCTGGCCTCCAGCCTCTCCCCGCGCCGAGGAACACGCAGTCTACCACCCTGCTGGTATAACTGCTCCTGATCACTACGAGCCCTCTCTGCTCTCTCAACCCGCTTCCTCCTGAAGCAAAACTCCGCAAGATGCCCGTCTCTCTGACAATACTCACAATGATAGGTAGGCTTCTTGGGATATGGTTGAGGCTTGGGATTCTTGGGCTTGGTAGTGTTTGGTGTGGTCTTCTTGGGCTGAGAAGGTCCAGGAAGAGAGTCTAGAGAAGTGTGGAGATTTTTGGGCTTTGGAACCCAGATAGGTTTCTTGGGTGGAGCTTTGGGTGGTTCATGGATCACTCCATCCTTGGGCTGACAAGCCTGGGAAGACTCAGTGGAGTGAGTCTTGGGATATCTCTGTTCTGGAGTCATTTTACTCCACTCCACTGCCCGGCTAATGGCACTCTCAAAGTCAGCCTTGGTGTAGGTGTAACCTACCCCAAACCCATCCTGCCTCTTGAACTGCTGGATCATCATGCCAAGCTGTGGCTCTCTAGCACTGATCCAACTCAGGATAGACCGGAGGTAAAAGTTCTCATTCTGAGAATCAGCTAGCTCCTCTCTCAAGGAAGCTAGAACCTCCACCTGAGACAAGCAGGTCTCACACTCATTCTCTACTTGGACAGACTTCCCAGCTTTTAGCTTAATCAACTCCATTCTAAGAGACAGGCAGTTCTCACAGACAGTGGGTGGAACTGACAATGTCTCAAGCTCTAGCCTAGTCTGCGCAAGCTCAGCTCTCAACCTCTCCAAATCACCCAAATGCTCATCGCCCTTGGATTTCAGCTCAGCTAAGGCAGCTAGATGAGATGGGCAATCAACACAGGGTGCGACGACAGTGGCTTGAGCATCTTTCAGCTCCAGCTGAGTGCTTTCAAGCTCAGTGACCAAAGCGTCCCTCTCATCAACCCTTTCTGTGTACCTGGACTTCAGAGTCGACAGGTCACACAGAAGCACCTCACACTTTGGGCACTCACTGCTATCACCCAAGCAAGGGGAAGAAGATAGACTTTCTATTCTACCGTTGGCTACGGCAAGCTCACTCTCTAACTCGTCTATCCTTTTCTTAGCCCCCCTAAGCAGTTTCTCCCGATACTTCAACTCCTGACGATTGCTCTCAAGTAAATCAACAATTTCGCGCTCATAAGATGATACCTTGCTATCGTCGTCGTCGGAGTCATCGGAGAAGCTCTTTTCTTCTCTATCCCCAAGAGCCATGGAGCAGAAGCTCTTGCGGGATCTTCGGCGCTGGTGTGAGCGGCTCTTCGGCTTGTCTCCGAAGGCTATGAAGCAGAGGCCCGCCGGATCATCCTTGTCCTTCCCCTTCTTGATGGAGATCTCCTCATCGCTTGAGCTTGATGAAGAGGAAGAAGACGTGGATCTCTTGGAGTAGCTCTTCTCTATCTCGGCGAAGAAGGCCTTGTCGCGCTTCTTGTTCTCTCGCCGGTAATCTTTCAGGGCCTTCTTGAAGAACCGAGTCTTCGGCTTGCCCTTGCTGAAGGAGGGGCTCTCATGCTTGCCGGAGTCGTGGAAGCTGCTGCCGGTGCCCTTCTTGTATCCACTGCGCTTGGGGCAGTCGGCGATGAAGTGTCCTGGATCACCACATTCAAAGCATCCGGATTTTGTGCTGTGTCTTTTGAACATTCTCTTATCATAGACACGACGCACCCGGTTGTTAAAGAGACACAAATCATCATCTCCCAACAACTCAAGCTGGTCCTCAGTGATAGACATCAAGGAGAACCCAGCACAGCTCACAGCAGAGGGATCAACAGAAGGTGTAGCAAGGGCCAGGGATTTTGATCCGGAGCTAGTGAGATTTGATCTCAACTGGATATCTACCTCAGTGTCCTTCAGCTTGCTAAACAACTCAGAAATGGTCAAGGTATCGTAAGAAGTACTCTCAACGATAGATGATACCTTGATCTCCCAGATCTTTGGGTCCAAGGTATGAAGAACCTTGAGCGCCTGCTCGTGATCTGAGACTAACTGAGCACCCTCAGCCTTGTTGTCCCGAAGCTTGTTAATGATGGACTGAAAGCGACCAAACAAAGCTTCAACAGATTCACCCGGCTTCTGTGTGAAATTCTCATATTCACGCCGGTAGGTCTGATAGAGCCGAGCCTTGACCTGTGCTGTTCCCTCATGGTGTGCTTTGAGGGTAGCCCAGATCTCTCTCGCAGTGGAGAGATGACTCACACGCTCAAACTCAGTGGGACCTAAACCAGAAAATAAAATATTCACAGCCTTACTGTTACTCAGATGCTGAGCAATGATACCAGCAGTACCTTGCTCAGTAACTGGCAGAATGACAAACGTGGTGTGAACGCAAATGTCCCATATGTCCGAACCCTGGCTCATGAGATAGGCTCGCATGCGAGTCTTCCAATAATTATAGCCATAGGCTTCCAAGGACGGGACCTTGCCAGGAGACGTCATAGTCACTACTGGGGTTTAGAACCGGTTAAGGTATGAAAAAAACCTAACCTTGCTCTGATACCACTTGTAGGACCGAAAGTAGCGACCAGAGGGGGGGTGAATGGGCGCCTTAAAAATTCTTTCGAATCAATGGTCTGTTCCCAATACCCAACGCACCTCCAAATACTACGCAGCAGAAAATAAACAGAAGGCCTAAGTCTAAAGTTTTCTAACCTAGAAGCAACTGATGATAAACAGTGTAAAGACTAAAGTGGTGCAACTAGGTAGATGAACAGTTTGTAATAGGCCTAAACTTCTCAATGAAATGATCTAAGTATGTACACAAAGAAAAGAGAAGTTACTGTCCGAATTTGTCTCCTGTTCGGAACTTGGCGAAGCCCCCCTTCGCACGTCGAAGTCTGCTTCGGAGGTTGGTGACTGAGTCTGTCCGAAATGCCGAAGGTGTCTCTGTCTAGCCTAGTTCGAAGTGGTAAGAAGCGAAGTGTACTTCGGAGCGAAGTGAAACAGTGCCGGAGCTTGGTTCGAAGTAAGTACTTCGAAGACAAGGCTTCGAACACAGCTTCGAACCAAGAGCTTCGGAACAAAGTGACAAAGTCGGAGCCTGCTTCGAAGTGCGCACTTCGAAGACAAAACTTCGAACACAACTTTGAACCGAAAGCTTCGAAGCTAAACCTTCGAACACAAAACTTCGAACACAACACACAAGCAGACAACCTTTGAACAAAGAAGCGAAGTCTGTCACGTGACAGAAGATCAAGTCCGAAGCCTACACTCTATCTTCGAACAAGGAAAGCTTCGAAAGGAGAAACGAAGGCTGACACGCCACAAAGAAATCCAAGCGAAGCCTATCGAAAAGACAAACTTCGAACCCAACTTCGAAGCCTAACGAAGTGTGCACTTCGAACAGATAGATTCGGAGTATGCTAGTTCGAAGTATGCGATGCTGTCCATACAGGAAGAACTTCGGAGCTATCAACTCAGACACAAAGACCGAAGTTCGCAGTTGAACGAAAGCTTTGAGAGGGTTAGACCGAAGCCTGCCTCACGGAGCTGAGGGGCTTCGAACAAAGAAAGATGACTTCGCAGAAACAGTCAAAAAGGCATTTACTCCATTCTGCTTCGATCAAAAAGGCAGTACAGTAGAAGGTAAAAAGCTGGCAGCAAGTACTGTAGCTACAGTAGCAGTACTACTTGCAACAGCAAGAACTAGTACTCCCTCTCACGAAGAACAGAAGCAACAGAAGAAGCTTCTTCACAAGAATTAAATTCAGCAGCCCGTAGCCAACGCAATAACTCCCCAAACCAAACCAGATGCAGCCAATAAATTCACCAGGGACAAGGGTTAAAAGCATCCAAGAGATTAGAGCCAAAAATGAGCCACGAACAGAGAGGAGAAAAAGGCCTGGCGGCGCACTCAGGAGAGAGAAACGAGAGACAAAAGTGACCCAATGGGTGGATTTGATTTCAGCACAAAAGGGTAGTCCAAACCCTAGGGATTGGGGTGCTATTTATAGGCAGCCCAACACTAGGAATATTCTACCAGCCCCTTAGGGTTTTTACAGACTCAAAAATAAAGGAAAAGACTCTACTGTCCTTAGGAATTTTTACAGACACAACTGACTGACGGTGGGCCTAGAGTAACAGATGACATATCCGGAAGCTACTCTTCTGGACAGTCGGATACAGAATCAACGGTTGTCAGTTTTACGCTGAAACTGACAAAGCCTCCACCAGCTTTGCACCAGGTACCCGGATTGGGCCGGCCCGACTCCGCAGCTCTCTCAGCCCAGCAATCGCTCACCGCCCGTGTACCTGAGTCAGTCCTGGTCAACAGCCCAGTGGGTCTTCTACTGCTTCTGGCCCATGCACCCGGATTGGGCCAGCCCGACTTCGCAGCCTCCTCTGCCCGACAGTCGCTCGCTGCCCGTGTACCTGAGTCACACGCGGCCCATGAAACATCAGATCTCTTCTCTTCTTCAGTCCTTGATGACTATCGTTGACAATGACTCATCACTTCTGGAGCCATGAGGCCCACGCTATTCAGCATGGCTCCTCAATTCATTAACGCCAAATGGGTTACCTCCACATATATTAAAACTCAAGGTTAATTGTCCTGTGATTTTGCTCAGAAATCTTGACCCGGCCAATGGTCTGTGTAATGGGACTAGGTTGATAGTCCGAGCATTTCAAAGAAATACTATCGATGCTGAAATTGTATTGGGACAACATGCTGGTGAGAGAGTCTTCCTTCCACGCATACCCTTGTGCCCCTCCGACGATGAGATGTTCCCCTTCAAGTTTAAGAGGAGTCAATTTCCTGTTAGGGTGAGTTTTGCAATGACAATTAATAAAGCACAGGGTCAAACAATACCGCATGTTGGAATATACCTCCCGAACCCGATGTTCTCTCATGGACAACTATATGTAGCTCTGTCACGAGCAACTTCTCGTAGCAACATCAAAATACTCGCCGCTCCGGAGAAAAATAGGGGAATCAATTCAACAAGCATGTTAACGAAGAATATCGTCTACAAGGAAGTGCTCACTGAGTAGATAAAAGAAGATGTGCTCACTGTATAGTATATTGTACGATTTCATACCAGATTTGTAATTATAAATATGCAATGACACTTTATATAGAAAGCATACTTCTATGTATTGTTTTGAGGAATAATATATTACTTTGTTTCTTATCGTCGCAATATTACTAAACAAATGTGTTCGGCAAATATATCATGTTCTAAATATATTGCTGTTAATATTATGCATCCGTTGCAACGCACGGGCCTCTCACTAGTATTCATTAGAGTAGCGAAAGAGAAATTGTTTGGAAAAGAAAGAGAGTATTCTAGAACACAAGTTTGGAACCTTCCAAAAGTCAAAATCAGCCTCCGGGCATTTTAAAAACCAAGGAAATGGAAACCAACCTCGAGAGAAAGGGGAAAAAGAAGCCGCCGAGAGCCGCGTCTCCGGTCTCCGGTCCAGAGCGGGAGGCGGCCGGCAAACCGCAACGAAGGACGCCACCACCACCTCCTCCTCCCGTCGCCTCTCCATCCGTCACCACCACCACAACGGCGACCCCGTCCTCCTCGGCCTGCGCCCTCCCTCCCCGTTCGCCTCTAAAGGGGTCCCACGAGCCTCTCCCCATCTCCCTCACTCCGTGTCTCGTGGGGATCTTGTGCCGGTAGCAGAGAACGAGAGGATCCAGCCGGGCGGCTGTGCGGGGAGATGGAGGCGATTACGGCTGCGGGTGGCGCGGGGCTGACCAAGTGGCAGGCGGCGGCGCTCTCGGCGGTGGCCGGGTGGGTGTGGGCGGCCTCGTTCTTCGGCCTCACGCGGCGGGCGCGCGCGCTGGCGCAGCCCTGGGTCACCCGCCGCGTGCTCGCCGAGACGCCGTCCATCCTCAGGTTCCAGGTTCGTTCTAGCCTCGCGCCATCTAATCTTTTCATTTGCTTCTTCTCCTCCGGGTAAACCGCTAAACAGAAGATTGGGAGGGAGAAGCGTACGAAAGTCACTGCATTTGCCGTTTTTTACGCATCCCGATGCGCGGTTGGCGTTTGCTGTGGTCTGTCGGAATGATCAGGATCCCTGTTTCAATTTTGATACGAAGGATGTGATTGAATCAAGTAATTTTGAATCCAATTTTTTGCGTGAATAGGAAAAAAGACGTATAAGGTGGAATGCTGATTATTATTTATGTGTATTATATATCCATAACAACATACAAAAAGGGTTAATTGCATCATGCTATTACTATTTTTCTATTTGCCTCCGTATCATTACTATTCGGAGATATATTCTCGTGTCATTTTATACACACTCGGCAGCTATGGGTCCAGGTTCTAATATTCCGTATTGCCCGCATTACCCCTGTATTGCACTGTTCATCTTCCCCGAGGGGCAGCTGTGGCATCAGAGTTGGGCGGAGGCCAACCGTGGCAGCAATGGAGCTGGATGCAATTTCTTGTGTTTCTGAAAATAACGGTGGCATGGATGCAATTAATCCGAAGATACTTTCAAATACCAATCTAACCATACCATATGCATAACACTAAACTTAAGTTTTTAACTTAATTATTAGTAAGTTAAAAATATTGCCTTTCATAGAAGTATGGACTTATATTTTTCAAGCTATTTAGTCCTTGCATATTGCTGATTTTTTGTTGTTCAATTATTGCAGATGATGCATCACAAGCTGTTGGACAGCTTCTTCTCTGTGCTGTCATGCGTTGTCTCTGTACCTTTCTACACTGGATTCCTCCCCCTCCTCTTCTGGGTATAGCTTCATTTCTTGTAACATATTGATGATTTATTTTTGTTTCAGTAGTTCTAGCGGGTTTAACTGTGAACTGTTCTTGTTCTTCTGGAAAATGTAGAGTGGGCACTCCAAGCTGGCTAGGCAGATGACCCTCCTCATGGCATTCTGCGATTACCTTGGCAACTCTGTGAAGGTAACCATCAATTTATCATGCAATGGATGAGAGTTAATATTGCTGTTTGATTTGTTTAGCTTTTGACACTCTAGATGTTTGTGGATATAGGATGCGGTTTCAGCCCCTCGACCAAGCTCTCCTCCTGTGAGAAGAGTTACAGCTACTGAAGATGAGAAGGAAAATGCCATGGAATATGGGTTGCCTTCATCACATGCTTTAAATACTGTTTGTTTAATGGGGTATGTTCTTATTCGGTTCATTTTACAAAGAATTGTACTGTGATATTTATTGAGCTTTCTTGGATGAGGGAAGCTCCAAAGAGTTCTCTTTGCTAATGCCCCTTCTGGTTAATGCAGATATATGTTGCATTATGTCCTAACATATGGACCACACGACAATGTTATGGTTGCTACTGGCTTATCTCTAGCTTTGTTGTTTGTTATGTTAGTTGGTGTTGGTGAGTCTCCAATTTCTCTATTCAATTCTCTTAGATTTAGTGGTAAATACTGATGGTTTGTTTTATTTGAAATTGATAGGACGAATATACTTGGGGATGCACAGCTTGACTGATGTTATTGCCGGCATCTGTTTTGGCGGTGTCATCCTGGCATTCTGGTTGGTTGTCCATAATTATGTTGATGCTTTTGTTGTCTCCGGGAAAAATGGTATGTAATCAATGCGCCTTAGCACTTGCAGACTCAAGTTTTTATGTAATATAATTAAAATGTGATGTTAGAAACCTGGAATGCTTATTCTTAGTATCTCTTTCATCTGCAGTTACAACCTTCTGGGCAAGCCTTTCTCTGTTGCTGTGCTTTGCGTATCCAAAACCAGAATTCCCAACTCCTAGCTTTGAATACCACACAGCATTCAATGGGGTGGCTTTTGGAATTGTAAGATAACATTTTGACTAATGCTTTGCTTAATCCATTTTTTTCTTGATTCTAAACTTGCTTATGTCATAGTGGATTCTGGTCACATTAAAGACATTATCTACAATGACTTGAAGCAGGATAAAACTGCACGCTGTTTACCATTGCCGGTTTCATTATATGCATCCAACTCTGACATTGTTTTCTTAACACTTTCAGGTCTATGGAATCCAACAAACCTACTTCCATTTCCACAATCCTGATGTCCCCCTCATTTTCAGTCCACAATTACCGTTTATTGCTTTTGTCGGGAGGGTCCTAGTCGGGATCCCAACCATCCTAGTTGTGAAATTCTGCAGTAAAGCACTCTCGAAATGGCTTCTACCGGTGATGTGCAACACCCTGGGAATTCCTATTGTATCATCCTGCTATGTTCCAGCGCTGAAGGCTTCAGACAAGAGCAAGGACAAGTCCGACGCCAAGCAGGCTGGTTATCTGCAGAAGGTCTTCTCCCTCTTTCCCCAGAAGGCGTACGATGTGGACACTGGCATAAGGTTTGTTCAGTACGCCAGCCTTGCATGGTCAGTGGTCGACCTGGTACCAGCCATATTCACCCATCTAAATTTGTAGTGTGCGATGCAAGATGCTAGCATTTTTGCCTCTCTCTATTTTGGAGACTCCCAAATCCCAAATGGGTTATTCCTACTCATAAGACATCATCTTATGAGACTGTAACTCCGATTATCTCCACTTTTTTTTTGCGTTGTGTGTATGTCAGTATGTGGACGCGTTTTGTCCATAGTAGCAACGTGTTGTGTGACATTTTGGTTCACGGGGACAGTGAACACCAGAGGGCTATGAAACTTAACTTTAAAGAAGTGAATTTTCTTGCCTTTTGACTTGCATGCTGCTGCTATGCTAGAGCTGGACCAGGCCAATCTGTATGGGCGATGAATGCTTCTCTCTCTCTCTCTCTCTCTCTCTCTCTCTCTCTCTCTCTCAAGAAATAAAGTCAAGGAAAAAAGAGAGTGAAGATAAGCAGGAGGATGAAGGGGAGAGGCAAATCGGGGGTTGAATTGGAGAGATTTACTAATTTAGTACTCTAAAGAAGTGGTTTTGTGTTTTTATTATATGAACCCATTTTTATTGGCTCAGACGGTCCTACGTGTCAGCCTCAAGAAGTGCTATTATAATAAAGTGTACATCTTTGAAGTACCAAAATAGTAAATCTTTCAGGTAAATTCTCCCCTAGATTCACACAATTGTGTGCTGTAATCAGTAATCCGCATGGGCCATGGCAATTGTGCAGAGATGACTGGCGAGAATGATCCGAAACGACTCGACGTGCCCACTTGCCGACTTCACTAGGAATAAATTATACGGTGGAAGGTCTCAAATCCCCTCCCGTGAAGTTTTCTCTAGATCTTGTCACGTGGAAGAGATTAGAAAGGGATGGAGCGGATGAAGCGAGATGGTCGAAGGAAGGGGTGACTGGAGCGAGTCCGGCAGGATCCCACGCACCCCGTGCCCCGCCTCCTCTGCTGCGGCATTGCTCCGTGCCGCGCCGACGACGCCGAACTCGCTCCGATTGCCCCGCCCTCCAACCACCTCGCTTCATCCGCCTTTTTTAATCTGTAATAATGTCACCTTGTCCGTTGGTTTTGTAAAAATATCGCTCTTTACAATATTTTTTTGTAAAAATGTCACTCATTTCATATGTGCCTTGTAATTTTACTCTTTTAATAGTTTTTTCTCTGATTTTAATTTTTTAAATCCTAAATCTCATGTAAATAACACATTTATCCTTACATCCAAATCAGTTTTTTTTTGTGCTGACACATGATCGAACTCCATTTTGCTTAAGCACGTTGGAGCCATGGACGGGTTGACACTCCACATTTACAGCGTGTGGTACCCGCACAACGGCCCGTCGTCGACCACCTCACTAGCTTGTTGCTCGCGAGGAGCTCCGGTATCGGCTCCTTGGTGTCCTTGATCATCAGTACCACGTTTACACTAGTTCTAAAGTTCGTTAATTCCTTGGAAAAATTTCATCTTTTTAGCTCCAATAGAATTGCAACGACCATGCTGTTGGTTCTAAACTGAAACCAAGAAGTGCAAGAGCAGCATCCATGGCTCAATCGCATCCACACGCCATGGCGGTGCTCGCGTTCTTCTTCCTCTTCTCAGGCGTGCCGGGTGCATGGTCGCAGCAACCCTACGGCTCGGAGGTTGCCGACTGCAAAAACCAGCTAGTGCAGCATGAGTACGAAGGTGAGGGGGTCCCACTACCTAAAGGGCAAATGTGTCATTTTATATGAGATTTAGAATTAAAAAATTTAAAACTAGAGGAAAAACCGCTAAAAAGTAAAATTACAAGATACATGTGAAACTAGTGGCATTTTTATAAGAACATTGTAAAAGATGATATTTTACAAAACCAACGAACTAGATGACGTTGCAGAGGAAAGCGTTAAAGTAGAAAAGTGCACAGTGTTTGCAGTGAAAAGTAAATCTTTATTAATATATACAGTATATGATACATTGGGTATTTATAGAAGAATAAGAGATGTCAACCGTTATCAACTAATAGGTGTGTCCTTTTGTCCATTGGACAGAACAATGAAACGACGCAACCTTTTGTCCATTGGACAGAGCAATGACGCGACACAACCTTTTGTTCATTGGGCGCTTGGATGAATCGATGTGCCCTTTTATCCATTGGATGGTGATGAGAACAACTCTCAACACTCCCCATTGGTCGAATCTTCTATAATATGATTGATATCATATAACTTAATAAAAACTCCTTTAAAAACCCTGTGGGAAAATTTAGGAGAAAAATAGATAGTATATCTTTGTTACGTGAGTATTGCCTCATTAAAAACCTTTATTAGAAAAATTTGAGAGTAACTTTATAAAGGAAAAGAGTATAATTTTATATGATCTGATGATCGTAAATAGAGCATAGCTTACAGGATGATTCCCCCTGAATTTTGCAAATCACGGAGTCTTCGCATACCTATTCCTTTAATACATTTTTGAAATGTCGAGGTTGGTAGTGATTTGTGAATAAATCTGCTAGATTTTCACATGAATTTGTTTGTAAAACTGTTATTTCCCCATTCTTTTGTAATTCATGTGGGAAAACAATTTAGGAGCAATATGATTGGTTATATTATTCTTAATGTAACCAGTTTGCATTTGAGCGATACAAGCCGCATTATCTTCATAGATAATTGTTGGTGATTCTGATAAACCAACATCGCATGTTATTTGTATGTAATTAATCATTCTTCGAAGACATACACATTCACATGAAGCTTCATATAAGGCTATAATTTCAGAATGATTAGTGGAGGTAGCAACAAGAGTTTGTTTCGATGATTTCCATGAAATGACAGTACCTCCATATAGGAAAACAAAACATGTTTTTGATCTGGCATTATGTGGATTAGACATATAACTAGCATCAGTATACCCCATCATGAATAACTCTCCATTTTTCTGATAAAATAAACCAAGATCTCTTGTACCATTTAAATATCTTAGGATTTGTTTTGCCCCCACAAAATACCTTTTAGTTGGGGCTTCACTATGCCTAGCAAGCAAATTTACTACAAATGCAATGGACAGGTCTAGTACAATTTGCAAGATACATAAGTGTTCCTATGATGCTTAGATATGGAACATCAGGTCCCAATAATTCTTCACCTTCTTCCTTAGGTCGGAATGGATCTTTGTTCATTTCTAGAGATCGAACAATCATGTGAGTCTTTGATAGATATGATTTATCAATATTAAATTTTTGTAAAACTTTCTCAATATATGCAGATTGGTGAATTAATATTTCTGATAGAAGATGCTCAAGTTTTAAACCTAAACAGAATTTAGTTTTACCTAAATCCTTCATTTCAAATTCCTTCTTGAGATGATTGCTAGCTTCCATAATATCTTGTGTAGTTCCAATGATGTTGAGATCATTAACATACACTGAAATAATACAGAATAGAGTGATGGATTTTTTATAAATACACAAGGATAATCATCGTTGTTAGAGTAACCCTTCTGAAGAAGGAATTCACTTAGCCGATTATACCACATTCTACTCGACTGTTTTAAGCCATATAGTGACTTTTGTAATTTTACACTAAATTTATTGCGATTTATATTTGGATTCGGAGTATCAAGTCCTTCAGGAACTTTCATGTAAATATCTGAATCCAATGACCCATATAAGTATGCGGTCATAACATCCATTAACTGCATGGATAAATTCATTTGTACTGCCAATGATATTAAATATCAGAATGTTATTCCACTCATAACTAGAGAATATGTTTCATCGTAATCGATGTCGGGTCTCTGCGTGAACCCTCGTGCTACAAGTCTCTCTTTGTATCTCACCACCTCATTGTTTTCATTTCTTTTACGAACAAAAACCCATTTAGATCCAAGGGGGAAAACATTTTGAGGAGTAGGTATTACTGATGTAAATACCCCTCTTTTCCTTAGCGAGCTCAATTCTGCCTCAATAGCTTCTTTCCATTTGATTCAGTCTGAGCGCTTAAGGCACTTTGCCATGGTCTTAGGTTCTGGATCTTCCTCGAGGTCTTTATCTATATTTGAGGAAAAATATATGTCGACAATTGTAGTTTTTCTATTATAAGATTCTCCAGAATTAATGTAATTTGTGGATAATTCATCTAACTCTTGAGTATTTTTCATATTTATAGAGTTAGATATTTCCGATGTTCTAGCATTTGTATTGGTGCACCCATTTATGCTAGATTTAAGATGAGAATCATCCATCTGGTGTCTTTCAACAGAAGGTTGAATTTCATTTATTGTTTTAGAAGATATCTTCCTTTGTTTTTAGATTGCTTTTGAGAAGCATTTTCTACAACCAGATTTGTCCCCCTAATTTTAGGATTTGGGAGATAAGTTGCTTGATGAGGTATTTCAACTCTTTCTGGTGCATTAACTGTAGGAATATGAGATTTAGTGACACCTTTATAGTCAGTAAATGTGTCTGGCAGATTATTTGCAAGTTGTTGCAAATTTATTATTCTCCGAACTTCTTGCTCGGATTCTATAGTACGTGGGTCTAATGATTGAAAACCAGTGGCATTCCAATCAATTTTCTGGCATTTATTATGATACAAATCTCCCCCTAATGTCAGGAAATTATCTTCATCAAAGATACAGTCAGCATACCGGGCAGTAAATAAATCCCTTGTTAAGGGTTCGAGGTATTTGATGATTGACGGTGAATGATACCCGATATATACACCTAATTTTCTATGGGGGTGTAACACCCCAAATTTCCAAAGAAAAATACAATTTATTTATATTTTTTTCTGAAAAAGATTATTCTTAAATTTTCTTTAAGGCTATATTTACTCAAATAAACTAAGGCCTAGAGAAAATGTCCAAACCTGAGAAACCAAGGGTTGGTTTCGGTGTTTTGTGATGAGTGATTGACAGGTTTTTTACCCTCTGTTCGAAGGGTACCTCCGAAGGGGCTTCGGAGGTGGTACCTCCGAAGGGGCTTCGGAGGTGGTACCTCCGAAGGGGGTTCGGAGGTTGGACCTCTGAAGGGTATTCGGAGGTGGTTTTACCGAAGGGTGTTCGGTGTTTGCTTGCTGCAGCTGTTGCAGCGGAGTGTGCTTGTCGGAGGGGTCTGACAGTACACGATGACTGGGTTCGTACCGAAGGCTTCGGTACTTTGGGCGGTACACCGGAGTGTGTGCTGGAGGTTGCTAACCCGGAGAGGTCTCCGGAGTACTGGATACACTTGTCTGTTTATCTGTGGTGCGCAGGGACTTCGGAGGCGACGGACAAGGTTCGTAGCAGGTGAACCTGGGTCAAGCGGGAGGCTTGATGCCAGGGGAGCGGGGAGCTCCGTCACGGTGGCTGCGAAGGTGGTCCGGGTCGGTCCTCGGGTCGAGACGTGCCAGGTGAAGGCAGAAAGTGCGGAGCGTGGCTCCGGCTGAAGGTACTCCGAGACAAGTCCTCGGAGGTGAGGCACTTCGAAGGTACTCCGAATGGAGTGACTTCGGAGTTGGTGGAACAAGTCCTCTGCGGAGGCAAGGAGTTCGAAGTGTGCTCCAGAGGGAGACATTCGAAGGTTGCCCGACGAAGGTCTCAGAAGTCGAGGCGCATCGAAGGCATGGTCCGGGTGAGGCTCGTCGAGGAGTGTGCTCGGGGAGAGGCACTGCGACGAAGGGCTCATGGAATGCTTCATGCGGAGGCCTTGGACGAAGGAGGGACTTCGAAGGGTGGTACTCCGAAGGTGGGGCTTCGGAGGGTGGAAGGCTTCGGAGCGAGGCTAGCTCCGGAGGAAGATTGACTTGAGGTGCTTCGGCCTGCATGGCTTCAGTACACGGACGGACGGAGTTCGAGCTGGGAGTAGCTGCGAAGCCATGATGGTCCACTCCGGAGGTGTTGGTGCGAAGGCCCAAGGGCTTTGACGGCTTCGGCTCAAAACCGTCAGTGTATCGGAGACTAACTTCGGTGGAGTGAAGGCCATCTGGCTTCAGGCTTCTCACCGAAGCTACCGCACCCTCGCGTGCGAAGGGAGGATTCCAGAAGGTCAAAGACTGCAAAGGCTGACACTGTCTGTTCTGTAAAAGGCTGACATTGTCCCCTCTGCAAAGCTGACAGAGAAGCCTCCAAAATAAAGGTGGACTACCTTTTGTACCCCTTAGTTCTGTAGAGTCAAAATCAATGTAAACCCTAGGGGTAGTGTAGTCATTTCCTTTGGGTGAACTGTGGGCTATAAATATGGGGGCTCAGTAGGTAACATTTAACACTTTGAGCATTTACTGTTGAGCTCCTGTAGCCACACACTTCATTTTATTTCATCCAGAGAGTTCATTTTCTGTGTTCCTTGTTCAAGCGGCGAAGCCCTGCTTCTTGTGCTTTTTGCTTGAGCTCGCTTTACATACCTCGCTAGTTATAGTGCACCGAAGCCTGTCTAGGCGAAGGTTGCTTTCGTGCGACGTGTGTTTTTCAGTGTGCTGTCGCTTTGTGTAACTTGAGGCCAGACCTCACAGCTTACTAGCGAAGCCCTGATCGAGGCCCGTTTTGCTTCTTGTGTCGAAGCCCTTAGCATAGTCTGTTTGTGTGCGTGTAGACATTCGTGTACGAAGCCCAGCACCAGTTGCTGCCGCCAAGTACTTGGTCGAAGTCCTCAGAGGGCTGTCCACTCTTGCGAAGGGTGAAGTGCGAAGCCTGCTCAAAGCACCCTGTGTGCGGAGCCTGCACTGACTTAGCAGAGTAGATTTTCGAGGGTAGTGAGTGGAGCGAAGTCTTCTTGGCTTCAAACTTTTTGCTCCTGCGAAGCCTGTGTTCGAAGGTGTCGAAGTACCTTCGAACCAGACCTTCGAAGGTAGTGTTCGAAGCCTGTTCCGCAGAAGACAGAACTGAAACCGAAGGCTAGTTTTTAGCCCGAAATTTTAAAAGCTCCCATTCACCCCCCCACTCTGGTCGTCGTTTCCGGTCCAACAATTGGTATCAGAGCCAAGTTAAGATCACCAGTTGACCTTAACCGGTTTTGTGATCTGTTGGCGACATGGATAGAGGCAGTAAAATTCCTCTGTTCGATGGGACAGATTTTGCATACTGGAAGGTGCGCATGGAGGCTTACTTGTTAAGCCAAGGAAATGCTATTTGGGAGATTGTGGACTCACAATACTCCATCCCTGAGACTCGCACCTCTCAGACTGAGAAGGATCAGTATAATGCCAATTCCAAGGCAAGAAATATACTGTTCATCGGTTTGAGTAGAAGTGAGTTCGATAGGGTGCAGCACCTTAGGACTGCTAGGGAGATTTGGACAACGCTCACTGTCTTTCATGAGGGCTCTACTCAGATTAAGGCCAGGCGCCAAAGCACCTACAATCAACAGTATCAGCTGTTTGTGCAGGCACCTGGTGAATCTATAGATGCCATGTTTTCTCGCTTTGACGCGATAGTGAGTAACTTGCGATCCAACGGGACACTTGCTTACAGTGATCACGATAGGGCTATCAAGCTTCTCTATGCTCTTGACCGTAGCATATGGGAAGTAAAGATATCCAGCATTGAGGAGTCCACAGGTTATGACACATTGACCTGTGACGAACTCTTTAGCAAGTTGAAGTCCACAGAGATTGCCAAGGCATCTCTTGCTGTGCACAGAAGCTCTTTGCCACAGCCATTGGCATTGGTTTCTAGCACTAGCCGTGGCACCACTGCAGAACCAAGCACATCTGGTACTTGTGTTTTTGCAGATGGTTTTGCTTTGTCTTCCCTGGTCTCCGTCACAAAGGAGCAGGTGGACACTCTAGCTGATGATGAGCTTGCTCTCATTGCCCGGAGGTTCACCCGCTTTCATCATGAGAGACGGGATCAGAGGAGAAGTGGTTTTAGTGGTTGTTTTGAATGTGGTGACACTTCTCACATCAAGGCTAATTGCCCTAAGCTCAAAAAGAGAGATGAGAGTGAGCGCCCCAAATACCACAAGAAGGAGAGGAAACCCTTTGTGAAGGGCAAGCGCGGCAAGATGGCTAAGAAAGTAGCCAAGGCCGCTTCCAGAGCTTTTGTTGCTGCTTTCAGCGACATCGACACGTCCTCAACTGAGGAGTCGAGCTCTGAGGAGGAGTCCCCAAGGAAGGAGGACAAGAAGGACAAGAAGGGACGTGACTTCACCGGCCTCTGCTTCATGGCCGACAGCGATCACAGCGGCGATGAGCTTGACTCATCTGAGGTAAACCTATCATCTGACCAGCTACTAATTAAATTAGATGAGCTGAACGAAGTAGTACTTGGTCAGGATAGATTACTTGTGCAAGCCGCTAGAGAAAGAAAAGACCTTAGACTTAGGCTAGAAAATGTTTCTACTGAATATGCCATGCTTAAGTCTAAGATTAATGATGCTGAATGTGAATCTTGCTCTGTTGTCATGGGTGAGCTTGCTCAGTTGCGTTCTGTACATGCTCAAATTCTTTCTGAGCTTGAGACTGCACAGAAGCAGCTTTTGGAGGTGGATTCTAGACCTCATGATGTTATTGATTGCATGAACTGCTCTTTATTACGCGATAGCATTAATTTACGTGATAAGCATGTTCATGATTTAGAGGCTAGATTGGAAAGGGCCGGTAGTTCTAAGGATGTGCAACCTGTTTGTGACACTTGCATTACCCTTAAGGACCAGCTAGGCACTGTTAGAGAGCGAGCTGAGAACCTCATGTCAGAAAATGAATACCTTCTTTCCGTGGTAAACAAATGCACTGAGGGAAAGGGTAGGATGGATTTGCTCTTGGCCAAGACCAAGTTGTGTGCTGACAGAGCAGGGGTAGCTCTAGGTTTGGGTTTTGAGAGGATACCTTCAGATAGTAAAACCAAAACTGTTTTACCTCTCCCACCACCCTAGAGAAAGAGAGAGCTCTGTTGGACACCCCATCAGCCAAAAAGCCTACCCATCCACCAAAGAAAACCACTCCTCCTGCCAAGAAAAATCCTCCCAAGAAAACCACACAGAAGAAACCCAAGGAGCCTGTGAGAGTTGCTCCTGTGACCCATGAGAGTGCCCCCAGGAGAGTGTTTCATTGTTCCTATTGTCAGCGGGCGGGTCATTTGGTTGGGTTCTGTTTTCGTCGCATCAAGGATGAGCGGCGCTCTCAGGCGATGAGTTACCAGGACATGCATTACCCATCTCTAGGTATGCATGAGTCTGAGATGTACTATTGTCCTGCTTTTGAGGCTCCTCGTGCTTCTCAGAGAGGTTTTGCTCCTCGAGGTCTTCACCATGTTCCATACGGTGGTAGACCTCGGGCTAGCAGATTTGTACCTCATCAGAGTAGGAGACCTCGACATGTTGTTCGTTCACAGCATGTAGGTAGACCTCGCACTTTGCATCATTTTGATTATTATGTGCGTAGACTGTCTGCTTTTACTGTGCCTACTGCTCGTGTCACTCAGTGCTGGATGCCTCGTCATTATTTCACTCACCCCAGCACTGAGCGATCGAGACATTCTTATCGTGTGTAGGCGACAGGTCGAGGCTTGGAGGGCACATGGATCATGGACTCCGGTTGTTCGCGCCACATGACCGGAGATGCAGCATGGTTCTCCAGCCTCACCACAACCAAGCAAAGGGAACATATCACCTTCGGAAACAATCGAAGGAGTAGAGTGAAAGGTAAAGGTGTGGTAAGAATTAATTCGAACTTCACTCTCAAAGATGTTGCTTTGGTTGAAAACTTGGGATACAATTTGCTGTCTGTATCTCAGTTGCTTGATGAGGGCTTCGAAGTGCGATTTCATCGCGATACTTCGCAAGTGCTCAATTCTGATGGCGTTGTGGTGTGTAAGATCTTTAGGGTTGGGAGAGTCTTTGGAGCTGATTTTTCAGAGTCATCTGGTTCTTCTCATTGTCTTGTTGCTCATTCGACTTCTGAGCTTTGGAAGTGGCATAGGAGACTAGGGCATATGAGCTTTGATTTGCTCGCTCGTCTGAGCACCCTAGGTCTGATCCGAGGATTGCCCAAGCTCAAGTTTGAGAAGAATTTAGTTTGCGCTCCGTGTCGACATGGAGAAATGATTGCCGCTTCGCATTCGCCAGTCACCACAGTGATGACTGAACAGCCCGGAGAACTTCTCCACATGGACACTGTAGGTCCTTCTCGGGTTAGTTCTTTAGGCGGCAAGTGGTATGTTTTAGTTATTGTCGACGATTTCTCTCGCTACTCTTGGGTACATTAAAATTCATTCGAAGCGATAATGGCACTGAGTTCAAAAACAGTCTCTTTGTTGACTTTTGCATGGAGCATGGCATAGAACATCAATTCTCTGCTCCGCGGTTCCTCAACAGAATGGTGTTGTTGAGAGGAAGAACCGCACTTTGGTTGAGATGGCTAGGACGATGCTTGATGAGCATAGGACTCTTAGAAAATTCTGGGCTGAGGCCATGAACACTGCTTGTTACATCTCAAACCGAATATTCTTGCGCTCAATTTTAAATTTGACATCTTATGAGCTGCGTTTTGGGAGACAGCCCAAGGTTACTCATCTTCGAGTTTTTGGCTGTCGCTGCTTTATCCTAAAGCGTGGTAACTTGGATAAATTTGAGTCGCGATCTTCTGACGGGATCTTTTTGGGTTATTCTACTCATGGTCATTCTTATCGTGTTTATAATTTGGAGACTAACACTGTCATCGAGTCATGTGATGTGACTTTTGATGAATCAACCCCCTTTGTTAGTTCTGCTTTTGAACAGGCAAATGAACACGACATGGAACAGACCTTATTCGAAGACGAAGATCCCGGAGAATTCGAGGATGAACCCCTTCTACTCTCGACATCGACCCCCGAAGCTGACCCCGCTTCAACTACTTCGGCACGAGGTCCCGAAGCAACTACCTCAACATCGGTCATCTTGGACCACTCCAACGCACAAGTTGAGGGGGAGACTGCATCCCGCCGCGAGGCTCCACACCATGTTCAAAGGATGCACCCTCCCGAGCAGATCATTGGTGAGCTTGATCAAAGGGTAACACGTTCTCACGCTCATTTCACTAATTCTGCTTTTGTTGCTTCTTTCGAGCCTTTAGATGTTAGTCATGCACTTTCTGATTCTAGTTGGATCAATGCCATGCATGAAGAGCTTGGAAATTTTGAGAGAAACCAAGTCTGGACTTTAGTTGATCCTCCACCAAATGTACATTTCATTGGAACAAAATGGATTTTCAAAAACAAACAAGGGGAGGATGGGATTATAGTTAGAAACAAGGCTAGACTTGTAGCTCAGGGCTTTTCTCAACTAGAAGGGATTGATTTTACTGAAACTTTTGCACCTGTTGCTCGCCTTGAGGCCATTAGGATTTTGCTTGCCTTTGCGACATCCCGGGGATTCAAACTCTATCAAATGGATGTCAAAAGTGCTTTTCTTAATGGCTTCATAGGTGAAGATGTTTATGTAAAACAACCCCCTGGTTTTGAAAACCCCAAGTACCCACATAAAGTCCTTAAACTTCATAAGGCTCTTTATGGACTCAAGCAGGCCCCTCGGGCGTGGTATGATAGACTTAAGTCTTTTCTGCTTGAGCGAGGGTATTTGATGAGCTCTGTTGATAAAACACTGTTTACTCTCAAGCATGGCAAAGATTTCCTCCTAGTGCAGATTTATGTGGATGATATCATCTTTGGTGGCTCTTCTCATGCTTTGGTTGCCGAGTTTGCAGATACCATGAGCAGGGAGTTTGAAATGTCCATGATGGGTGAACTCACCTTTTTCCTTGGTTTGCAAATCAAGCAAAGCAAACAAGGTACTTTTGTACACCAGACAAAGTACACCAAGGACCTGCTCAAGAAGTTCGACATGTCCGATGCGAAGCCCCTCGCCACTCCGATGGCTACATCCGTAGCATTGGACCCTGACGAAGATGGAGAAGCCGTAGATCAGAAGGAGTTCCGAAGCATGATCGGCTCCCTCCTCTACTTGACTGCTACGAGGCCGGACCTACACTTCGCAGTGTGTCTGTGCGCTCGTTTTCAGGCTTCACCACGAGCTTCGCACCGTCAAGCGGTTAAGCGCATCTTAAGGTATCTCAAACACACCCTAGAATTTGGCATATGGTATTCAGCGTCTTCATCTTTATGTCTTCGAGGTTATTCCGATGCGGACTTTGCTGGGTGTAGAATTGATAGGAAGAGTACCTCTGGTACTTGTCACTTTCTGGGTACTTCTCTGGTTTGCTGGTCTTCTCGCAAACAGTCTAGTGTTGCACAATCAACGGCTGAGGCCGAATATGTTGCTGCAGCTAGCTGTTGCTCTCAGATTTTGTGGATGGTTTCCACTTTGCGGGATTTCGGGTTAGATTATAATAGTGTTCCACTTTTCTGTGATAACACTAGCGCTATTTGTATTGCAAACAACCCGGTTCAGCATTCCAGAACCAAACACATTGATGTGCGGTATCATTTTCTCAGAGATCACAATGAGAAGGGTGATATTGAACTTCAATATGTTGATACCCAACACCAGCTTGCCGATATTTTTACAAAACCCCTCGATGCTTCTCGATTTGCTTACTTGCGTGGGGAACTTGGCATTTGTCACCCTTACGGCATTTTGTGAGGGGGAGCTGTTTTAGATGGATGTGCCTTTGTCTAAATTGTGTTGAAATTGCATTTACATATTTTGCACTTATATGCCTGCTTATAATTCATGAAATCATGTCAGCTCAGATCTTGTTAATTCATCTGGAATATTCATGTGCATGATGTTTTATTTTCAAAATCAAATCGTGCTCACTGCTTAGTCTTGAATCTAGCATGTTTAGGCAGGACTGTTTTTAGCTATCTTTTATCTGCTTGATAGCAAGACACTGTTCATTGGATGCTAAAAATTGCAACTTGAAAAATTGTTCTCAATTTTCATGGATCTTCATAAAATACCAAACAATTGGTACACTTGGTTAAAATCAAAAATTCCATGATTTGCATGCTTTAAGTGAAAAAGATCCAGGTGGGTTTGTTTGTCGCACTACCCTATTCTAGACTGCTTACCATTGCACATTGGTCTGAACTGGAATAGTGTAGTGTATGCCAAAATCTATGCCTTAAGCTTCTTATGGCTCTCATGCCTAGGCTTGGCCGGATTGGAAAGTATAAGGTTGACAAACAAATAACCCCTGGCACTAAGAAAAGAACAACAAAATTCATTAATTATCAAGTTTGCTTTTCAAGCTCCATTTGAACTGGACTTGTCTGTCTAGAGTAGAAATTGACTAGCTTTGCGCAGTTCTCGCTCTTCCTTGTCTAGCTTTTTGACTAAGTGGTGATGCTTTTATTTCAAAAATGATCAAATCACATGCTTCATCATGCTTTTAGAGAATATTAATTTGAGCTGAGCCCATGATCATTGGTGTTACTGTTGGCATATTTTTGCTTCATATGTCTTTGCCATTTTGCTCAATTCGAAGCTTTGCATCTTTTACATGCTCCTTGATGCTTGCATTGCCAAAGGGGGAGAAATTCCTCATTCACAGCCGCAAGGGGTATAATTTCCAAAGGGGGAGACAATTTGACATAAAGGCGGAGAAGGTTCTTTATTGCCAAAAAGGGAAAATTTAACTCAGGGGGAGTTTTTATTGCCAAAGGGGGCTTTTCAATCTTGTGAGAAAGGGGGAGAAAATTCTTTTATCAAGTGACATGATTTGGCTCTTTTCTGAGTTTTTATGGTCACTTGTGTGCTGAATTTTTTTTTATTTTCTTGAACTTCGATTTGGTTGTCAATGCACTCATCAAGGGGGAGATTGAGAAACCAAGAGTTGGTTTTGGTGTTTTGTGATGAGTGATTGACAGGCTTTTTACCCTCTGTTCGAAGGGTACCTCCGAAGGGGCTTCGGAGGTGGTACCTCCGAAGGGGGTTCGGAGGTTGGACCTCTGAAGGGTATTCGGAGGTGGTTTTACCGAAGGGTGTTCGGTGTTTGCTTACTGCAGCTGTTGCAGCGGAGTGTGCTTGTCGGAGGGGTCCGACAGTACACGATGACTGGGTTCGTACCGAAGGCTTCGGTACTTTGGGCGGTACACCGGAGTGTGTGCTGGAGGTTGCTAACCCGGAGAGGTCTCCGGAGTACTGGATACACTTGTCTGTTTATCTGTGGTGCGCAGGGACTTCGGAGGCGACGGACAAGGTTCGCAGCAGGTGAACCTGGGTCAAGCGGGAGGCTTGATGCCAGGGGAGCGGGGAGCTCCGTCACGGTGGCTGCGAAGGTGGTCCGGGTCGGTCCTTGGGTCGAGACGTGCCAGGTGAAGGCAGAAAGTGCGGAGCGTGGCTCCGGCTGAAGGTACTCCGAGACAAGTCCTCGGAGGTGAGGCACTTCGAAGGTACTCCGAATGGAGTGACTTCGGAGTTGGTGGAACAAGTCCTCTGCGGAGGCAAGGAGTTCGAAGTGTGCTCCGGAGGGAGACATTCGAAGGTTGCCCGACGAAGGTCTCAGAAGTCGAGGCGCATCGAAGGCATGGTCCGGGTGAGGCTCGTCGAGGAGTGTGCTTGGGGAGAGGCACTGCGACGAAGGGCTCATGGAATGCTTCATGCGGAGGCCTTGGACGAAGGAGGGACTTCGAAGGGTGGTACTCCGAAGGTGGGGCTTCGGAGGGTGGAAGGCTTCGGAGCGAGGCTAGCTCCGGAGGAAGATTGACTTGAGGTGCTTCGGCCTGCATGGCTTCGGTACACGGACGGACGGAGTTCGAGCTGGGAGTAGCTGCGAAGCCGTGATGGTCCACTCCGGAGGTGTTGGTGCGAAGGCCCAAGGGCTTTGACGGCTTCGGCTCAAAACCGTCAGTGTATCGGAGACTGACTTCGGTGGAGCGAAGGCCATCTGGCTTCAGGCTTCTCACCGAAGCTACCGCACCCTCGCGTGCGAAGGGAGGATTCCAGAAGGTCAAAGACTGCAAAGGCTGACACTGTCTGTTCTGTAAAAGGCTGACACTGTCCCCTCTGCAAAGCTGACAGAGAAGCCTCCAAAATAAAGGTGGACTACCTTTTGTACCCCTTAGTTCTGTAGAGTCAAAATCAATGTAAACCCTAGGGGTAGTGTAGTCATTTCCTTTGGGTGAACTGTGGGCTATAAATATGGGGGCTCAGTAGGTAACATTTAACACTTTGAGCATTTACTGTTGAGCTCCTGTAGCCACACACTTCGTTGTATTTCATCCAGAGAGTTCATTTTCTGTATTCCTTGTTCAAGCGGCGAAGCCCTGCTTCTTGTGCTTTTTGCTTGAGCTCGCTTTACATACCTCGCTAGTTATAGTGCACCGAAGCCTGTCTAGGCGAAGGTTGCTTTCGTGCGACGTGTGTTTTTCAGTGTGCTGTCGCTCTGTGTAACTTGAGGCCAGACCTCACAGCTTACTAGCGAAGCCCTGATCGAGGCCCGTTTTGCTTCTTGTGTCGAAGCCCTTAGCATAGTCTGTTTGTGTGCGTGTAGACCTTCGTGTACGAAGCCCAGCACCAGTTGCTGCCGCCAAGTACTTGGTCGAAGTCCTCAGAGGGCTGTCCACTCTTGCGAAGGGTGAAGTGCGAAGCCTGCTCAAAGAACCCTGTGTGCGGAGCCTGCACTGACTTAGCAGAGTAGATTTTAGAGGGTAGTGAGTGGAGCGAAGTCTTCTTGGCTTCAAACTTTTTGCTCCTGCGAAGCCTGTGTTCGAAGGTGTCGAAGTACCTCCGAACCAGACCTTCGAAGGTAGTGTTCGAAGCCTGTTCCGCAGAAGACAGAACTGAAACCGAAGGCTAGTTTTTAGCCCGAAATTTTAAAAGCTCCCATTCACCCCCCCCTCTGGTCGCCGTTTCCGGTCCAACAAAACCAGAGCCTAAGAAAATTTGTATGTGATCCCAAGGCCAAGACCTATTTTTGAGAATTTTTACAAATTTTTATCACCCTTGGAAGCAACCCAAATATTTTAAATCAATTTCAGTAATTATTTTTATTCGAAAACATATTTAAACAGTAACGACCCCTTTCCTCTTTTCCCCCTCAACAGGCCGGCCCAGCCCACTCCCTCCCCGCGCCCCTCACTAACAAACGGGCCCCGCTAGTCAGCGACCCCCTTCCTTCGCGCGCGCCCCCGGAGCACCGGTCCCACCTATCGGCGCCGTCTACCTCTCTCTCAACACCCACACGCGCCCATTGACCGCCATGGCCCACATGTCGGATCCATCTTCCCTGTGGGATTCGCCCCCAAATCCCCTCGCCAGCCGAAACCCTAAACACCCGATCCACCACCGTCATGCCCCTATCCCCGAATTGACGCTGGCATTGAATTCCCCGCGATACGCCGACGGTTTCCCCCATCACGCCAACGCGTCATCGTCCCAATACCATCGGTCGCATGCAAGGAAAGAGCTCGTCGGTGTTAAAGAGCGTTTACTCTCGGCTTCCCCCGATTACGCCCCCTCTGACCCCGTCGATGCCCCTAATTAAATCCTCGTCCACCACCGCGTTCAACCCTCATGACATTTCGCACTCGAACCGAACCGAACGCCCGTGCTCCGCGTTTTAACACCACACCGCCGCCCACGCTCCAGCCGCCGCTCGTTGTTGCCGGAGTCCTCCTCCGCTCTCCGTGACTGCACCATCGTGACCACCGATGCCACCCCGACCTCGGCCACCACTCCTTCGCCGACGAGACCCGCCAGAACCCCGCCGCCGACGAGGACTAGAATGACTTCGCCGCCCTCGCTCGACGCCGACCCCGCTCCGATGACCCCAAGCCTCGCCGACGGTACCCTCTTGACCTCCATGCTTTACTGGTTCCATTTTAGCCCTTAGGTCCGGCCGCCGTCGCTCGCCGTGGCCGCTAGACCGTCACCATCGCCGGAGAAGACGACCAGCACGGGTAAAGTACCTGTGCTGTGTCGGATTCAATCACGACCGTGCGATCGTGATCAGATGGTGTAGATTAGATCACACGTTCGGTTTAATCTAGTCCGTCGGATCACAGCGAAATGGTATGTTTTAATCTGGATCATCCATTAGTATTTAAAACTCGTGTTGAATATGAGCCCTCCATCGTGTACCGGTTCGGTGTTTCAATCGTGGTCGTCTGCATCCACTTAACGCCACCGCCTCACCTGCAGCCGCCCGATCACGATCCAACAACGATCCGCGATCCGGCGCACGCGCACAGTGTGCGGGTTCACGATGGATTCGGTTCACCGTGGACCGGCGACTGTTTTCAGTTTAAAATAAATTCCAAAAATTGTTTTAAACTTCAAAAATTCATATCTTGCTCATTTTAACTCCAAATTTAACCATTTCAATTTCAGAAAATTTATATTTTTATTCTCTACATGTTTATGCAATAATAATAGTAGGTTTACCTTGGTCATTTTATTTTACTTAATAAAGTATTTAAAAACACTTTAGGGTAAAATCATAATTCTTTTTGGAAAACCTAGAACTCCATAAAAATTTGTCTTAATAAGTTGAATAATGATTTTAGAATAGTTAATAATTTCAATTCAAGTATTTTAACCCAATCAAACCCTTTACGTTTATTGTGTGATTTTGGAATGTTTGATTGAATGTGATGTTTATTATGCGTATCGAGAAGACTACGACGCCGCCGAGGAGCCGGAATATTACCCGGAAGTCCCTCCATCACCCTTCGCTGAACAAGGCAAGTCACCAAACTTATTTTTGAGCATATTGAACCTAGTTTTCTTAAACTATCACTAAAACACATAGGTATTACATGCATTAGTCAAATTGAAGCCTTACATTATATTTATTTAGATCCCTGACCTTGAAGTGCAAACCCAAGCCATGCTATTGAGCCTAAACTCCTTGTCACCATATTATTAGTACTATTAGATAGTTGTAGGACCGAAAGTAGCGACCAAAGGGGGGGTGAATGGGCGCCTTAAAAATTCTTTCGAATCAATGGCCTGCTCCCAATACCCAACGCACCTCAAAAGACTAAGCAGCAAAGTATGAACAGATTGCCTAAGTCTAAAGATATCTAGCCTAGAAGCAACAAATGACAAAAACAGAGAAACACCAAAGCAGTGCCACTAGGTAGATAAACAAAGATATTCAAGACATGGCAGGATAAACTTCTCAATGGATGATCTAAGTATAAATAAAGTGAGATGAGAAGTTACTGTTCAAATCTGTCTCCTGTTCGAAACTTGTTGAAGCCTGCTTCGCTGGTCAAAGCCTGCTTCGCTGATTGAGGCCTGCTTCGGAGGTTAGTGGTGGAGTCTGCCAAAGGCTATTGTGAAAGTGTCGAAGGTTTGTTGTCTATCCTAGTTCGAGTGCGAGTGAGAGCGAGGTATGCTTCGAAGCTAAGTATGACAGTGTCGAAGCTTGCATCGAACAGTGTACTTCGAAGGCTAAACTTCGAACAGAAAGCTTCGAACAAGCTCACAGAACAACAACCTTCGAAAGAGTAGCGAAGCCCGACACACGACAGAGAAACCAAATCGAAGCCTACACTCTACCTTCGGAGCTAGCAAGATCGAAGAAGGATCGCAGAAGTGTTAACCTTCGACACACACATATCAACTTTGAAACGAAGTTTGTAAGAGTTGTCACACAAGAAATCGAAGGTGACAAACACACTTCGAACGACAAGCTCCGAACAAACACACTGTGACCCATAAAATAAGATAGCAGCAGAGAGATCTCAGAGATTACATGTCGAGCGAAGTATATCAGAGAAACAAGCTTCGAAGTCAACCTCGAAGACTTTCGGAGTATACCTTCGCACAGACGGTCGAAGTATGTCAAACTGACAGACAGCACAAAATGTACTTCGAAGCTAGAGACCCAGTGCACAAAGTGAAATCGAAGTTCAAGCGAAGCCCTAGAGGATGTCAGATCGAAGCCTGCCTCACGGAGCTGAGGGACTTCGAACAGAGAGAAGGGGTTTGCCAGAAACAGCCAGAAAAGGAACTTTAGCCCTGTCAACTCGATCAAAAAGCTATGCAGGAAAAAAGCAAGCCTAGAGTACTAGTGTACTGTTGCTACAGAGAAGTAGTACTACTTACAAACAGCAAGAACTAGTACTACTCGGTGAAGAACCGAAGCAACAGAGACTCAGTTCTTAGGAATATAAGTTGTTGCGCATCAAAAAAGACCATAAAAACACTGCAAACCGAATGACAAGAGGAGGGAAGAGAATCTCATAGATTCAAGAAGAACAAATGGAATGCAGGAATTAAATCACAGGGAGCAAGAGCCTGGCGGCGCACAACAGGAGAGAGAACGCAGGAGACAAAATGACCCAATAGATTAAAAAGTGAATTCTAGAAGGGGTAGTCTAACCCTAGGGATTGAGGCCCTATTTATAGGCTGCCAATGACCTAGAATATTCCACTAGCCCCTTAGGGTTTTTACAGACTCTAAAATAAAGGAAATGACTCAACTGCCCTTAGGAATTTTTACAGACTCAACTAACTGACTGTGGGCCTAGAGATACAGATGACTTATCCGGAAGCTAAGCTTTCGTAGCGACTACGGCTTCTCTTCTGGACAGTCCGATACAGAATCAACGGTTGTCAGTTTTGCGCTGAAACTGACAAAGCCTCCACCGACTTTGCACCAAGTAGCCGGATTGGGCCAGCCTGATTCCGCAGCTCTCTCAGCCGGGCAATCACTCACCGCCCGTGTACCTGAGTCAACCCTGGTCAACAGCCCAGTGGGTCTTCTGCTGCTCCTAGCCCATGTACCCAGATTGGGCCAGCCCGACTTCGTAGCCTCCTCTGCCCGACAGTCGCTTGCTGCCCGTGTACCTGAGTCACACGCGGCCCATGAAACAGCAGATCTTCACTCTTCTCAGTCCTCTTTGACTATCGTTGACAATGACTCATCACATCTAGAGCCATGAGGCCCACGCTATTCAGCATGGCTCCTCAATCTCCCCCTTGATGAATGCATTGTCAACACTTCACTTCTTCAGCTCTTCAGTACCTGCAAACAACTGTGGAAACACGAAAACAAAGCACAAGAAAAACAAAGAAGAAAAATAGAGTAAAAGATTAACCCAAATGACCAAAAGCCGAGCAAAAGCAAGAAGCGGTCATTATGGTTAACCAAAGATAAAAGCTCAGAATGAGTGCGATCTCAGAAACATCAACAAGGATATCAAAAGAGTAAGTGAGACAAAAACTCCCCCTCGAACTCTTATCCCAAAATTTCTCCCCCTTGTTGACAAGTGAACTCATCAAGCACTCAAAAGAGACACAGACTCCCCCTCAAACACAACTCCCCCTCAAAATATGCAATGAATGCAACTGGGGTGCATGAGGAGTGAATAAAGCACGCTTCTTAGATATGATTGACTGCAATTACAACATCTAATAGATACAGCAAAAGACATACTGTTAACGATACATGGCATGATCAGTGCAACAGATGATATCTAAAGAAAGTCATTAGCACGCATGTTCAATTTTGCAAACAAAAGCATCACCATATTTTCCAGTTAACAAGCAAGGTAAAGCATGAGATTTAAAAGCTAACTGATATCTACCAAGATAAGCCTTGTCCAAAACGAAGTGCTTTAGCAAACTTGTTATCATTTCAATTTTCAGGCCTTTTCTTTTCTCTTTTTCATTTATGCCAGGGGTTATTTACATGTCAAACCTTATGCTGACCGACCAACTCAAGCCTAGGCCAGATATGGACCATCAGAAGCTTAAGACATTGGTCTTGGCATACACTACATTATCCTAGTTCATACCAAAGTGCTATGGTACGCAGTCCAGAACAATGCAATGCGACAAAGCAAACCCACCTGGTTCTTTGCAAGTAATGCATAAAGAGGCATGGAATTTTCATTTTTCATCATTTTTCATCATTTTTATAGCACATTTTCATGTTTTAAAGCAGAAAGATGTCCAAGTTGCATATCGGCATCTATGTGAGGAACGAGCTACAAGGTATGTAAACAGATAACAAAAACACTCAGCCTACACATGCTAGTTACCAGAAGCAAGAACATTCAGCCTACGCATGCTAGTTACCAGAAGCAATGGTGATCATTTTTCCAGTTTAAAGCATAAAAGCCATGCATATGACAGATATCAGACATATCAAGTGAACTGAACCAAAGCATGATCATTGACAAGTAATCAAAAGCATGTACCAGCTAGAATAAGTAAAGCAGTTCAATCATATAACAGAAGCAGCTCAAAAGAGTGATATGTGAATATGTATGATATGAACACACACAAAAAGACTCAAGAAAAGAGTAAAGAAGAAAGAAAACTGAAGCAAAATATCCTAGAAAGGATACACAACACCCAAATCCCCTCGTAAACGCTCAAAGGTAGACAGATCTAGGGGTTTGGTGAAAATATCAGCCAACTGATGATGGGTATCAACATGAACAAGGTCAATGACACCTTTCTCATATTGATCCCTCAGAAAGTGAAAGCGCACATCAATGTGTTTGGTTTTTGAATGGAGACACGGGTTTTTCCCTACACTAATAGCACTGGTGCTGTCGCAAAACAATGGAACCCTGGTAGGAAAGAATAACCCAAAATCTCGCAGGGTGGAAATCATCCAAACTAACTGTGAGCAGCAGTTAGCAGCAGCTACATACTCAACCTCAGTGGTCGAAAGAGCAACTCCAGATTGCTTTCGAGAAGACCAAGAAACAAGGGAAGAACCAAGAAACTGGCAAGTACCAGAAGTCGACTTGCGATCCAACCGGCACCCACTAAAGATTGCATCCGAAAAGCTAGATAAATCGAGAGATGATGAAGCTGAATAGAAAAGACCGAGATCGAGCGCATAGGTAAGATACCTGAAGATGTGCTTGACAGCCTGTCGATGAGACACGCGCGGTGAAGACTGAAAACGCGCGCAAAGTCCCACGGCGAACTGAATGTCCGGTCTTGTCGCCGTTAAGTACAATAGTGAACCAATCATCCCTCGAAACTCCCTCTCGTTGACCTTGACGCCGCTCTTGTCCTTGTCCAGACCCCCAGATGTGCCCATCGGGGTTATCTGGGGCTTCAACTCCCCACCAAAGTCAAATTTCTTAAGCATGTCACGAGTGTACTTACCTTGGTGGATGAAGGTGCCGTCCTTGGTCTGCTTGATCTGGAGCCCTAAGAAATACTTGAGCTCACCCATGAGGCTCATCTCAAACTCGTTGTGCATCTTCCCTTGACCACTGTTCCCGAATGTGATGTACTCTTTGGAGCTCGGGGGAGTGAGACTGGAGAACCATCTGCGATGTCCCGTCATGTGACGAGAACATCCTGAGTCCATGATCCAAACGTCCTCCAGTCCCCGATCCTGCACAATCAGTGGCTGTAAGTGGGAGCAAATGGTCCGACACCAGGTTTAGAAAAAGAGCTAAACCAGTGTCGAGCCATCTGCTCAAAACACGGAAAGTAGAAATCATCATGAGATTTCGGACCAAAACGTGGCTCAAAGCGCGGTCCTCGGTTCTGCCTAAAGCCTCGGCCACGAGGTCCGGGACCGTAGCCAACACGGACTAGATCTCTGCCGAAACGAACACCACCATCTGGAGCACGGGCATGAAAGTCGTCTCCCCTACCACCACCTACACGACGCGGCCTGGCCTCCAGCCTCTCCCCGCGTCGAGGAACAAGCAGCCTACCACCCTGCTGGTAGAACTGCTCCTGACCACCACAAGCTCTCTCTGCTCTCTCAACCCACTTCCTCCTGAAGCAAAACTCCGCAAGATGCCCGTCTTTCTGACAGTACTCACAATGATAGGTGGGCTTCTTGGGATGTGGTTGAGGCTTGGGATTCTTGGGCTTGGTGGTGTTAGGTGTAGTCTTCTTGGGTTGAGAGGGTCCAGGAAGAGAGTCTAGAGAAGAGTGGAGGTGTTTGGGCTTTGGAACCCAGATAGGCTTCTTGGGTGGAGCTTTGGGTGGTTCATGAATCACTCCATCCTTGGGCTGACAAGCCTGAGAGGACTCAGTGGAGTGAGTCTTAGGGTATCTCTTCTCAGGAGTCATTTTACTTCACTCCACTGCCCGGCTAATGGCACTCTCAAAGTTAGCCTTGGTGTAGGTGTAACCTACTCCAAACCCATCCTGCCTCTTGAACTGCTGGATCATCATGCCGAGTTGGGGCTCTCTGGCACTGATCCAACTCAGGATAGAACGGAGGTAAAAGTTCTCATTCTGAGAATCAGCTAGCTCCTCTCTCATGGAATCTAGAACCTCCACCTGAGACAAGCAGGTCTCACACTCACTCTCTACTTGGACAGACTTTTCGGCTTTCAGCTTGATCAATTCCATTCTAAGAGACAAACAGTTCTCACAGATAGTGGGTGGAACTGATAGTGTCTCAAGCTCTAGCCTAGTCTGCGCAAGCTCAGCTCTCAACCTCTCCAAATTACCCAAATGCTCATCGCCCTCGGATTTCAGCTCAGCTAAGGCAGCTAGATGAGATGGGCAATCAACACAGGGTGCGACGACAGTGGCTTAAGCATCTTTCAGCTCCAGCTGAGCGCTTTCAAGCTCAGTGGCCAAAGTGTCCCTCTCATCAACCCTTTCTGTGTACTTGGACTTCAGAGTCGACAAGTCACACAGAAGCACCTCACATTTCAAGCACTCACTGCTATCACCCAAGCAGGGGGAGGAAGATAGACTCTCAATTCTGCCGTTGGCCACGGCAAGCTCACTCTCTAACTCATCTATCCTCTTCTTGGCCCCCCTAAGCACTTTTTCCTGATACTTTAACTCCTGACGATTGCTCTCAAGTAAATCAACAATTTCACGCTCATAAGATGATACCTTTTCGTTGTCGTCGTCAGAGTCATCGGAGGAGCTCTTTTCTTCCTTATCCCCAAGAGCCATTGAGCAGAAGCTCTTGCGGGATCTTCGGCGCTGGTGTGAGTGGCTCATCGGTCTGTCCCCGAAAGCCATGAAGCAGAGGCCCGCCGGATCGTCCTTGTCCTTCCCCTTCCTGATGACGATCTCCTCGTCGCTTGAGCTTGCTGAAGAAGAAGACATGGACTGCTTGGAGTAGCTCTTCTCCATCTCCCATGTACCCGGATTGGGCCAGCCCGACTTCACAGCCTCCTCTACCCGACAGTCGCTTGCTGCCCGTGTACCTGAGTCACACGCGGCCCATGAAACAGCAGATCTTCACTCTTCTCAGTCCTCTTTGACTATCGTTGACAATGACTCATCACATCTAGAGCCATGAGGCCCACGCTATTCAGCATGGCTCCTCAATAGTGTCCAAGGTATCGGCACAACTGCTATAGGTTAAAAATGAGTCGTAGAGATTTGGGTTCCATTATATGATCCTCGTTATTCTCATCCCTGGAATTCTGTTGGTGATAGAGTTTTGGTTAAGTGTGTATGCTGGTGGGTTCCGGGTGCAAGCTAGGGCATTGGTCGGTAGCACCCGGGGCACTGTAAGGACCTGTCTGCGGGATCCATTGTAATACACTTCCATACTAACCACAAGTCTAATGGGTAAGTCCTAACTAAGGTATGAAGTGTTCCAACTCAAGGCACCACTTGGAGATGGGTCAAGCAACACCTGTGGGTGGCTTGTACCGACGCGGCGCAAAAGGGGGTGCGACGTTAGCCCGAAGTGGCCGGGCGCGCCGGCGAAACCTAGAGCGGGTGTTATCGGCTTGGAGCATTTCATGCTGAGGTTTTTGCACGAGTTCCCATGGTATGGGTCATCTCGTTACACTTTGGTGTATGGGATTCATCCGGGAGCTCCGGATGATGGTGACCTTCCTCGAGTTCACCTTCAAGCCCGAGTTCCATGGCGTCTACATGGAGGAGTTCACGGGACCTTGTGACATTTCCGTCATGATTCACGGGTCCGGCGACCACCTGTCGTTCTTCACGGCAGCACTCAGAGGCCCGACCTTCAACGTCGCGTGCTAGTGTGCCGCCCTCCAGGCCCTCATGAAGCTGAGGATGATCTACGATGATTGTCTTCAGGACTCATCATTCCGGCTAGTACCGATACGTACTCCCGGCGCCCACTGCAACATCTACGTCGGGTTCCTCTCCGACCGCCATCCGGTCATGGCCCGACAGACCCGTCTTCTCTAGGTCATGGATGATCTCCACACTAAGGTCGTGCTCTACGCCGAGGAGCACCACGAGGTAGTCGAGTTCCTTCGTCAGGAGACGAAGGGCTTGATCCAACAGAATGGCGAGCTGCAGCGCAAGATCATCTAGCTGCAGAAGGACATCACAGAGATGCTTCCCCTTGTCCCAAGGAGGAAGAAGCCCATCCGTGAGCCAGCCCCTCGCCCCAAAAGGATCACGCCACCACTAGCACCCGTCGGACCATCTAGCTCCAGTGTCACTGCACCACGCCCCGCCATCATCGCCGACCCCATCATCGAGAACTTTGTCGAGCCCACCGTCCCTCGGGATGCTCGTGGTTCCGAGAACACGGAGACTGCCTCGGGCAACGAGTAGACTCCCTTAGGCGATAGTTCTCGTTGGATGTTTTATGATTGCTTGATGATTGTGGTACCACCTACAACAGCTTGTGTTGTGGGTGGCATAAAAATAAGAACTTAAATGTAACAAAAAATTTAGTACCACTTTTATATAATTCCCCTTGAGATAATTTGGAGTAAAATTCTTTTTTCTCTTATGATTGAAAATATTATTGTTCTCAGAAGATGGCCGACAACTAGAACACTGGTTCAAACAGCGGAGAAGGGGCATCCAACGGCCTGCCTAGAAGTGTTGTACCCAACTGGGGTGCAACGGGCCAACGCCAAACTGGACCACCATCTGCCAACCATCCCACCTTGGCGGAAATGATGGCAAACCAGAACCAGTTGATCACCACCCTCCTAACACAAATGCAGCGCCAACAGGCTTAGTTGGACCATCTGCAGCAGCAAAATGTGGAGTCAGTCCCTCGTCCAACAGCCCCCACTCCCGCGCCTTAGCTCTCAGAGTTCTTGCGTGTGAGACCCCCCATCTTCTCAAGCACGACAAACCCCATGGAGGCCAGCGATTGGCTCCAGACCATCGGGAAGAAGTTGGACCTCCTCCCGTGCTCCGACTGGGAGCGAGTGGCGTTCGCCACTCACTAGCTCTAGGGACCCGCCGCGGAATGGTGGGACAACTACCGTGAGTCCCAGCCGGAGGATCAAAAGGTGACTTGGGCGGAGTTCACCATCGCCTTCCGTGTGGATCACGTCCCCGCCGGAGTTGTCGCCGTCAAGCAGCAGGAGTTCCGGGACCTGCAGCAAGGGAGCCGGACCGTCATGGAATACCTCCATGAGTTCAACCGTCTGGCCCACTACGTGCTAGAGGAAGTGCGGACCGATGCTCTCCACCAAGCCAAGATCCTTCGGGGACTAAAGGATGAGCTCTCCATATAGCTCATCGTTGCAGACTACGCCGACTTCCAATGGTTGGTGAACAAGGCTCTCATCCAAGAGACTGAATAGAACAAGCTGGACCTCAAGAAAAGGAAGATGATCGCCTTCAAGCATCACCAAGGGAACACCTAGAGGCCCCGCTTCGTCCCTCCACCACCAGCGCCCGCCTACCCCATCCTCGACCCGTCTATAGGTTGTCGCATGCCGCCAGTGGCTCTAATGTCGGGAACCCTCGCCTCGCTCCACCAGCTTCGGCCGCTCAACCAGCACCCGCCACCAAAGCCCCGATGCTGAGGGACCGCAACGGCAAGACGATCATCTGTTTCAACTGCCGGAAGGAAGGGAACTACTCCCACCAGTGTCCTCACCCCAAGCAGCCCCAAGGCGCGACACCCAACCAGGCGGTTCACGCCCGCGTCAACCACATCAGCGCCGAAGAGGCTCGGGAGGCCCCCGAAGTCGTGCTCGGCATGTTCACATAAATTCCATACCCAGAATAGTGTTGTTTGATTCTGTGGCAACACATTCTTTCATATCAGAAGGTTTTGTGAGAACAAACAATTTGGAAGTACTCCCTCTGCCCATCCCCATGATGATCGCCACCCCCGGCAAGAGGACCCTAGCTAATATGTTCAGCCCAAGGGTAAGGATAGAAATCCAAGGGGTGTTATTTTGGGTCGAGCCAGTTCTTATCGAGTGCTCGGGACTCGACCTCATCCTAGGGATGGTTTGGTTGATGAAGCACAAGGGAGTAATAGATTGCGCTAGTAAGTCCGTCACTGTGACCAGTTCCGGAGATGAAGCCATCACCTTTAAGATGACTACTCGTGGTCCTAGCGGAGTATCTCTTCACTCGCTGGCCCTTGAGGAAGTGCCCGTAATCCGTGAATACATGGACGTATTCCCAGAAGACCTGCCAGGGATGCCTCCCAAGAGGGACATCGAATTCAGAATCGAGCTTGTCCTCGGGACCACCCCAATCTCCAAGTGCCCATACCGAATGGCCGCCAATGAGCTAGCCAAAGTCAAGAGCAATATTGAGGACTTGGAACAGAAAGGTTACATCCTACCGAGTACCTCACCTTGGGTTGCATCGGTCATCTTCGCCATGAAGAAAGACAAGACCAAAAGAATGTGTGTGTACTATAGAGCCTTGAACAAGGTGACCATCAAGAATAAGTACCCGCTGCCTCGAATCGATGACCTATTCGACCAGCTAAAGGGATCCTCAATGTTCTCCAAGATCGACCTCAGGTCAGGCTACCACCAGTTGAGGATTAGGGAAGAAGACATCCCCAAGACTGCCTTCACATCCCGTTACGGATTATACGAGTATACCGTGATGTTGTTCGGACTCACGAATGCACTGGCTTCTTCATGAACATGATGAACAATGTATTCATGGAGTTCTTGGACAAGTTCATTGTGGTATTCATTGACGACATCCTCGTCTACTCCAAGACCAAGGAAGAGCATGAAGCCCACCTCCGTCTGACCCTAGGAAAGTTGAGTGAGCAGCAATTGTACGCCAAATACAACAAGTGTGAGTTTTGGTCGTCCGAGGTGAAGTTTCTCGGCCATGTCATATCTGCTGGAGGAATAGCAGTGGACCCAACCACCGTGGAAGAAGTGACCAATTGGTTACAGCCTACGAACGTGAACGAGATCCGGAGTTTTCTAGGATTGGCCAGATATTATCGCAGGTTCATCGAGAACTTTTCGAAGATAGCCAAGCCCATGACCAGACTGCTGCATAAGGAAGTGAAGTTCGAATGGACTCCAGATTGTGAAAAATTCTTTCAGACCCTCAAGAACAAGCTCGTGTCAGCCCCAATTCTAACCCTGCCAAACATCCGGAAGGACTTCCACGTCTACTGTGATGCCTCTCGCCAAGGGTTGGGATGTGTTTTGATGCAAGATGGGAAGGTGATATCCTATGCCTCTCGTCAGCTGAGGCCTCATGAGTTAAATTACCCGACCCACGACCTAGAATTGGAAGTTGTGGTTCACGCCTTGAAGATATGGAGACATTATCTTGTGGGTAATCGGTGTGAAGTCTTCACCGACCACAAAAGCCTTAAGTACATATTCACCCAACCGAACTTGAACCTCAGACAAAGAAGGTGGTTGGAGTTGATCAAGGATTATGACTTACGCATCCACTATCATCCAGGCACGACAAACGTAGTGGCAGATGCCCTAAGCTGGAAGGGGTACTATAATGCCATCATGGTGCAAGACCAAGCATCATTGTTATACAAGCAGATGGAAAGGTTGAATTTAGGGATCACCACCATGGCGTACCTCGCGGCCCTAGAAGCCAGGACTGTCTTAATGGACTAGATCTGTGAGACGCAAAAGGAATACCCTGATATCTTAGAGATCCAGAAGAATATGAGGAAGAGTAAAGCCCCAGGGTTCTCTGAAGACGAGAACGGTATCGTTTGGTTTGGAAACCGGATATGTGTGCTCGACAAGCTAGAGTTGAAGGCCCTCATCCTTCAAGAAGCCCATGAGACTCTATACTCCATACATCCTGGGAGTACAAATATGTAACAAGACCTGAAGGAGAAATATTGGTTGGTCAGCATGAAGAGGGAAATAGCTGAGTATGTGGCCAAGTGCGACACATGCCGGCGAGTCAAGGTAGAACACCAGAGGCCTGCCGGACTTTTGCAACCCCTCAAGGTCCCCGAATGGAAGTGGGAAGAAGTAGGGATGGACTGCATCACAGGATTGCCAAGGACCCAAGCTGGTCATGACTCTATCTGAGTGATCATCGATCGACTCACCAAGGTGGCTCATTTCATCCCCGTCAAGACGACATACAATGTCGCTAGATTGGCTGAGTTATACATGACCCGGATCATGTGCCTACACGGAGTTCCTAAGAAGATCGTATCCGATTGAGGGAGTCAGTTCACCTCCAAGTTTTGGAAGAATCTTCAAGAAGAGCTCGGCACCCGGCTGAACTTCAGTACCGCCTATCATCCATAGACCGATGGACAGACCGAAAGGGTGAACCAAGTGTTGGAAGATATGCTTAGAGCCTGCGCTCTAGACTTTGGCGGAATGTGGGATAAGAACTTGCCTTATGCGGAGTTCTCCTACAACAACAACTATCAAGTTAGTCTGCAGATGTCCCCGTTTGAGGCACTTTACGGGCGTAAGTGCAGAATGTCGTTACTCTGGGATCAGACCGAAGAGTCGCAACTATTCGGGACAGATATTTTGCGAGAAGCAGAAGACAGGGTTAAGGTCATTAGGGACAGGTTAAAGATAGCCCAGTCTAGACAAAAGAGCTATGTCGATAACCGTCAAAGAGATATGACCTTTGAGGAGGGCGATTACGTCTACCTCCGAGTCACTCCCCTCTGAGGTATCCAAAGGTTCAACATGAGAGGGAAGTTAGCCCCCCGTTATGTCGGACCCTTTCAGATCCTCCACCGGCAAGGAGAGGTTGCATATCAGTTGGAGCTACCACCATCTTTAGCAGGAGTCCATGATGTGTTCCACGTCTCTCAGCTGAAGAAATGTCTCCGTGTGCCCACCGAACAGGCCGACCTCTAGTAGCTCAACGTCCAAGAAGACTTAACCTACATCGAGAAAACCGTCCAGATTCTGGAAGTCAAGGAAAGAGTAACTAGAAGCTGTGTGGTTCGCTTCTGTAAGGTTCAGTGGGACAATCACCCCGTCGAAGAAGCCACATGGGAAAAAGAGGATGAGCTAAATACCTAGTACCCCGAGCTATTCGAGGAGCTTTCCGAATCTCGAGGATGAGATTCTTTGTAAGGGGGATAGGTTTGTAACACCCCAAATTTCCGATGAAATAAAAATACAATTTATTTATATTTTTCTGAAAAAAAAATATTATTCTTGAATTTTCTTTAAGGCTATATTTACTCAAATAAACTAAGGCCTAGAGAAAATGTCCAAAACTTGAGCCTAAGAAAATTTGTATGTGATCCCAAGGCCAAGACCTATTTTTGAGAATTTTACAAATTTTTATCACCCTTGGAAGCAACCCAAATATTTTAAATAAATTTCAGTAATTATTTTTATTCGAAAACAGATATAAACAGTAACGGGCCCCTTTCCCCTTTTCCCCCTCAATAGACCGGCCCAGCCCACTCCCTCCCCGTGCCCCTCACTGACAAACAAGCCCCGCTAGTCAGCGACCCCCTTCCTTCGCACGCGCGCCCGGAGCACCGGTCCCACCTATCGGCGTCGTCTACCTCTCTCTCAGCACCCGCACGCGCCCACTAACCGCCATGGCCCACATGTCGGATCCATCTTCCCCGCGGGATTCGCCCCCAAATCCTCTCGCCGGCCGAAACCCTAAATGCCTGATCCACCACCGTTGTGCCCCTATCCCCGAATTGACACCAGCATTGAATTCCCCGCGATACGCTAACGGTTTCCCCATCACATCGACACGTCATTGTCTCGGGACCATCGCTCGCATGCAAGGAAAGAGCTCACCGGCATTAAAGAGCATTTACTCTCGGCTTCCCCCGATTACGCCCCCTCTGACCCCACTGGCGCCCCTATTTAAACCCTCGGCCACCACCGCGTTCAGCCCTCACGACATTTCGCACTCGAACTGAACCGAACGCCAGTGCTCCCCGTTTTAATGCCACACCGCCGCCCATGCTCCAGCTGCCGCTCGCCGTCGCCGGAGTCCTCCTCCGCCCTCGGTGACGGCACCATCGTGGCCGCCGACGCCACCCCGACCTCGGCCACCACTCCTTCGCCGACGAGACCCACCGGAACCCTACCGCTGACGAGGACCAAAACGACTTCATCGCCCTCGCTTTACGCCGACCCTGCTCCGACGACCCCAAGCCTCGTCGATGGTACCCTCTTGACCGCCATGCTTTACTGGTTCCATTTTAGCCCTTAGGTCCGGCCGCCATCGCTCGCCGTGGCCGCTAGACCGCCGCCGTCGCCGGAGAAGATGACCGGCACGGGTAAAGTACATGTGCCGTGTCGGATTCAATCACGATCGTGCAATCGTGATCGTACGGTGTACATTTGATCGCACGTTCGGTTTAATCTAGTCCATCGGATCGCAGCGAAACGGTATGTTTTAATCTAGATCGTCCATTAGTATTTAAAATCCGCGTTGAATCTGAGCTCTACATCGCGTACCGGTTCAGCGTTTTAATCATGGATGTCCGTGTCCACTTAACGTCCCTGCCTCATCCGTAGCCGCCCGATCACGATCCAATGGCGATCCACGATCCGGCGCACGCGCATAGTGCGCGCGTTCACGGTGGATTCGGTTCACCGTGGACCGGTGACTGTTTTTAGTTTAAAATAAATTCCAGAAATTATTTTAAACTTCAAAAATTCATATCTTGATCATTTTAACTCCAAATTTAACCATTTCAATTTCAGAAAATTTATATTTTTATTCTCTACATGTTTATGCAATAATAACAGTAGGTTTACCTTGGCCATTTTATTTTTACTTAATAAAGTATTTAAAAACACTTTAGGGTAAAATCATAATTCTTTTTGGAAAACCTAGAACTCCATAAAGTATTTTTATTCTCTACATGTTTATTGCATTTCTCGGTGGCTTGTTGAGTACTTTTGTACTCATACCCATTGGACAAACTCTTCAGAGGATGCATACTATGAGGAGGATGGTCTGGAGTAGCGACCCAGTTGAGATAACGATCCTGAAGAGGACGTTCGTCATGCAGATTATTTTCATAGTTTCTTTTGATTTTACACTTGTGTAAAAATGTGGTCTGTGAACCACGACTGTTTGATTGTATGTATGTTGTCACATAATGAACCTCTTGTTATTATTGTTTTTTTATGGAAAATCAATAATGTTCCGATTTGGTAAAATCGGGGCATCACAGGGGGCCCATAGAGGTACGATGCGGTGGTGATATCAGTACGTATACAACGCAACCGAATATCCGCGGATGGGAAATACTTGGTTTATTTCCACGTACTAATTGCAACAGGGATGTTACATGATATGCAGTTGGTCTAATTTATATTAAATCTACGGCGTGTAAGACCGCATGACCCCAACAAGAGGTTGGTAATTTGCAATTATGTAAAAGTGGTCTAGCAATTAATTTTATTCTCTTGATTAGAGATTCAGCAAGCCCATTTTGGGTATGAACATAAGGTACCGAGTGTTCTAGATTAATACCTAGAGCCATACAATAATCGTTAAATGCATGTGAGCTGAATTCAACGGCATTATCCATCCTGATGGATTTTATCCTATGTTCAGGATGGCTAGCTCTTAATTTGATAATTTGAGCCATTAATTTAGTAAATGCATGGTTCCTTGTAGATAAGAGACATACATGGGACCATCATGTAGATGCATCTATAAGCACCATAAAGTACCTAAATGATTTGAATAATGGTTGTATAGGAAAGCAAATGTCTCCTTGAATGCGTTCAAGGAAACTGATTTGTTCATTTTTAATTTTAAGATATGAGGGTCTTAAGATTAATTTTCTCGTGGCACATGCAGTGCATGTAAAATTTGATGACCTCGGGAATCTTGCAAGATTAATATTGTGACGTATAGAATTGCTAATAATTTTTTTCATCATCCCTATTCCAAGGTGACCAGGGCGATTATGCTAAGTCTTGAATTTATCAAGATTTTAAAAAAATATTTTAAACGCAACATGTGATATGGGTTTTATGTATGTGTAGTATAAACCAAATGAAAAGGAAGAAAATTTCTCAAGTATTTCTTTGTTTAATCCGTTGGATTTAGTGAGAAATAAGTATTCTACATTATTTTCAGTTTGAGTTTCAATATGGTAGTCATTAAGACGGATGTCTTTATAACTGAGCAATGTACAGGTTGAATCAGGATACAAGGGTGCATCTTCAATTATTAATTTAGTACCCATCGGGAGCGTAATCGTGGCTCGACCTGAGCCCACAATTAATGCATCGCATCCAGCGATAGTCATGATATTTCCATTTCTTATGAAGATTTTGGAAATATTTAAGCTCTCGTAGAATTGTGTTAGTGGAGCCACTATCCACTAAACAAATTTCCTCGTCTTCCATCTGTTTAAAATCCCATAAAATTCTATATATAAATGAGAGATAAAAGAGATATAATATTTATATATATTCATATGGTGTTCATTATTACATGTCAAATATATATCACAATATATTTATACAATATTTATAGTTCTAATTGGCTATTACATATGAAATATGTATGAAATTTATTTGAGATCCCCGTATATATCTTCAGTGTGATATTCGACTATCATATTGTCGATGTTGGATGGGTCTTGCTCCTTCGTATGAACTTCATTTTGATGGACGCTTTGAGAAGATCACGCGGGTAAGTCGTTGACTTGTTGTTCATTGAAGTGTGTCTCAAATTTATTCCTACGAACTTGCTTATCCTTGTCAAACTTTAGATAAAATTCTGCCAAATGCTTTAGGATCCTACATTTATTTGTACGATGGTTCATACATCCACACCTTTGACGAATTTCAGATTTGTCTATAGGACTATCCTTAAATGGACTTTTACCTTTGTTTGTCTTATACCAATGCTTTTTATTCTGAAACTTTGACTTTCCTTTAAAGTTTTTATTCTGTTTGTTGCCATGAAATTTAGTAAGTTGAGAATTAAAATGTACTTCGGGAAGAGGTGCAGCACCCGTTAGGCCATTCCGATGATTTTTCATCAAAAGTTCATCACGCTTCTCTGCCTGAAGTAATGTGTATATTAACTCATAGTACTTTGTATATTTTTGTTGGCGATATTGTTGTTGCAATACCCGGAACGTTGGATGGAAAGTATATAAAGTTTTCTCGATCATTGCTTCCTCAGAAACAGGTTGATCACAAAATTTCAATTTAGAGCAGATTTTATGTACAGCGGAATTATAATCTTCTACTGATTTGAAATCTTGAAAACGAATTAGTGACAATTCGCGTTGAGCTTCGGGTAGTATGACATTTTTCTACTGCTCGTATCGATCTTTAAGTGATTTCCACAGAGTAAGAGGATCTTCCTCCATCACATATTCCATTTTAAACTGGGTGGAGGTGATGTCGCAGAAAATAAAGTGTGGCATATTTGTTGTAATTTGGGATCTCTGGTGCATTTGGTACTAGATCCATAATAGTATTAATACATCGACGGGCTGTTAAATTTATTTTAACATCTTATGCCCAGGTCAAGTAATTGCTACCATCTAATGCAAGTTCGGGGAATTCTTTCTTTGATATATCAGTCATGTCCTACATGTATGGACATATTTTAATTTACTAAGAGAGTAAATATATATATAAATGTTGTAAAAATAAAAAAATATTAATTATGAAATTCATTATGCATGACACATAATGTAGATGACTTAAAATATAGGCAATGATGTACCATTAATATGTTGTGCAATATTCCTGATCGATTATTTTAATGTATGAACAACATATAGTTTATTTTTATTTTATAAAACAAGTTGGTATTTCAATATTCCAAACATGAGCGGAGCAAACAAGGCGAGCAGCCATTATTGCGGGTGGAGTTGGATGAGAGCACCAGGCAACCGGAGCGGGCGAAGAAGGCATCTCTGTGTGCTGCGCCCAGGCGGGGCGCACGGCGTGGAGGCGCCCGGGCGGCACGGCGCGGGGGCCCTCGGGTGGCGCGGCGCAGAAGGAGCCGTGGCCGGCATGATGGGGTCAGGCCGTGGCCGGTGCGGCGGTGCCAGGCCGGGGCGACGCGGAGGGGCCATGGCCGGCGCGGCGAGGCCAAGCCGAACGCTAAGCGGCGGCTGGGCGCGGATAGGCCGAGCGCCGAGCGGTGGCTGGGCACGGCCAGGCCGGTGTGACGCCGGTGCAGGAACGATGCCGGGGCACCATGCGGGGATGGAGAAAGAAGATGAAGCCATTAGTACCAAGAAAAGTGAAAACTGCAGCCTTTTATCTTGCCTTTTTCTTGGGAAATGATAGGCCTATGGAGTATGGACTCACGGTAGGACTCATGCTAATAACGTGTTAAAGTAGAAAAGTGCACAGTGTTTGCAGTGAAAATTAAATCTTTATTAATATATACAGTGTATGGTACATCTTCTATTTATAGAAGAATAAGAGATGTCCACTTATCAACTAATAGAGTAATAGGCATGTCCTTTTGTCAATTGGACAGAACAATGAAACACGCAACCTTTTGTCCATTGGACAGAACAATGACGCGACGCAACTTTTTGTCCATTGGGCGCCAGTGCACCCTTTTATCCGACAAGAGATCTTTTACGACCCTCAAAAAATTCAAGATGCGTGCTAAGAGTGCGTTTCTCGTCATTAGCAGCGGAGGTAATTTTGATATGAAAATAAAGACATTTAATTTATAAAAGAAATAAATACATTTAATTTATAAACAGATGATATAAATAAAATCTTCTTGGAATATAATTAAAAGGTAGAAAGTTAAAACCCAGTTTGGGAACACAGTTTTTTGTAATTTTGAAAGCAATATTGTGGTATTAAGCAATACTACAACATTATATACTGAAAGGTATTTAACAACTCCATTGACAACTCTATCTGAAATCTCTGTAAAGTAAACTACAGAATACTGTACTCAATCAATCTACAGTGTTGAAAACTTTGATACGAAATAGTTCAATCAATCTACAGTATTAAAAACTTTAATACAAAATACTTTTTCTAAAAAAAGAGTATTTCTAAAAAAAGTGGTATTATCGTGAATGAAACATCGAAGGGATCGCAAGTTCGTAACTGTCGACCAGCAAGTACGGAAATGCAGTTAACCAGCCAATTTTTATTTCTCTGGCTGGTCACAAATCTGACAAGATCAAAAATAGATGTCAAATTGTATTGTAGATCACATTTTTTATAGAAGTGACATCAACCTGAAGACCCAAGAACGTTATCGAGCCAAAAGATAATAGGTACGAGTAAAGTGCTTTAAAACAAGACCCAAAGAGCACGGTCAACAAAACCCAGCTTCTAGTCTAACCCCCGACTCAATTACCGAAAAAAAAACTGGTTACCGCAGTTGTGGGGGCACAAAATCATCGCATCTTCATGCAAAGCAAGACCGGAGCTCTGAGTGCCGGTCACAAAGAATGCTACTTGTTTGTAAAGCAATTATGTACGGCAAATCAAGATGTACTCAGAAAAGACCTAATGGCTCAACGCGGAGCCACATAAAACTACGTTGTTCATCTCTACAAGGATCATAAAAAAGAAAAGTAGGTGGAATTTGTGAGGAAGAAAGGCGAACAAAACAAATACAAAGGGAATAATTTCCTGTCATAATACAAATTGCTGCGGCTTGATGTTTTGAGTCACCACTGCAGCACCCAAGCCAAGCATCAGCCAATTAGAGATAAGTGAGAACACAATGGATCCTTCCAGCGCTGTAGGTATACACTTGAATCATGTTGCAGCAAAGCAGCTCGCAATAGCCAAAGCGCCATGGGCAAAAGTAGTAAGAATAACACACAGGAGATTCGACGAGGAAAATAGCTGCAACCAGGGAACTTCACCTAGCTGTCAAACATTTGCTGCAGAGATTGTCACAACTTTTACATCACAGGAAATAGTCAGGTGTTCGACGAGTTACATCTGGCTCTCCCCTTCTTGGGGCCGGCTCAAACTGCAGAATGAAACAACATATAGCTCATACGGTGCCACAGAAAATAAGAGTGGATCAGGTCACAAAGCCATAAACAAAAAGGAAACCCAAGCTGCAAAAGCCGTACATGGCTCAAACTCATGACATATAGACTGTATAGACCAAAAATTACATTGTATGAAGCTCAGGAAATATCAAGACAAATAAAGTGAGGAAGAAATTATCCAATTGATGTCGCCAGAGCCATTTGTTCAGCACTTTAGTTAGATTTCATGTCAATTGTCAAAATTCACCACTGGCCTATTTGTGAAATGCTTTCTATGAATCAAATACTTCAGCATTGATCCAAATAAAGTGATTCTTACATGTTAAAGAAATATGTGCCTTGGAAAATTATTTACTGATTCTGTGATCCATGCCAATGTCCTCAGTGTTAATCATGCATTCATGTTTCATTAGTTAAATTTTAGCGTCACTTGAGGTCCATGACTGGACATGTTTTTTCAATAGTCTTAGGGTGCGTTTGGTTCTGCTGTGAGCTGTGAAAAAGCTGTTGTGATTTGTCTGCTGTGAAAAAGCTGTTGTGAGCTGCCTGCTGTGAAAAAGCTAAAAGTCGTTTGGTTGAAACTGCTGTGAAAAAACTGTTGTGAGCTGACTGTTTTTTATAACTTACGTAATTTTCATCATTATAATATTCTATACATATATATAAATAAGAAACACTCAACATTGATGCAACTAAATAACTAAAAATATATTAGATAAATAAAAAGTGCATAGTTAATCTTATAAAGTAACCGACAACCACATATTATCTCATGAAATTTTGCAATGCAATACAAACCATAATAATATTAAATCAATTAAGACACCTTGAATTCATACTATTTATTCTGAACTAAAAATCAGAAAAGCAAAAGCAAAAAAGCAGGGTCCAGGCTGCTTCCAAATTTGTAGTAGAAAAAAGCTGCTTTTTCACAGCAGAAGCAGTTTTGATAAACCCGTTTGGTTCAGCTTCTGCTTTTTCACAGCAGAAGCAGATTTCAAAAGCAGAACCAAACGCACCCTTAATTTGTTTGTGAAAAAGTTGTAGGGATATCTTGAACACAAGAATGAATGCTATGACTATTACCTGGATGAAAGTATGCTCCCTGCAATCATCAACTTCCAAGATCGATGCCATGTTTCCACAGCGATAGCAATAATTAGGTGCACTAAATATGGTAACGACTTTTTGCTCCTGTCCAGTGTAACAACAAGTTAATCAAATATAATATGGAAACCACTGACAAATATTGAGTTCAAGAACAGATTACATGAGCCCAATTGAATCCCTCCATGACCAACTGGTGAGCTCTAGCAATAAGTCTTAGATTATTGGTATGGTTGAACTGCTCTGATATATCCTGAAACAATAGCATTGACAATGTCAATGGACATGAGGTGCATGGCCTAAACAAATAGAGTTTTTTTCCTTGTACAAAATATTACCTGGCCAAAGGTGTAGCCAGCACCTCGAGGAGAAATACCCCAACCACATCGATCATCTGGATCAGACCACAGAAGATCACACATGGGCCCTTCATGAGGAACTTCTTGGACACGATCAAAGTTGCGTATGTTATCGAGTGTCTCTATGGATGGTGATAACCCACCATGCAGGCAAAATATTTCTGACTCAACCTATGAAACAAATGAACAGCTTGTGGGTCAGCTTCACTAGAGAAAGTGGAAATGATGTTGGCATATACAAATGAAAATGTTGAATACACACCAATGCCGTCAAGGGGAAATAGTCAAACAGATCTGTAAAAGTTTTCCACACATTTGCATTCCCATACCTGGAAGAAATACAAAAAAAAAGTGGTTCTTGTAAGTAAGCATTCATCAAAAATAAAATAAAAAAATCATAAACTCTCACATAAACAAGGTCATGGACAAAATACAAACATGAACAAAGTTTATTACATGAAAAAATGTTGGAAAATGGCCTAAATACTTTCTACATATGATTTGTCATTATATTTGATTATCAGCGTAAAATGGCATTTTAGGTTCATCTTAGGTCTTAGTAATAGCAGTTGCCTGTCGTAACAATACACATGCAGTGTAAAGATGTCCTTTTAATGGCAGATGGACCAAGTTGACCCCTGATAAAACACTATGGAAGTAACTTAATTGGTAAAGGATCTCACTATTTTACTGTTGCTATCATTTATCAGAACAAGAATCAACCGAAGATTGTTAAAAACAAATTTACCATAGATACAATACACAAATGAAGGTACTTACTTCCTTAAGCACTCATCATAAAATCCATAAACTTGGGTGATCTGCAAAATGATTTGTAAAATTGACCCAGTTGTCCTTGTGAGCATGTACAAAAGGGTAATAAAGAATGAAAAGATGTAATGAAAAATTTCACATCATATAAAACAAAAAATAAGAAAATGTTAAGAATCTTGTAAGAATACACATACCTGCCGGCTTTCATGGTTTCCTCTCAGAATAGTAATTCGCTGATGATAACGGACCTTTAAGGCCACCAAAAGCTGTTGTGTCAAGGAATATATTAGAAGCAAGAAGTACTAAAGTTACAACCAAATATTGGATGAACAGCAATAAATATTTCTTTGTGGTGCAAGCATGAAGCCATCTTGATGTTTAAAGTACTCTTACCGTGACAGTTTCGACAGAATAATAACCACGATCCACATAATCTCCCATAAACAAGTAGTTTGTATCTGGACACTGGTAAAGACAAGAGAAAGTATCAGGATATTTTGATTTCCATGGATCAAGATATGCACAGAGGGAGATGAACAAGAAAAGTCAAATAGTACATTTCCACCAATTCGGAACAGTTCTGCAAGGTCATGAAACTGTCCATGAATATCACCACATATTGTAACAGGACTCTTTACAGGCTGCAGAAGCATGGGAGCAAAAATGTCAAACTAGCAACAAAAGAACACAGCTCTGAATTTATTATATAGAAGGCATACAACAATCTCAAGGAAGCACCATAGGTTGATAGTTTTACAAAAAGAAAAAGATCTGGCTTCAGTAAAGATTGATATTGCTGCTGTTGTTGTATTGTTTATTTGTATTTTTTACATGTACAATTAATTTTTCTGTTTTTGATTACAAAAAATGATCTTATTCTTTAGATGGATGCTTCTAGTTACAGGAGACTAATGAGATACGACAGTTACACTGCCAACATGAAACATTTATCTTGACAAAGACAAAGCATGTTCATATGCCACATAACTCCATAGTCCGTGATAGCTAAAATTGTCAGTCAAATAATACCATTATGTCATGCAAATGATCCACGAACACAACACTAGCTAAAGTTGAAGTCTTGGAGATTTGGACAGACTAAATTTAGGAAGTTTCCCCAGTAAATCATTATAATAAATGGCAGAAACCATTACAGGTTGATTAATCAGACCAGTTCAGATAACCTTGTTTATTCAAGTTTGCATAACAAAAACATTTGCTGCTTTCACTCAAGTTTTACCACCAAAATGGTGAGCATTAACTTCAATGAAAAAAAAAGGATCCTGGCTGATCCTAACGACCTATACATATAGTAAGTCAAGAAAGACACCATAGAGATGAAAAATGTCATACTTGAACGTTGCTCTCCTCCATCAATATCTCCTTCGCCTTCTCGCAAAGTGCTCTAACCTGTGTGATAAATAATCAGGAATCAGAGTAAATCTGTGATAACATAACTCTAATCAGTAGAAATGTAAATTAGGCAGGAAAGCGAAAATCTGACAGTTTGGAGGACCAATAAGCCCCAAAAAAATCATGCCAACACTCCATTTATTCCGCAATTTCAACCAGCAGCCAAAATTCTGTCATTACCGACGAGCATGCAGAAAACAATGTCCACTGGAGTTTGAGTGCATGCAGACGTATTACGGTAATGTTGCAAAAGCCAGTGAGGAGGGAGGCAAGGCAGCAATTAAATTCTACATCTCACCGCGTCTAACCTGAAACGCAGACCTTGTTGCAAGCCGGAGAGCAAGGCCCCGTGTTACCCAAAATCAAATCATAACCACTCAACAAAATCCGAGCAGACAAAAAACGAAAGATGTAGCTGGGCGCGCAGCCCGAGGCCCGATCCCCACCGGAAGGCTGGCCGGCCGGGCAGCGCCCCACAAATCCAACAGATCTGACGACGCCCGCCCCGAACCGAGAAGACAGAGTGACACAGCGAGACACGAGCGCGGCGGAGGAGAGCGTCCGGTACCTCGGGCTCGGGGAGGGGCTTGCACTGCATGAGCCGCTCGATCTGGTCGTCGAGGCCGCCATGGGGGCTGCTCATCTTCGCCGGGGGCGCGCCCAACCCTAGATCTCGCCGCCACGCGCGCGCGCTCGTGAGGAGGAGGGAGGAAAGGAGAGGTAGAAGGGGAGCAAAAGGTCTCGAAAGAAGGAAGGGACGGTGGATATATAATTGAGATTTGGAGGCTACTGCTTATTAGAGGAGACGAGAGGAGGAGAGGGGCGGCTGCCCACAGGAGACGTGTGGTTGGTTGGCGATTTAAACTGGTCCGCGAAAATGGTTAACTTTACCTAATTTTATCAAAGTCGCTAACTATTACGGTGTAGGCACAGTGTAGGCAACACTTAGATTTTGTAGATAATAAAATATTTGTACATTGTATAGCTATGTATTGCTACGTGTTAATGTTTATGCTTGAGTATTATCCATTTATCCATAATATTGTTTGGCTAGTCGGAACGATGAATGTGAAGTGTTAATTGGTATTTGGGCTTAATTATTGCTTAAACTTTTTATTGTACATGTAGTTAGATTGACTATCATTTAGAAGCTCGACGACAGATATGTAGATATCGGTGATAAAGCTTTTTATTGTACATGTATTTTTATTGTACACGTAGTTAGATTGACTGTCATTTAGAAGCTCGACGGATATGTAGATATCAGTGATAAAGCTTAGTGAGTAGCGATGATGAAACTTGGTGGGAGGTGAAGCTCAACGGTGGATCCAGACACAGGGCCTACATGCTATTTTGGCATCCGCTTAGGTGTCACGGTCATTGAGCTTGTCGTCAATTCCATATCTAGACCGGTATCGTTTAACACCGATTTTGAGAACACTATAAAATATTATAGCTATTATTTTTTTAAATAAGATTTCGAATGTGTAGGTAGGATTAACTTTTTTATGTTTTTATTGTCTCTGCGGGACAACTTAAAATAATTGAGATTATAATATAATATTAATTAATGGATAAGCAGGGGAGTTGAATGGTTTTAGTTATTAATTATGTGGTCTGATTATTACTTAATCGACTATAATTGTTTTGTTTGACATTTGATTCACCTTTTACTTTAAATATAAGTTATCGCAAATTTTGGAAAGAATTGTTGTAGTAAAAGAGAGGAGGTATGTTAGGATTTGTCAGATACAGTAGTTGAAGAACTATGTTACCACCGTTACAATCTATTATAAATACTCTGATAGTTAGTAAAAAAAATGCGGTTACCAAATTAACCATTATTTTGCTCGTTTTGGCAGCGATCGATAACCCAAAGCGTATTAAAAAAATTCATTATTACTTAAAATTAGATAAATATATCTCTATTGTTATAACACGCGAATTTCGTCCACATCCACAGGCTCACCTCCTCGCGTAGTCGCGCAGCGCCACAACCTCTCGTGTGTAGGCGCGCAGCGCCGCAACCGCCCTCCCTATGCGCCTATCCGCAAGGAAGGTTTCTAGTTTCTACCGCATCTACTTTCTATTCTTTTATAAAAGAAACCAACGACAGAAAATTGTCGATCTCATTACGATTCATCGAATGAAACTAATGTTTAATACTAAAAAGGGAATTATTTTGACGTGGTCTTCGTAACCACGGTTCCCGATCAATCATACGAGCAACAAATCAAAAGGTCAAAAATTTGGAGAATATGATCAACGTTTGTATTATCAAATATTTTCTTCTGAATTTTTTAGATATTACACATTTAGCCCAGTTACTTGTATTTATTAATTTACTTTGAGATGCGCACTAGGGTTACATGGTAAATATATTTCACTAAGACACCGAGTGATAAAGAACCAACTAGTTAGACAGGTAGCCACCGTCAAACCACCCAACTCTAGACCTAGCCACCGCCGACTACTAGACCCAGTCACCACTAGTCGTTGCCCACACCCCGCTCGCCCCGTCCTCCACCACCCTAATCGTTGCCCCTATTGGTCGCCCTCGCCGCCACCTGCACCAGCCGCTACCCCTTCTCTCTTGACACTTCTAACGCCTGCCCCGTCTCATGAGGACATCACTACATAAGATACATACACGCCTTCTATTGCTTTGCACGAACCAATTACAAAGAGCACGAACATAACAATTAAACTATCACGTAAACTCGTTCTTATGTTCCTCCACTAATGAGTCTAAGAACCGATTGTTATATAATTATGTAATTGTTATTAGGAATCAAGGAGTGAAACATGAAGGACGTATAAAAGACCCATAAGCACTCGGATCACCGACCAGGGCGATCGGGAAATCCGACCGCTATAAGTTCGACCACTAGCTTAATCGGGAGTCAGACTATAAGACTGGTCGGGAGTCAGACTACAAGACCACTCGGGAGTCAAACTACAAGACCAGTCGGAAGTGAGACTCTAGATCAATTCAAGTTAGAGTCCAACTAGGTTATACAAGTCACTTGGGTTTAGGATTTATATTAGAGTCCTAATAGGATATGACCCATGTTATAGATAGCATCTCATGTTTATAACCTTATAAATAGAGGCCCGCCATCATTGGTAGGATTTAGGTTTTGCTTAGATTAATCTGTGAGAAAACATTTTCATCAACCCAAATTTGTAACACCCTGAATTTTTGCCAAATATTATGTTGGACCGGAAACGGCGACCAGAGGGGGGGTGAATGGGAGCTTTTAAAATTTCGGGCTAAAAACTTAGCCTTCGGTTCGGTTCTGTCTTCTGCGGAACAGGCTTCGAACACTACCTTCGAAGATCTGGTTCGGAGGTACTTCGACACCTTCGAACACAGGCTTCGGAGGAGCAAAAGTTCGAAGCCAAGAAGACTTCGCTCCACTTACAACCCTCGAAAGTCTACTCTGCTAAGTCAGTGCAGGCTCCGCACACAGGGTGCTTCGAGCAGGCTTCGCACTTCACCCTTCGCAAGAGTGGACAGCCCTCTGAGGACTTCGACCAAATACTTAGCGACAGCAACTGGTGCTGGGCTTCGTACGCGAAGGTCTACACGCACACAAAACGGACCACGCTAAGGGCTTCGACACAAGAAGCACTACGGGAAAAGAACAGGGCTTCGCTAGTAAGCAGCGAGGTCTTGCCTCGAGTTACACAGAGCGACAGCACACTGTAAAGCACACTTCGCGATAAAAACACCCTTCGCCAAGACAGGCTCCGGTGAACTAATAACTAGCGAGGTATGCAACACGAGCTCAAGCAAAAGCACAAAGAAGCAGGGCTTCGTCGCTTGAACACGGAACACTGAATAAAATGAACTCAGAATGAATACAGCGAGGTCTGTCTACAGGAGCTCAACAGTAAATGCTCAAAGTGTTAAATGTTACCTACCGAGCCCCCATATTTATAGCCCACGGCTTCATCCTAAGGAAGTGACTACTTTACCCCTAGGGTTTACATCCATTTTGTCTCTACAGAACTAAGGGGTACAAAAGGTAGTCCACCTTTATTTTGGAGGCTTCTCTGTCAGCTGCAGAGGGGACAGTGTCAGCCTTTTTCAGAACAGACAGTGTCAGCCTTTACAGAGTTGACTTCTGGAACCTCCCTTCGCACCGGAGGGTGCGGAAGCTTCGGCGAGAAGCCTGCAGCCTGTTGGCCTTCGCTCCGCCGAAGAAGTCCTTCGATACAGTGACGGTTTTGAGCCGAAGCCGTCAAAGCCCTTGTGCCTTCGCACCACCACCTCCGGAGTGGATCACCACGGCTTCGCAGCTACTCCCAGCTCGAACACCGTCCGTCCGTGTACCGAAGCCATGTATGGCCGAAGCACCACAAATCATCCTCACTCCGAAGCCCCACCTTCGGAGTTCCACCCTTCGAAGTCCCTCCTTCGTCCAAGGCCTCCGCATGAAGCATTCCATGAGCACTCCGTCGCAGTGCCTCTTCCCGAGCACACTCCTCGACGAGCCTCACCCGGACCATGTCTTCGATGCGCCTCGACTTCTGAGACCTTCGTTGGGCCACCTTCGAGTGTCTCCCTCCGGAGCACACTTCGAACTCCTTGCCTCCGCAGAGGACTTGGTCCACCAACTTCGAAATCACTCCATCCGGAGTACCTTCGAAGTGCCTCACCTCCGAGGACTTTGTCTCGGAGTACCTTCAGCCGGAGCCACGCTCCGCACTCTCTGCCTTCACCTGGCACGCCTCGACCTGAGGACCGACCCGGACCACCTTCGCAGCCACCGTGACGAAGCTCCCTGCTCCCTTGGCATCAAACCACCCGCTTGACCCAAGTTCACCTGGCTCGAACCCTGTCCGTCGCCTCCGAAGTCCCTGCGCACCACAGACAAGCAAACAAGTGTATCCAGTACTCCGGAGACCTCTCCGGGTTAACAACCTCCGGCACACACTCCGGTGTACCGCCCAAAGTACCGAACCCATCGGTACGAACCCAGTCATCGCGTACTGTCGGACCCCTCCGACAGGTACACTCCGCTGCACAGCTGCAGCAAGCAAACACCGAACACACTCCGGTGACACACCTCCGAACACCCTTCGGAGGTACCACCTCCGAAGCCCCTCCGGAGGTACCCTTCGAACAGAGGGTAAATAATCCAGTCAATCACTCATCACAAACACCGAAACCACCCTTGGTTTCTCAATCTCCCCCTTGATGAGTGCATTGACAACCAAATCCAAGTTCAAGAAAATTTAAAAAAATTTCAGCACACAAGTGACCATAAAAACTCAGAAAAGAGCCAAAGCATGTCACTTGATAAAAGAAATTTTCTCCCCCTTTGTAGAAGAGTAAAAGCCCCTTCGGCAAAACTCCCTTTGGATAAAAACTCCCCCTGAGTTGAGCAAATTTTTCTCCCCCTTTATGTCAAAAATCTCCCCCTTCTTCGAAATGATGCCTTCTTGCGGCAGAGAACATAGCAAATCTCTCCGGAATTTCTCCCCCTTTGGCAATGCAAGCATCAAGGGGCATTCAAAAGATGCAAAGCTTCGAAATGAATAGAATTGCAAGGACATATAATGCAAAAATATGCCAAAATTAACACAGATGATCATGTGCTCAGCTCAATTTAACAATCTGTGAAACAAGATGATGGCATGTGATTTTGTCATTTTAAGATAAAAGCATCACCACTTAATCATAGCAGCTAGACATGTAAAGGCAAGGACTGCGCAAAGCTACCAAATTCTACCCTAGACAGACAAGTCTTGTTCAAAAGGAGCTGTGAAAGCAAACTTGAAGAGCAATTAATTTTGTTGTTCTTTTTCTTAATGCCAGGGGTTATTTGTTTGTCCACCTTATACTTTCCAATCAAGCCAAGCCTAGGCATGAAAGCCATCTGAAGCTTAAGGCGGTGATTTTGGCATACACTATACTATCCCAGTTCAGACCAAAGTGCAATGGTAAGCAGTCTAGAATAGAGTAGTGCGACAAACAAACCCTCCTGGATCTTTTTATTTAAACCAGACAAATCATGGATTTTTGATTTTGATTCAGATAAATGAAATATTTTGGTGAATATCCATGAATAAAGAACACAATTTTTCAAGTTGCAAATTTTAGCATCCAAGGAACAGTGTCTTGCTGTCAAGTAGATAAAAGATAGCTAAAAGCAGTCCACCCAAAACAAGCTAGATACAAGATTATGCGGTGAGCAAGTTTTGATTTTTAGAAAATAAAACATCATGCACAATCAATGTTCCAGACATATTTCATAGAGCTGAGCTGTCATGATTTCTTTGAATTAAAAGCAGGCATATAATAGCAAAAGATGTAAGTGCAATTCCACACATAATGAGCATATGCAAGACAATTAAAATCAGCTCCCCCTCACAAAATGCCGTAAGGGTGACAAATGCCAAGTTCCCCACGCAAGTAAGCAAATCGAGATGCATCAAGGGGTTTTGTAAAAATGTCGGCAAGCTGGTGTTGGGTATCAACATATTGAAGTTCAATATCACCCTTCTCATTGTTATCTCTGAGAAAATGATACCGTACATCAATGTGTTTGGTTCTGGAGTGCTGAACCGGGTTGTTTGCAATACAAATAGCACTAGTGTTATCACAGAAAAGTGGAACACTCTTATAATCTAACCCGAAATCCCGCAAAGTGGAAACCATCCACAAAATCTGAGAGCAACAGCTAGCTGCAGCAACATATTCGGCCTCAGCCGTCGATTGTGCAACACTAGACTGTTTGCGGGAAGACCAGCAAACCAGAGACGTACCCAGAAAATGACAAGTACCAGAGGTACTCTTCCTATCAATTCTACACCCAGCAAAATCCGCATCTGAATAACCTCTAAGACATAAAGATGAAGATGATGAGTACCATATGCCAAATTCAAGGGTGTGTTTGAGATACCTTAGAATGCGCTTAACCGCTTGGCGGTGCGAAGCTCGTGGTGAAGCCTGAAAACGAGCGCACAGACATACTGCGAAGTGTATGTCCGGCCTCGTGGCAGTCAAATAGAGGAGGGAGCCGATCATGCTTCGGAACTCCTTCTGATCTACGGCTTCTCCATCTTCGTCAGGGTCCAATGCTACAGATGTAGCCATTGGAGTGGCGAGGGGCTTCGCATCGGACATGTCGAATTTCTTGAGCAGGTCCTTGGTGTACTTTGTCTGGTGGACAAAAGTACCTTGTTTGCTTTGCTTGATTTGCAAACCAAGGAAAAAGGTGAGTTCACCCATCATTGACATTTCAAACTCCCTGCTCATGGTATCTGCAAACTCGGCAACTAAAGCATGAGAAGAGCCACCAAAGATGATATCATCCACATAAATCTGAACTAGGAGGAAATCTTTGCCATGCTTGAGAGTAAACAAAGTTTTATCAACAGAGCCCATTAAATACCCTCGCTCAAGCAGAAAAGACTTAAGTCTATCATACCACGCCCGAGGGGCCTGCTTGAGTCCATAAAGAGCCTTATGAAGTTTAAGGACTTTATGTGGGTACTTGGGGTTTTCAAAACCAGGGGGTTGTTTTACATAAACATCTTCACCTATGAAGCCATTAAGAAAAGCACTTTTGACATCCATTTGATAGAGTTTGAATCCCCGGGATGTCGCAAAGGCAAGCAAAATCCTAATGGCCTCAAGGCGAGCAACAGGTGCAAAAGTTTCAGTAAAATCAATCCCTTCTAGTTGAGAAAAGCCCTGAGCTACAAGTCTAGCCTTATTTCTAACAATTGTCCCATCCTCCCCTTGTTTATTTTTGAAAATCCATTTTGTTCCTATGAAATGAACATTTGGTGGAGGATCAACTAAAGTCCAGACTTGATTTCTTTCAAAATTCTCAAGCTCTTCATGCATGGCATTGATCCAACTAGAATCAGAAAGTGCATGACTAACATCTAAGGGCTCGAAAGAAGCAACAAAAGCAGCATTAGTGAAATGGGCATGAGAACGAGTTACCCTTTGATCAAGCTCACCAATGATCTGCTCGGGAGGGTGCATCCTTTGGACATGATGTGGAGCCTCGCGGCGGGATGCAGTCTCCCCCTCAACTTGTGCGTTGGAGTGGTCCAAGATGACCGATGTTGAGGTAGTCGCTTCGGGACCTCGTGCCGAAGTAGAAGAAGCGGGGTCAGCTTCGGGGGTCGATGTCGAGGGTAGTAGGGGTTCATCCTCGAATTCTCCGGGATCTTCGTCTTCGAATAAGGTCTGTTCCATGTCGTGTTCATTAGCCTGTTCAAAAGCAGAACTAACAGAGGGGGTTGATTCATCAAAAGTCACATCACATGACTCGATGACAGTGTTAGTCTCCAAATTATAAACACGATAGGAATGACCATGAGTAGTATAACCCAAAAAGATCCCGTCAGAAGATCGCGACTCAAATTTATCTAAATTTCCACGTTTTAGAATGAAGCAGCGACAGCCAAAAACTCGAAGATGAGTAACCTTGGGCTGTCTCCCAAAACGTAGTTCATAAGATGTCAAGTTTAAAATTGAGCGCAAGAAAATTCGGTTTGAGATGTAACATGCTGTGTTCATGGCCTCAGCCCAGAATTTTCTAGGAGTCCTATGCTCATCAAGCATCGTCCTAGCCATCTCAACCAAAGTGCGGTTTTTCCTCTCAACAACACCGTTCTGTTGAGGAACCCGCGGAGCAGAGAATTGATGTTCTATGCCATGCTCCATGCAAAAGTCAACAAAGAGACTATTTTTGAACTCGGTGCCATTATCGCTTCGAATGAATTTTAATGCACCAGGGAGTTCAGTGAACAGTCTCAAAGCCAAGCTCCGAAAGTGTGAAAACACTTCATCCTTGCTGGCAAGAAAGAAGACCCAAGAGTAGCGAGAGTAATCGTCGACAATAACAAGTACATACCACTTGCCGCCTAAAGAACTAACCCGAGAAGGACCTACAGTGTCCATGTGGAGAAGTTCTCCGGGCTGTTCAGTCATCACCGTGGTGACTGGCGAATGCGAAGCGGCAATCATTTTTCCATGTCGACAAGGAGCGCAAACTAAATTCTTCTCAAACTTGAGCTTAGGCAATCCTCGGATCAAGCCTAGGGCGCTCAAACGAGCGAGCAACTCAAAGCTCATATGCCCTAGTCTCCTATGCCACTTCCAAAGCTCAGAAGTCGAATGTGCAACAAGACAATGAGAAGAGCCAGACGACTCTGAAAAATCAGCTCCAAAAACTCTCCCAACCCTAAAGATCTTACACACCACAACGCCATCAGAATTGAGCACTTGCGAAGTATCGCGATGAAATCGCACTTCGAAGCCCTCATCAAGCAACTGAGATACAGACAGCAAATTGTATCCCAGGTTCTCAACCAAAGCAACATCTTTGAGAGTGAAGTTCGAATTAATTCTTACCACACCTTTACCTTTCACTCTACTCCTTCGATTGTTTCCGAAGGTGATATGTTCCCTTTGCTTGGTTGTGGTGAGGCTGGAGAACCAATTTGCATCTCCGGTCATGTGGCGCGAACAACCGGAGTCCATGATCCACGTGCCCTCCAAGCCTCGACCTGTCGCCTACATATGATAAAACGTCTCGATCGCTAAGTGCTGGGGTGAGTAAAATAATGACGAGGCATCCAGCACTGAGTGACACGAGTAGTAGGCACAGTAAAAGTAGACGGTCTACGCACATGAAAATCAGCATGATGCAAAGTGCGAGGTCTACCTACATGCAAAGAACACAAAGCATGACGAGGTCTCCTACTCTGACGAGGTACAAAGCTACTCGCCCGAGGTCTACCACCATATGGAACATGGTGAACACCTTGAGGAGCAAAACCTCTCCGAGAAGCACGAGGAGCCTCGAAAACAGGACGAGAGTAATACTCAGACTCATGCATACCTAAAGATGGGTAATGCATGTCCTGATAGCTCATCGCCTGTGCACGTCGCTCATCCTTGATGCGACGGAAACAGAAACCAATCAAATGACCCGCCCGCTGACAATAAGAACAATGAAACACTCTCCTGGGGGCACTCTCATGGGTCACCGGAGCAACTCTCACAGGCTCCTTGGGTTTCTTTTGAGTGGTTTTCTTGAGAGGATTTTTCTTGGCAGGAGGAGTGGTTTTCTTTGGTGGATGGGTAGGCTTTTTGGCTGATGGGGTGTCCAACTGAGCTCTCTCTTTCTCTAGGGTGGTGGGAGAGGTGAAAACAGTTTTGGTCTTACTGTCTGAAGCTATCCTCTCAAAACCCAAACCTAGAGCTACCCCGGCTCTGTCAGCACACAACTTGGTCTTGGCCAAGAGCAAATCCATCCTACCCTTCCCCTCAGTGCATTTATTTACCACAGAAAGAAGGTATTCATTTTCGGACATGAGGTTTTCAGCTCGCTCTCTGACAGTGCCTAGCTGGTCCTTAAGGGTAATGCAAGTGTCACAAACAGGTTGCACATCCTTAGAACTACCGGCCCTCTCCAATCTAGCCTCTAAATCATGAACATGCTTATCACGTAAATTAATGCTATCGCGTAATAAACAGCAGTTCATGCAATCAATAACATCATGAGGTCTAGAATCCACCTCCAAAAGCTGCTTCTGTGCAGTCTCAAGCTCAGAGAGAGTTTGAGCATGTACAGAGCGCAACTGAGCAAGCTCACTCATGACAACAGAACATGATTCACAATCAGCATCATCATATTTAGACTTAAGCAAGGCATATTCAGTAGATACAGATTCTAGCCTAAGTCTAAGGTCTTTTCTTTCTCTAGCGGCTTGCACAAGCAATCTATCCTGACCTAGCACAACTTCATTCAGCTCATCTAATTTAATTAGAAGCTGGTGAGATGATAGGTTTACCTCAGATGAGTCAAGCTCATCGCCGCTGTGATCGCTGTCGGCCATGAAGCAAAGGCCGGTGAAGTCACGTCCCTTCTTGTCCTTCTTGTCCTCCTTCCTTGGGGACTCCTCCTCCTCAGAGCTCGACTCCTCAGTTGAGGAAGTGTCGATGTCGCTGAGAGCAGCAACAAAGGCTCTGGAAGCGGCCTTGGCTACTTTCTTAGCCATCTTGCCGCGCTTGCCCTTCACAAAGGGCTTCCTCTCCTTTTTGTGGAATTTGGGGCGGTCACTCTCATCTCTCTTTTTGACCTTGGGGCAATTGGCCTTAATGTGAGAGGTGTCGCCACATTCATAACAGCCACTAAAACCACTTCTCCTCTGATCCCGTCTCTCATGATGAAAGCGGGTGAACCTCCGGGCAATGAGAGCAAGCTCGTCATCAGCTAGAGTGTCCACCTGCTCCTTTGTGACGGAGACCAGGGAGGACAAAGCAAAGCCATCTGCAAAAACACAAGTGCCTGATGTGCTTGGTTCTGCAGTGGTGCCACGGCTAGTGCTAGAAACCAATGCCAATGGCTGTGGCAAAGAGCTTCTGTGCACTGCAAGAGATGCCTTGGCAATCTCTGTGGACTTTAGCTTGCTAAAGAGTTCATCACAGGTCAATGTGTCATAGCCTGTGGACTCCTCAATGCTGGATATCTTCACCTCCCATATGCTACGGTCAAGAGCATAGAGAAGCTTGATAGCCCTATCGTGATCACTGTAAGCAAGCGTCCCGTTGGATCGCAAGTTACTCACTATCGCGTCAAAGCGAGAAAACATGGCATCTACAGATTCACCAGGTGCCTGCACAAACAGCTGATATTGTTGATTGTAGGTGCTTTGGCGCCTGGCCTTGATCTGAGCAGAGCCCTCATGAAAGACAGTGAGTGTTGTCCAAATCTCCCTAGCAGTCCTAAGGTGCTGTACCCTATCGAACTCACTCCGACTCAAACCAATGAACAGTATGTTCCTTGCCTTCGAGTTGGCAATATACTGATCTTTTTCGGTTTGAGTGGTGCGGGTATCAGGGATGGAGTATTGTGAGTCCACAATCTCCCAAATTGCATTTCCTTGGCTTAACAAGTAAGCCTCCATGCGCACCTTCCAGTATGCAAAATCTGTCCCATCGAACAGAGGAATTTTACTGCCTCTATCCATGTCGCCAACAGATCACAAAACCGGTTAAGGTCAACTGGTGATCTTAACCTGCTCTGATACCAATTGTTGGACCGGAAACGGCGACCAGAGGGGGGGTGAATGGGAGCTTTTAAAATTTCGGGCTAAAAACTTAGCCTTCGGTTCGGTTCTGTCTTCTGCGGAACAGGCTTCGAACACTACCTTCGAAGATCTGGTTCGGAGGTACTTCGACACCTTCGAACACAGGCTTCGGAGGAGCAAAAGTTCGAAGCCAAGAAGACTTCGCTCCACTTACAACCCTCGAAAGTCTACTCTGCTAAGTCAGTGCAGGCTCCGCACACAGGGTGCTTCGAGCAGGCTTCGCACTTCACCCTTCGCAAGAGTGGACAGCCCTCTGAGGACTTCGACCAAATACTTAGCGACAGCAACTGGTGCTGGGCTTCGTACGCGAAGGTCTACACGCACACAAAACGGACCACGCTAAGGGCTTCGACACAAGAAGCACTACGGGAAAAGAACAGGGCTTCGCTAGTAAGCAGCGAGGTCTTGCCTCGAGTTACACAGAGCGACAGCACACTGTAAAGCACACTTCGCGATAAAAACACCCTTCGCCAAGACAGGCTCCGGTGAACTAATAACTAGCGAGGTATGCAACACGAGCTCAAGCAAAAGCACAAAGAAGCAGGGCTTCGTCGCTTGAACACGGAACACTGAATAAAATGAACTCAGAATGAATACAGCGAGGTCTGTCTACAGGAGCTCAACAGTAAATGCTCAAAGTGTTAAATGTTACCTACCGAGCCCCCATATTTATAGCCCACGGCTTCATCCTAAGGAAGTGACTACTTTACCCCTAGGGTTTACATCCATTTTGTCTCTACAGAACTAAGGGGTACAAAAGGTAGTCCACCTTTATTTTGGAGGCTTCTCTGTCAGCTGCAGAGGGGACAGTGTCAGCCTTTTTCAGAACAGACAGTGTCAGCCTTTACAGAGTTGACTTCTGGAACCTCCCTTCGCACCGGAGGGTGCGGAAGCTTCGGCGAGAAGCCTGCAGCCTGTTGGCCTTCGCTCCGCCGAAGAAGTCCTTCGATACAGTGACGGTTTTGAGCCGAAGCCGTCAAAGCCCTTGTGCCTTCGCACCACCACCTCCGGAGTGGATCACCACGGCTTCGCAGCTACTCCCAGCTCGAACACCGTCCGTCCGTGTACCGAAGCCATGTATGGCCGAAGCACCACAAATCATCCTCACTCCGAAGCCCCACCTTCGGAGTTCCACCCTTCGAAGTCCCTCCTTCGTCCAAGGCCTCCGCATGAAGCATTCCATGAGCACTCCGTCGCAGTGCCTCTTCCCGAGCACACTCCTCGACGAGCCTCACCCGGACCATGCCTTCGATGCGCCTCGACTTCTGAGACCTTCGTTGGGCCACCTTCGAGTGTCTCCCTCCGGAGCACACTTCGAACTCCTTGCCTCCGCAGAGGACTTGGTCCACCAACTTCGAAATCACTCCATCCGGAGTACCTTCGAAGTGCCTCACCTCCGAGGACTTTGTCTCGGAGTACCTTCAGCCGGAGCCACGCTCCGCACTCTCTGCCTTCACCTGGCACGCCTCGACCTGAGGACCGACCCGGACCACCTTCGCAGCCACCGTGACGAAGCTCCCTGCTCCCTTGGCATCAAACCACCCGCTTGACCCAAGTTCACCTGGCTCGAACCCTGTCCGTCGCCTCCGAAGTCCCTGCGCACCACAGACAAGCAAACAAGTGTATCCAGTACTCCGGAGACCTCTCCGGGTTAACAACCTCCGGCACACACTCCGGTGTACCGCCCAAAGTACCGAACCCATCGGTACGAACCCAGTCATCGCGTACTGTCGGACCCCTCCGACAGGTACACTCCGCTGCACAGCTGCAGCAAGCAAACACCGAACACACTCCGGTGACACACCTCCGAACACCCTTCGGAGGTACCACCTCCGAAGCCCCTCCGGAGGTACCCTTCGAACAGAGGGTAAATAATCCAGTCAATCACTCATCACAAACACCGAAACCACCCTTGGTTTCTCATATTATTTTTGAGAAAATAAAATTTGAGAAAAAGAATTATTTAAAGTGTGAAAAGAATGAAATGAATTAAAAATATTAATAAATAATTCACATTTTGAGTCGGGAAATTTTTGTTAAATTCTCCAAGTCAAAAGAATATTTTAGGATTTTTTTCCAAATTTTTAGGACCTTTGCAACTAGCGTAGAAATTAAAAATAAATTTTAGCAATTATTTTAATTGAAAAATAAATTTAAATTCCTATTGGGCCGCCTCTCTCCAATCTCTCTTTGTTGCCCGACCCACTCGCTCACCCTCACTAACAGCTAAGCCCTGCCTATCGGTGTCGTCCTCCACCCACGCTCGCGCCCCGCTCTCTCTACCACGTGGACCTCGCGCCGTCAACCTCGTGCCCCCGCTTCGCTCGCTGACCAGTGGACCCCTGTTGTCATCCCTCTCGTAGCACCGTTGGACTCCCGTCGGAATCCCCAAAATCCTACCACTGCTGCTAACCCTAACACCTTTGTCCGTGATCTCTGGCTCTGCCACCCCTATAAAATCCTCCTTCTCGATCTCCGAACCCGTTCCAGCCTTTAGCTTCACCGATTGTCGCCTCATCACTGGTGATCTCTAGAAATTCATCTGTCGCTCTGTTTTAGCTCTGACAACCTCGCCTCACCGCCGGTGAGCCTGCTAAGCCCCACCGCCAGCCCCACCATGATTGTCACCACCTCCTTGTCCTCGGTATTGACCCCATTCGACCTCCCCATCGCCGGATTTCGCCGGAGTCATCGACCTAAGGGATCTCTTCCACCTCCGCTCGTCGTCAGCCACCGTTCGTCATTGAACGTTGCTGGCGCACGAGATCGGCAAAGAGAAAGGTAATGAATGGTAGTAGTCGCAAAAAGTACTGGAAGTAGATGTTGGCGAGCTCGGGGGGCAAGAATAAACGGTGGACAGAGAGCATGAAGAAGAAATGTGGAGTGAGCGGGACACTTATAAAGTAAAAAGGTGACTCCTCGGTAAAGCGGGTCAAGTTGATCCTAACGGATTTTGTGGGATCACCTCAAACATTCGACAAAAGGTAATCATGAATGCAGTTCTCGAAACGCCTAAATGGTTGCAGGATCGGGATCAGGAGAGGCAAGATCTTTGGGTTATAAATGCCAATGCATAATTGTGTGGAATGAAGCCTAATCCGACGCCGCCACAATAAAAAGTAGATGCATCAGACCAGATGACATCCGTCATAGTCATTCATGGCCGAATGAAGAATGAGAAGAGGAAGGAAGTCAATGCTCGATTTATTATATATGAAGGATTGGAAGGTGAAGGGTTTCAGCTACTAATGATAAATTTGAAAAGATGTCGTGAAGGCGTCTGCGAGGACGTGACGGCAGAGGGTGATGATTGTTGATAATTTTGAAGCATCAGTTACCCCTTTGATTCTCCGAAACTAGGGGGCATGTGTTGACGCTAAGATTTGTTTAAACACAGGCCCATCAAAGATGTTGCATGGTCAACAGATGTCAAAGAAGTCCAGTCAACTATGGTCAAAGAAGTTCATCCATGTGGTTACAGTTTGACCGGATATGAAGGAGCTGATGAAGGAGGGAAGATGAGGATGATCCAAAATTGGTTATAATGTAGATTACTTGAATGATAAGTCTATAGACTATAAATATGTATCTAATTAGCTATGAAAAAACAACACAACTCTACAAACAACTAATCTTCGACGCATTGCCACCCTTGGCTTCCCAATGTTAATCCCGACAGGATTCGGCATGCGGAGCTGGTGTGACACCCCGATTTAATAAATCGGAACATTATTGAATTTCCAAAGAAAAACAATAATACAAGAGGTTCATCATGCGACAACGTACATATGGCAATCATTTGTGGTACGCGGACCACATTATTACATAAGAGTAAAATTAAAATAAACAGTAAAAAGCATGACGAACGCCCTCTTCAGGATCTTCTTCTTGACTGGGTCGCTACTCCAGACCATCCTCCTCATAGTAAGCAGCCTCTGAGGTGTTTGTGCAACGGGTATGAGTATAAAATTACTCAACAAGCCACCGCAAATGCAATAGTAATGCAAGATAACAACAAAGGAAGGATAATGGCTAAAAGTGCAGAAAAGTACATTTTTTTGTTCTTGCATTCAGTGTGGTCAAGTTTAATCATGTAGAATATTAGGCATGAACATCATAATATCATCTAACTCAAGGAGTACGTTTTCCCTCCTCGCTCAACAGTCCTTACATGCCAATTCATCATGCACATTCATTAAAAGTAAACTAACTATGGGATGTCACACAACCCGCCATTGACCGTGGGCTCGGCTTTTCGAAAAGATTTAAGACTCTGATCAGAGGTGTACCACTGTACCCACAAGACACACTCATACCAAACACCAAAGTGTAAAGAGATGACCCATACCACAGGAACTCGGTGGCGGAGGGACGAAGCGGGGCCTCTGGGGGTTCGCCTGATGATGCTTGAACGCGATCATCTTCCTCTTCTTGAGGTCCAGCTTATTTTGCTCAGCCTCTTGTATGAGCGCTTTATTCACCAACCGTTGGAAGTCGGCGTAGTCGGTGGCGACGAGCTGAATGGACAGCTCATCCTTAAGTCCCCGGAGGAACTTTTCCCGGCGGAGGGCGTCGGTCCGCACCTCTTCCGACGCGTAGCGGGCCAGATGATTGAATTCATGGAGATACTCCATGACGGTCTGACTTCCTTGTTGCAGGTCGCGTAACTCCTGCTGCTTGACCGCAATGACACCGGTGGGGACGTGGGTGGCGCGGAAGGCGATGGTGAACTCCGCCTAGGTCACCTCGTGGTCCTCCGGCTGGGACTCATGGTAGTTATCCCACCATTCTGCGATGGGACCCTAGAGTTGGTGAGTGACGAATGCCACTCTCTCCCGGTCGGTGCAGGGGAGGAGATCCAACTTCTTCTCGATGGTCTGGAGCCAATCTCCCGCCTCCATGAGGTTCGTTGTGCTGGAGAAGATAGGGGATCACACGCACAAAAACTCTGAGAGTTGAGGCGCGGGTGCGGGGGCTGGCGCACGAGGGACGGGCTCCATGTTCTTTTGTTGCAGTCGGTCCAACTGTGTCTGTTGGTGCTGCATTTGGGTGAGGAGGGCGGTGATCAGCTGGTTCTGATTAGCCATCATCTCCGCCAAGGTGGGATAGTTGGCGGATGGTGGCCCAGTCTAACGTTGGCCCGTTGCGCCCCAGTTGGGCACAACATTTTCGGGTAGACCGTTGCTAGCCCCTTCTCCGTTGTTGGACCCGGTGTTCTAGTTATCGGCCATCTTCTGAGCACATAAAATTTTTAGTCATAAGAGAAAAATTTTAAAACAAATTTCAACCAAGAACAGCCCCGGGGGGGCTCATATGCATATATATAAGTGGTAAAGAAGGTTCATTACATCAATGTTTTTATTTAATTCACCTACAACACAAGTCGTTCTAGGTGATACCACAATCACAAAATTATTATAAACAATCATCGAAAACTATCGCCTACTCGCCATCTAGGGCGGTCTCCGTGCTCTCGGAACCACGAGGGTCCTAAGGGACGGTGGGCTCAAGAAAGTTCTCGATAATGGGGTCGGCGACGACGGCGGGGCACGAGGCAGGGGCGCTGGAGTTGGACGGTCCGGCAACCGTGGGGTGTGGTGGGATCCTCTTGGGGCGAGGGGCGGGCTCGTGGATGGGCTTCTTTCTCCTCGGAACGAGGGGAATCATCTCCGTTGTGTCCTTCTGCAGTTGTATTATCTTACGCTGCAGCTCGCCATTTTGTTGGATCAAGCTCTTCATCTCCTGACAAAGAAACTCGACCGCCTCGTGGTGCTCCTCGGCGTCAAGCACGGCCTCGGTATGGAGATCGTCCATGGCCTGAAGAAGACGCGTCTGCCGGGCCATGACCGGATCGCGATCGGAGTGGACTCCGATGTAGATGCTGCGGTGGGCATCGGTAGTGCGCTTCGGCACAAGACGGAAGGACGAGTTCTGAAGACGATCGTCGTAGATCATCCTCAGCTCCATGAGGGCTTGCAGGGCGACGCGTTGGCACATGACGTCGAAGGTTGGGCCCCCAAGTGCTGCCATGAAGAATGACAGGTGCTCGCCGGATCCATGGATGGTGAGGGAGACGTCACATGGTCCAGCGAATTCTTCCATGTACACGCCGTGGAACTCGGGCTCGAAGAGGAACCCAAGGAAAGTCACCATCATTCGGAGCTCCCTGACGAAGCCCTCGAAGTGGCGGCAGAAACTGTGGACTTGGTAGACCGGCATCTACAAAAACAACAAGTTGAAGAGAAGTAAGGGAAGGAACAAAGTTATGAAGTAGGTTTTCGCGAAATAGATTTTATCAAAACTAAGTACTAGGCTGGTCCATTTGACTTCCTACAGTCAAGTTGGCTCTGATACCATCTTGTGTCGCCCCGATTTAACAAATTGGAACATTATTGAATTTCCAAAGAAAAACAATAATACAAGAGGTTCATCATGCGACAACGTACATACGACAATCATTCGTGGTACGCAGACCACATTATTACATAAGAGTAAAATTAAAATAAACAGTAAAAAGCATGACGAACGCCCTCTTTAGGATCTTCTTCTTGACTGGGTCGCTACTCCAGACCATCCTCCTCATAGTAAGCAGCTTCTGAGGTGTTTGTGCAACGGGTATGAGTACAAAATTACTCAACAAGCCACCGCAAATGCAATAGTAATGCAAGATAACAACAAAGGAAGGATAATGGCTAAAAGTGTAGAAAAGTATATTTTTTTGTTCTTGCATTCAGTGTGGTCAAGTTTAATCATGTAGAATATTAAACATGAACTTCATAATATCATCTAACTCGAGGAGTACGTTTTCCCTCCTCGCTCAACAGTCCTTACATGTCAATTCATCATGCACATTCATTAAAAGTAAACTAACTGTGGGATGTCACGCAACCCGCCCTTGACCGTGGGCTCGGCTTTTCGAAAAGATTTAAGACTCTGATCAGAGGTGTACCACTGTACCCACAAGGCACGCACTCATCCCAAACACCAAAGTGTAAAGAGATGACCCATACCATGAGAACTCGTGCCAAAACCTCAGCGTGAAATGTTCCAAGCGATAATCACCCGCTCTAGGTTTCGCCGGCGCGTCGGGCCGCATCTCGGCTAACATCGCACCCCCTTTTGCGCCACGTCGGTACAAGCCACCCGCAGGTGCTGCTTGACCCATCTCCAAGTGGTGCCTCGGATTGGAACACTCCATACCTTAGTTAGGACTTACCCACTAGACTTGTGGTTAGTATGGAAATGTATTGCAATGGATCCCACAGACCGGTTCTTATAGTGCCCTGGGTGCTACCGACCAATGCCCTAGCTTACACCCGGAACCCACCATGCATACGCTTAACCATAACTCTATCACCAACATAATTCTAGAGATGAGACTAAACAGGGATCATATAGTAGAAACCAAATTGCTATGACTCATTTTTAACTTATAGCAATTATGTCGATACATTGGACACTATCTATTAGTACTAATAATATGGTGACAAGGAGTTTAGGCTAGATAGCATGGCTTGAGTTGCACATCAAGGTCGGGGATCTAAATAAATATAGTGTAGGGCTTTCATTTGACTAATGCATGTATAACCTATGTGTTTTAGCGGTAGTTTAAGAAAACTAGGTTCAATATGTTCAAAATGTTAGTTCGGTGACTTGCCTTGTTCAATGAAAGGCGAGGGAGAGACTTCCGGGAAGTATTCCGGCTCCTCGACGGCGTCGTAGTATTCCCGATAAAAGTAATAAACATAACATTCAATTAAACAATCCAAAACCACACAATAAGCTTATAGGTTTTGATTGGGTTAAATTAAGGAAAATAAGTTACTAAGCTTGTGAAATTATTATATGAATTTTTAAAATGAACTTTGATGGGGTTAGGAATTTTCTAAAAAGGAATAAAGAGATATTCTAATGCATTTTAAACTTACAATTAATTAATAATAACAAGTTCAGAATAAACATATTGTTTCTATTACACCAATACGAAGAGGATAAAAGATAAATTTTTCTAAAGTTGAAATGGACAAATTTTGAGTTTATCCTAAGGTGCATTTGAATACTTTATTGAATAAAAATAAAATACTCAAAATAAACCTACTGTTTTTATTGTACCAACATGTAGAGAATAAGATTATGAATTTTCTGGAATTGAAATGGTAAATTTTGGAGTTAAAATGAGCAAGATACGAATTTTCAAAGTTTAAATCAATTTCTGGATTTTTATTTAAACTGAAAACGGTCTCGTGTCTACGGTGAACCAGATCCACCATGAACCCGCGCACTGTGCGCATGGTCCGGCCCATCCTGGACCGTCGGATCCAGATCTAACGCTCGGAAGCGAGGCAGGGGCGTTAAGTTAACGGGGACAACCAGGATTAAAACATCAAACCGGTATGCGATGGATGGCCCAGATCCACTGCGGTTTTTAAATAATAATGGACACATGAGATTAAAACATACTCCTTCGCTGCGATCCGACGGTAACGATCTGTAGAAAGGTGAGGTTGAGGCAATTGGCCATGCTCTCAATGGAGAGGGGGTCTGTTTTTATAGGGCAGCTGCAGCTGCTATATATGGCAGTAAATACATGGATAGAAAATAAATCACAATCTCTAAACATGGCAGGTCTGATCCTAATTGACTGCCCTGCCTAAATATGCAAGATCACAATCTCTAAACATGGCAGATCTGATCCTAATTGACTGCCCTGCCTAAATATGCAAGATACAATCTCCTATTGCCTAATACCCGCCCGCAGCCGAAGCAGGAGGCTTGCGGACGCACAGGCTGGTTCTGAATTCTGTAAATAGTGGTGTTGGGAGGCCCTTCGTCATGATGTCAACAAACTGATGAGACGAAGGCACATGAAGTACCCGAACCTCGCCAAGGGCCACCTTGTCGCGCACAAAGTGAATGTCGATCTCGATGTGCTTCGTGCGCTTGTGGTGGACCGGATTGGCCGTCATGTATACGGCGCTGACGTTGTCGCAGAAGACAACAGTGGCAGATGGCAGCTGGAGGTGGAGCTCCTGAAGTAGCTGGCGAAGCCAGCAACACTCAACCACAACGTGGGCCACAGCGCGGTACTCAGCCTCAGCACTGGAGCGGGACACCGTGGTCTGGCGCTTGGAGGACCACGAGACCAGATTATCGCCGAGGTAGACGCAGTAGCCGGAGGTGGAGTGTCGAGAATCTGGGCAGCCGGCCCAGTCAGCATTGGAGTAGGCAGTCAGCGTCTGGATGGAGCCGCGCCCAATGTGAAGACCTGAGGAGAGTGTTCCCTTCACATAGCGCGGGATTCGCTTGATCAGCGCGCGATGAGGCTCCCGTGGGCCATGCATAAAGAGACACACCTGTTGAACTGCATAAGCCAGATCAGGACGTGTCAGAGTCAGGTACTGAAGAGCCCCTGCTATGCTCCTGTATTCTGAGCTGTCCTTGTCTGACAGTTTGTTGCCTTCATGGGCGGAGAGTTTGGCCTGAGTGTCAACATGGGTTGTCGTAGGATGACACTCAGCCATGCCTGCCCGCTGGAGGAGATCGACGACGTACTGTCGCTGCGACAGGAACAGGCCGTCGGAGGTGCGGGTGACGGCGACGCCGAGGAAGTGGTGGAGAGCACCCAAGTCGGTCATGGCGAACTCAGACTGGAGTCAGGCCATGAGTTGTTGCAGAAGAGTTGGAGTCGAGGTGGTGAGGATGATGTCATCGACGTAGAGCAGCAAGTAGGCGAGACTCGTCCCCTCAGTGAGAACAAAGAGGGATGTGTCAGAGGTGGAGGCGACGAAGCCGAGCTGTTGAAGGAAGGCCGCGAACCGCTGGTACCAAGCTCTCGGGGCCTGCTTCAGTCCGTACAGGGACTTTTGCAGGAGACAGACGTGATCTGTAGCGGTGGGGTCAACGAAACTCGGTGGCTGCTGGCAGTAGACTGTCTCATTGAGGTGGCCGTGAAGAAAGGCATTCTTCACGTCCAGCTGATGGATCGGCCAGACATGGGAAACGGCAATGCTGAGAACGATCCGAATGGTGGCCTGTTTGACCACCGGACTAAAAGTCTTGTCGTAGTCAATGCCTTCTCGTTGAGAAAATCCGCGGACCACCCAGCGGGCCTTGTGACAAGCGAGGGACCCATCGGCATGGAATTTGTGCCGAAAAATCCACTTGCCTGTCACAACGTTCGTGCCAGGAGGGCACGAAACAAGACGCCAGGTGTTGTTGTCGACGAGGGCCTGGTACTCATCCATCATCGCAGCCCGCCAGTTGGCATCGGCCAGAGTGCTGCGGTAGTTCGCCGGTAGAGGCGATGGTGAGGGCGAGGAGGTGGCGGCGAGCCCCTCGTAGCTCACACGCGGGAGGGCGCCGGTCCTGGTGCGCGTGAGCGGCGGAGATGGAGCTGTGGCTGTGGACGCAGCCTGGGGCGTCGGTGCGGTAGGGACAGCTGGTGGCGCAGGCACCGACTGTAGGTCCGTGGAAACGGAACCACAGGAAGACTAGGTGGGGGTACGTGACCACACCCGCCCGGTGGTGGAGAAGCCGAACTAGGGCTGGAAGGCACAGGGTTGTCTCCCCCAGGCAGGAGAAGAGCCGGGTCCGGCTCATCATTAGGGGGCGGCTGCACAACGTCCAAGGTGGACGGGGCAACCATGGTTGTCGAGGAGGAACCTCCACTTGCAGGAACAATAGAGCAAGGCACCGAAACCGAATCGTTGTCCAGAAGAAAATCCAGGGAGCGAGGGAATGGGATGACGCCAGTGGTGGAAAAGGGAAAAACAGTCTCATCGAACACAACATGACGAGAAATAATGATGTTTTGAGTTGTCAGGTTGAGACACCTATAGCCCTTATGATAGGAAGGATACCCAAGGAAAATGCAAGCCGTAGAGCGAGGTGCGAGCTTATGTGGGGAAGTGGCCTGTAGGTTTGGATATCAAAGGCACCCAAAGACGCGAAGGTGGCTGTAGGTGGGTGGCTGTCCATGGAGGCGAGTGAAAGGAACCTCATGGGATATGGAGGAGGAAGGGCGCCTGTTGAGTAAGTAGCAGGCGGCAGCAAGAGCCTCAGCTCAGTATGTGGGTGGCATTGAAGCGTGGAGCAACATGGTGCGAATTGAGTTGTTGAGTGTGCGGATGGTGCGTTCTGCCTTGCCATTTTGAGGGGAAGTGTATGGGCAGGAGAGACGAAGAAGTGTTCCCCGAGCAACGAGGAAGGTGGTGTTGGCTGTGTTGACAAATTCTCTGCCATTATCGGTTTGGAAGCATTTTACAGGGAGGTTAAATTGGGTTTGTGCAAGGGCTGTGAGCTGAACTAAGTGTTGGTGGACCTCGGATTTGCGGTGGAGAGGAAAAACCCAACAATAGTGACTGTAATCATCCAGACAGACTAAATAGTATGAAAAACCAGAAATACTAGGGATGGGAGAGGTCCAAACATCACAGTGAATTAGTTCACACGGTGCATGAGTACAAAACTGGGAGGTACTGAAGGGTAGACACGTGTGCTTGCCTAACTGACATGAATGGCAGAGGGAGCGGTCTACTTTATTACAGGAAACAACATGAAGTTTATTTAGATGTTCTAAAGCAGCAGGTGCTAGATGGCCGAGACGCTGGTGCCACAGGGTTGACGAAACAGCCAGGAGAGCATGTGAGGAGGCGCCAGTGGTCGAAGGGATAGCAGGTATGGTGTAGAGATCGTCGGTACTATTGCAGCGATGAATCACTCGTCCCGTTTGGGTATCCTTAACAGAAAAACCAAGAGCATCAAATTCAAGAGAACATCGATTTTCACGGGTGAATTGACGAACGGATAAAAGATTATGAATGAGAGAAGGGGCGACAAGAATGTTATTAAGGGATAAGTTTGCTGAGGTGGTGGGTAGGATGGAGTGACCTCTGGACATGATCGGAATACTAGTGTCATTGCTTACTGTTATAGATGAGGTGGAGGGGGGAAGGCGCTGGAGGAGCATACCATCAGAGGTCGCCATGTGAGTTGAAGCGTCGGAGTCAACAACCCATGAGGGGCTACCCTGGACAGCCAGGTGCTGCAAGGCAGCAATTAGGCCGGCCGAGTCCCAAGTCGGTCCACCAGTCTGGACAGGGGTGAACGCTGTGTGCGCCTGAGGAGGGGCACCGAGCAGCCCCTGTTGGCGTGGGGGCTGCCAGGGGCGCCGGAACTGCCCTGGTCGCGCTCCCAGGGAGGTATGATGCGCTCGCCGGGGTTGACACGTGCGCCAGTCCAAGGATCAAAACCCCAGGGCTGACGCTTGTTGTCGCGCCGGATGTTGTTGCGCCGGGTGTTGTCGCGCCTGTTGTCGCGTCGGCCACCGTTGTCGTGTTGCTGCTGGCGCGACTGCTGCTGCTGGACTGCGGTCGGCAGGGCGCCACCAGGGGCGCCGTTGAAGGTGGCGAGAAGGGCCGAAGCGGCGCGAACCTTGTCCTCGTTCTTGAGACGCAGCTCCTTGAGGAGGAGCTGATTCCTGGCAACAACAAAGGTGAGAGGTTCCTGGGCGGCGATGTTGTCGGCGACAGATTGGTACTTCTCATTGAGGCCGCGGAGTAGGTTGAGGATGAGGTCGGGCTCGGTGATGGTTTGGTCGACGTCGCGAAGACTGTCGGCAACCTCCTTCATGCGTACACAGTACTCGTCGATGGAGGAGTCGCCCTGGGTCATCGAGTGGAACTCGTGACTTAGGAAGACGGCGCGGGGTGCCTTGTTGGCTTAGTACAGGGCGGCGATGGCCGTCCAGAGCTGGCCGACGGTCTATTGGGCACCGGTCATAGTGAGGTTGAGGACAGAGTCGGAGACGGTGCCGAAGATCCAACTGCGGATGCAAAAGTCAGCCTGCACCCATGCGTCATTGGTGGGCGTAGGGGACACAATGGCAAGGTGCTGGAGCAGCCCGAATTTGACACACATGGCGTGGAAGGCTGTCGACCACTTGGTGTAGTTAGAGGGTCGCAGCTCGAGGGTCATGGGAATGTGGGTCTTCACGTTTACTAGAGCATATGGGCAAACGGCTGGGTTGATGGCGTCAGCCATGGCGGAGGTGGTGGAGGACTCTAAGGACATGCTGGCGCGGCTGTTGGGCGGCGCAGCTAGGTTGGGGAAGGAGATGGAGGGCCAAGATCAGATGGCTCTGATACCATGTAGAAAGGTGAGGTTGAGGCAATTGGCCATGCTCTCAATGTAGAGGGGGCCTATTTTTATAGGGCAGCAGCTGCTGCTGCTGCTATATATGGCAGTAAATACATGGATAGGAAATAAATCACAATCTCTAAACATGGCATGTCTGATCCTAATTGACTGCCCTGCCTAAATATGCAAGATCACAATCTCTACATGGCAGGTCTGATCCTAATTGACTGCCCTGCCTAAATATGCAAGATACAATCTCCTATTGCCTAGAATCTGACACGGCACGGTTACTCTACCCGTGCCGGTCATCTTCTCCGGCGACGGCGAGCGATGGCAGTCCGATCTACGCCTAGAAATGGAAAGAGGGTGACTAGAGGAGCACGAGGGTACCGTCGCGGTGGTCTGAGGTCGATGGGGTGCAGCCGACGATGAGTGTAGACGACGGAGGTGTTCGGGTCCCTCGTCGGCGAGGCAGTTCCGGCGGTCTTCGTCGTCGAAGGAGTGGTGGCCAGGGTCGGGGAGGCGTTGGTGGTCACAAGGGTGCGGTCGTCGAGGACGGAGGGGGACTCCGGTGACGGCAAGCGGTGACTGGAGAGTGGGCGACGGTGTGGCGTTAGAACTTGGAGCACGGGCGTTCTGTTCGGCCTAAACGTGAATTGTCATGGGGGTTGAGCGCGGCGGTGGCTAGGGGTTTATATAGGGGCTCGACAGGGCTAAAGGGGGGTGCATGCAAGGAAATCCAAAGGGAGGGCATTCACTCACCGGCGACGTCTCGCCATGCACGGGCGATGCGATCCCGGGGCTTAAATGCGTCACTTAACACGGTTAAACGGTGGGCGGGTGTCACGCCCCGATTTATACAAAATCGAGACATTATTGAATTTCCATAGAAAAACAATAATACAAGAGGTTCATCATGCGACAACGTACATACGGTAAAATTCATGGTACGCAGACCATATTTATTACAACATTGTTTTAATAAAACAGTAGAGTAAAATAATTAGAAAACGGCATGACGAACTTCTTCTTCAGGATTTTTCTTCTTGACTGGGTCGCTACTCCAGACCGTCTTCGGGATAAGCATCCTCTGTGGGGTCCAACGGGTATGAGTACAAAAAGTACTCAACAAGCCACCGCAAATGCAAATAATAATGCAGGATAATAAACAAGGAAGGATAAAGGCTAACAATGCGGAATAAAGCAGTTGCAGTTATGGCATTTAGTGTAATCATATTTTAATCATGCGGAAAGTAAACATGAGCATCATCAACATCAACTAACTCGAGGAGTACGTTTTACCTCCTCGCACAACGGTCCTTACATGACAAACAACATGCACATCCATATTCAAGTAAACTAACTGGGGGATGTCACGCAACCCGCCCTTGACCGTGGGCTCGGCTTTTCGAAAAGATTTAAGACTCTGATCAGAGATGTACTACTGTACCCACAAGGCACGCACTCATCCCAACGAGATGACCCATTTCACGGGAACTCGTGCCAAAACCTCAATATGAGATGTCCCAAGCGATAACCACCCGCTCTAGGTTTCGCCGGCGCGCCGGGCCGCATCCCGGCTAACGTCGCACCCCCTTTTGCGCCACATTGGTACAAGTCACCCGCAGGTGCAACTTGACCCATCTCCAAGTGGTGGCCTCGGTTTGGAACAACCCATACCTTAGTTAGGACTTACCCACTAGACTTGTGGTTAGTACGTAAGTGTATTGCAACGGATCCCTCAGACCGGTCCTTATAGTGCCCCGGGTGCGACTGACCAATGCCCTAGCTTGCACCCGGAACCCACCATGCATACACTCACAACCATGACTCATCACCAACAGAATTTCCAAGGATAAGAAGCAACGGGGATCATATAATAGAACCATTTTGCTACGACTCATTTTTATCCTATAGCGGCCGTGTCAATACATTGGACACTAGCTAATATCATTGATCATATGGTGACAAGGAGGTTAGGCGAGATAGCATGGCTTGGGTTGCACATCAAGGTCGGGGGATCCTAAATAAATATAATGTAAGGGTTCATTTGACTAATGCATATACATAACCTATGTGTTTTAGCGATAATCAATTCAAACATGGGTTCAATATGTTCAAGAGATTGGTTTGGTGACTTGCCTTGTTCAGCAAAGGGAGAGGGAGGGACTTCGGGGAAGTACTCCGGCTCCTCGGCGACGTCGTAGTCTTTTTAATATAAAGTAAAATAAGAAGAGTACCACATTCAATCAAACCATACAACATTACATTGCAAGCATATAAGTTAAAGTTGGTTTGATTAAAAATAAATAAACTCAAAGGTTAAGGTTCTGAATTTTATAAATAATTTTAAAGGGATTAAAATGAAGGGTTGTCCTTTAGAAAACAAATGTTTAAATGTGATTATTGTCATATTAAATTCTCAAACAAGTGTGAAATGAAAAGTTCATGTCAAGTTGGTGGTTTTCAGTGAATGGACAGAAAGGAAATTAATATAAATTTTTCTGAAGTTTAAATATTTAAATCCATATTTTAATCCTAAAGGCTTTTGAATAATTATTTGAATAAACATGAGAATGTCAAAATAAACCTACTGTTTTTATTGCATAAATGTGTAGAGAATAATTTTATGAATTTTCTGAAATTGGAATGGTAATTTTTAGAGTTCAAATGCATTAGATATGAATTTTACAAGTTTAAAAGCATTTCTGGAATTTTATTTTCAAATTTTAAACCCCTCGGGTCCACGGTGAGCCAGGCCCACGGTGAACCCGCGCACTGTGCGCGTGCGCCGGGTCGATCTGGACCGTCGGATCCAGATCCGACGCGCGAGGGCGAGGCGGGACGCGTAAGTCGCGATGGACGGCCAGGATTAAAACGTTCGAACCGGTACCACGTGGACGCACGGGATTAAACGCGGGTTTTAAATACAGATGGACGCACGAGATTAAAACGTACCCCTTCGCCGAGATCCGACGGTGCGGATTAAATCGCACGAGGGATTAAATCCGGACCCTTAGATCTGGATCGCACGGCGTGGATCGAATCCGACACGGCACGGGTACTCGACCCGCGCCGGTCGTCTTCTCCGACGACGGCGAGCGGGCCAGCGGCCACGGCGAGCGACGGTGGCCCTAGCTAAGTCTAAAAATGGAAGGAGGGGACTACAGCGGTCACGATGGTACCTTGGTGGCGGTCCGGGGACGACGGGGCGTGGCCGGCGACGAGGGTAGACGCGGAAGGCTCCTCGGGTACTCGACGGCGACGGCGTTCCGGCGATCTCCTTGACCAGCGGAGACGTGGCCGAGGTAGGGGACGTCTTTGCGGTCACGACGGTGGCGGAGGCGCGGGCCGGGGTGGTCCGAGGCGACGGCGAGCGGTGGCCGGAGGTGAATTAGAGGGTGGGCGCTAAAACGTGAATCGCGAGTGCTCTGTTCGTTCTCGAGGCGATCAAGCGTGGGGGTCGAACGCGGCTCAGGTTGGGGGTTTAAATAGGACGCCGGAGAGGGCTCGCATGCAAGGAAACCGGCCGAGGGCTTTTACTCGCCGGCGATGGCTCGGCCATGCACGCGGAGCGGCGATCCCGAGGCGTAAAGGCGCTGTTTAACGGGGGGAAACGGTCGACGCGACGCGGGGGACCGATTAATGGCGACGAATTAAAGCGGGACGGGCCAGCGAGGCGGATCCGAGGCGGGGTCGTCGGCCGGCGCGATTTGGGGGCGATGGCGGGAGGTTGAAGGCGAAGCTGACAAGCGGGGGCCACTGGTCAGTGAGCGCGAGCGAGCGAACGGGAAGGCTGACGGGTGGGGCCGCGGTGTCGGGTGCGCGCGCGAGGGGAAAGTTTTGGCGTCGACAGGTGGGGTCCATTTGTCAGTCTAAGGTGAGCGCGGGTAACGGGCTGGGCCGGCCGGGAGAGAGAGAAGGAAGGGGGAGGAGCCCATTACTGTTCCAATACTTTTCTGAATAAAAATAATTCCAGAAAAATAGATTAGAATATTAGGACTACTTCCAAGGCTGGTAAAAATTTATAAAAATTCTCAAAATTATATTTTGGTCTTAGGATCATATACAAAAAGTTTCACCTCCTAATTTGGTCATCTACTCTATGTTGTAGTTCAAAAGGGGTATAAAAGAGAATTAAAGTATTTTCTGAAATAATAATTCCAATAAATTGAATTTAATAATATTTTTATTGGTTTGAAAATTTGGGGTGTTACAAACCTATCCCCCTTACAAGAATCTCGTCCTCGAGATTGGAACGCTACTCGAATAGCTCGGGGTATTGGGCTTTCAGCTCGTCTTCTTTTTCCCAAGTGGCTTCTTCGGCGGGATGGTTGTTCCATTGGACTTTGCAGAAGCGGACGACGCGACTTCTGGTTACTCTCTCTTTGGTTTCTAAGATCTTGACGGGTCTCTCTATGTAGGTCAAGTCTTCTTGGACATTAAGTTGCTGAAGGTCGGCTTGCTCGGTGGGTACACGGAGACACTTCTTCAGCTGCGAGACATGGAACACATCATGAACGCCTGCCAAGGATGGAGGCAGTTCAAGTTGATATGCCACTTCTCCTTGTCGACGGAGGATCTGGAAGGGTCCGACGTAGCGGGGTGCTAGTTTGCCTTTCATGTTGAACCTTTGAGTGCCACGGAGGGGAGTGACTCGGAGGTAGACATAATCGCCCTCCTCAAAGGCTAGATCTCTTCGACGGTTGTCGGCATAGCTCTTTTGCCTGGATTGGGCGGCCTTCAAGCGGTCTCTTATGATCTTAACTTTCTCTTCGGCTTCTCTCAATAAATCTGTCCCAAACAGTTGTGTTTCTCCGGTTTGATCCCAGAGCAACGGTGTTCTGCACTTACGCCCATAGAGTGCTTCGAACGGGGACATTTGCAGGCTGGCTTGATAGCTGTTGTTGTAGGAGAACTCCGCATAAGGTAAGTTCTTGTCCCACATTCCGCCAAAGTCTAGAGCACAAGCTCTAAGCATATCCTCCAATATCTGGTTGACCCTTTCGGTCTGACCGTCGGTCTGCGGATGATAGGCGGTGCTAAAGTTCAGCCGGGTGCCGAGTTCCTCTTGAAGGTTCTTCCAAAACTTGGAGGTAAACTGACTCCCGCGGTCAGATACAATCTTCTTGGGAACTCCGTGGAGGCACACGATCCGGGTCATGTACAACTCGGCCAACTTGGCGACGGTGTAAGTTGTCTTGACCGGGACGAAGTGAGCTACCTTGGTGAGCCGATCAACGATCACCCAGATAGAATCATGACCAGCTTGGGTCCTGGGCAGTCCCGTGATGAAGTCCATTCCTATCTCTTCCCACTTCCATTCAGGGACTTTGAGTGGTTGAAGAAGTCCGGCAGGTCTCTGATGCTCTGCCTTGACTCGCCGGCATGTGTCGCACTTGGCCACATACTCGGCTATTTCTCTCTTCATGCTGACCCACCAATATTTCTCCTTCAGGTCTTGGTACATCTTTGTACTCCCAGGATGAATGGAGTATAGAGTATCGTGGGCTTCTTGAAGGATGAGAGTCTTCAACTCAGGCAGGTTGGGTACGCATACCCGGTTTCCGAACCAAATGGTACCATGTTCATCCTCGGAGAATCCGGGGGCTTTACCCTTCCTCATGTTTTGCTGGATCTCCAGGATGTCTGGGTCTTCCTTCTGCTTCTCTCGGATCTGGTCTATTAAGACAGGCCGAGACTCCAAGGCAGCGAGGTACTCTCGAGTGGTGATCCCTAGGTTTAGCCTTTCCATCTCTTTATAAAGTAGAGGAGCCTGGTTTTGAATCACGATGGCATTGCAGTACCCTTTTCGACTAAGAGCGTCTGCCACCACGTTTGCTTTGCCCGGATGATAATGGATGCCCAAGTCGTAATCCTTGATCAGTTCCAACCATCTCCTTTGCCTGAGGTTCAGATCTGGTTGGGTGAATATATACTTGAGGCTCTTGTGGTCGGTGAAGACCTCACACCGATTTCCCACAAGGTAATGTCTCCATATCTTCAAGGCATGAACCACGGCTGCTAGTTCCAGGTCGTGGGTTGGGTAGTTCAGCTCATGCGGTCTCAATTGCCGGGAGGCGTAGGATATCACCTTCCCTTCTTGCATTAAGACGCACCCCAATCCTTGACGAGAGGCATCACAGTAGACGTGGAAGTCTTTCCGGATGTCTGGCAGAGTCAGAATGGGAGCTGACACAAGTTTCTTCTTGAGGGTCTGGAAGCTTTCTTCGCAGTCGGGGGTCCAGTCAAACTTCACCTCTTTCTGCAGAAGTCTGGTCATAGGCTTGGCGATCTTGGAAAAATTCTCGATGAACCGGCGATAGTATCCGGCCAATCCGAGGAAACTCCGGATCTCGGTCACGGTCGTGGGCTGCAGCCAGTTGGTTACCGCTTCAACGGTGGTTGGGTCCACTGCTATTCCTCCGGCAGATATGACATGGCCGAGGAACTTCACCTCAGACGACCAAAATTCGCATTTGCTGTATTTGGCGTACAGTTGCTGCTCCCTTAGCTTTCCGAGGGTCAGACGGAGGTGAGTCTCGTGTTCTTCCTTGGTCTTGGAGTAAACGAGGATATCGTCGATGAATACCACGATGAACTTGTCCAAGAACTCCATGAATACATTGTTCATCATGTTCATGAAAAAGGCCGGGGCATTCGTGAGTCCGAACGACATCACAGTGTACTCGTAGAGTCCATAGCGGGAGGTGAAGGCAGTCTTGGGTATATCTTCCTCCCTGATCCTTAACTGGTGATAACCTGACCTAAGGTCAATCTTGGAAAACACCGAGGATCCTTTCAGCTGATCGAACAGGTCGTCGATCCGAGGCAATGGGTATTTGTTCTTGATGGTTACGTCGTTCAAGGCTCTATAGTCCACGCACATCCTCTTGGTCTTGTCCTTCTTCATGGCAAATATGACCGGTGCACCCCAAGGTGAGGTACTCGGTCGGATGTAACCTTTCTGCTCTAGGTCTTCGATGTTGCTCTTGACTTCGGCTAGTTCATTGGCGGCCATGCGATATGGGCGCTTGGAGATTGGAGTGGTCCCCGGGACAAGCTCGATTCTGAATTCGATGTCCCGCTTGGGAGGCATTCCGGGCAGATCTTCGGGGAAAACATCTGCAAACTCCTTGACTATTGGCACCTCTTCAAGAGCTATCGAGCGAAGGGATGCTCCGAGTGGTTTGCGACTGATCATCCGGAAGGTGACGGTTACACCTTCAGGACTGGTCACCGTGACGGACTTGTTGGCACAGTCGATCACTCCCTTGTGCTTCATCAACCAATCCATACCTAGTATAAGGTCGAGTCCGGTGCATTGGATGAGGACAGGCTCGGCCCGAAACAGCACTCCTTGGATGTCAAGTTGAACCTTAGGGCTGTAGAAGCGAGCTGAGGTCCTATTGCCGGGGGTGGCAATCACCATGGGAATGGGTAGAGGGAGCACGTCCAGATTGTTTGTTTTTGCAAAATCTTCCGAGACAAAGGAGTGGGTTGCTCCAGAGTCAAATAATATGACGGCCGGTACGGAATTCATAGTAAACGTACCGAGTACGACTTCAGGAGCCTCCTGAGATTCCTCCGCGCTGATGTGGTTGACGCGGGCGCGAACGGCCTGGTGGGGTGCTGCGCCTTGGTTCTGCTTGGGGTGAGGACACTGGTGCGAGTAGTGCCCTTCCTTGCGGCAGTTGAAGCAGACGACCGGCCTTCCTTGACGATCCCTCAAGATCGGGGCCTTGGCGGCCGGTGCCGGCTGAGCGGCCGGAGCTGGTGGAGCGGGGCGAGGATGCCCGGCGTTGGATCCACCGGCTGCGTGAGGAGGCCTGTAGGCGGGTCGAGGATGGTAGGCGGGCGCTGGTGGCGGAGGGACGAAGCGTGGCCTCTGAGCGTTCGCCTGCTGATGCTTGAAGGCGATCATCTTCCTCTTCTTGAGGTCCAGTTTGTTCTGCTCAGTCTCTTGGATGAGCGCTTTATTGACAAGCCGCTGGAAGTCGGCGAAGTCGGCGGCGACGAGCTGGATGGACAGCTCATCCTTAAGTCCCCTGAGGAACTTGGCTTGGCGGAGGGCGTCGGTGCGCACTTCCTCCGGTGCGTAGCGTGCGAGGCGGTTGAACTCATGGAGGTACTCCATGACAGTCCTGTTGCCCTGCTGCAGGTCGCGGAACTCCTGCTGCTTGACCGCGATGACACCGGCGGGGACGTGAGCGGCACGAAAGGCGATGGTGAACTCCGCCCAAGTCACCATGTGGCCCTCTGGCTGGGACGCGCGATAGTTGTCCCACCACTCAGCGGCGGGACCCTGGAGCTGATGAGTGGCGAAGGCCACTCGCTCACGGTCTGTGCAGGGGAGGAGGTCGAGCTTCTTCTCGATGGTGCGAAGCCAATCTCCGGCCTCCATCGGGTTGGTTGTGCTCGAGAAGATGGGCGGGCGCACGCGCAAGAACTCGGAGAGTTGCGGAGCGGCCGCGGGTGCTGGTGCGCGAGGGGCGGGCTCCCCGTTCTGCAGACGGTCCAACTGAGCCTGTTGGTGCTGCATTTGGGTGAGGAGGGCGGTAATCAGATGATTCTGATTCGCCATCATTTCCGCCAAGGTGGGGTGGTTGGCGGAAGGCGACCCGGATTGGCGCGGGCCTGTCGCACCCCAGTTGGGCACAACACCCTCAGGCGCATCTCGGCTCCCTCCTGCTCCGTTGTTGGAGCCGGTGTTCTGGTGGTCGGCCATCTTCTGAATATCCAAAGCGATGAAGCAAAAGATGACGAAACAATAGTACAAAAAATAACATATAGCATTCAAGCATAAATATGTCAAGTGGTATAAATTGTTCATTACATTTGAGTTCTTATTCCATCCACAACCCAACTCGTTGCAGACGGCACCACATACAAATTTAAAATCTTTATTAAAATTCGCGCTTCCTAACGCCTACTCGCCACCGGAGGCGGTCTCCGTGCTCTCGGAACCACGAGTGCGCGGCTCCAGAGAGATGGTGGGCTCGAGAAAATTCTCGATGATGGAGTCGGAGACGAGGCCGGGGCGTGGTGTAGGGGCGCTGGTGGAAGGCCTGGCGGGAGAGGGTCGTGGCGGGATCCTCTTGGGGCGAGGAAGGGGCTCACGGATAGGCTTCTTCTTCCTAGAAATAAGAGGAACCATCTCCGCTATATCCTTCTGCAGCTGTATGATCTTGCGCTGCAACTCGCCGTTCTGCTGGATCAGGTTCTTCGTTTCCTCACGAAGAAACGCAACCGCCTCATGGTGCTCGTCCGCGTCGAGCACCGCCTCGGTATGGAGATCATCCATGGCCTGCAGAAGACGCGACTGCCGGGCCATGACCGGATCACGCACGGAGTGAACTCCGAGGTAGATGCTACGGTGGGCTCCGGGAGTACGCTTCGGCACAAGCCGGAAGGACGAGTTCTGAAGACGATCGTCGTAGATCATCCTCAACTCCATGAGGGCCTGGAGGGCGACTCGTTGGCACGCGACGTCGAAAGTCGGGCCTCCAAGTGCGGTGGTGTAGGGCGGCAGGTGTTCTCCGGAGCCGTGGACGGTGAGGGAGACGTCACAAGGCCCGGCGAACTCGTCGGGGTACACTCCTTGGAATTCGGGTTCGAAGAGGAACCCGAGGAAGGTGAGCATCATGCGGAGCTCCCGGACGAAGCCCTCGTAGTGGCGGCAGTAACTGTGAACTTGGTAGACTGGCATCTACAAAACAGCAAGTTGAATAAAAGTGAGGAGAGGAATAAAGTTTATGAAGTAGATTTTCGAGAAATAATTTCCTATGGCTAATGGCTAGGCGGGTCTGTTTGGCTTCCTACAGTCAAGTCAGCTCTGATACCATCTTGTCACGCCCCGATTTATACAAAATCGAGACATTATTGAATTTCCATAGAAAAACAATAATACAAGAGGTTCATCATGCGACAACGTACATACGGTAAAATTCATGGTACGCAGACCATATTTATTACAACATTGTTTTAATAAAACAGTAGAGTAAAATAATTAGAAAACGGCATGACGAACTTCTTCTTCAGGATTTTTCTTCTTGACTGGGTCGCTACTCCAGACCGTCTTCGGGATAAGCATCCTCTGTGGGGTCCAACGGGTATGAGTACAAAAAGTACTCAACAAGCCACCGCAAATGCAAATAATAATGCAGGATAATAAACAAGGAAGGATAAAGGCTAACAATGCGGAATAAAGCAGTTGCAGTTATGGCATTTAGTGTAATCATATTTTAATCATGCGGAAAGTAAACATGAGCATCATCAACATCAACTAACTCGAGGAGTACGTTTTACCTCCTCGCACAACGGTCCTTACATGACAAACAACATGCACATCCATATTCAAGTAAACTAACTGGGGGATGTCACGCAACCCGCCCTTGACCGTGGGCTCGGCTTTTCGAAAAGATTTAAGACTCTGATCAGAGATGTACTACTGTACCCACAAGGCACGCACTCATCCCAACGAGATGACCCATTTCACGGGAACTCGTGCCAAAACCTCAATATGAGATGTCCCAAGCGATAACCACCCGCTCTAGGTTTCGCCGGCGCGCCGGGCCGCATCCCGGCTAACGTCGCACCCCCTTTTGCGCCACATTGGTACAAGTCACCCGCAGGTGCAACTTGACCCATCTCCAAGTGGTGGCCTCGGTTTGGAACAACCCATACCTTAGTTAGGACTTACCCACTAGACTTGTGGTTAGTACGTAAGTGTATTGCAACGGATCCCTCAGACCGGTCCTTATAGTGCCCCGGGTGCGACTGACCAATGCCCTAGCTTGCACCCGGAACCCACCATGCATACACTCACAACCATGACTCATCACCAACAGAATTTCCAAGGATAAGAAGCAACGGGGATCATATAATAGAACCATTTTGCTACGACTCATTTTTATCCTATAGCGGCCGTGTCAATACATTGGACACTAGCTAATATCATTGATCATATGGTGACAAGGAGGTTAGGCGAGATAGCATGGCTTGGGTTGCACATCAAGGTCGGGGGATCCTAAATAAATATAATGTAAGGGTTCATTTGACTAATGCATATACATAACCTATGTGTTTTAGCGATAATCAATTCAAACATGGGTTCAATATGTTCAAGAGATTGGTTTGGTGACTTGCCTTGTTCAGCAAAGGGAGAGGGAGGGACTTCGGGGAAGTACTCCGGCTCCTCGGCGACGTCGTAGTCTTTTTAATATAAAGTAAAATAAGAAGAGTACCACATTCAATCAAACCATACAACATTACATTGCAAGCATATAAGTTAAAGTTGGTTTGATTAAAAATAAATAAACTCAAAGGTTAAGGTTCTGAATTTTATAAATAATTTTAAAGGGATTAAAATGAAGGGTTGTCCTTTAGAAAACAAATGTTTAAATGTGATTATTGTCATATTAAATTCTCAAACAAGTGTGAAATGAAAAGTTCATGTCAAGTTGGTGGTTTTCAGTGAATGGACAGAAAGGAAATTAATATAAATTTTTCTGAAGTTTAAATATTTAAATCCATATTTTAATCCTAAAGGCTTTTGAATAATTATTTGAATAAACATGAGAATGTCAAAATAAACCTACTGTTTTTATTGCATAAATGTGTAGAGAATAATTTTATGAATTTTCTGAAATTGGAATGGTAATTTTTAGAGTTCAAATGCATTAGATATGAATTTTACAAGTTTAAAAGCATTTCTGGAATTTTATTTTCAAATTTTAAACCCCTCGGGTCCACGGTGAGCCAGGCCCACGGTGAACCCGCGCACTGTGCGCGTGCGCCGGGTCGATCTGGACCGTCGGATCCAGATCCGACGCGCGAGGGCGAGGCGGGACGCGTAAGTCGCGATGGACGGCCAGGATTAAAACGTTCGAACCGGTACCACGTGGACGCACGGGATTAAACGCGGGTTTTAAATACAGATGGACGCACGAGATTAAAACGTACCCCTTCGCCGAGATCCGACGGTGCGGATTAAATCGCACGAGGGATTAAATCCGGACCCTTAGATCTGGATCGCACGGCGTGGATCGAATCCGACACGGCACGGGTACTCGACCCGCGCCGGTCGTCTTCTCCGACGACGGCGAGCGGGCCAGCGGCCACGGCGAGCGACGGTGGCCCTAGCTAAGTCTAAAAATGGAAGGAGGGGACTACAGCGGTCACGATGGTACCTTGGTGGCGGTCCGGGGACGACGGGGCGTGGCCGGCGACGAGGGTAGACGCGGAAGGCTCCTCGGGTACTCGACGGCGACGGCGTTCCGGCGATCTCCTTGACCAGCGGAGACGTGGCCGAGGTAGGGGACGTCTTTGCGGTCACGACGGTGGCGGAGGCGCGGGCCGGGGTGGTCCGAGGCGACGGCGAGCGGTGGCTGGAGGTGAATTAGAGGGTGGGCGCTAAAACGTGAATCGCGAGTGCTCTGTTCGTTCTCGAGGCGATCAAGCGTGGGGGTCGAACGCGGCTCAGGTTGGGGGTTTAAATAGGACGCCGGAGAGGGCTCGCATGCAAGGAAACCGGCCGAGGGCTTTTACTCGCCGGCGATGGCTCGGCCATGCACGCGGAGCGGCGATCCCGAGGCGTAAAGGCGCTGTTTAACGGGGGGAAACGGTCGACGCGACGCGGGGGACCGATTAATGGCGACGAATTAAAGCGGGACGGGCCAGCGAGGCGGATCCGAGGCGGGGTCGTCGGCCGGCGCGATTTGGGGGCGACGGCGGGAGGTTGAAGGCGAAGCTGACAGGCGGGGGCCACTGGTCAGTGAGCGCGAGCGAGCGAACGGGAAGGCTGACGGGTGGGGCCGCGGTGTCGGGTGCGCGCGCGAGGGGAAAGTTTTGGCGCCGACAGGTGGGGTCCATTTGTCAGTCTAAGGTGAGCGCGGTAACGGGCTGGGCCGGCCGGGAGAGAGAGAAGGAAGGGGGAGGAGCCCATTACTGTTCCAATACTTTTCTGAATAAAAATAATTCCAGAAAAATAGATTAGAATATTAGGACTACTTCCAAGGCTGGTAAAAATTTATAAAAATTCTCAAAATTATATTTTGGTCTTAGGATCATATACAAAAAGTTTCACCTCCTAATTTGGTCATCTACTCTATGTTGTAGTTCAAAAGGGGTATAAAAGAGAATTAAAGTATTTTCTGAAATAATAATTCCAATAAATTGAATTTAATAATATTTTTATTGGTTTGAAAATTTGGGGTGTTACAGCGGGCCTCGGAGTGCATTAAATCGACGGCAATTGAATGGGAGGGGGCCGGCGGGAGCGAATCGCGGAGGGGGTTGTCGGCCGGCGGAGTTAGGGGGGAACGCGAGGTGGACGACGGGTCCGACAGGTGGGGACCACCAGTCAACGGGCGCGGGGATAGGGCGTGGCAATGGGGCGTACTAACGGGTGGGGCCGAGGCGTGCGGGAGTGTGGGCGCCGACAGGTGGGGCCAAGGCATCGGGCGCGCGCGTGCGAAGGGAAGGGATCGCTAACACGCGGGGCCCGGCTATCAGTGTGGGGCGCGGGGAGGGAGTGGGCTGGACCGGCTGGTTGAGGAAGAAGAGGGGGAAGGAGCCCGTTACTGTTTAAAATTCATTTCTGAATAAAAATAATTGCTAAAATTGGTTTAAAATATTTGGGTTGCTTCCAAGGGTGATAAAAATTTGTAAACATTCTCAAAAATATATCTTGGCTTTGGGATCATATACAAAATTTTCTAGCCTCTGGTTTGAATATTTCACCTAGGTTCCAGTTCATTTAAGCAAAAAGGGCATTAAAGGTATTTCAAAATTAATCATTTTCAGAAAAATATAATAAAATGTATTTTTTATTTCTCTGAAAATTTGGGGTGTTACAGCTGGGCTGCATTGTTTTGATCTCCGGCGAAGAGGTGAGTCCCACCACCCCCAATGAATGTATCGGTTAGGTCAGTACGATCGCCGATTTATCCCGGTGTATTGGCTAGGTCTAAGGCTGCATCAGATTGATCTCTTAGATTGATTTGATTTAGGTGTCATAGTCCGAGGCTTCATTGGTTAAGTCTGATATCTCTTTCTATTGTATCTGCTTCATGTTGTATATCATTAATCTAAATAAAGCATGCCCAATACTTTGAAGTATTGTTGAGTTTATTGTGACTAGCTACTGTCTTGGTTGGGTCCAATCTTGTTATTATGATGATTTTGATGACACTGACATGTTATTTGGTACGTTCTATTTGTTTCTACCGAAGTACAAGCCGATAAGTTACCTTTGATTCCATGTTCTATCTTTATGCGCACTCGAGAGATGCCCATCGGTCCTTACCCGCGATTGCCTTATTCTATCAGCCGATGGCGTACCCGCACCAATCGCTCCGCAGTAGTCACCGGCCCTATGGCCGATTGACATATTTATTCACGAATATTTTATCCCCAGTACAGTCATCAGCTCAGCAGCCGTTCGGCTCTACTACTAACGTTGTCTCTTTTCTTGGACTCCTTATCAGTTGTAGGGCCAAACTGATTGGCACGCCCTGAACCTTTTTTCTTCTAATATTATATGATCTGCACTAGAGTTAAGCAGATCTCTCAGGCCACGCGTGTGACAAAAAATGCACCAACAGGTTCGCTGCGTTTTAATCCTGCCCGTTGATCATCACTTAAGTCTCCTGTCTCGCCCTGCACCGTCCGACCAGGATCCGATGGCTCTCTACTGTCCGTTCCACAGTGCACGTGCACAAGTTCACCGTGGACTCAATCTGTTGTGGAATTTTTCTGTTTTCAATTTAAAAATAATTCCAAAATTAATTCAAACTTCAAAAATTCATATCTTTCACATCCTAAATCCAAATTCATCCATTTAAATTCCATTTTAACCCTCGTAATTTTCTCTATAACATGAACTAATTTAGTTTCATGAACTGTACTATTTATTTTCCTCCTTTTAATTGTGCTTTCCTTGTTTTGCATGCTTTTAGAGTTTGAAGTTGTTAAGGAGCGTAAGTCTTTTGTCGAGGAGCTGTCTTCGTCTTTTGTTGAGCCACACAAATCACACCCCATGCCTTGAACATATTGAACCCCTATTTTCAAAGTAGTTATTTCTATAACACATAGGAATTAATTGCATTAGTCCAATTAAAACCTAAAGTTATATTTATTTAGATCCATTGACCTTTGTTGTGCAAACACAAGCCATGTTTTTGATCCATTTTCTCTTGTCGCCCTGAATACTATAATATTAGTTAGTTCTCAAGTATTTGGTTCTAGAATGACTACTTTATTCTTCTATATGTCCTAGATATGTCTCTTCTCATGGTTCTAAAAGATATAAGCAATGTTTGGAAAATGTCTAAGCTAATGGTAAAGATAGGTTTCCAGGTGCAAGCGAGTGTACTGGTTGGTAGCACCCGATGCACTATAAGGATCAGTATGCGGGATCTATTGCAAAGCATTTCCATACAAGACACAAGTCTAGTGAGTAAGGCCTAACCTGACGTATAGGTCGGTTCAGTAGGATGCACCGAGTGGCTGGTCAGGAGAGTCGAGAAGAAAGGATGCCTTGTTCCTTTTTATTGACTAGACATAATGGCACAAAGGGGGTCTACGTAATCCAAGCATTGGAGCGTCGGCGAAACCTAGTGTGGTTGTCCTTCTGTTGAGACGATCTATGTCAAAGGGGTTTGGTAGGAATTTGGTAAAGATCTGTTGAATTCTTGTATTATGGGTAAATTTGTACACCTCTAATCAGAGTACAACCTTTTCGAAAAGCCATGCCCTCAGTTACGGGTGAGCCAAGTGATGTTCTCCGCAATTAGTCTAATTAACTTGAATGTGAATGATGACTAGTTTTCTAAGGACTATTGTGCGAGGAAGTACAATTGTGCTACTCGAGGTAGTGAATGGTTTATCACATTATTTACTTTCTGTTCATTAAACCTATTCACTTTAAATGCTTAACTACTAAAATGTATTTTTATACAAAACAAGCCTTATACCTATCATTTGATATTACCTTTGCATTTATGTTGCATTCAGTGGCTTGTTGAGTACGTTTTGTACTCATCCTTATTGAATAACCCCTTTTTAGATGCTGAGTTTATCGAAGAGGAAGGTCTGGAGTAATCTGTTTCAATCAAGTCACGATTCTAGGAGCAAGATGTTCGTCGTTTTGGAGTCTTTCATTTTTTAGATTATTTTCAGTGTAATAAAATAGTCTCTGAGCTATATTTTGTTTATCGTAAGATGCTGTCGCTTGATGAACATTTTGTAAGTTGATTTTCTTAAGGAAATTCAATAGACTCGAAATTGTGAAATTTTGAGGCGTTATACAATTCGTGAGATTAATCCATCATCTGCAATTCAGTTATGCTCTTTCTCATTCTTGCTTGTGTTCTCGATTGTGCTTGTAGGGATTTAGCCTTTTTGGCGAGGTCAATTCATATGTGCACAAAATTATAACCAACGGAGTAGTGGTATAGTGATTGCAAGTGTTCAATCGTTTTGTTCGTAGCCTTCATCATCAACGTCGAGATCTCCAATAATCGACTTATCTCATACCTCTTGGAAGATCATGACTCAACATTTTCATCAAGTGATATTAGATTTCATGTTGCCCGTGAGGTACTATTGTGAGTCTTCTAGTTTGTGTGCCCTTGTCGCGCATCCCGACCATGGCCCCGTCGTGCTCCCCACCTAGCGCCCTGTCCTGCTCTCACCCCGTTCGCTTGCAAATAAGATCCTCTGCAGTCGACCTCGCCGACTGCAGACGGCAGTCGCCCTTCGGAGCACTCCGATCTCAATCGGACGGCTGTGTGAGGGGAGCTTCACGCTGGTGTGACCCACTTCGCAGGGGGCTTCGGAAAGAGAGGGGGGCTTCGCACCGCCCGATCAAGATCGGACGGTGCGCGAGGGGCGACTGCCCTCAGAGGAATCGGTTCCGTTCGCTTGGCCCTGACTCGGGCGGTGCCCCTCTCTGCCTAGCCCCATCTTAGGCGCCTCTCTCTGTTTGCCTTGGCATGGGAAATAAATGGAACGGCAAGGGGAAATAAGAGGAAAGAGAAAACAAAAACCAAATATATATTTATCTTCAGGGCTAGCAGTGAGGCCGCCCTGGGCCCACATTCCAAGGGGCTCATATTTAGTTTATCTCGTGTAGTTAGTGTAGTTAATTGAGAACTTAATTTTCTTCTCTCTTACTATATTTTGCAAATTCTTATTCTTACTATTTATGCTTTTATCTATATATGTATTATCTATTAAATACATATTATGTGGATTACTACAAGCAATACTGTATTTTTAATATAAAATATTTATTTTTCTTCCTAATAATTTTTCATGTTTGAAACACATATGTGCATGCTATTGATAAAACAGACATAGGATTAGTTGTCATTGACACAAATATATCTATTATTTTATTTTTTGATGTATTTTAATTGTGTATCCATATGATTTCACATATATACATATATACATTTATGTAATATATTATTATTATATCAGTACCAAGACCCATATATTTTATTTTGTTTTGGATCTTCGAAATCTCATGACCAGACCTATTTATATTGTTCCGATAAATATTTACAGTCATATTATGTATGAATTATATATTCATATCCATTTTATATCTATATCTATATCACTAATATCAAATCCAAATAAAAAATAAAAAATAAAATATCAATAATACTATTCCGTATATGATCCGTTTTTCACCTGTAATTCGGACAAATAAACACCACCAAAACGCATAGCAACGAACACGGCACGGGCCCGCTGTCATAGAGAGGCACGTCGCGGGCCAAGGCAGAAAAAAAGGCAGATAGATATTTTCCGGTGCTACTCGGCTCCTGTATAAGTTCCTCTCTCCGCACTTTGGGCGTCTCGCGTCTGCCGCTGCCTTGCCAGTTTCCACTCTCCCCTCTTCCATCCTACTTTCCTCTCGTCGTCTGGTTAGCCTCCCCTACCTACCCTAGGGTTCCTCGCGGCGCGGCACCCACCCCACCACGCGCAAGGTGGAATCCCCGCTCGCCCTCGCCTGGTTCGCCCTCAGGTCAGCCTCCCGATATCGTCTCATCGGCCGTCGCCCCCCGCCCCACGCTCCGACTTCCGGTTCCGATTTGCTCGATCCAGTTCGCTACGCGCTCGACACAAAGTTTCGCCTGTTTTCTCGGGCGTGCTTGGTTGGGGTTAGCCTTCGCGGTAGTGCTGCTTGCGTATTTCATTTTGTGAGTGAGGGTTTTGGAATTTTGGGTTGCTTCCGTTGGGTTGCGGGGCGATGCAGATTTGTTAGATTTGTAGGGTTTCTGTGGGGGAGCGGCAGTGGATTTTAAGGACTTACGTTTAGGGTTTCTACATGCAAGGGTTTATGGTAGGATGCTTCCTGTTTAATCCTGTATTCCTGTGCCTCCTCTTGTAGTCTTGTGGCCTCGATGCAAAGTTTACACGGGTTTCCCCTCCATGATACTTTTCCTCGTATCTGAAATGATTGCGGTGTTTGGTGCAATTGCTGTGGCTCGGCCGTGTTTTTGGGTTTAATCCGTAAATTTTATTGTTTTATCCGCTGAGATCTACCTATTTAATGCTAACATAGTCAATTTCCTTCGTCCCTGTAAGTAGATTACTCTGTCCACAGTCCACAGCAGTGTTCTAAAAGGCGGCTCTAGGCGCCCGCCTAGGCGGGATTAGGCGCTAGGCGCCACCCCAGCGCCGCGCGGAGCACCTGGGCGGCCGGCTAGGCGGTCAAGGCGCCTAGGCGGGTCAACCGCGGCCTAGGCGCCCTGGGCGGCGCCTAGGCGCCCTGGATGGCAATGGTGACTATAGTAATAAACCGGTTTTGGGGGGATAAAAAGCAAAAAACTCCGGCTGTGTTTAGGGTTTTTTAGCTACTCTTGGGCTTTGTTCGTTGCCGTTCGCCACGGTCCAATGTTCTAGCCTCGTGCGACACAGTCTGGCCTCACGCGCGCCCCACTCCGGCCGCGCTCTGGTCTCCATTCTCCGACGCGGTTCGGCCTCGTGCGCCATGGCCGCTCACCCTCCGCTCTGGTCTCCACTCTCCACTCTCCAGCAGTCCATTACCACTCTTCTCATCCCGATTTGCACATGCACTTTGCAGTTTAGTAGAAAATGTAGTGTTGTCTTTATATTGAGAGTATTCTAACCCAGGTGCCCCAGGCGCCCCTAGGCGCCGCCTAGGCGCCGCCTAGGCGCCCCTAGGCGCTAGGCGGCCAGGCAACGCCCGACTAGCGCCTAGCGCCTTTTAGAACACTGGTCCACAGTACTTGTTCTAGGAGTAAGGAGTATATGGATAGGTTCTGGTCATGGGTAGTAAGCATGTTTGATTCAATGCTGCCTTTGGCTTAGCGCAGTTGTAGCTGCCAGTGCTATAAGCAATAATTCTGTTTGCCTCTGGCTCTTTGATTGTGCTTTTGCATTCTGTATTTTAAGTTTCATTTTAATTTTTAGATGATGCTTATAGACTCATTAATTGATCTTCTCCATGGCTCCATGTATGTTTATAGATGATGTTTAAGAAATCACATTGTATTAACCTTATATTGATTCCTTGATACCAAAAGCTTGACAATTACCAGCTTATAAGTTTGGGTTATCCATACTGATTACTTTTTTTTTAAAACTTACCTTAGTTTTGTTAAAGTGAGATTTTTCTTTGATGAGAAAAATGATAGTTTTGTTCCTTAGGTTGACTATATTGCTGCTGCCGAAATATTTCACCCCCAGATCCCACATTATTATGTACTGACTCACACTGCATATTTGTTATTTCTAGGTACTAACGATCAGCAGTAGCTTCCTCATCAAAGATTTTGTGCAAAATTATGCGATCTTCATGGGCTGATTCAGTTGCGAACGCCGAGGAATCGGCGCCCGCGACTGGTGCTTCTCCTGCCCCTGTTGCTAATCACCAGAACTTGCGCTCCACTCGCAGCACATACGTGCCTCCTCATCTCCGTAGCCAAGCCCCGGCCCTAGCCCCAGCTCCAGCCCTAGCTCCAGCTCCAGCTCCAGCTCCAGGCCCTGGACCAGCTGCTGTACAGTCCTCAGCTTCTGTACAGCCTTCTGGTTATGCTGCTATTGCTGGTGGTTCTCGCTGGGCTGGTCCTGCCAGCGGTGGTGGTGGCAGTGCTGTAGGTGGTCTGCGCCAGAGTGGTGGTGCTGTTCGCGGTGGTGGTGGTGGTGGTGGTGGTGGTGGGGGTTGGAACTCTCGCCCTGGGTGGGGTGACCGCAGAGACCGTGAACCAAACCCTTTTGCCAATATCGAGGCAGAGGAGGCTGCAGAGGTTGACTTTGAGAGTCAAGCTAACACAGGCATCAACTTTGATGCCTATGAGGACATTCCTGTGGAAACAAGTGGCCATGATGTGCCTCCACCAGTCAATACTTTTGCAGAGATTGATTTGGGTGATGCGCTGAATGAGAACATACGGAGGTGCAAGTATGTGAAGCCAACACCAGTGCAGCGTCATGCAATTCCAATCTCCATTGGAGGGCGGGATCTCATGGCCTGCGCTCAAACAGGGTCTGGAAAGACAGCTGCTTTTTGTTTCCCTATCATTAGTGGGATCATGAAGTCAAGGCCACCGCAGAGGCCAAGGGGGTCGAGGACAGCATATCCTCTCGCACTGATTTTATCCCCTACTCGTGAACTATCAGTCCAAGTATGCTACTGCTCCATTTTTTTACATCTATTCATTTTGTTTTGATTTCTTCTGATATATTTTTATGTTCCAGATTCATGAAGAAACAAAGAAATTTGCATACCAAACTGGTGTTAGGGTTGTTGTTGCATATGGTGGAGCACCAATTCATCATCAGGTTTGTTTAGCGCCTTTATTCTGTCAGCATGATGAAGTAACTCTATAATATATTAATTTCTTTTGTACCTTGGAGGGTTTGTGATCTCTGAAAGGTTAGGATTGTGTTTTTATGTGGTTAACTGGTTATCATTTTTTGGTGATGTACTATAGATTCATAACGATGTGTATTGTACATTAATGTAAACATGGGTGCTAATTTGTTATGACGAAACAAAAGTTGAGCAAATGGTCTCTGTTGATGCCCCAACATCTTAACTAATATAAAGTGGCTAGATGGTCCGCGGATTCGGTCCGCAACCCTGTGCGCGCCTTCCTACATCCCATGCAAAAACGGCCTTGCCTGTGCGCCCTGTGAAAACCGCCAGCCGAACAGATGGCTTGCCCCGCGCGCTGCGTGCGCTCGCCCGCCCGGAGCGCCCTGTGCAGCCCCGCCCGCTCGCCCGGAGTGCCCCGCGCGCAACTACTTGTTGAAAAGTTGCGCGAGAAAGAAGAAAAAGAAAAAATAAAAAAAAGAAGAAAAAAGAAAAGAAAAATGTACTTTTGCATTTCAGTCTTTTAATTTCTTTATTTTACACGGATGTACGAATTTTGTGTAAAAACCTTAGATTTCTGAAAAATCATGCAGAAACATAAATTTTACGCAAAGACCCTGTTGCAAAATATCTATTGCAAAGCACATGCATCTGACTAGTGTGCTGTAATGTCGGGACATATTAATAGTTATATAAATACCATTTTAATTCATTGAATGAACTAGTCACCTATACCATGCTAAACTGTACTGCAGCTATTTTAGCATAGATATGCTGTGATATACATTAGACACTTTAGATATATAGTCCCAGAAAAACAGTTGCATTTGTTGACCAAATAGGGGATGAAACTTCTTTGCATTTTATGCTATGCTTTTGGCTATGGCCATCATAGTTGTTAAGGCATCACTTAGTGCTATAGAGTTTGGCGACGGTAAGGCGTCCTGATGCTTTACCCTCCAATGTTGCCCCCCTGTGTGGCCCACCTATCCAGTTGGCATCTGCGGTGCAGATTGGGCACGCAGAGGCTAGGTGTGTTGTGGCATGGCGAGGCTAGGCGCGAGCGGCGTGTTGTGAGCCACGGCGTGGCGAGGCTGTGTGCGAGTGATGCACGGTGAGGCCTGGTGTGACATGGCACAGAAAGAGTGGAGAGAAGAGGGAAGAGGCAGTGGCTGAGATGAGTGGAGTGGGAAAGAGGTTAGGGTTTAGAGATGAAAAATAATCTAATGATTCTTAAATGGGCTGTTGGACCAGACTTATATAAATAGTTTATTGAACTGAACTTTAAACATACTATTAAACATAATTTTAAATGTGCTATTGCAATTTTATTTTAATTATATATAATTTTAGTTTTGTAAGGCATCTAAGGCGACAATATTGCTACTTGATATTGTATTGATATTTTTATCATGCTATACTGCTATTGCTATTTGGAATTTGCTACTTATCTATTAATATTTTCATAAATCCTATATTTTCTGTGGGTGTAAGGCATTGCCTCGCCTTACGCCTTATGGCTTAGGTGGTAAAGCAGTAGTCCACTGCCTTGCCTTATCGCCTTAATAACTATGATGGCCACATAATACAATTTTGATTAGCCTCACTAAGCTAGCCTAGAAAATAAAGAGCCATAGATAACTCGTCGTCCATGTATGATTTAATTGACTTTAGATTTATTTGAAGTACAATTGACTTTTTCCTAGCAATCAATAGATGGTGTTATGTGTACTGCATTTGTGTTACCCAATAACCTTTGCAAAGTGATGAGCATTGGTATTGACCATGCACTTTATCTGTTATTACCTTATTGTAGTTGAGAGACTTGGAAAGGGGTGTTGAAATTCTAGTGGCAACTCCTGGTCGCTTGATGGATCTGCTGGAGAGGGCTAGAGTGTCACTGCAAATGGTGATGTACTTGGCTCTTGATGAAGCTGACCGAATGCTCGATATGGGGTTCGAGCCACAAATTCGTAAAATTGTTGAGCAGATGGACATGCCACCTCGTGGTGTCAGGCAAACAATGCTGTTTAGTGCTACTTTTCCAAAAGAGATACAGGTGTGTTTCTACTTTTGACTTACACTTTGATTATACACTCTCCTCACACACACAAATATCAACTGCATGTGTGCATATTTACTTTTTCATTAGTTGTATGACAATTTAGTTGAGGTAGTGGGAAGTTCATATCTTATCTTTTCTTCACAAGTGTACATCACTATTCATTTTTCTAACATGTCCCATCTTGTCAAGTCATGATTTATCGGACGTTCATAGCTTGTTTCTATCAAACCTCTAGTCTGAAGTCAATTTTTAGATTTATTACTGTAGTAGCTACTTTTAATAAAGGTTGCATGCACCATAAATTTAAGCAGCATTGTCTTCCAATGTTGTATAGGATTGATCAGAAATTTATAGGCACCATCGCTTATGCTATATTACTGTGAGAATGAATATGCAATTTTCTAGTTGGTTTTCTTACATTACAAGAAATACTTTTGTTGTGTATTGTATGTATTATGTGATAGTTATTTATGTTGAGATATGTATTGTAGCTTGTGATACTGCTATTTGATATTTTCTGTGCTGCAAAATCTCTTCTCCTTTTGCAGCGGATGGCTTCAGATTTCCTGGCTGACTATATCTTCCTTGCTGTTGGAAGAGTTGGTTCAAGTACTGATTTAATTGCTCAAAGGGTCGAGTTTGTTCTTGAAGCTGATAAAAGAAGTTACCTCATGGACCTCCTTCATGCCCAGAAAGCTAATGGTGCTCATGGGAAGGTATGGTGCATCAATAGTTCTTGATCTAATTTATTTTGTGATTTCATGAACATATTCACTAATAAAGCTACTCAAATGAAGGTTTATAAAATGGGGTTTTGGGCTCAAAGCATGATTAATTTTGATCTGTGCACATAATTTTTAGGAGTATCGTTCCTCAAGCTTATGTTTTCCTATTGTTTGCAGCAATCTCTTACTCTGGTCTTTGTGGAGACAAAGAGGGGGGCTGATGCTTTAGAGAACTGGCTGTATACTAACGGGTTTCCTGCAACTAGTATTCACGGAGATAGGACACAACAGGTACTTAAGCAGCTCACCTGCTTATAAGCATCACATGGATAGTTTAATTATTTTCTGAATTATCTGTACATATCATACTTGTGTATGTTTTAAAAGAGCAAGATCTTGAATTCTCCAAAACAAATATGGATGGATCATTGTTCTATGAATGCAAACAAGGCAATGATAGGGCTATCTGATATATGCTTTGCACATGAGCGATTAGTATTCTCAATTCTGTCTGTTTTCTTTTAATCATCCATATTTAGCATGCTCTGGGCTTGTCTTTAGTGCCACGTGGACAGGTTTATACAATTGTACCATCTTCATTCCATTAGGTATGCTTGAATGTAACAGAGATGTTCTTTCTGCATGTTTGATCTTACTCAGGAAAGAGAGCACGCACTTAGATCTTTCAAGAGCGGAGCAACTCCCATCCTTGTTGCAACTGATGTAGCTGCCCGTGGTCTTGACATACCTCATGTTGCTCATGTCATCAACTTTGATCTCCCAAACGACATAGATGACTATGTTCATCGTATTGGACGAACAGGACGAGCAGGGAAGTCTGGTTTGGCAACTGCATTTTTCAACGAGGGCAACATATCACTGGCTAGGCCATTATGTGAACTAATGCAGGAAGCAAACCAGGAGGTACCTCAATGGCTTGAGCGCTATTCTGCTCGTTCTTCATATGGAGGGGGTGGCAGAAACCGCAGATCAGGTGGTGCCCGATTTGGTGGCCGTGATTTCCGCCGTGACCATAGGGGCGGTGGTGGTGGTGGCGGCGGCGGTAGCTACGGTGGTGGTAGTTATGGAGGGGGTGGTGGATACGGTGGCAGTCAAGGTGGAGCCAGTTCCTGGGATTGATACTAATTCCCTGCTGTCCTGAGAATTGAACTGCAACGATCATATTCTATTGATTTCCTGAAAACTGACGTTGGTATTTGTAATCACCCTGGTTGGCATGGTGCTGGAAAATGCACCCGTTTACCCTTTTATCTATGGATGGTTGTTACTGCACTGGTGTTTCCCTTGTACGGGGCCTCTCATTACTGGCGGGTCTGTGTGGGCTGATTCTCCCCTCCCGTCCGACTGAGTTCTTTTGCTCGAGTTTTGGATAAGGTGTAATATTGGATGAGTGCTGTTTTTTCTTGCTTTTATTAATGTTCTTTCAATCGTGTTGGACGGAATGATTTGGCTCAACCTTTTGCATTTATAGTTGCAGTGGTCTATTTCTGAGAGTAGTCTTTTTGTCTCAAAGATAGATTAGTTGCGAGAGAAAGTTTAGATGGTTTATTATTAATAAGAAAATGATGTTTTGAATTAGTGGTGAGATTAGAAGATTAAAGGATTGGCGAATACTTTTTTGAACTGAATGAAAGAGGTAAAAATGCCATTAATAAGAAAATAGTATTGATAAGTGCATTGTTGATATTTAATATGACGTCATCCATCAAACTGTTGTGTGGTTTGTTTTTCCCTGAACCATTTTGAAGGGTCATGAATAGTTGCGCTTCTCCGTGACCAACGCCAATTCACAATCTATCTTTACCTACAAATTCATACATTCATAATAAAAAAAAGTGATAATATTTTGTTTTCTCAATTGTTTGTTTCTATTACAAACTCTATTTTAAACACGTTAGCAGCCCTTTCGCTCTCTTTCGAGTTCGAAATTCAAGAACAGAAGAACAGTATAAAGCATGTACTTTTGGCTGGAGTTCGGTTCCATTCACATTTCTCGCCGTAACCGTAAACATGCCCGTCATTTTCACCGTCTTCTACATCTCCGCCGACCATGCGGCGTATAATCCTAGTGACAGCGTCCCGATGCTGAAAAGACGACACGACACCTCGATCCGATGGCCCCGCTCGCCAGCTTCAAATTACCTTTCACCAAGGTAGGCATGTACAGAGAAACATGGATGACAAAAGAACAGTCAGACTGGTAAAATAGCAACCAAGGAACGGCGCTGCAAACGATCGTCCATTACATCGTGACAACATATCGGCAAACAAAACCATATTCGGCTAGCATCGCCTATCAAACAGGTGCTTTTGTACCAAGCTACATCAAATTTCGAAAGAAATCGCTAAATTCTTGAAATACGCACAGCTAGGTGAACAGATACAACTTGAAAGAAATACAGGCTACACGTTCCCCTTCCACCTTCAACCAATATATAGCTGGACAAAACCGAAGATAATAAAATAATTGAGATCAGTGTGGAATAATGGCAGCATTAACATGCAACCATACCCCATCTGCACTCAGTACTTCGAATTGCTTCCTGTGCTCTGGAGTTGAAGCTGAAAAGAACCTAGAGAGCAAATTCAAATTTCTAATCAGCCTCGTTGGTCTTTTCAATTTTGAAAGTTTATAACGAAATGAGGCAGGTCAATTGTTGAAACCATTTGACATACCAGGTGTGAGTAGATGCTCTTATTAAGGGCAACAGGCCACCTAGGATTGAATCACTTGGCATACATCATACCCAAAACAATAGCCACCAACAGAAGAGCAACCATGATCTGAGCAAGTCACAGGAGCAGCTTGAGAAAATTATAAGAAACAGAGCACTAGGAGATCTGCAGTTCATATATCATTTCTTACCAGCATAGTGTTGTACTTTGACTTGTCCAAATCATATCCCCTGCAGAATTAAGACAATCAGTCGAGATAAAAAATACCTACGGCAAGAAATGGGACACTAAATCATTCAGCAAACCTTCTCTTTAGCGAACAAGACGACTTGCAGATTTTCTTTATTGCATCCACACGTTTCCGTGTTAGAGAAGCATTTGGATCATTATTGTCAATCTGGAATGTGAACCAAACAACTTAGGCATAAATTCTATAACAGAAAACAACTGCGTATGCTTTAAAGGCCGTAAATAGCAGCACAACATACAGTCTATATTTATTGATTGGATCAAAGATAACAAATGTATGGAAAAAAATAAATGGTACGTTTTGTATGAAAGCATGCATTGAGTTTCCACTGTAGATGTCAATATTTTTTATGCTCAAGACAAACAATCTCACAATCCTTAAATAAACACATTATTTAACATGACTGCATATACTTAACCAATAAGTTTCAACATGTTTATGCATTAACCAAATATCAACGTACATATTAAAGATGTTTATGCAATGTGATTGATGCAAAGCAATGCATTGTAAAACACTGAAACATTTTAGTGCCCTGTTATCTATAAGGCAGAAATCAAATCCAACAAAACCCTATGTTTGTGGTAGCAAAGATCAATGCTCCATAGCATATACCTTCGATTCTAGCAACAAAGAGAACTCATAAAAAGCAGTATAGACATCTGACATTGTCTTTGTCTCATCAATTATTCGTGCCGTGAGACCTGAGAGGAGAGCATGTTAATTTCCCGCCCAGGAAAGAAAGAACTTAAAGATATCGATACCTAGAGGCTAGAGCAGATGCAGTTAACTATATCAAGAAAAGGTGAAAAGACAAACTGTGCCGGTAAAGGAAATTATAAACATTACTTTGCAGATAGAGTAAGAAATATATTTAAACAATACTTTGCACCTTCTGCAAGTTGGATCAGGAACCTGAAGCTGTTCTACTCAAATATGGAATCTTGTGCCAAAGAGGAAAAGCATAACACTAAAACCTAAAGATGCTCATTTTATTCAACAAATTAGAAAAATCTGCAGCACATACTTTTCTTCATCTTTAACCAAAAGGAACTAAGTAAACTGGTTTGCTGGGAATATTTTATTGTAACATAAAATGGAGAAATCTTATGGTATACTAATTAACAAAACTAACGAAAATTACACAGATGCCAACTCGTGACAAGGAACATTGAATTAGGGATGACAACGGGTTTGAAACCTACGGGTTTTGTGAAAACTCGCATGCAAACTTGAATCCGTGAAACCTGTATGGTACACGAAACCCGACGGGAAACCCATGGGTTTAGCAATACACAACAACATTTCACACCACAATGTCACAAACTAAATAGCAAATATGACACTCTTTAACCAAAAGAAAATTCAAGTAACCAACATATGGACAACAAGTCAACAATAAGTAGAAAGTAATCGTAATACAATTTCTTTATTTCTTCATGGAATGAATTATAGTTTTGATTTCTTCATTTCTTAATGCAATGGAAGATTACTACCAGTAAAGATTTTGTAGACACACAAAAAAATGATTACTTAGTGTTAATAATAAAGGTCATTGAGAAACCAAGAGTTGGTTTCGGTGTTTTGTGATGAGTGATTGACAGGATTTTACCCTCTGTTCGAAGGGTACCTCCGAAGGGGGTGTACCTCCGAAGGGTGTTCGGAGGAGGGTACCTCCGGAGGGGTTCGGAGGTTGGACCTCCGAAGGGTGTTCGGAGGTGGTCTCACCGAAGGGTGTTCGGTGGGTTGGTTGCTACAGCTGTTGCAGCGGAGTGTGCTCGTCGGAGGGGTCCGACAGTACACGATGACTGGGTGTGTACCGAAGGGTTCGGTACTTTGGGCGGTACACCGGAGTGTGTGCCGGAGGTTGCTAACCCGGAGAGGTCTCCGGAGTACTGGATACACTTGTCTGCTTGTCTGTGGTGCGCAGGGACTTCGGAGGCGACGGACAAGGTTCGCAGCAGGTGAACCTGGGTCAAGCGGGAGGCTTGATTCCAGGGGAGCGGGGAGCTCCGTCACGGTGGCTGCGAAGGGGTCCGAGTCGGTCCTCGGGTCGAGGCGCGCCAGGTGAAGGCAGAGAGTGCGGAGCGTGGCTCCGGGTGAAGGTACTCCGAGACAAAGTCCTCGGAGGTGAGGCACTTCGAAGGTACTCCGGATGGAGTGACTTCGGAGTATGGTGGAACAAGTCCTCTGCGGAGGCAAGGAGTTCGAAGTGTGCTCCGGAGGGAGACATTCGAAGGTTGCCCGACGAAGGTCTCAGAAGTCGAGGCGCATCGAAGGCATGGTCCGGGTGAGGCTCGTCGAGGAGTGTGCTCGGGGAGAGGCACTGCGACGAAGTGCTCATGGAATGCTTCATGCGGAGGCCTCGGACGAAGGAGGGACTTCGAAGGGTGGTACTCCGAAGGTGGGGCTTCGGAGGGAGGAAGGCTTAGTAGCGGGGCTAGCTCCGGAGCGAGGTTGACTTGAGGTGCTTCGGCCTGCATGGCTTCGGTACACGGACTGACGGAGTTCGAGCTGGGTGAAGCTGCGAAGCCGTGGTGGTCCACTCCGGAGGTGTTGGTGCGAAGGCCCAAGGGCTTTGACGGCTTCGGCTCAAAACCGTCACTGTATCGAAGGCTATCTTCGGCGAAGCGAAGGTCACCAGGCTCAAGGCTTCTCGTCGAAGCTACCGCACCCTCGCGTGCGAAGGGAGGCTCCAGAAGGTCAAAGACTGCAAAGGCTGACACTGTCTGTTCTGTAAAAAGCTGACGCTGTCCCCTCTGCAAAGCTGACAGAGAAGCCTCCAGAATAAAGGTGGACTACCTTTTGTACCCCTTAGTTCTGTAGAGACACATCCTTTGTAAACCCTAGGGGTAGTGTAGTCATTTCCTTTGGGTGAACTGTGGGCTATAAATATGGGGGCTCAGTAGGTAACATTTAACACTTTGAGCATTTACTGTTGAGCTCCTGTAGCCACATACCTCGCTGTATTCATCCAGAGTTCATTTTATTGTGTTCCTCGTTCAAGCGGCGAAGCCCTGCTTCTGTGTGCTTTTTGCTTGAGCTCGCGTTACATACCTCACTAGTTATAGTGCACCAAAGCCTGTCTAGGCGAAGGTTGTTTCTGTGCGAAGTGTGTTTTTCAGTGTGCTGTCACTCTGTGTAACAGGAGGCAAGACCTCGCTGCTTACTAGCGAAGCCCTGATCGAAGCCCGTTTTGCTTCTTGTGTCGAAGCCCTTAGCGAAGTCCGCGTGTGTGCGTTTAGACCTTCGTGTACGAAGCCCAGCACCAGTTGCTGTTGCCAAGTACTTGGTCGAAGTCCTCAGAGGGCTGTCCACTCTTGCGAAGGGTGAAGTGCGAAGCCTGCTCAAAGCACCCCGTGTGCGGAGCCTGCACTGACTTAGCGGAGTAGATTTTCGAGGGTTGTTAGTGGAGCGAAGTCTTCTTGGCTTCGAACCTTTGCTCCTGCGAAGCCTGTGTTCGGAGCTGTCGAAGTACCTCCGAACCAGACCTTCGAAGGTAGTGTTCGAAGCCTGTTCCGCAGAAGACAGGATTAAAACCGAAGGCTGTTTTTAGCCTGAAATTTTAAAAGCTCCCATTCACCCCCCTCTGGTCACCGTTTCCGGTCCAACAGTCATATATAAGACTCTACATGGAGCTGCAATCTGCAATTGTTGAGTTACGTGTAATGCTACGTTCTTTTCCAGTAAAAATACCAAAGAATTTCATTGTTGCTAATTGCTATACTTGCTAGCTGCTGCGGCACACCCACACAAAATACCCGTCAACAGTACATCAGTCTATAGATGTCTCAAGGGCTGATGGTTGGGCTGTTAGGTTGGACCGTTGCACTACAGCACTAGACTAAAATTTAATAACAAAAGTAGTAATCAGGTAAATCCACGTGTTTGAATATAAACAAGTGTGTGACCCGATACTAAATGGGTACCCAAGCCCATAAACCCGTAGGCATAAATTTAAACCCAAACCCATGCCCGTGTCATACTTGTTGCATCACTGATGAATTTCCAACATATAATATAGAACATATAAATAAAAAGTTCAAGAACCATATAGCCGATGCCAATTCACATTAAAATCTGTAAGCACTGTTCAGAAAATATTTTCCTTGAAGTAAAGACCGATTGGTACAATTTGAATTTACTTAATATTTGTTAGGTAAATCTTACCACGCCTCATCTTAACAACTCCTCTGAAGACATTCACATTATTATAGCAAAGAGCACAGGTTCCAATTGCCATTATCTGAAAAGATGAATTAATGAATTAATATCCTAAAGGAAGTTATTTCAAGAATAATACATACTAAACATATTACAACAATAAAAGTGTACCAATACTACAACATAAAAAGGAAAGTCACTTGATAGCTGTCATAGGTAGTGGGCTGGGCCAGGGACGCCAGGCCCAGCCAAGTGAACAGTACCACGCGGGTACTGTTCACAACAGCACCATGCAGTACTGTAGCAGAAGTTAGATTATATCTAGATTAGTTATTCCAGATTAGATTAGAGTCAGTTAAAGAGATAAGTCTTATAAGCTCTATAAATAGAGCGGTATTTATCAGGAATCAATCAATCAATGAAAAAAGAATTAATCTAATTTCTCCCCAATATTCCTCTCTCCAACTTAAGTCTACCTCTCATCCTTAGCAACCATCGCTTCCTGGAGGTGTTTATCCCGTCATAGTTTCAGTCCATGACAATAGCCTCAAACAGTGTATAAGAAATTCTATCCAACTTCCAACAAATATCAAATATCTTTGGTACAATATTTAGCATGTCAACAGAGATCTAGCATGATCAAAGAAAACAAACCACTTCTAGCTAGCTGCTATGTACCACAAACATGGTACCACAAACATGGTACTAAGTAGCAACCAATTTTAGTGGTTAGGGCACGTATTTTAAGAAAGGAATAAAATTTCTTAAACATGTGTGCACTATCAAGTAGATGAACTTAAAAAAATCCAAGACCTCACAACCAAGATAAAATTGATCATTATTATTCTGCAACCAAGCAAGCATAATAAAATATCAGAAACTGTTATTACTACATCCGGTCAATAATAAATGTCGTTTTTTACACTAATGACCAGAGGGAGTATTTGATAAAGATTGACACAAACTTAAAAAATATGTATAAGATCAGCCATGTAGTACCTGAGGTATTGCGCAAAAGCGGAAAATAGCATGATCCTTCAAAGCTAACATGTATTGGAGGCAATCTTCAGCATGAGCCAGAGCATTAGTCACCATATCATTCAAACACTGAACTGCCTTTTCTGAATTTTCCTCATATTTTAAATCCTGATTTCATACAAAAGGATGTATTATTTCAGAGAGAAAACAGTTCAAACCATAAAATAAGCTTGAGTATAATTGAGTAGACTTTCTGGCGTAGGTAAATGAAATAATTTGATCTGATTATTGATTGTTGGATTCAATTCTTGAAACACTATATCTCCTTCCAGTTGTGGTGACACAAGTTAATCACTTGGAACATTTGAAGCTACTCAGTAAGAAAAAAGATACATGGACACTATACCTCGAGTTTATTGGCATATTTACTCCATATTTCTCTAGGCCAGAACATACGTGACTTTGGTATCTCATTTATGTCCTCCAAATAATCTCTAATTATATTGATTTTCTGCAATTCAAGTCCAGATACAGGTTACAAACAACCGTTAAAAAAGGACAGATTTCATTCTGAGAGGGTAAGTACAGATAGTTGATTCAATAAAACCTACAACACACCTGCAGAAACAAGCCCATTGAATTTGAAAGTGAATCTGAAGCCAGATCTTCTGTTCCAGCAGCATTAAAGAGCCTGGAAAGTCCCAAGCCCACTAGCCCTGCTACATAGTGACAGTACTCGTTGTAATCATCAACAGTTTCGACCTGCATATACAAAGCCGTTTCATGTTAGTTCAAAACACTACTGAATCAGCATTTGATCAATATGTATATACTATGAACTCCATTCTTCAAAGCTACCATGGCTATCTTTCATATTATGTATAATTTATTATCTAATATTTAACTTAGATGCAAAAAAATGAAGCACTTCAGTGCATGGATGACTCGACCGGATGCGAAACCAGTAGAGTCCACATATTGGTAATAATGTGACCATTTGCTGGTGAAAACCAGTTACCATGGAAAAGATTTGGCTGTGTCATACTTTTGAACAGAACATTGTATCACACATTGTTTCAAACCAGGCATTTTCATGGCATATTCTGTGATATTACAGGTGTGAGTGTGACAGCCACAAGGTCCACAGTCATTTTCATATTGAAGTATATGGCCACTTATTGATATCACAAAAAACTGAACTTGGAATTCAAAAAATACATAAAAGTGCAGCACAGTTGCATGAAACATGACCCTACCGTATGTTATAACCTGTGGTCATCAAGTGAATGCCACATTTCTAATAAGAGATGGAACATAGGCATCATTATTCATTACCACTACAGTCAATAAAGAAAGCAGAGTGGGCAAAAAAAGATCGTTGTTGCCTCACACTAAGGACATTGCACTAAAACCTAAATGCTAAAATCATGCAAGTTGCTTGGATATTTCAATGGTCATATATTAACACACCTCCTTGCATATAAATTTCGCCATTCCTGCTCCCATTCGCCTAGTGATTTCTTCAATTGCCTGTTGATAACTGAAAAACAAAAGAAGGCTAAATCATCATGATTAAAACCTACTGCAAGTTATGTATGAGATTTTCTTCATTTTTTTTGTTTGTGTGTGTGCTGGTGCTGGAGCTGGAGCTGGTGTGTTGTGTGGGAGGGGGCGTGGGGAACTGGTGTGCCCATTGCCGAAAGAACATGCAGATGCCCAAGCATGCGTAATACTAAATAGAATGAAGAACTTTCAACAAAAATACAAGAAAAAGCTCACAATTCGAAGGCTTCACGAATACAGAAAAGAGTTTTTTTTTTCAAATGCACAACTGCACAAGTTTTGTCCTATATTCAACTTTGTACGTCTCCTGTTTCTGTAGGTAGCTTGTTTGCTAAATCAAAAGCATTCTCATCATAGAAGTTATCTTCCTGTTCGTTATCAGCATTTTATTTCACGCTTAAAGTCCGATCACAGCATGATGGTTTCCCTGTTAGCTACTACTACCAAGTGAAAGGCACTCATACATTATGTAGAAAAGTATTCAAGTGGCTTCTTGAACACTATTTCTGTTCTGGTATAAAAATTGGCATGCTTCCTAGGAGTTTGATGAAACACCAATCTATAGAAGCCACAGAGCTGTCAATTTGTCAATTTTGTCAATTAGGAACCAAGAAAATACCAAGTTCAGACAAGGGTAACTCGTCAGAACCGAAATTACCCTTGACCAATCTCCAAAAAGGCCGTGCTTGGCTATCCCACTATCCTTTTTTGCTCCTAGCAAAGAAAAGTTGTCACCAGCATCTTTGTAACGAAAAACAATTTTGATGTAAAACTTTTATATTTCAATTTGTAACGTCCATACTGTCAAAAGTGCCAAAAATTGACAAAAAACTTTAAAATAATTATCCTAAAATTAGGTTCCAAATTTCAAAATTTTGGGTAGCTTTTAAGCTGGATAAAAGTAGGACAACCAAGCACCTCCAAAGCTGTCAATTTGTCAACCAGGAACAAAGAAAAGTCAGACAAGGGCAACTTGTCAGAAATCAGAACTGAAATTACCCTTGACCAAGCTCCAAAAAGGCCATGGAGACGTAGCGAAACTTATCCATCAGCACTTTGTAGTCCTTCGTTCCACCTGCAAGGTCACACCAGACCAATAAAACTCAGATTAACATAACACAACACACTGCCATGCTGCTTTGCACGAGAACAGCATATTCGGGGGAGAGATCCCATACATGAATAATGCCAGTCACGGTTGTAGATATGACGATGGAATTGCTGAAGGATCGGCACCTTCACCTCGGCAGGAATGCTAGTGTCGTCCTCTGTACTTCCATTAATTAATCACGGTACAACCATTGAAATGGAAAGTACGAAAGTTGACAGAGAAAAACACAAAAACACGGGTAATTTATTAATCATTCCAAAAGCTCAACGCAATCGCTACTTTTGAAAACAAACAGTCGAAATTTCTGCTAAAACGTGGTCAACCCCTTATTGAAACACAGTTGAAAAGTGGTTCGAACTCAGAGAAGTTGCTGACCAACAGTGTCGAGAGCTCGGAGCACGAGGTAGAAGATGCACACCTGCGTAATCAGCACAACGGCCGTGAGTCAGAATCTCCTCGAGGACGGACACCGTAAACAACGTCAAAATTCCAAAGGAAAGAAGCAGATGGGAGGAGAAACATGTGGCGGATACTGACGGCATTGCGGAGCTCGGGGCCAAGCTGCTGGATGACAAGCGCGAAACTCCGGGAGACCTTCTGCAGCATGGAGTAGGCGAAGGCCCAGTGCTCCTCCGGCGGGATCTGTCGCTTGATCCGCCCCGCCGCCACCCGCAGCTTCACCAGCGGTATCAACTCCTCCGGCCGCGACAACACTCCCATCTCCACCACCTCTCCTCTCCGCAACGATCCGAATCCAACCCAACCCCCTCCCACTCAGGCCCCCTCCTCTCACAAGTCCCAAATCACGATCAATCAGTCCACCAGTGAGACGATCTACTCACGCCGATGCCGATGCCGATGCGTTGCCCGCGAAACTGATACCCGGGGAACTACAGGCCAACGGCGGCGCGGAGACGGGCGGCGGCGAAGCGGAGAGGGTGGCGGCGCGGAGGCGGTCGCCGTTCGCGGCGTGATCTCTAAATCTCTTCTCTCTCCGCTTCGCTAGTTTGTTTCGTATCGTGCTCTCGCGACTCGCGCTCGAAGCATCGAACTCCCATCGGGTCGTGGGGTCTATCACAAGAGCGGGGCCCCCACAAGAGCCCACCTCGATGACGACTGACGAGTGGGACCCACGGTTCTGGGCCCGATGCGTCAGCTGGTGAGCCTGAGTGGGCTTTGGCGTGTAGGCCAGGGATATCCTGCGGTGGGGCCACGTGTAGGGCGGTGTCATGTGGATCTGATGCGCGGGGGAGGGGGAAAGAACCAGCTGGATTCCACGTGGATAAGACTGGAGCCCCGGCCGGCAAACGCGTCAGGTTTTGCCGCTACGTGTACACCGCATCCACCCACTCACAATTTATTACTCTCGGTTTGTTTTATATGTTAATAATTTAGCTAGTTGTTGGTTTTATATTTGTAAAATGTCATATGTAGCTAATCTAATAACCAACTCATATAACGGCATGTACAACCCTGAGACAGTGGAATGGTTTTCAAAGTACAAGAGACAACAAAAAAACTGCATGGTACAACCCTAAACCCTTGAATCATAAATGCAGCTAAGAGACAATGCGTATGGAGAATTGTGTAGAGACGGGTTCTTCGCGAATAGTCTATCTCTTATATTTTTTCAATTAATCCCTAGAGACTTTTCAAGAGACCACCTATTAAATGAGATTGTACACGCCCTAATAGTTAGTTGATTATATGTACAATGTATTTAATGTGTAATATATTACATCATCTCACAATGTTCATTGGAATCTGTGTATGAGTGAGCTGTTAACTGTAGCCCACTTTTATTCTCTCTCTTTCTTTCTCTCCTCCACCTCACTACTAATATAATGTGACAAGTCTTGTAGCCTGGTTACATATACTTATTATACTTGCTCTTACAAGTTATTCATTTTTAAAATATTTTTTATATTATATTACTTTTTTAAAACATTAATATTTATATTTTTTTAATAAATATACTACTAATATATATTTTACTGTATATTTAATAAAATTAATTTAATATTATAAAATAGGTAGTTTATCTTATTAAAATGCTAGCCTACTTAAAATAATAAACAGGTAAAAAATTGAACAAGAATAAATTGTTGACAAATGGTTGACCTTAAATTTCTATCGAAATCATATCTGTTGTACTCATTTATCTCGACTCACGTTTGTTCCATCGTACAAATATTTTATTTATAACATATAATTGATAAATTATTGGTGAGGATAAAAGCCAAATTATCTCTTGTTAATAACACTAAATGAAGTTTTTTAAATAAAGTTAAAAAGATAGAAACATATATATTTTTTACAATAGAGGAAGTAATATTTACTTGCAACTCACTAAATTCTGGTGGAGTAGCACCGAATTATGGCAGAACGGTTTTCAAAATACAAGAAACAACAAAAAAACTGTATGGTACAATACTAAGCTCCTAAATTATAAATGCAGCTAAAAAATAATACAAAAAACCACCTATTAAATATAGTTGTACGCCCCCTAAAGGAAACTGTAACATCGTAAATACAAAAGTGTTTGAATTTTTGCTTTTGCGGAGAATTTCTCAGTCTCTCCTTTGAGCGGATGTGCCGACGAGGCGACATAAATGCCATGACTAGTGAGTAGCGGCGGATGCTTCCTTTAATTGAGCGCCTTAAATTCCAACTACATTTTTCACAACCATATATCGAACGAGATCCTTCATCCTTCCAGTGAGTGATTGGGATTGTGCTCTGCAAAGGGCAAAAAACAAGGGAGAAAACGAAATTAAAAATTAACAAAAATGTTTTTTTTTAAATTTAGCCATATGTAGTGGCAGGACTGAAATGCTTGCGCTAACACCTCGTTTCTGCTGCAGCTTAAAAGCTATCCAAAAATTTAAATTTTAGAATCTCATTTTAGAGTATTATTCATTTTTTTCTGTTTTTCAATTATGATAAAAAGACCAGTATAAATATAATTATAATAATCATATCTAACAAGTACTTTTCGGTACAAACATACTTAACGTCAACTTTTTTTTGAACGGGCCCAAAGCCCATATACCCGTCATAACTATGTCTAATTTGTGCAAATTTCAACGGGCCCAAATTATGTAACGTAAAAATTTTACTTGGAACAATTTTTATAAAATTTCTCCATTTCAAAGAACGCTGTCACCTCGACAATATTTTTCGTTGTCATCTTGTTGAGATTACTATGTTACACAATTTGGCGGATTATTCCACGGAAAGCTTTGTGGCCACTGCTTGGAAATTGGAAGTGGGAACTGATTCCACGACCACGATTCGTTTGTACAAACAGATTCTGGAATTGATTCCTAAATTATGATTCCACATGTCCGATTTTTTTTCAAAAAGTTTATGGGTCTGAATTAGAATACAAATCATGGGGCGACTCTAGGGAGGATTTTGTGTTTCTATTTTATACTTCATTTTTTTAAAAAAATATTAAACTCAAAATGTAATGCAATTTCTTTTTACAAAATATGTCGTAAATAGAAAAATTGTACGGGTCATAACTGTTGGAAATAACAACACTTTGAGGTTTAACTTATTCCACAAATAAATCATGACGTGAAACAGATGAATACGCATAACCACGGTATACTAGTACACTATACACATGAACAAGAATAATGTACCGAATGTGGTAAGAACGTACCGGGTGGTAACAGTTGAAGCAGTCACAGATCAGACTGGTACCACGATGACGACACGCGGTACCGGATGATGGTGACGACGGGCAGCACTCGAGCGAAGAGGAAGACTATCCGTGGTGAACGAACGCGAGCAGTCGCGCGAAGCGCTTCCCAAAACCTTATTCGCCCTCTCCCGGTGCAGGATCTCGAAGGCGACGGGTTCCAGAGACCTGCTCTTCCGCTCAACGGTGCACGCCGATGAGAAGAACGAAGTAGTCTATGAAAGGCAACACAACACAAAGGAGATCGACTCGACTGTTCTATTCTTCCGGATGGTAACGGAAAAGGCGATCGCTCGCTTTTAGTGGAGGAGAAACAGACGCGTGATCAGGGAGTCTCCACGTTCTCCACTAGTAATGGTTGTTCCGAAGATGAATCGAAATCGTTCCAACCAATTACGCCCACAACAAAACGGAACTGCAAAAGGGAGCCGCGTCCGCGCAAGCAATCAGAGCCAATTTCGGCGGACCATTCACGCGCATGTCGTGCGCCCGCGCCCCCCACCCTGGCCCGTGCCCGAGCCCGGCCCGGCGAGGCAAGGCGAGCGAGCGCGCGCGTGTTTCTCTAGTCTCCTCTCACCCATATAGGAATAGTTGCAAGGAGAGCACCGTCCCTTATAAGGTGGTCTCCCTCTCCTAGAACTAGCAAGGTGGGACTAAAGGTTCACATGCTCCCTCTACATGGTGGGCCTTTGAGATTTTTTCAGGAATTATTCTTCAAATAAATTTTGACCAAGCCCATTTATTCAACAATCCCCCACCATAGCTCAAAGTCCCACAGAGATTTGCCTGATTCTTTGTGTTGTTTATATACCAGTATTTTGATGGAGACCGGTTAAGGTTGAACATCCATCTAGAGCTTTAAGCTACACTCACTCACAACTTGAACAATAGACTATGCCTTGAATTGCAAGTTTTGTGCAAGTAAGTTTTACTTAAAGTCTTAACTGATACTAGGCTGCTAGTAGGCTACCCCTCGGGTGGAGCATATAAGTCATACTCCTTGGTCTCTTCATGAGCTTACTAGGAGACTGCCCAAGTCTCCATAGACTGCGACCAACAATCAAACTCATATAGGTGTGTTCTTTCAAGAATGCTTTGCAGGATAGCATCTTCACTAATATAGCCAACAGAACATATTAAGACAATCGTCAACCTGCCTAGCAGTTTCTGAGAGTATTGCATGTTCACTTAGAGTGGGTTAAAATTACTCTCTTCAGTTAACTGATGGCTTGTTCTTCCCAGGTCCTAATTCACGGGATCGCTGATCACATAGGTTGGGCTACTACCATAGTATAACTCACATGGGTCTCATACCCATCTCATTCGATGCATTGTCTATCACATTCCGTGATAATCCCTTTGTAAAGGGATCTGTCAGGTTTTTAGATGTTTGGATATAATCCAATGTTATAACTCCGGAGTTTCTCAACTTCCTGATAGTTTTCAATCGTCTCTTTATATGTCTAGACGATTTCATGTTATCCTTAGAACTATTCACCTTGACAATGACCGTTTGATTGTCACAGTTCATAAGGATAGCTGGCACTGGTTTTTCAACCACTGGTAAATCCATCAATAAATCATGCAGCCATTCTGCTTCAACAGTGGCTGTGTCTAGTGCCGTGAGCTCTGCTTCCATGGTTGACCTCGTCAATATGGTCTGTTTGCAAGACCTCCATGAAACAGCTGCACCTCCAAGAGTGAACACATATCCACTCGTGGCTTTGATCTCATTAATATCAGAGATCCAGTTTGAATCACTATAACCCTCCAGTACCGAAGGGTACCCAGAATAGTGAAGTCCAAAACTCATAGTACCTCTTAGATAGCGCATGACTTTCTCAAGCGCACGTCAATGATCATCTCCCGGATTAGAAGTAAACCGGCTCAATTTGCAAACAGCAAAAGAGATGTCAGGCCTAGTAGCACTAGCTAGGTACATGAGTGATCCAATGATCTGGGAGTATTCCAATTGATTCCTAGCAACTCTCTTGTTCTTTCGAAGTAATAAACTAGGATCATAAGGTGTTGGAGAAGACTTATTGTCCATATAGCCAAAGCGGCTTAAGACCTTTTCCACATAATGAGACTGCAAAAGTGTAATCCCATTCTCATCCCTTATTAGCTTGATGTTCAGAATTACATCAGCCACTCCCAGATCCTTCATATCAAAATTTTGAGACAAGAAAGTTTTGATCTCATTTATCACATTAATACTTGTCCCAAAGATCAGTATGTCGTCGACATATAGGCACAAAATAACTCCCTCACCCACCATAGCGATAGTATACACATTTATCTGCCTCATTGACTGTAAAGCCCGTAGATGTTAAAGTTTTATCAAACTTCTCATGCCATTGCTTAGGAGCTTGTTTCAGACCATACAAAGATTTTAATAGCTTACACACCATGCCTTCTTGACCTTTTACTACAAACCCATCAGGCTGGTCCATGTAAATTTTCTCATCCAGCTCTACATTAAGAAAAGTTGTCTTAACGTCCATCTGATGAACGAGAAGACCATGTGAGGCAGCCAAAGAAAGTAGTACTCGAATAGCGGTCAATCGAGCAACAGGTGAGTAAGTGTCAAAGAAATCTTTGCCTTCTTTCTGGGTATAGCCCTTGGCTACAAGTCGAGCCTATACTTTTCAATAGTACCATCAGGCCTAAGCTTCTTTTTTAACACCCACTTGCACCCTACAGGTTTGCAACCATAAGGTCGTTCTGTCAAATCCCAAGTCCTATTAGCAATAATGGAATCCATTTCGCTACGGACAACCTCTTTCCAGTAGTTTGCATCAGGAGATGCGTATGCTTCTGACATAGGCGTGAGAGTGTCATCCAAAAGGTACACAGTGAAATCATCACCAAAGGATTTATTTATCCTTCGTCTCTTGCTCCTCCTAAGACCTTCACTATCATCCTCCTCAGGAACAGTTTCATGTGTTTGTTCAGAAAATTCAAGTGGTGTGATTGAATTGGGAATTGTCTCAGGAGTTTGACTAGAAGTGCTATGAGTATCTTTCATTGGAAATATGCTATCAAAAAATGTTGCATCTCGAGACTCCATAATTGTACCAACATGCATGTCTGGTACCTCAGATTTTACTACTAAAAATCTATAGGCAATACTGTGATGAGCATATCCTAGAAAGACACGATCCGCATTTTTAGGTCCAAGCTTGCGCTTTTTAGTTATTGGTACATTGACTTTCGTCAAACAACCCCATGTGCGCAAGTAAGAGAGTGATGGTTTTCTTCCAACCCACATCTCGTATGGGGTTTTGTCCTTATTCTTGTTAGGAACTCTATTTAATACATGACAAGAGGTCAGTAACGCCTCCTCCACCATGCCTCGGATAATCCCGTAGTGTCTAACATGGCATTAACCAAGTTAGTCAAGGTGCGGTTCTTCCTTTCGGCAATCCTGTTTGATTCGGGTGAATAGGGAGGTGTTCTCTCATGTATAATTCCATGTTCCTCACAGAATAAGTCAAACTCATTTGAAAAATACTCTCCACCACGATCCGACCTAAGTATTTTGATCTTTCTCTCTAGTTGATTTTCAGCTTCCGCCTTATAAATTTTAAAATAGTCAAGAGCCTCATCTTTCGTTTTTAATAGATAAACATAGCAAAATCTAGTCGCATCATCAATTAGCGTCATGAAGTATCGTTTTCCACCCTTTGTTAACACGCCATTCATTTCACAAAGATCTGAATGTACGAGTTCTAGTGGTGCCAAGTTTCTCTCCTCGGCTGCCTTGTGAGGCTTACGGGGTTGCTTTGACTGCACACAACGATGGCACTTAGAATCTTTAACAATGGAAATGTTTGGAATTAAGTTCATACTAGAAAGCCGAGACATCAAACCAAAATTTATATGACATAAACGTGAGTGCCAAACATTGACATCATCACTAACATTGCCACAAATATGGTTCACAGATTATTGCAGAAATCAGAAAGGGAAAAGCGAAACAAGCCACCACATTCGTAGCCTTTACCAATAAATACTCCATGTTTTGACACGACTACTTTATTAGACTCAAACACCAATTTAAATACATCCCTACATAGACGGGAGCCACTAACTAGATTCTTGTTGATAGAAGGGACATGCTGCACGTTCTTCAGCTACACGATCTTTCCCGAAATAAACTTCAGATCTACCGCGCCAACACCATGAACAGAAGCATGAGACCCATTCCCCATTAGGATGGAAGAATCCCGAGTGACCTGGTAAGAAGAGAACAAAGAGATATCAGCACAGACATGTACATTAGCCCTTGTATCAACCCACCAATTGGTAGACTGATCAACTGAAAGAATGGTAGGAAAATTACCATACCCGTCCCCATCTTCAGTATTGCCAATGGTCACATTGTCAGACTTTGAAGTCTGTCCTGCAGGAGCTTTCATCCCTTTGCGATGTGGACACTTCTTGGCCCAATGGCCAACTTCTCCACATACAAAGCAAGGCTTCACATCTGTGTTACTCTTCTTCTTCTTGTAGTTGGTAGTTTGTTTGACTTTGAATTTCCATTTGTTCTTGCCTAAGGGTTGATGCACCACGTTGGCGCTCAATTGCCCCTCACCTTTTACCACAACATCATTTTCCCTGGCTTTCTCCTCAACATCAAGAGACCTTATCAAACCCTCAATAGAGAATTCTTGTCTCCTGTGTTTGAGTGCAGTACCGAAACTCCTCCATGAAGAAGGTAATTTCTCAATAATGCAAGTAGCCACAAACGTGTCGGGTAAGGCACACTTTAGGAGTTCGAGTTCTTTAGCAATAGCCTGTAATTCATGAGCCTGATCCACTATAGAATGGTTATTAACCATCCTGTAATCATGAAATTGCTCCATGACATACAAGTCATTGCTAGCATCAGTAGCACCGAATTTGGCATTCAGTGCATCCCATAACTCCTTCGCGTCTGTCATGTGCATATACACCTCGCACAGACGATCAGCAAGAACACTAAGAATGCATCCTACAAAGATTGTAGTGGCATCCTTGAACTCTTTCTCCTTTTCAGTAGAAAGATCTCCTTCAGGTTTGCCATTACTAACCCAGTAGACATTCATAGCTGTTAGCCACAAAGTGACTTTGATCTGCCATCTCTTGAAGTGCACACCGGCAAATTTCTCCGGCCTCAGTGCATCGGCAAATCCAGCCATATCAAAACCACAGTGCCTATAATAAGGTTTTTGGATTGTTGGAAATAACATTACTTTTAGGTTTAACTTATTCCACAAATAAATCATGACGTGAAATAGATGAATGCGCATAACCACGGTATACTAGTACACTATACACATGAACAAGAATAATGTACCGAATGTAACAGATGGTAACGGTTGAAGCAGTCACAGATCGGACTGGTACCACGACGACGACGACACGCGGTACCGGACGACGGCGATGACGGGCAGCACTCGAGCGAAGAGGAAGACGAGCCATGGTGGACGAACGCGAGCAGTCACGCGGAGCGCTTCCCAAAAACCTTATTCGCCCTCTCCCGGTACAGGATGTCGAAGGCGACGGGTTCTGGAGACCTGCTCTTCCGCTCAACGGTGCACGCCGATGAGAAGAACGGAGTAGTCTACGAAAGGCAGCACAACACAAAGGAGATCGGCTCGACTGTTCGGTTCTTCCGGATGGTAATGGAAAAGGCGATCGCTCGGTTTTAGTGGAGGAGAAACAGACGCGTGATCAGGGCATCTCCACGTTCTCCACTAGTAACGGTTGTTCCAAAGATGAATCAAAACCGTTCCAACCAATTACGGCCGTAGCAAAATGGAACTGCAAAAGGGAGCCACGTCTGCGCAAGCAATCGGAGCCGATTTCGGCGGACCATTCACGCGCATGTCGTGCGCCCGCGCCCCCCCGGCCCGTGCCCGTGCCCGTGCCCGAGCCCGGCCCGGCCCGGCGAGGCGAGCGAGCGCGCGCGTGTGTTTCTCTAGTCTCCTCTCACCCATATAGGTCTAGTTGCAAGGAGAGCACCATCCCTTATAAGGTGGTCTCCCTCTCCTACAACTAGCAAGGTGGGACTAAAGGTTCACATGCTTCCTCTACATGGTGGGTCTTTGAGATTTTTCCAGGAATTATTCTTAAAATAAATTTTGGCCAAACCCATTTATTCAACAATAACTTTATAAATCTAAAAAATCAATATTTATATGTACTAATTTATGATATCATAGGTCTAATAATCTAATGAACCAAATTTTAAATTACATAAATTTAATTACATAAATGTGAAGCAAGTCTCCGTATCTTATTGGTGAAACTGAATACTTGAAATTCAACAGAACCCCAGTTTTCTTCTTTTTCTTCTTTAACCATAAATCCCAAAATTTTTCTACCTCCTTTCTTTTTCATGTTCCTTTCTTTAACCATAAGCCAGTTCCAATAGACTTATGGAACGTTCCGGTTCGCGTGCATCCAGCAGGAATTGAACCCGCAAATTTACCAATTATGAGTTGGGCGCTTTAACCATTCAGCCATGGATGCTTAACAGTGTATCAACTAAACCGTTCACTCATAACAGTGTATGAAATTTACCAATTATGATAGAGGGAGTAGTAGATGAATAATCTGTTTCTCTATATAATTTTTAGGATATAAATTTACGTAAAATGTGTTTTTTTTCTAATAGAGTACATTACCCCAAAAAGCTCCATCTTCCTAGAAAAGAGGATTCGTTCCAGAAAGGTTCCGGAAAAGATGCTGAAATCTAGAGGATTTCTCGATGAGTGAATGAGTGGGCCTCGTTCACTCATTGGCACCACTGAAATGATGGTATCAATTCTAATATATTCAATCCAAATTAATCCCGAAAAATAATTGTTTCTTAAGGGTCTATTTGGTTGAACTAAAACTAATAGTTAGCTAACTAATAGCTAAAACTAATTGTTAGCTAGGTAATAGTTAGTTAGATAAAAATTAGTCATATTTGTTTGTATACTTTAGACTAATTGGTGGCTAAAGTCAATTTTTCCCATACTATAATAATCGTGCTACAATGGTATAGAGAGCAAAATAGTCCAAGTGCCCCTATTAGCTCAAATTAGTTCACTTTTGTGGACTAATGGACTAACCATTAGTTAGCCAATGAACTAATGGTTAGTTCACCAATTAGTTGTATTGTTTTGATGAGTTAAAACTAATTTTTAATTGCTAACAATTAGTTGATAGGATCCAAACATGGCCTAAATTAAGGTGGAAAATAGTAGGTATATTGGTACTTTGAATATTAAGTAGAATTTAAATCATATTCTAATGATAGTTGAAGTTAAAAACTATACGGAAGTAGCTAGTTACTCATCTTTGTTGGCAGGATCATGATCGAATGCCTGGTTAATGATGAACAGAGAAGGAACCAAGGTTGAAGATGAACAATGATTTTCTAGAAAAAACTAAATTGGAAAAATGTGTGTTACTTTCTTATTCATCTTCCTTCCTTAAGAGAGTGATTACAAGGCAACGGATTACTGGCTACCCCAATCAGGGAGCAATTTACCAAATCAAGCTATTATTGACGTAGAACGCCATGCCATCATGTTGGTGCGTTTTTTGTCACACTTTGATACACGCGTGGCATGAAAGATTTGCTTAACTCCAGTGCAGGTCCTACGTTCTTAGAAAAAAGGGTTCAAGACATGCCAATTAGTTTGACCCTGCAACTGCTAAGGAAACAAGAAAAGTGTTGACACGGAAACGTGCCCCCGCACTTGGGTCAGTCCAGCGATCCAAAAGTGCACGGATACATAGGGACAGGCCTAAGCGTGACGTAGCACCGACGCTGCGTTCCGACTACCCTTAATAGTGATAAGGGGGGTGGAGTCGCCAGGCAACCAGATTACACAAAATAATCCAATTAGCCAAAAGAAATAGGTTAAACAGGTTAAAATCAGCAAACCAGTCGGAGTCCTCTTGGTTTGAAGTCTGATGCGAAGGGTGCGCCGAAGGGTACCTTCGGCGTCTGGTGCGAAGTGCTCCACCGAAAGGTGCTTCGGCGTTCGGACTGATCCGACCGAAGGTAGACTCCGAACGGATCTGAACACGGTGATCACCTCCGAACAGCGGGGTTCAGTGTATGATCTCCAATGCAGCGAATTACAGAGTAGTGATGCGAAGGTCACACGCAGGTGCAACTTCGTCTGGTGCGGAGTATGTTCGTGGCGAAGTCTGTCACGACGAAGTATGCTGGCGAAGCCTGTTGTCGAATCCCGCGGTCCCGTCGAAGGGTGTCCTGGGGACCTCCGGAACCGATCTCTCAGCTCCTGACACCTCCAGCGAAGGGGCTCCGAACATGCGAACCTGCAACAGAGATGATGCGAAGTACCAATTCGGCCTTAGGACCGAATTTTGCGAGGTGTTGCACGGGTGGCGAAGGTAGCAATCTATTACGCAGATTAGCGGATACTTCACAGGCGAAGTAACAAGGCGATAGCAATCTGTTACATAGATTAACGGGGACTTCACGGGCGAAGTACCAAGGCTTACCACTATTCCGTAGCGGCGGACAGAGGGCTTCCAGGCAAACCCACGAAGAGGTACAGGAAAGTAAAGGTAAAAGTAAAGGTAGATCAAAGTAAGGCTTTGGTTTGGTTTGAGTTGGGGGGCTCTCCACGCTGGCCATGCCTCTCTATTTATAGGGGGTTAACTCCCAATCTAATCTGCTATTAATCCGGCCGAATAGAGATAGAGATTGAGCTGGCGATGCAAACAACTCTATCTCTACCGAGTTGGGCTTTGGCCAGGCCTGTCGAGGCCTGCTCCTTGGGTCGAAGCTTCGATAACGTGGGCTTCGGCCAGGCCCGTCGAGGCTTGCTCTCGGGCCGAAGCTTCGATAGCGTGGGCTTTGGCCAGGACCGTTGAGGCTTGCTCTCGCGCCGAAGCTTCGACAGCGTGGGCTTCCGAAGCTTTGATAGCGTGGGCCTCCGAAGGCTTCCGAAGCTTTGGCAGCGTGGGCCTCCGAAGGCTTCCTAGCTGAAGCCCATGGGCTGACTAGAGGCTTTCGAAGCCCACAACTCAATGGGCTTTGGCCCTGCAGGGCTTCGGACAGACCCTGGACATGTGTACTTTCGGCCCAAATTACCAAAAATTGATATTTTGATAATCTAGCCATTAATGCTATTTTTTGCTATCAATAAAAAGATGATCAATAACATAGCCTAACAGCAATATTTCTCTCTATATTGAATCATATTCAATATCAGAACTTCTGATCCTATAAACATCAAAACTTTCGATCCTACAAACATCGAAACTTCCGATATGGCATCGGAACTTCCGAATTTTTACGAACAAAAACAAATCTATTCTGTTTTCCACCATGTATCATCATACATGAGGGATCCAGATCAAACACTATGCACGCAGGCTTTGATACCGCTGTTGGAGAATGGGGAAGCTACGCTAGCCGGCAATTTCAAAAATTCACCCAAAGCCAAAAAACCATGCACATGAGGGCTCATGAATCAGTACCTTCTAGCACAAGATGTACTAGGTACAACGGAAGAAGATGTCAAGGAAACTCGTCCTAGACTATCCTCGCCTCGGTCTGGCCACTCCTTGCCAATCCAATTGGTGAAGACATCAGTGTTTACATGAAGAAGTCTAGGAGCGCCGCTATTGGAGTAGCGCCTCCATGGTATCCACACGTATAGGGATGGGATCCTTTCCATGACGGCGTGCTAGAACCGCTCACGAGAAACAAGATGATGTGGACTTGGGTGGCCCAATATTTCAATGAGAGGATATGATAAGTTCAACTGGAAGGAGACAACATTGACGATCCGATTACAACCGTACAAGACATTTGTGTTGCACCTTAGAGATTGATACACCAACTCCAAGAGTTGTTGATCTTATCGGTTATCAACCTTGTTCTTGCAAGCAATCAAAGAACAATCAAGAACAAGATAAATGAGCAACTAGTATTGCTGGATATAAAAAGCACACAATTGGATAATTGGGGTTATGAAATGTAAAACCGGCAATCTAACCGATCATGGGTTTACACGTAGAAAGTAGCATTGGATAAATTTTACTCTAATCAAAACTCGAATTACAACTAAAGTCTCTAGGGTTATTTATAGCCCTAGGGAAATGACTAATTATTTCCTAAACAGATTGACTAGACAAATGGAAATCTCATGCTTAATTGGTTCAGCCTGATAAAGGAACACACATTTTCCCAAAGTTTGGAAACTTATTACATATGGAAATAACTAAATATTTCCTAAACAGATTGACTAGAAAAATGGAAATCCCATGTTTAATTGATTCAGCCTAAAAAGGGACACACATTGTTTTGATGATTACAAACTTCTCGGATGGAATCGAGAGGTGTATCTGCATCCGTTGGAAAGAGGACATATCCAGCTTTACAAAAAGTCCAAAATCATCCAAATTGGAGTTTCCATGTAAAAGTTATGCATGTTTGAATTTAGTGTTGTTCCTATAGTCCGAGTCCGAATCCCACACCAGTAGAATTTTATCTCCACTTTCTATTGGAACAAAAATAACTTCTAAAAATTGTATATTATATTTGGATTGACTTGACTTGGTCCCCAATCAACTTCCATGATGTTCCATGCCCTTGATTTGCTCACAACGCATCGTTTAATCCATGCAATAATTTATGTAATTGAAAACAACAGCTCATGATGCAACAACATTTTCTCAAATATGTAAAATGTAAATCGAATATAGAAAGCATGCACATTTGTTTTTATTATGGTTATATCTCGGCCGATGATGTTCTCATCGTTCTCTCCTTCTTGGCTGCAAACCGTCCTCGGTTTGTTCTTATGTTCATGATCCATGCAATTCCTAGCAAAAGAACCATTATTGTGCAGTATCTCTCATTCTTTAAACATGTGGGGAATTGGAGAAAACCAACTCACCCAATCCTTTGTTTGAATAAATAACATCGAATCTGTACTTTTAGATATTGGAGTAGGAATTGTGGCATTGCTAAGCAGCCCACAAGGTCCTCCTTGAAAACAAACCTGCATATTTAAATCAAAACAAGAGACTCTCGAGGTAATAGAATTAGTTAAAATATCTTGCTCGAGACTATTATTTTTAGACTTTACATGTAGTTTCAAATATGAACATATGTAAACTATATGCACAAAGTATACTCCTTGATCATTGTATTTGCCAATTGAGTGAAAACTCATTTGAGCAGGACATGGCAAGTCAGTTCTAGTGAGTAATTTTTCATTTAAAGCACTAAGTTCATAAAGATCATCAAATTCAATATAACTGCAAGTATTTAAATAAGATAACAATTTATGTTCTTCCTTTTCACTAGCAATGTGAACAACATGTATCAAATCACTTTAAGGTTTGACAACAAAATCAACATGTTCATTTACTAGTCATGGGATAGATATAAGTGGAGTGTTGCACAACTCTTCTTTATTACAAGGAGTGTCAAGAAAATCATCTAGTAACAAAGGAATTTCAGTAAAAGATTCTACTAATGGTTGCTCTATTATAGCATGAATAGTGGATGATTGTGTTTTATCAGGAGTATACTTACCTTGATTAATTTCAGCACATATGTTACCTTGCAAAACTTTCACCGACGATGTAAGTGCATAATTGCTCTCTTTTTCCTATTGAAGGTCAGTAGCACTAGAAGACACACCAAATAGTGTTTACTCTAAATCAATAGCAATCTGAACTTCAACTCGAAATGTAAGTTCAAACAATTGAGAGAGAGAATTATATGTTTCATGAACAAGCACTTCTTGAATTTCTTTGCTAAGCCTATGCAAAAATCTATGTTCTTTAGCTTCTTTACATTCATCTAAACCACAACGTAATAAACAAACATGCATATCATGATAATATGAGGTAACACTTCTTCTCTTTTGTTTTAAACATTGCAGTTTATTTAACAGAATGTCGACATAATATGGAGGAACAAAAGCATCTCTCAAATATTGTTTTAAGTGTTTCCAAGATTGAGGTATTTTATCATGTATGTTTCCAATGATATGCAACATCTTTAACTAATACTTTAGAGGCAACCATAACCTTTTCTCTTTTAGACAAGTTATACTTTTTAAATTCATTATCTACAACTAGCTCCCATTGAATATATGCATGAGGATCACAATTTCCTTCAAAATAAGGTATTGTACATTTGAACCTGGATAAAACATCATCACATATCTTATATTTATCGTGTTGATCTCTCATGTATCGATGAAGATATTTATATTGAGCTTCAATATATCCTATCTCCTTGTGTATCCCTGCCATGATCAGTAGTAGACAAGAAACGTACAAATAAGATGTATGCTCCTATTAACTATAAGGTTGTGGAGGCACAAAAGTCACACTCGCTCAATCCTGTATCAAGCTCTTACAAGTTCTTACCATTGCAAGCAAGAGGTGTTGTACAACGACTTAACCACAAACACCATGGAGATTAGATGTATCGATGCCTTGGCAAACACTTGGTTGTACAAGCTATAGTTGTATGATCCAAAAAAGAAAGCAAACAACCGAATATGAAGACTCTAAAAGGAAAATTAAAGATCTTGTTGTAAGATTTCCAAAATGTATCAAAACTCTCCAATCCAAGTTAGCATGTGTGAGATATGACATTTTTGGTAACACTTTCATAATCTTCCTGAATTTGACTCAAATTTCCAACAAAACAAACCGACTCCAATTTGATTTGAACTCAAAAACTACGGGATAAAAATACCCTAAACACTTGATAAACAGACCAACACATGGTGGTAAAAACATGACAAGAACTCAAAACTCTAACGAACTAAACACTAAGATGACCAACAACTTGACACAACAATACAACCAAAAACTCAAAGAGTCGATACCAAGAAAAACTAGTAAAAGGCTCAAAGAGGCTTGGTTCTCGGGTAAACTATTTTTGTGTGTGGCTTTTTCTAGACTATAGGGAAAAAAATGATAACTCAAAATCTCTCACTGATCAATTGTAGCTCTAATACCACTTGATGTGGACTTGGGTGACCCGATCTTTCGATGAGAGGATAAGATAAGTTTGATTGAAACGAGACAACATTGACAATCTGACTACAATCGTACAAGACATTTGTGTTGCGCCTTAGTGATCAATACACCAACTCCAAGGGGTGTTGATCTTATCGGTGATCAACCTTGTTCCTGCAAGCAATCGAAGAATGAGCAAGAACAAGATAAAGGAACACTTAGTATTGCTGGATATGCAGGCGCACAATTAGATAATTGGGGTAATGAAACGTGAAACTGGCGATCTAACCGATCACGGGTTTACACGGAAAAAGTAGCATTGACTAAACTTTACTCTAATCAAAACTCGAATTATAACTAAAGTCTCTAGGGTTATTTATAGCCCTAGGAACATTCCCAAAGTTTGGAAACTTATTACATATGGAAATGACTAATTATTTCCTAAACAAATTGACTAGAAAAATGGAAATCCCATGCTTTATTGGTTCAACCTAAAAAAGGAACACACATTGTTTTGATGATTGCAAACTCCTCGAATGGAATCTAGAGGTGTATCTGCATCCGTTGGAAAGAGGACATATCCAACTTTCCAAAAAGTCCAAAATCATCCAAATAAGAGCTTCCATATAAAAGTTATGCATGTTTGAATTTAGTGTTATTCCTACAGTCCGAATCCGAATCCCACACAAGTAGAACTTTATCTCCACTTTCTATTGAAACAAAAATAACTTCTAAAAATTGTATATTATATTTGGATTGACTTTATTTGGTCCCCAATCAACTTTCATGATGTTCCATGCCCTTGATTTGCTCACAACACGTCGCTTAATCTATGTAATAATTTCTGTAATTGAAAATAACAACTCATGGTGCAACAACCTTTTTTCAAATATTTAAAATGTAAATAGAATATAGAAAGTATGCACCTTTGTTTTTATTATGGTTATATCCAGGCTGGCGATGTCCTCATCACAGGAAATTCATCAATCTCAACTTTTGAGATTAAGAAAAGGAGGAGAGGAGGTCTTGGTGGCTAGGTCTGAACTATCAATAACTTGACATCTAAGACCTCCTCCTCTCTTTATATAGAGGTAAGAGCCCCTGGTCTCCAACAATTTGAAACTAACAAATTAGTTTCAACTAATTCAAGACCCAACAAATCCAATCCGTTATGGTTGTATCAGAACTTCCGATCCAATATCGGAACATCCGATAAGGGCTCTTGGACTCCAATTCCAGGTAGCATCGGAACTTCCGATACCTCCTATTGGAACTTCCGATCAGTGCAATTTTTTCTGATATACATCGGAACTTCGGTTTCAACTCTCTATCTATAATTAGCAATTATCGGAAGTTCTGATACCATATCGGAACTTCCGATTTGAGCGTCTGTTTCGTAAACAATAAATTATCGGAACTTCCGATACCATATCGGAACTTCTAATTTGAGTTCTTTGTTTCCAATTTAGAAAATAATCAGAACTTTTGATTCCAAATCGGAACTTCTGATTTAACCGGAATTTTCTTGGGCACTGTTCCTTCAGTTCTTCCTTGTCAAGTGTCTGATCAGCTGACAGTCGGTCAAGCAACAGGTGGTGGCCATGTCCATTTGTGAGACAGAGTATATCGTAGCCACTTCCACGTCAACTCAGGCTCTCTGGCTGGCTCGACTACTTGCTGATCTCCTTGGCAGAGATGCTAAAGTAGTGGAACTCAGGGTGGATATCAAGTTTGCGTTGGCTTTGGTAAAGAACCACATTTTCCATAAGCGCAACAAGCATATCTAGGTCAAGTACCACTTCATTCAGAGATGCTTAAATGAGGGGAGCATAAAAGCTAACTACATTAACACCTAAGACCAGCTCACTGACTTCCTCACCAAGTCACTTGGGCGGGTCAATTTCTAGAAGCTTCGTGTCAAGATTGGGATGGTTCCAATTTCACAAAGGGCACCACACAAGAATTGGGAGGAGATTGAGAGGATAAGTCTTGTGTTGAGTGTGCTGTCCATTTTGGCATAGGTTAAATTTTTTATGCCATTACAATTTTCACAATTTTTACAGATGAGGTGATGAGAACATCACCAGTTGGGATAGGATCATGATTGTGAGGAAACAAGTTAAGGTACATGCTTTCCATGTTATATTTAATTTTTATATATTTGAATTTCAGATGCTACACCATGAGATGCATTCATTTTCAATTTCAGAAATACTTTCTTGGATTAATAGAAGAGATGCATGTATATGGAACTCTTCTATTATCATGGAAGTTGATTGGGGTTTAGTTTACACGTTGATTTGATAGCTGCCGCTTCGCCGGATTTGTAAGTGAACCCCAATTCGCAGATTCTAATAGAATTTTCAATTCGATTGTGTTTTTTGCGTTCTTGCTTGTGTTCTTCAATTCACAGGCAAGGATTAACCTTCTTAGTGAGGTCAATCAGGCTGTGCTTGGTTGATAACCAACGGAGCAGTGGTGTAGCGATTGCAAGGGATGATCTCGTGGATCGGAAGCCGGATCGTCAATGTCGAGTTCTCCACAAATCATTGTTTATCCCCCACCCGACGGAAGATCGGGCACCCCCTCCTCCATCAAGTGGTATCAGAGCCTAGTTTACCGTCAGGTTCATTTATCTTAGATTCTATTGATTTCATATTCATCCTAGAGTCCACAGAAAAGCCGAACAAAAAAAATTTCCTTGTCTGAGACATTGTTAGCCTTTTGCATAATTATCTTTCAGAGTCCGTAGTGTTGAATTCGTGTCCAAATTTATGTCTCGTTGCTGGTTAATTCATGTTTTAGATCGGTTCATGTCTCCGCCACAATTCCCCTACTCCGCTACATAATTTTTCCACCCCCCACCAATCCCCATCCGCTTCTGTTTTCATCACAACCAACAGATCCGATTTAGGGGGAATAGATCCGATTTCGGAGGGTTCTCCTTGAAACGACCATAACTTTTCGCTCGTAACTCCGATTGAGCTGAAATTTTTACCACATGTAGATCTCTAAAAGTCAGCCATAATTGGTATCGGTGTTGTCAAAAAAATAAAAAAAATCAAGAAGGCCTTCGTTTTGGGCTCCGAAGTTTTAGCACCGGTTATTTAGGGTTTCCTGTACAGATATCATCTTCCATCGGTTTGAGCCGAAACTTGGTGCTGTGCTTAATCTTGGGGCATATTGTTGCTACTTAGCACTTGGTAATTGGTTGCAAAAAAAGAGAAAAAAAAGAAGACAAAAAAAAGGAGAGAAAAAGAGGCAATACCGAAGGTCCTCCACTGTTTGTTTCATAGTGTTGCTGGTGTCGTGTTGACACTGTCCTTGCAATTCATCTTGTTCATCCTTTTTTCCTTCTTGTGTCACTACTGTTCTTAGAACACGCGTAGACTAACAATTAGGACTAATAGTTTGAACATTTATTCAGCATTACTATCTGTTATTGAATTGTGTTCCACTCAAATATTTGGCCTTCCTATAGTTCCACATATATACTTCTGATTAGTGCAGCTTGAGTCTTTGCAATTGTATACCGCTCTCTTTGGAAGTCACCAACCAGTCAAGAATTGTACCACGACCAAGATTGTGGCATCCACTGCCATGCGATGGTAAGAATCTTGTAAGATTGTGGTAAGATGCTTGAGTGTGAGCGAGAATACATTCCACTACCTAATAGTTGATAGGGCTAATATTTTTTCCAATTGTTTTTCCTTTTCTACTAACCATGGCAGGTATGGAAGGTGCGACAAATCATAATCATGGTAACAATGTTTCTTCTATCAGAAGTAAGTTTACCATCCCATTTTTTTATGGTGAATATGATGCTAAAAAATACCTAGATTGAGAGATGACCGTAGAGCATAAATTTAACTTATATCTAGTTCCTGAACAACATGGAGTTAAACAAGCATCTAGTATGTTTAAAAATCGTGCTTTAATCTGGTGGGAAGATATAATTGAACTTCAATTACAATCTGATACATGGGGTTATTTAAAAAGATATATGCGTTGTAAATTTGTATCTCCTTCTTATCATCATGAATTGTGTAAGAAACTACAATGCTTAGTTCAAGGTAACATGTCTGTGAGAGAGTATTATGCTGAGCTTCGTGAGAGCATGACCCGTTGTGGTGTTGTGGAGCACTTGGAGAAAATGATGTGGCGCTTCTATGATAGATTGAGGCATGAGATTCAAGATATCATTTATTATAAAGAATTTAGTACTCTTAGTTGTTTGTTCCATCTTGCCATCATTGCAGAGAAAGAATTGCAGGAACAACAATACAAGGCAAGAGACTCCTATCCACCGCGAGTGACGAGCACACCGGTACTAACCAAGACTTTCTCTTCTTCAAGTGTTCGTCATGCACCTGCACATGTACCTGCACAAACATCAGCAAGCATATTGTCTTCCATCTCTACACTAGTTGAGCTATCAGGTAAAATGTCCTTACAGATACCCGTTGAGGTTGCTTCATCAGCTGAAATAATAGAACACCCTTTGCAATTTGATAATGATGCACTTCACCATGATAGGACTAATAACTATATCGTTGTGCATGAGAATGTGAAATCTACTTTATTACTTTCAACTTCTGATGAAATTGTTAAAGATGATATTGAGACGACAACTAATGAGAGCAAACAACTTGATATTAGATCTGAAATTCGGCATGAAATCGAATTAAAATATTCTTCTATCCTTGCACATAAAACTGATCAAACTGAAATTCATAGTCAAGATGTGTGCTATGTTGTGATTTGTGAAACTCCTTATTATTCTCTTACTAATATAGTTTATACTTTGCCCCTAGTTATCACTAAGTATTTATCTCATATTGAGCTACATAAGTGTAAATTTGATATGCTCCCGAGTTTTTATCTTATGTTGAGTTATATAAATATAAACTTGTCTTGCCTCCCAAGTTTTGGGATAGTTCCACATTTAACGTTGCAGAATTGAAACCAACCATTAGAGCAAAAGATGAGTATGAGTCGAGGACGACTCTATTTCAAGAGGGGGGAATGATGAGAACATCACCAGTTGGGATAGGATCATGATTGTGAGGAAACAAGTTAAGGTGCATGCTTTCCATGTTATATTGAATTTTATATATTTGAACTTCAGATGCTACACCATGAGATGCATTCATTTTCAATTTTAGAAATACTTTCTTGGATTAATAGAAGAGATGCATGTATATGGAACTCTTGTATTATCATGGAAGTTGATTGGGGTTTAGTTTACACGTTGCTTTGATAGTCGTCGCTTTGCCGGATTTGTAAGTGAACCCTAATTCGCAGATTCCAATAGAATTTTCAATTCGATTGTGTTTTCTGCGTTCTTGCTTGTTGTTGATAGAAAAAATGGCATTAATGGCTAGATTGTCAAAACATCAATTTTGGTGATTTGGGCTAAAAATACACATGTCCAGGGTCTGTCCGAAGCCCTACAGGGCCGAAGTCCATCGAGCTATGGGCTCCGAAAGCCTCTAGCCAGCCCATGGGCTTCGGCCGGGAAGCCTTCGGAGGCCCACGCTATCGAAGCTTCGGCCCGAGGAGAAGGCCTCGACGGGCCTGGCCGAAGCCCACCTCGGCAGAGATAGAGTTGTATGCATTTCCAGCTCAATCTTTATCTCTATCTAGCTGGATTAATAGCAGATTAGATTAGGAGTTAAGCCCCTATAAATAGAGAGGCAAGGCCGGCGTAGAGAGCCCCCAACTCAAACCAAACCAAAGCCCTATGCTTTGATCGTATTTACTTTACCTTTATTTTCCTGTACCTCTTCGTGGGTTTGCCTAGAAGCCCTCCGCCGGCCACTACGGAATAGTGGTAACCCTTGTTACTTCGCTTGTGAAGTATCCGTTAATCTACGTAATAGATTGCTATCGCCTTGTTACTTCACCTGTGAAGTATCCGCTAATCTGCGTAACAGATTGCTACCTTCGCTACTAGTGCAACACTTAGCAAAATTCGGTACTCAGGCCGAATTGGTACTTCGAATCATCTTTGTTGTAGGTTCGCACTTTCGGAGCCACTTCGTCGGAGGAGTCCGTAGCTGAGAGATCGGTTTTGGAGGTCCCTAGGACACCCTTCGACGGGACCGTAGGCTCTGACAACAGGCTTCGCCAGCATACTTCATCGCAACGGGCTTCTCCACGACTATACTCCGCACCAGATGAAGTTGCACTCGCGGGTGGCCCCCGCGTCAGTATTCCGTAGTTTGCTATATCAGAGATCGCACGCCGAACCCCGTTGTTCGGAGGTGATCATCGCGTCTAGATCCGTTCGGAGTCTATCTTCGGCCGGATCAGTCCGAACGACGAAGCACCCTTCGGCGGAGTACTTCGCACCAGACGCCAAAGGTACGCTTCGGTGAACCCCTTCGCGCCAGACTTCGAACCAGACGGGCTCCGACTGGTTTGCTGGTCTTATTCTGTTTAATCTATCTCTTTCGGCTAATTGGATTATTTTGTGTAATCTGGTTGCCTGGCGACTTTTGGATCCGTGCACTTTTGGATCGTCGAACTGACCCAAGTGCGGGGGCACGTTTCCGTGTCAACACACTTTTTGGCGACTCCGCTAGGGACAAGCTACGCCAACATGATGAGTACGTCTACATCGGCCACCGATACATCTGCATCGACTACTACATCTACACCGCTGATGGACTCAACAGGAGGCACGAATATCGACAACCGCAACATTTTTGCACCCACACTTGAAGATATCCCCGTAGAAGACTGAAGATCTAGGCCCTATGTGAGTTTTAGTAATTAATGATAAACATGCGTTTTGTGGACTAATATTTTTCTTAAGTGTGAAGGAAATGAGTAGGTCCCGCGCAAATGGAGCACAAGATGGAAAACCCGAAGATCTGGACGTTTAAAGGCTACAGCAAAAGGTTTGAAGGAATCTAGAAATTGATCGAGGTGTTTTGGAGTGATCAATTAGGCTAGGTTTAAATTTTGTTTTTGCCGTACTATAAAGAGGGGTTGCATCTTTGTTATGAGTTGATTTTCAAGTGCCAATTTGCATTGCATATAGTATCTTTTGATCATGTGTGATTATTGCAAAAGTTACTATTTTGGCAAAATTCCTTAAAAAACAAATTGCAGCGTTTGTTGGAGTTATCTGACCCTGGCGGTCTGACCGACCATGTGGGTCCGATCAGACTGGCTAGAGTTGGGCGGTCCGACCGGCAAGGGGGCCGGTCCGACCGGGTTGCGTAGGGTGGAAAACTGCTGGTTTACAGAGCCGACGGGAGCACTATCGGTCCGACCGAGCCGATGGCCGGTCAGACCGGGTAGGGCCGGTCCGACCGGGCCAGCATGGCTGGTCAGACCGAGGTGTCCTGTCACATCAGTAAAACGGCTAGTTTTCTAGCCGTTGCAGTTGTGGTCGGTCAGATCGGCCCAAGATGGGCGGTCAGACCGACAGTGCGCAGAGAGCCACCTAACTCATGTAACGGCTAGTTTTTGGGTGTGTGGCTTTATAAATCCTTGCTACAGCTCCCTTGCTAGACTTTTGGCATTCATTTGAGCATACTTGAGCACAAGAGAGTCTCTCCCACCATTGAGAACTAATTTGAGCACTAATGAGGTTGGGAAGAAAAAGGGTGATCAAATGATTGAGTTAATTGCATTGCATTGGCATTTTGGCACTTGATCCTCTTCTCCTAGCTTTGATTGCAGCTTGTTACTCTTGGAGATTGCCATCTCCTAGACGGCTTGGAGAAGAAACTGGTGATCTCTCCTAGAAGGTTGTGGAGGAGACCCGGGAGGTTGTGAAGGTTGGAGCTCGCCTATCCGAAGTGGAGAATAGCTACCACTAGTGATCGAGGCCCGAGAGTTGCACTTCCGGTGCCGGCTCATCTTCAAGCAAATTTCTCTTTGAGAAATCCGAGGCTTGGTGAAGAGAGCGGTCAAGTGAAACTCGCCTCAACGAGAACGTAGGAAATTGGCAAATTTCCAAACCTCGGGATAAAATTTGGTTGTCTCTTGTCCCCTTTTATTTTGTGCAAGTTAAATTGTGCAAGCTTACTTTTCTAGAGTAATCTACTTGCCATCTTGTGTTGCACTATTTGTTTAGCTGTTGCTACCATTGTCTTAGGTCCTTGCTTATTGTTTAGCTAAAATTGAATTAGTTTTAAAAACCGCCTATTCACCCCCCTCTAGTCGGTACATCGATCCTACAAGTGGTATCAGAGCTTGGTCTCTCAAGTTAAGCTTTACCGCCTAGAGAGAAGATGTCCGACGAGGTGGTTCACAACGTAGGCAAAGGTCCTTACTTTGATGGCTCTAATTATTCCATTTGGAAAGTTCGTATGGCTGCTCACCTCAAAGCCATGAGCTTTGAAATTTGGCGTATTGTTGAGTTAGGTTTTGAAGTTGAAGACAAGATGAATCTAACCTATCAAAACAAGAAAGATATGCAACTTGATGCTCAAGCTACAAATGCTTTGTTCAATTGTTTGTGTGCCGAAGAATTCAATAGGATAAGCAATATTTCAACGGCACATGACATTTGGACTACTCTTCAAGATATACATGATGGAACAACAAGTGTGAAGAATGCCAAGTCGCACTACCTAAAGATCAACTATGAAACATTCACCATGTTACCAAATGAAAGTGTCAATGAGATGTATGCAAGACTAAATGTGATTGTCAATGATCTCAAAGGTGTTGGAGTGAAGTACACGGAGTTGGAAGTTGCTCAAAAGATGTTGAGAGCCTTGCCCGAGAAGTATGACACTTTGGTGACTTTCCTCATCAACTCGGACATGTCAAGTTTGACACCCACAACACTTTTGGGGATTATCAACACAAATGAGATTTACAAGAACAAGAGAATTGAAGGAAGCGCCGAAGATCACTCCTCATCCAAGAAGAAGAACATTGCCTTAAAAGTCAAGGTTGAAAAGAAATGTGAAGAAGAAGACACTTCTTGTGATGGTGATACCGAGGATGAAGAAATGGCTCTTTTTGTGAGAAAGTTCAACCGGTTCATGAAAAAGAGAGGAAGCTCTTCAAGCTCATTCAAGAACAACGGTGACAAGAAGTCAACCAAAAGGAACCTAAAGAATGTAAGATGTTTTGAGTGTAATGAGAAGGGTCATTTTGCCTCAAGATGCCCGAACAAACAAGAAAGCGAGGATGGTAAATCTCAAAAGAAGAACAAGGAAAAGAATGGGAAGAAAAAGCTCTTCAAGAAGTTGAACAAGAAAAAGGGTAAAAATAAAGCATTTGTGGGAGAATGGGATTCAAATGAAGATAGCTCCGATTCTTCTTCAAGCTCCGACTCCGGTGGTGAGTCAAACTCAAGAAAGAAGAACATGGCGGGAATCGCAATAACAGAAGCTCCATCACTATACTCTCCTTTTTGTCTCATGGCAAAAGGAAGTACTAAGGTAACATCTACTTGTATTAGTGAAAAAGATGATAGTGATGATGAAATGTCTTATGATGATCTTGCACAAATGCTTGAGTAGCTAAATGAGTTAAGTGGCAAAGAGAGAGTCAAATTTAAGGTTCTCAAGAAAGATCATGAGTCCTTAATGGCTAAATATGAGGAGTTGAAAACTTCTCATATGATGCTTTTGGTCTCTCATGAGAAGCTTGAGGAAGCTCATGAAGCACTCATTGCCTCTACACTCATTAGGCCAAAGGTAGATATAGGCGTTACATGTGATATTTTTGATGATGCTTGTCAAAATGCTGCAAATTGCATTCCAACTAAGACTAGCATATCAACCTCATGTGATGACTTACTAGCTATGCCATGCTCATCTACTATTGATATTGCTTCATGTTCAACAAATATATCATCTTCATCTAATTCATTGTTAGTTGTTGAAAATCATGAGCTCAAGGAGCAAGTTGCCAAACTAAGTAAGAGTTTGGAAAGATGCTTCAAAGGCAAAAATACTCTTGATAAAATCCTCAGCCAACAAAGATGCTCTTTCAACAAGGAGGGACTTGGTTTTGTTCCCAAGAAGGGCAAAAAGCCTTCTTATCAAGCCCCAAGGTTTGTTAAGAGCAATGGAAAATTTTGTAACAAATGTCGAAAAGTTGGTCACATAATTGGTGAATGCCACATAAACAAAATTCCTAAAAGTGATGTATTTGATTCTCATTACATGCTTAAGAGAGCTAATGATGGCTCCATTTATGCTAAATTTTTGGGCACTCCAATTTTGGGAGAAAAGAAGAAATCTATTTGGGTGCCAAAGGCCTTGGTAACTAACCTACAAGGACCCAAAAGGATTTGGGTACCTAAAAAAGCTTGATCTCTTTTGTAGGTAAACTATCACACCGGAGGATCACATTGGGTGCTTGATAGTGGGTGCACTCAACATATGACCGGTGATAGGAAAATGTTCACGTCTTTTGAAGTAGGTGCTAAAGATCAAGAAAGAGTGACCTTCGGTGATAATAGTAAAGGAAAGGTAATGGGTTTAGGTAAAATTGCTATCTCAAATGATTTATCCATTTCAAATGTTTCACTAGTTGAGTCATTGAATTTCAACTTATTGTCCATTGCTCAACTATGTGATTTAGGCCTTTCATGAACATTTAATCCTCAAGAAGTATTTGTAACAAGTATCCATGATAACTCCTTAGCTTTCAAAGGTTTTCGTTTTGGAAATCTCTATTTGGTGGATCTCTCTTCAAATGAAGCTAATTTGAAAACTTGTTTGGTTGCAAAAACCTCATTGGGTTGGCTTTGGCATAGAAGGCTTGCTCATGTGGGAATGAGTCAAATGAACAAACTTGCAAAAAGAGATTTGGTTGTTGGTTTGAAAGATATAAAATTTGAAAAAGATAAACTTTGTAGTGCTTGCTAAGCGAGGAGGCAAGTTGCTTGCTCTCATCCTAGCAAAAGCATCATGTCTACTTCTAGATCATTGGAGCTTTTGCATATTTATCTATTTGGTCCAACAACTTATAAAAGCATCGGTGGGAATAGTTTTTGTCTTGTTATTGTGGATGATTTCTCAAGATTTACTTGGGTTTTCTTTTTACATGACAAAGCTAAGACCCTCGAGATTTTCAAAAAGTTTGCAAAACGAGCTCAAAATGAATTCAACTTTTCTATTGTAAAAGTAAGGAGTGACAATGGATCCGAGTTTAAAAATACAAATATTGAGGATTATTGTGATGATCTCGGCATTAAGCATGAGCTTTTCGCCACCTATTCACCACAACAAAATGGTGTTGTGGAAAGAAAGAATAGGACCCTTATTGAGATGGCTAGAACTATGCTTGATGAGTATAGTGTCTCCGACTCCTTTTGGGCGGAAGCTATAAACACTTCTTGCCATGCTTCTAATCGTCTTTATTTGCATCGTCTTTTGAAAAAGACTCCATATGAACTCTTAATTGGACAAAAACCAAACATTGCTTACTTTCGTGTTTTTGGTTGCAAATGCTATATTTATAGAAAAGGTGTTAGACTAACCAAGTTTGAAAGTCGTTGTGATGAAGGATTTCTCCTTGGATATGCATCAAATAGCAAGGCATACCGAGTGTATAACAAGAACAAAGGTATTGTTGAAGAAACCTCGGATGTTCAATTTGATGAGACTAATGGCTCCCAAGAGGGGCACGAGAATTTGGATGATGTAGGTGATGAAGGCTTGATAAGGGCAATGAAGAAAATGTCCATCGGTGACATCAAACCTAAAGAAGATGATGAACTTCCATCCTCCACTCAAGTTGAAGCTTCTACTTCCGCTACGCAAAATTTGACTCAACTTGATGAAGATGAAGCCAAAGATCAATCCTCTACCATGCCATCCAAGGTTCACAATGCCACCGCAAAAGATCACTCAATTGATCAAGTCCTGGATGACATTAGTAAGGGTGTTCAAACTAGATCTCGTGTTGCTTCTATTTGTGAGCATTACTCTTTTGTTTCTTCTATTGAGCCTAAACATGTAGATGAAGCTCTAAATGACCCGGATTGGGTAAATGCTATGCATGAAGAGCTCAACAATTTTGAAAGAAACAAAGTTTGGACATTGGTGGAGAGACCCAAGGAGCACAACGTCATTGGAACAAAGTGGGTGTTTAGGAACAAGCAAGACGAAAACGGGTTGGTCGTGAGAAACAAGGCAATATTGGTAGCACAAGGATTCACTCAAGTCGAAGGTTTGGATTTTGGTGAAACCTTTGCTCCCGTTGCTAGACTAGAGGCTATTCGCATCTTACTTGCTTTTGCTTCATGTTTTGATATTAAGTTATATCAAATGGATGTGAAAAGTGCTTTCTTGAATGGCGAAATAGCCGAACTAGTTTTTGTTGAACAACCACCCGACTTTGAGAATCCTAAAAATCCTAATCATGTTTATAAACTCTCAAAGGCTCTCTATGGTTTAAAACAAGCTCCTAGAGCTTGGTATAAAAGATTGAGAGATTTTCTCCTCTCAAAGGGTTTTAAAATTGGTAAAGTTGACACTACCTTGTTCACAAAAATAATTAATGATGAATTCTTTGTCTGTCAAATTTATGTTGATGATATTATATTCGGTTCTACTAATGAAGAATTGTGCAAAGTTTTTGGTGATATGATGTCTAGGGAATTTGAGATGTCTATGATAGGAGAATTGAGTTTCTTCCTTGGACTTCAAGTCAAGCAACTCAAGAATGGAAACTTTGTGAGCCAAACGAAGTATATTCATGATCTTCTCAAAAGGTTCGGATTGATGGAAGCTAAGCCTATCAAGACCCCTATGGCGACCAACGAACATCTCGACCTAAATGAGGGAAGTAAACCGGTAGATCAAAAATTATATAGATCCATGATTGGTAGTTTGCTCTATCTTACCGTATCTAGGCCCGATATCATGTTTAGTGTTTGCATGTGTGCTAGATTTCAAGCCGCACCAAAAGATTGTCATTTGATGGCGGTCAAGAGAATTCTAAGATATTTAAAACATTCCATCCATATAGGCTTGTGGTACCTCAAAGGTGCTAAATTTGAGCTAATTGGCTATTCCGATTTGGATTATGCCGGTTGCAAAGTTGATCGTAAAAGCACTTCTGGGGGTTGTCAATTCCTTGGGATGTCTCTTGTTTCTTGGGCCTCTAAGAAACAAAACTCCATTGCCCTTTCCACCGCTGAGGCAGAATATGTCTCCGCGGGTAGTTGTTGTGCTCAATTACTTTGGATGAGGCAAACCTTGCTTTATTATGGAATAGAATTCTCAAATGTCCCTCTTCTTTGTGACAATGATAGCGCCGTCAAAATTGCCAACAATCCAGTCCAACACTCTAGAACCAAACATATTGATATTCGCCATCACTTTCTAAGAGATCATGTTGGCAAAGGTGACATTGTCATTAGCCACATAAGAACCGAAGATCAATTAGCAGATATCTTTATCAAACCACTTGATGAATCCCGCTTTTGTAAGCTTAGGAATGAATTGAATATAATAGACTTCTCAAATGTGGCTTGAAATCATGCATATGTGTGAGTTTTTAGATTTTTCTATCCTTGTGACATATATGTATGCTTTTATGCTTGTAGTGCCTTATTTGAAGTTCATGTGCTCTTATATATATTCCTAAGGCCATACATTAAGGGGGAGTATATGGTTACTCTTATATGTTGGAAATTGCTCAGTTTATTGAAAAACAAAATTTGAAAGTTTTGGTATCTTCAAAATCCTAGTTTTAAGTTAAATCGGATTTTTACCATAATTTCATTTCAAGACATATTTTGAACTTTTGCCCAAAACAAAACTTGTAGATATGGATCATATGATCATTTCTCATATTCAAATGTTTTAACTTTATCCATCCTATCAAAAGATATTTAGAAATTGGTGTTCAAACAAGTGTTCGGACAAGAGTTCGGACGTGTTGGAAACTTTGGCTGCAAACGGTTTCTTTTTGAACTTAAAAATTTGAAAACTTGATGTTTTATAAACCTTGGGAGTTGTACTAGGTTTCTGCAAAGTTTGAAATTTTTCAAAATTATTTTGCTATATTTTTCACTTGTGCTTCTTTTTGTGCTTTGAAATTTATTTGCTGAGCATTAGTGTTGTCGGTCTGACCGGGCCTACTTGGCCGGTCCGACCGCCCTTGCTGAGTCGGTCCAACCGGGCCTACATGGCCGGTCAGACCGGGGCTCGGGCAGGGTTATAACTCCCCTCTCTATTCAGTTTTCTCTCCCCTCTATTATTTCCTCTCCTCTCAAACCGAGTTCCTTTTTCTCCTCTATTGCCCCCAACCCTAAAAATTTCGTTTCGTCGATCTTCTTGCCGGTCCAACCGGTAGATCTTCTCCGGTCCGACCTCGAGTTCATTTTCCCTTGCCGGTAAGAATTTCCTCCGACTAAATCCCTTGATTTCATCCTTCTGGAGGCTAGGGTTTGGGTTCTTGTTCATGGGCATGCATGTCAACTTGCCAAGGCTAAATCCTTTTTAAAACTAAATTGTTAGCCTTGTGGTACTACTTCCCATGCCTCTATGCAATTTGATATGGCAAATTTGATTATAGAGAAATTTTGTGCAAAAGAGGATTTGTGCTCGGGTTGCTAGGCCGGTCAGACCGGTGGGCAATGGGCGGTCCGACCGACCATGTACTGGCGGTCAGACTGGCCCTATTACCTCGGTCAGACCAGCCTCCCAAGATCCGGCACGTCTTTTTGCTCATCATCGCTCTATGATGCTTTTGCCCTCTAGAAAATTCATAGATTTTCTTCAATTATATCTTTTATCTTATCTTGATTAAATCTTTGATTCAGTCATGCCTCGCGCCGACCGTTCTCAAGGAAATGAGCGTCGCTCAAAGTTTGTCGAGGACCGTGGCCAATCATCCCGGCACATTCAAGATGACAGTGATGAGGATTTTGCCTATGAGGATGATAGCTCTGAAAATGAAGAAGAATTGGCACCTCAGCCACCAGCAGCTAGTGAAGATCCTTTTGCATCTTTGGAATTCAAGGTGGATGTCCGGAATCAAGAGAACTTTGCCCGTCTGCGCCATCACAATCAATTTCTCAGACCAAGAGACACCTCAGATCAGCGGTTTCACACCAAGTTTCAGAAAGAGGTATACAACGTTGCTTATGAGAACCGTTCTTTGGCTCCTCATAAGTGGATTTCTTGGAGGGATCTAAGTGGAGAGGTTGCAGCTCTCAGGAATATATTTGGAACTGTTGGTATAAACAAAATAGTCAGTCTAAAGCAAGATTTCAATTGGGATGTTATCTGTCAGTTTTATGCCACAGTGTTCATACCTGCCACTTGCGATTCTCTCACATGGATGACTGGAGATATTTTCTGCATTGCTACAAAGCAAGAAATTCAGAGTGCTTGGGTCATAAGGTTCTCTTCTGGCCTAAGACTGCATGATGAGTTTACTCACAACCCTTTGTCAGAAGAAGAGATGGCTCAATTCTACATCCCATCTGCTGCTCACAAGATTGGAGGGGTCACAGGAATGAAGACTCTTCATAGTGTGACACATCGCATCCTGCGGCACTCCATTTTACCGCGTCTGGGCAACAATGATGCCATTCGAGGTGTTGCTTGGACTCTTCTAGACGCAGTGTTGACTGGAAAGAGGTTTGATGTCATCTATTTGATGCTATATGAGATGGCACTCTCAAAGGGCAGCCTCACTCTTGGAGTCTACTATGCTCCGTTCATCATGAGATTGATTTTGAGCAAAGTAGGAAATGTGAATGAGCGCCTTGATATCACTCACTCTCAGTACAGGCCTCGTTTCTCGGCTACTCCTTTGGCTCCAGCCGCCGATCCAGCTGATATGGGAGCAGGACAGATTCATCCTCAGGACATTCCTAGCAGCTCTTTTGCTCCTCCTCAGGGCTCTGGATCTGGTGCTTATTTTGGTATGGATGCCACCCAGTTCTTTGATCCAGTACTTCAACAAGTGACAGCTGGCTTTCTTCAGTTAAATGCAAGAATGGATCAAATGGCTCTAGGACAAGAAGCAATCACCTCCCATCTGCAGAACCTTCAAGGTGGTCAAGAGCGTATCAACTCCAGGATTTACACTCTTTCTTCTCGAGTTGATCGGCTAGATTCATCTTCCTCAGTAGGATACCCTCTTCAGTACCAGCGTCGTCGTCGTCGTCTTGATGATTCTCAGCCTCCTCCTTCCCAGGATTAGTCTCTCTTTTTGGTTTTTGATGCCAAAAGGGGGAGAAGCAGTAGAAATAAGGAGTTTAGGGGAGAAGGAAGCAGTAGTAAGCTGGAGAAATTAGGAAGAATCAGTCTAAGCTAGTTTGCTCTCTATTTTCTATGGTTGTTTGTATGACGAACTCTATTTGCTTTCCATAACGTGCTGAACTTAATTTGAACTAATTGCTTTTATTATGAAAAACTCTCTCATGTGCTTTGTTTCATTGGATTTGTGAATTGTGTTTGGAATTATAACTCATTTCTTGCTCCACATATTTGCACCCCATCGTTCTTTCAGGGGGAGCTTTGCACTTAAATTGTGGATACTTCTATTTAACATATTTCTTTATCTCTGAAATGTTTGTCATCAATTACCAAAAAGGGGGAGATTGAAGATCTAGGCCCTATGTGAGTTTTGGTAATTAATGATAAACATGCGTTTTGTGGACTAATATTTTTCTTAAGTGTGAAGGAAATGAGTAGGTCCCGCGCAAATGGAGCACAAGATGGAAAACCCGAAGATCTGGACGTTTAAAGGCTACGACAAAAGGTTTGAAGGAATCTAGAAATTGATCGAGGTGTTTTGGAGCGATCAATTAGGCTAGGTTTAAATTTTGTTTTTGCCGTACTATAAAGAGGGGTTGCATCTTTGTTATGAGTTGATTTTCAAGTGCCAATTTTCATTGCATATAGTATCTTCTGATCATGTGTGATTATTGCAAAAGTTACTATTTTGGCAAAATTCCTTGAAAAACAAATTGCAGCGTTTGTTGGAGTTGTCTGACCCTGGCGGTCTGATCGACCATGTGGGTCCGATCAGACCGGCTGGAGTTGGGCGGTCCGACCGGCAAGGGGGCTGGTCCGACCGGGTTGCGCAGGGTGGAAAACTGCTGGTTTACAGAGCCGACGGGAGCACTATCGGTCCGACCGAGCCGATGGCCGGTCAGACCGGGTAGGGCTGGTCCGACCGGGCCAGCATGGCCGGTCAGACCGAGGTGTCCTATCACATCAGTAAAACGGCTAGTTTTCTAGCTGTTGCAGTTGTGGTCGGTCAGACCGGCCCAAGATGGGCGGTCAGACCGACAGTGCGCAGAGAGCCACCTAACTCGTGTAACGGCTAGTTTTTGGGTGTGTGGCTTTATAAACCCTTGCTACAGCTCCTTTGCTAGACTTTTGGCATTCATTTGAGCATACTTGAGCACAAGAGAGTCTCTCCCACCATTAAGCACTAATTTGAGTTCTAGTGAGGTTGGGAAGAAAAAGGGTGATCAAGTGATTGAGTTAATTGCATTGCATTGGCATTTTGGCACTTGATCCTCTTCTCCTAGCTTTGATTGCAGCTTGTTACTCTTGGAGATTGCCATCTCCTAGACGGCTTGGAGAAGAAACCGGTGATCTCTCCTAGAAGGTTGTGGAGGAGACCCGGGAGGTTGTGAAGGTTGGAGCTCGCCTATCCGGAGTGGAGAAGAGCTACCACTAGTGATCGAGGCCCGAGAGTTGCACTTCCGGTGCCGGCTCATCTTCAAGCAAATTTCTCTTTGAGAAATCCGAGGCTTGGTGAAGAGAGCGGTCAAGTGAAACTCGCCTCAACGAGGATGTAGGAAATTGGCAAATTTCCGAACCTCGGGATAAAATTCGGTTGTCTCTTGTCCCCTTTTATTTTGTGCAAGTTAAATTGTGCAAGCTTACTTTTCTAGAGTAATCTACTTGCCATCTTGTGTTGCACTATTTGTTCTAGCTGTTGCTACCATTGTCTTAGGTCCTTGCTTATTGTTTAGCTAAAATTGAATTAGTTTTAAAAACCGCCTATTCACCCCCCTTCTAGTCGGTACATCGATCCTACAAAGACCGAGCAGAGATCGAGGCAAAGTTAAAGGCACTCTAAGACATGATGCTTGGACGCTACGTCAAGACATGCGCGGGCTTCATCAAGCGCGACATCATCACCCCCGACCTCACTCAGGTCCAGGTAACACCTGTATCGCTTCGTTTATCTTCTTTAGAAATTGAGCTGAAAATAGCCGCATCAGTAGATCAAGCCATTAGCTCTTCGCTAGCCAACCGTTTAGATTCGGCAGTCAGCTCCCAAGTAGACGCGACTCTTAGGAGGTTCGGCTTCACTGAGGCCGTACCCCCGGTTCCCATTGCTAGTGCACCGTCGACAAACCATGTATATGGTAAGACTAACGACAACACCGGCACAATCATGTCTCTGGCCTCATCACTTATGGCCGAGACCAATCATTATACCTACGGTCAAACTAACACTGCATACCACGCGCCACCACCTACGCCAATGCCCGCGCTGCCCGCACCACATGCGTAGGCAGGCGCCCGGACACGAACACGCCATACAAATAGCGCACAGGGAAGAAACCCATGGCCGGCACGCTGATATCCCACTGCGTGTCGCGCCCCTGCATGAGAGATGCACACAAGCAACATACCAAGATGACATAGAAGAGCGGGTCCGCGCACTATTTATAGAGTGTGCCGGCTTCGTGCCCAAGGGACGGGTTAGGGTTTACCGTAAGCCGTACCCCGACATCTTGATATAGTGCCCTACCCCCGCAGCTATAGAACCCCTGAATTCACTAAGTTCGATGGCGAGGGTAGCAAGACCACACTAGAGCACATTAGCCAATTTTTGGCACAGTGTGGAGAGGTTAGTGGGATAGATGCTCTAAAGGTTAGACTATTTTCTCTCTCGCTATCCGGCACAACTTTCACTTGGTTTTCGGCGCTCCCGCCGAACTCCATCCAAACGTGGGATGATTTAGAGCGGAAATTCCATGATTATTTCTACACAGGTGAGACAGAACTCAGACTTTCGCATTTGACATCGGTTAAGCAGAAATATAGTGAGAGCACCTTTGAGTACATCAAGCGTTTCAGGGATACTAGAAACCGATGTTTTAGCCTTAATATTTCAGAAAGGGACTTGGTGGAATTAGCTTTTAACGGGTTGCGTTCCGAAATCAAAGAGAGGTTAGATAACCAAAACTTTTTAAAAGTTAGCCAAGTTTTACAGCAGGCTCTGGTCCAAGAAGGCCGAGCCAAAAATAAAAAGTTTATTAAGACGTTTAGCAAGCCTAGGGCTGAAATCCACATCATGGAAAGCTCTGATGAGGAAGAGTCAGAGGATTAAGCCGACATGTAAACGGCCGAATGGGTTTGGAATGCTAAAAATAAACCTGTCACTTGCTCCGAGTTGCGACCATCCCCCACAAAGAATAGACTTAGTGAGGTCAAGTACTCGTTTGATATAACTAAATGTGATAAAATATTTGATTTTCTCTTGAAAAGTCAACTTCTCAGGTTACCTAAGGGTCAAATCATTCCACCTGCCGATGAGTTAAAGAAGCATCCATACTGTAAGTGGCATGATTCACATTCGCATAATACTAATGATTGCAATGTTTTTCGACGGCAGATACAATCGTCCATAGAAGAAGGACAATTGAAGATAGACCATGATCCGAAGATGAAGCTGGATAAGGATCCTTTTCCCGTCAACGCCGTCAACCTCGGCGAAAAGAAGGTGTTGATTCGCTCAGAACAGGCCGAGTCAGCTAAAGGGAAAGGTGTGATTATTGGAGAACCACACACTCGCACACTCGTACCAAAGAATCCCGAGGTAGGAGTGTGGAAACAAAACATTAATACCCCTTTGGCTAAGGATCACAAGAGGCCGAAAGTGTTGTATGACATGCTGTTGAACAAGCATCAAAGAAGGGCCAACAAGACCGGTCCACACACTCAGAAGCTAAAGCAGCCGAAGGGTCCGGGACTCCCGGAGGGTGGCTTCGGACCGAAGCAGCCGAACCCTTCGCACGGAGGCTCTGGGCCACAATGTCCTGACACTTCGCACAGTGGTTTCGATCCGCAATGGCCGAACCCCCCGTACTGTAACTTCGGTCCCCAATGGCAGAACCCCGCACCATGTTGGATGTCTCCGATGGGAGGCTTCGGCCCGCACTGGCCGAACGTACCTCTGACCTGGTAGGACCCTTCACTGGTGTGGTTTGAGATACCTTCGACTTGGCCAAACCTCCCTCCAGGTAACGGGTTCGGCTCACAGTGGGCGAGGCCACTAGAGCCGTCGATGCCTCCACCGTATGACTGGGCGGGGACCCCATGGGGTCCGTACGTATCCAGGTTAGGGTACCCTCCGCAACCTAACACTATGCCTTGTTTTCCTTAGGAGTATTATTGATGGCAGGGGCAAACAAACGCAGCGGAGGGGGGCATCATCCACAGACTATCCGTGGTGCCTCCGAATCGGACCATGCGGAGCGCAGCCGAAGGGTGCGAGCACATGGAGGCCGAGGTCAGGGAGTCCGAAGCCATAACCATCAGAGTTGGGTCTCAGGAAGTCCCAATCCCGAGAACTTTGTCACCAAGGTCTGACGGAGGTAAGTCTCATGCTTCGGTCAGACTCTGCGCCGAATCCTGGCTCGATCGGCCTGATGAGACCGGTCCGTCCGACGAGGTTCGCAGCGAAGACCCCTCCGAACACAGGGAACACAAGGCCGAAGGGCACAATACCGCTTTGACCAGAATTAATGGAAGCCAAACAGTAGCACCAGGCACCAAGCCACAGCCATCTTGGGCCCCTCCAGGCATGTCCAAATCATAGAAGAGACGCCTACAAAGACTACGGGCACAAGAGATGCACGAGAAGAAAGCTGAGGCCGAGCGCGACGCTATCTTCGAAGAAATCCGCCCTTAGCCAGCTACCAAATAGGTATGGAGGGAGAAGCCGGTTGAGATAACCAACCCGGCTCCGAGTCCGAGCGACGATGACGACATGCTCGACGACGATTACTCGCCCATCTCTGAAGGGCCCGCACCCCAGGTGATGGGCATCAACATCATCACGTTACCTGCCAAGTTTGCCCTACCGTAGGACGAGGCCTAGGTTGCTCAATTGAACCTCGGCCCACGCAATGCCATCTTCGAGAAGCTCGAGGACTTGGCTCGCCATCTAAAGCCCCTCTATGTCAGAGGTCACATCGATGAGAAGCTGATTTCTCGGATGCTCGTCGACGGTGGTGCCACTGTTAACTTAATGCCTTATTCGTTGTTAAAGAAACTTGGCAAGGATGAGGATGACCTAAAGAAGACCAACTTGATGCTCAACGGCTTCAACGACGAGATCTCCGAGGCCAAAGGCGTACTTTCTATGGAGTTGACGGTGGGCAACAAGACGTTGCCAACAACATTTTTTGTCGTCGATGTACAAGGTAATTATAGCGTACTACTCGGGCGTGACTGGATTCACGCGAACTGTTGCATTCCTTCTACTCTTCATCAGTGCTTGATACAGTGGGACGGCGATGAAGTGGAGGTCATCCCCGCGGATACTTAGGCCCAAGTAGCATTGGCCGATGTATCAGTTGACGCCGTCCATAACAAAGTAGAGTGTCTGTCAGGTAGAGATCTTTTGGACTACGATTTTGTTAGCGTATCCGGAGGACGGTTTGTACCAGTGTCTGTAAAGCCGGCTAGAGTAGCACGACTATTTTTGTATTAACAGTCATGTCTAGCAAGAGTAATCTAGATTGATAAAGTCTCACATGGAGCAATATCGGTCTAATAAGGACGGTATTGCCGAAGCCATCGAGGACTTTAGCGAAGTAGAAAAATTGGGACAAGGTTTTGCGTCGGTCGATCCCTTGGATGAGGTCGACATAGGTTATGGTAGCATCCCAAGGCTGACTTTTGTAAACCAACATTTGCAGCTCGATGAAAAAGCTGAAGTAATAAAGTTACTTCGGTCGTATGTTGATTGTTTCGCATGGGAGTATAGCGAGATGCCAGGGCTGAGCCGCGAGCTCGTGGAGCATTGGCTGCCCATCAAGTACGGATTTAGGCCTTATAAGCAGCCCCCCGCCGCTTTAATTCGGCCGTCTATGACCGAGTTAAAGAAGAAGTGGAGCGACTACTCAAGGCTGAATTTATTAGGCCGTGCAGGTATGCGGAATGGGTTGCTAACATTGTGCCTGTAGAGAAAAAATGGAGCGGCAAGATACAGGTATGCATTGATTTCCGGGATTTGAACAGAGCCACTCCAAAGGATGAGTATCCAATGCTGATAGCCGACATGCTAATCAACGATGCTTCAGGACACAAGGTACTAAGTTTTCTTGATGGCAATGCTGGTTATAATCAAATCTTTATGGCCGAAGAGGACGTCTACAAGACTGCCTTTCGATGCCCTGGTTTTGTTGGTTTATTCGAGTGGGTTGTCATGACTTTTGGTTTGAAAAATGTAGGCGCCACATATCAGCGCGCTATGAACCTAATCTTTCATGACTTGTTAGGAGTCATGCTAGAAGTTTACATCGATGATGTCGTAGTTAAATCGGACGCTATGGGAAACCATTTAGCCGATTCGAAGGTTGCTTTCGATAGGATGCGATGGTATGGGTTGAAAATGAACCCACTCAAGTGTGCTTTTGGTGTGTCGGTAGGTAAGTTCTTAGGTTTCATGATTCACGAGAGAGTCATTGAAATTGATCCTAAGAGACTTGAAAAGATTAGAAACATTGCAGTGCTGACATGCAAAAAGGATGTACAAAAGTTGCTAGGCAAGTTGAACTATTTGCGTCGCTTTATATCCAACTTGTCCAGCAAGATTGATGCCTTTGTCCCCATACCCCGGCTAAAAAATGAAGCCGAGTTCACTTGGGGGGTAAGCCAACAAAGTTCTTTCGAAAAGATCAAGGAGTGCTTGTCGTCACCACCGGTGGTAAGATCGCCTAAAGCTGGGATTCCGTTTCGGTTGTACATCGCCACTGAAGATGGCATCATTGGATCCGTGCTAACCCAGGAGGTAGAGGGGAAGGAGTACATCATCACATTCTTGAGCCGCCACCTGATGGACGCCGAAACCAGGTACGCGTTTGTGGAACGATTGTGTTTATCACTTTATTACGTGTGCACCAAGTTACGCCACTATCTTCTCCCCACTACATGTGTTGTCATTTGCCAAACCGATGTTATAAAGCACATGTTACAGAAGCCGATTCTAAGTGGAAGAATCAGAAAATGGGCTTACGCGTTGATTGAGTACGATTTGGCCTACGAACCCCTGAGAGCGATGAAAGGCCAAATCGTAGCTAACTTTATAGTTGATCATCACATAGATGTTAGCTGGAGTGATACTATTGCTTTAGTTGAGGTAGTACCATGGAAACTTTATTTTGATGGTTTGGCTTGCAAGAGTGGCCAAGGTATTGGAGTGGTTCTCATATCACCTAATGGTATGCGCTTTGAAACTTCAGCCCAACTAGAGTTTTCTTCCACCAATAACCAAGCCGAATACGAAGCCTTATTGCTAGGTCCTGAATTGCTAGAGTCTGTGGGTGCTAGACATGTTCACACATATGGTGATTCATTATTAGTAGTACAAGTAGCTAAGAATGCTCAATGTTTTAATGGCTTGCTAAATAGTTACTTGGATAAATGTCTAGACATAGTTGCCACTTTCGATGACTTCAAAATCTTTCACATGTCAAGAGAAGCCAATTCAGTCGCCAATGATTTGGCTCAGCAAACATCTGGCTACCAAGTCAGGAGAGGAAAATTTTCTGTATTGGAGAAGCCGATGCTCGCCCTTACTGCCGAAGCTAGTAACAGTGGGTAGGCGCACCCTCCGGGTCGAACCCCTTTGGCCGCTGAAGGTCACTATGCACCAAGGATACTAGACCGGAGTACCCTGCCGACCAAAGGTGCTAGCGCGCCGAAGTCTATAGGCCAAAGCCTCCTGCACGGAGAAGGCTCCCCAGAGTCCGAACCCTCCGAAGGGCTTTGGCCCAGCACACTCCGAACGACCACCTTGGCCAGGCTTCGACAGGAGCTGGAATGGCTCGGGGGGCACCCCGAAGTCAGTAATTTAGAAGTTTTTTCAGAAGGTGGACCAGCGAGACCCTATGAAACCTGTGAGGGTGATTGGAGAGTCCCGATCGTCCAGTATTTGAGAGACCCTAGCCGAAGGGTTGATCGAAAGGTTCGGCGACAAGCGTTCAAATTCGTGTTGGTAAACGACACATTGTATCGCCGAACCATCGATGAAGTGCTATTGAAGTGTTCAGACCATGAGCAGTCTCAAGTGACTACAGGAGAAGTCCATGAAGGGCTTTGCGGCACTCATCAGTCAACCCAAAAAATGAGTTGGATGCTCAAAAGAGCAGGTTTTTCTTGGCCGACTATGACTGAAGATTGTTTCAAATACTACAGAGGGTGTGAAGCATGTAAGAGGTTTGACAATATTCAGTTAGCTCCTGCCTCCTTGCTCAATCCTATTGTCAAGCCATGGCTGTTTCGAGGTTGAGGTTTAGACTTCATCGGCTAGGTTCACCCTCCTTCCTCAAAAGGGCATCGGTTCGTGTTGATGGCAACATATTACTTCACTAACTGGACCGAGGCCGTACCTCTCAAGAACATGACTCACAATAAGGTACATGATTTTATTTTGAAGCACATCATACATAGATTCGACATTCCTCAAACCCTTACTACATATCAAGGTAGTTCATTTGTTTCTGGAGAAGTAAGGGACTTCGCCGAATATTATGGTATTAAGTTGATAAACTCTTCACCTTACTATGCTCAGGCCAATGGTCAGGCCGAGTCTAGTAATAAAACCGTGATTAAGCTCATTAAGAAGAAAATTGAGGAGTTTCCTCAAAGGTGGCATGAGGTGCTCTCCGAGGCGCTATGGGCTTGTAGGATTGCAAAGCACGGTGCTACCAAAGTCAATCCATATGAGTTGGTATATGGACAAGAGGCCGTTCTGCCTGTAGAGGTAGATCTTGGCTCCTTAAGAGTGTTGAAGCAAGATGGCTTATCGGTCGACGAGTATGAAACTCTTCTAAAGGACAACCTAGAGGAAGTGACCGATAAGAGATTAAGGGCTTTAGAGGCCATAGAAGTAGACAAGAAGAGAGTAGCTAAAGCCTACAATAGGAAGGTTAAACCAAAATCATTTCAAATAGGAAATTTAGTGTGGAAACCGATTTTACCCTTAGGCACGAAGAGTCCCAAGTTCGGTAAATGGTCACCTAGTTGGGAAGGTCCTTTTAAGATAGCCGAAATTGCTCCCGGCAACGCATACGTGTTGGAATCCCTGCAGGGAGAGCGGTTTCGAAGAGCTTTGAATGGTAGGTACTTGAAAAGGTATTTCCCAAGTGTGTGGCAAACATCATAAAAGTGTCGGAAAGCCGATATGAGTGGTATCGTCTTCAGCTCGTTCTGCTTTTAGTTCACTAGTTCACTAAAAGGCATGGGGCATGTGTTGATAGCAAAAAATGGTATTAATGGCTAGATTGTCAAAACATCAATTTTGGTGATTTAGGCTGAAAATACACATGTCCAGGGTCTGTCCGAAGCCCTACAGGGCCGAAGTCCATCGAGCTATGGGCTCCAAAAGCCTCTAGACAGCCCATGGGCTTCGACCGGGAAGCCTTCGGAGGCCCACGCTACCGAAGCTTCGGCCCGAGGAGCAGGCCTCGACGGGCCTGGCCGAAGCCCACCTCGGCAGAGATAGAGTTGTATGCGTTTCTAGCTCAATCTTTATCTCTATCTGGCCAGATTAATAACAAATTAGATTAGGAGTTAAGCCCCTATAAATAGAGAGGCAAGGCCAGCGTAGAGCGTCCCCCCCAACTCAAACCAAACTAAAGCCCTATGCTTTGATCGTATTTACTTTACCTTTATTTTCCTGTATCTCTTCATGGGTTTGCCTGGAAGCCCTCCGCCGGCCACTACGGAACAGTGGTAACCCTTGTTACTTCGCTTGTGAAGTATTCGCTAATCTATATAATAGATTGCTATCGCCTTGTTACTTCGCCTGTGAAGTATCCGCTAATCTGCGTAATAGATTGCTACCTTCGCTACTAGTGCAACACTTAGCAAAATTCGGTCCTCAGGCCGAATTGGTACTTCGAATCATCTTTGTTGCAGGTTCGCAGTTTCGAAGCCACTTCGTCAGAGGAGTCCGTAGCTAAGATATCAGTTTCGGAGGTCCCCAGGACACCCTTCGGTGGGACCACAGGCTCCGATAATAGGCTTCGCTAGCATACTTCGTCGCAACGGGCTTCGCCACGACTATACTCCGCACCGGACGAAGTTGCACTCGCACGCGGCCCCCGCGTCAATATTCCGTAGTTTGCTGTATCGGAGATCGCACGCCGAACCCCACTGTTCGGAGGTGATCATCGCGTCCAGATCCGTTTGGAGTCTATCTTCGGCCGGATCAGTCCGAACGCCGAAGCACCCTTCGGCGGAGTACATCGCACCAGACGACGAAGGTACGCTTCGGTGAACCCCTTCGCGCCAGACTTCGAACCAGACGGGCTCTGACTGGTTTGCTGGTCTTATTCTGTTTAATCTATCTCTTTCGGCTAATTGGATTATTTTGTGTAATCTGGTTGTCTGGCGACTTCACCCCCCTTATCACGACTAAGGGTAGTCGGAACGCGACATCGGTGCTACGTCACGCTTAGGCTTGTCCCTAAGTATCCGTGCACTTTTGGATCGCCGAACTGACCCAAGTGCGGGGGCACGTTTCCATGTAAACACTTGTGTTCTTCGATTCGCAGGCAAGGATTAACCTTCTAGGCGAGGTCAATCAGGCTGTGCTTGGTTGATAATCAACGGAGCAGTGGTGTAGCGATTGCAAGAGCCGATCTCGTGGATCGGAAGCCAGATCATCAATGTCGAGTTTTCCACAAATCGTTGTTTATCCCCCACCTGACGGAAGATATGGCACCCCATCCTCCATCATGAGGCCTACCATAATCACTAATACTGGCATTTTTAAATTACTGAAAATTATAATGGTATTTTTACAAATTTATGTCTTGGCATATATGCTGTTTTGATATATGTGGTGTCATCATTTTAGCTTTAGTACTTTATCGTCTTCTATTTTTTGCTTTATGTTTTTGATCTTCTTGAGTTATAAGTTTGATTTTTAGCTACTTGAGTTACAAGTCTTCTACCCTATATACACTCAACTAGTTATGTTTGGGCAAGAAAAATGAGAAGAAAAGTTCTGATTTTTAGTCCCAAAAATTCTGTTTATGTGATTTCTCTGCAACAAAACCGTTGCCCTTCTCTTTACCGAACAGCGAGGAGTCGAGCAGAGATGTTTCAAATTTGAGTGCTTCACTATGTTAGGAGGATTGAAACCATCAAATTAATGTACTTTGTTGATGTGCAAGTATCTGATCAGAAATTATCAAACGGGAAACAAACAACTTTCTATTTACTGTAACAAACGTGTGTATAAATATATGTTATATGTAGAACAGTTAAGCGAATCAAGCAGCTCCAGCTAGCCATGGCCAATGAGATGAGGCAGTAGCAGTGTCACTTCCGGAACTTGGACTTGAGCAGCTTGATGATCTCGATGTCGACCTGGAAGCTCTTGGCGAGGACGGCGTCGGGTATCTCGGGGTCGGCTCCGAACAGCGACGGCGCGGCGGCAACGACGCCAGGTAGCTGGCTGTCGAACACCGTCATGGCCCGGGCGGCGACGGTGCCGCCGTTGTACTGGAAGTGCATCAACCCGCGCGGGATGACAAAGCTCTCCCCCTCCACGAGCACCTTGGAGTAGTACTTCCCCGCCGTGCTCACGAACCCAACGAGCATCTGGCCAGTGATAACGTGCACCAGCTCGGCGGCGCGCGGGTGGCTGTGCAGCGGGTTCACGCCGCCCGGGGCGAGGTCGACGCGGTTGATGGCCACGCCGAGCGTGTTCAGCCCCGGGAACGCCTTCACGTTGCCCGGCGTCAGGCCGGCCCCGAACGGGTTGTCCGTGCTGCCGGCGCGGGAGAGGCCGGCGAAGAAGAAGTCATCGGAGACGACCTTGGACGCCGGCTTGCACGGGAAACCCGGGAAGGCCGGGGAGGCATCAGCGTCGCCGCCGGCCCCGGCGGCCGCCACGCAGAAGTCCTGCACCGGCTCCGGGTCGGCGCCGCAGGTGGAAACGAACGCCGCCAGCGCCACCATCGTCACAGTCAGGACGAGCAACGGCGCCGACGATGGCCTCGACATGGCTCCACTGCACCCCATTGGCGACGATGAGGTTGGTGTAATTGTAACATTACATTGCTATATATAACGTGTGAAATGCCGGAACAGCCGTTGAAGCTTTCAAATACTAGCTTACCGAGGCCCATACATCTAATTATAATCTGTATCTCCCAAACGAACTGAATTCTTGTTTTTAAATCTGTAACTCTTAAACGGTTCAAATCCTAAATGTGTCTCAGATAGTCAATTTCAATAGCTATATAATCTAAAACTGAACTAGTATTTATCATCTAAAAATAAACTACTATCTATAAGCTAGATGAGCTGAATAGTAATTGTCTTTTATAAGAGAGTGATTTTAAGGTTCTTTAAAAACGTACTGAGGGGTGTTTGGATTAGGGGCTAAATTTTAGCCCGTGTCACGTCAGATGTTTCGATATTAATTTGAAGGACTAAACGTGAACTAATTATAAAAATAATTATAGAATTGGAGACTAAATCGTGAAATGAATTTTTAAGCCTAATTAATCCATAATTAGCAAATGTTTATTATAGCATCACATTGTCAAATCATGATGTAATTAGACTCATTAGATTCGTCTCGTGAATAATCATCCGATTATGAATGAGTTTTGTAAATAGTCTACATTTAATACTCCAAAATAATATTTAAATATTAGATGTGACAGGAGCTAAAAAATTTTAGCCCCATCTAAACACTCCCTAATACTTTTAGTATTATTTTTGATAGAGTACATAAAACATCATTATGCATCAAAATTTATACTAAAATTATAATACATCTGAATAGTTCAGAGCTCCCAAAGTACTCTACAATTTTCTTTTTTTATAGGCCTAAACTGTTCAACAGCACTAAAAGTCTTTGTCACTATTAATCGCTAATGACTAGAGAGAGAGAGAGAGCCGTCTTTGGGCGATATTTCCTTGCATTATCATCATATCGATGTGTTAATTTCTCTCTTTGTTCGAGAGTTGTTAAGTCGCAGTTGGTGAAGTGCGAGCTAATTAGGCTATGAGCTAACTAGCTAAGATCACGAGAGGCAACGACGCTTTCAGATTCTGGCGATTTTGTAAAGTGGCAGCGCGTCGGCTCATCCTGGTCGTCGGATCGTGACGCGCGTGCTGCGTGACGAGTGGGAGATTGGTAAATCGTCCATCCATCGTCATCGTTGACTTGCTAAAGCATTATTAGGTGTCCGAGTTATTGTCCGGTAGAGGAGACCCAGTAATCAAGTTAATTTTGTTCTCCGCTTGGAACTTGGAAGTGAAAGTCTTTACCTTCGTACTAAAGACATGCTCAGGTTGCTAGTCACTATTTATAAATAAAAATTATCACGCTTATCTAAATTAAAATTATTAAATTTTTATCACATCTTAACAAGTTTAAAGGAATCTTATGACACTTTTTTATATCATTGATGTGTGAGAGCGAAGAGAATCTTACCACAATTATTATAGAAACCAAACACATACCAAATTGATTAAACTTGTCTAATCTTAAATGTGATAAAGTACGACAGAGTGTGGCTAACAACTAACCCCCAAGCATATATATATATATATATATATATATATATATATATATATATATACACACACACACATACATACGGGAGCGCTATTCTACACCGACTACTTTCAGTAATAGATTTTCTCAGTAGAATAGCAATTGAGTACTACTTTTTTCTCAGTAGTAGATTTCTCGGTAGAATAGCTATTCTACACCCGCGATGTAGGATAACATTTATATATATATATATATATACGGATATATATATATATATATATACGGTAGCGCTATTCTACACCACGTGTGTAGAATAACTATTCTACACCGTCCACTTTCAGTAGTAGATTTTCTCAGTAGAATAACAATTGAGTACTATTTTGTTCTCAGTAGTATATTTCTCAGTAGAATAGCTATTCTACATCCGTGGTGTAAAATAACATTTGTATATATATATATATATAGACATATATTCCTAAATTACAAAAATCGAATTCTTAATCTCTGGCTTGTGCCAGCGTGGGCTGCCGTTCTTCGGTATAGAACAAATGAATGATTAAGAATCCGATTTTAGAATTTTAAAAAATGTATGTTTATAGGTATATACTTGGAGTGTTAAGTAGACTTTCTTCTATTTAATAATGCTTCGACTCTAGGATTATTATCCAATTGAGCTACCGAGTGTCCGAATTATGATCTGGTAGAGGAGACCTGATCATGGAGTAAAGTTAATTTTGTTCTCCAATTAGAAGTGAAAGTTCTTTGCTTTCTACTGAGACCTTGTTTGATGAGGCTCTAGCTCTAAGATCGTTATCGATGAAGCCGAACCAAATACTGTTAGTTTTTAAATTTTTAAGAACAGGTCAAACATATCCACCTTAAAAAATTAGATAGGAAGAAAAAAAACACCAATTATTAGCTCCACACCTCCTGATGTATACCAAACAGATTCTAAAATTATTTTCCTAAACCACTAAAGAAAGGTGAAAACGACCACGGTGTTGGAAGAAAAGTACAAGTCGACGGTTGGTAGGTAGTACAGATAAAATCTCCCATCTATCATCATCAGCCTAAACTCTTTTTGGATGAACAAGCTGGACACGATCAGGACTGAGAAACAGTCCACGCGTATGTATGAGGATGGAAGGCAGACAATATGCATCATGCAATGGTCACCAATTAATTAAATTTACTGAACCACAGCTCTGCACAATGGATTCAATTCAAAGATCTTTTTTCCACAGCTTATGACCAATCAATCACCTATAATAACTCGATTACTGGCATGAACAATATCAGAGTATACATGGAAACAAAGCCAGAAGGTACAGATGAGAGGAAAATTATTGCTTGCTCCTATACAAGAACCTGGCAATAAAAGGATAGTACAGTGTACAAAGTAGGAGCTGCCGTGAGATCTGACTGACGATGTGGATGGCGCATAGTGTCACTAGCAACGTCGATGTGGACGAACCACTCGTTGCTTTGAAGAATAATGAGGGTTGTTTGGAGGCCTCAAATCCCAGCCCAATTCACGTGGATGAGTTAAGATTTTAGTTTTAAAATCCTGACCCATCTAGATGGGTCAGGATTGCCTAAGAGAATAAATAGAACTGACATGTCATCTCTAGTTTAGAGAAATTTTACTTGCATTCTGCAAGCTGTCGAATAAATCACAATCATTTCTATCCACCTTCCATCAATGGTTAAAAATGATTTATAAGATTAATGTTGGGAAAAAACAATTTTATCCTAACACGGCCTAATAATAACATTTGTGAATCCTCCTTTAAAGATGTAGTTGTTGGAGAATGGAGAAGCTACACTAGCTTGAAAATTCAAAATTTTTACCCTAAAACCCTGGAACCATGTGCGTGAGGGATCATGAATCGTTACCTTCTAACGCGAGACACGCTAGTGCAGCGAAAGAAGATGTTGGGGAACTGCGTCCTCACAAATCCTTGTGTCGCTCCGCTCGTTTCTCGGCGATCCAATTGGCGAAGACCGTCAATATCCACATGAAGAAGAAGATGAGCGTCGTTGTTCGAGCAATGCCTCCATGGAGTCCACACGTATAGGGAAGGATTGCTCCCACGCCGGTGTGCTAGCACCGCTCGTGAGAACTAGGGAGAAATCTCAATCTCAACTCTTGAGATCAAGAAGGAAGAGAAATGAGAGGTGTGGTCCTTTAACCACAATCAGATCTCTAACAGACCCAATATGTTACGTCCTGACCGGAACTTCTAATACCTCTATCAGAACTTCTGATCAAGACTTTTGATTTATAACTCAACCCACATCATAACTTCCGATACCCCTATCGGAACTTCCAATCTAGCCTTTCAATATGTAAACCAAAACACATTAGAACTTCTGATACCCCTATCGGATCTTCTGATCAACCGATTCTAAATCGGAACTTCCGATTTGAACTCTTTGTCTCTGAATAAGAAATAATTGGAACTTCCGATTCCAAATCGTAACTTCCGATTTGATCTCTCGGTTTCGCAAACCATAAATTATCAGAACTTTCGATACCATATCAGAACTTATGATTTGAGCTCTCTATTTCTAATTCAGAAAATAATTGAAACTTTAGATTCCAAATCGAAACTTCCGATCCTCTGAGAATTTTCTCGGGCACAATTTCTTCAATCTCCCACTTGCACAAGATGATGAGAACATCACCAGTTGGGATAGGATCATGATTGCGAGGAAACAAGTTAAGGTGCATGCTTTCTATGTTAGATTTAATTTTATATATTTGAACCTCAGATGCTACACCATGAGATGTGTTCATTTTCAATTTCAGAAATACTTTCTTGGATCAATAGAAGAGATGCATGTATATAGAACTCTTGTATTATCATGGAAGTTGAATGGGGGCCAATAGACGTTGAGTCGAGGATGACTTCAAATCAAGAAGGGGAGGATGATGAGGACATCCCTACCAATGATACAACCATATATGAATACGAAGATACAATTATTCGAGTTCGAGCACGACGATTAAATCTCTAGGTCATCTCATTTCTAAGTATCTCAGTATATTATATTGGGAATAAATTACTACCTAATATTATTATTATTGTTAGGAACCATGGAGATGATGAAAATCACTTGGAGATAAACAAAGAGTTGGAGAAGAACCAGGAAGGACGTCCAAGCCAATTTGAGAGTCCAATCCAACTACAATTCGTGTCCAACTCGGATTCCAGGAGAAGCGCGCACTAAAATCATCGCCTAGGCCGCATACAGACTCCATTTTTGACATTCCACCCAGCTACGGAAAGATAACTTCAGAGCCTTTACAATGCCACCAGTTTTATCTCAAAATTTCTTCTAGATCAACGGGATTCGTCAAAACAAGATAGAGTCAAGAATCTATCAGCATGCTGTTTTCTGCGTTATTGGGCCTTTAGGCCGTGCATCCAGTTGAGTCCATTAAGGGTGCATCCCAAACTACTATATAAGGTGTTTCTACAGCCATCTTGGGTATTGGGTTTTGTTGGCGTAAAAGATTACGCTAACAGGTTTCTAGGAGTTAGAAACTAACAAACGAAGTGTTTGCGAAGTAAACTATTTCGAGCCTCCGAAGTGGATAATAACTCAAAACAGTTCGAAGATGTGTATTGAATAACTTGATATCTGATCCCTATTACAGGGTGAAACAGGGGCTATTTATAGACCCAAACATTAAGGAAAAGACCCTTTTACCCCTCTGTTACAACCGACATAGTGGAAACTATTCGGTACCCTTAATAGGGCTAAAACGGTAAAAGACTAATCTAATCAGAAAGAAGATAAGTCTTCCATCCTAGCTGGCAAAGAAGCTCTCTGAAGAGCCCATGTTCGAAGATATACTTCGAACTAGCCTTCGCCTTCATCCTTCGAACTTGATCCAAAGTACTCCCGGAGCTAGGTGCTCTAAACCTTCTATTCAATCATTTGTCTTTGTCTTGTCATAACAATAGCCCTAAAGATGGAGTATTTTCCCCCAACAGTAGCCCCTCGAATACGCTTCTCCGCTAGATCTGTAACGTTAGGAAAGCAATATACACAAGAAAAATAATCATGCGCAAGGGTTAACAAATTTAGTCAACCTCCGAAATATGCACAGATTCAAAGCTTCGAATCGACTTCTAAGAAAATTATATCCGAACTATTTTTAGAATTAACTTAATAAGTTCGAAAGCTTCCTTAGACTTAGAAGAAATAGCCGTTACCTTTTTTCTTTCAGCGGAAGTTACACAATGCGTTAACTCCGCAAAGGGTAACGACTAAGAATGCGAAATGACAAATGTAAACGGTAAAAAATCGTGGGCCTGGGCTATAAATAGGGGACCCAGACCCTTCCCGAATACCCTTCTCACCGCTTTCGTGTAATCAATCCCTAGCCTCCAAATTCCCTTTCTAGCAATCCGTCTGATCTTATGGCGAAGACAAGATTCAAGATCCCTGGAGCGACTTCAACCCTTGCCCAGCAGTAGGCTGCGGCAGCAGCGGCGGCAGCGGCGTCAGCGACGATGACTCCGGCGACAGCAGTAGCAGCTCCAATGGCGGCACTAGGAAGAAATCCCCAAAATGTTGGTCCTCATGAACTCCTCCTAGCGTCCTCGAAGTACCCAAACCAGTCTTATCAACTGGGGCGTCAACCTGCAAGAGGGATTCGCTCGCCGCAGCAATAGAAGGAAAGATTATCTCTGAGATCGTAATCCGCAAACCTGGAAAGGAGGCCATCCCGTCGCCAAGGCCTGGAGAAGTGGTAGTCTTCGAAGCCTTCTTCGAAGTAGGATTAGGGCTTCCGGCAGTCGACTTCCTGTCGGAGGTATTGGATCTATTCCACATCACCCTTCCTCAACTTTCTCCGAATGCAGTAGCACGCCTTGCCATCTTCGAATGGGCGTTGCAAGCCGAAGGTTGCGAAGGAAGAGCTGAGATCTTCACATCACTGCACAGAGCTTCTTGCCAACCCAAGACCTTCGTAGGCCCCGGAGGTGAAAAGATGGTGGTGGCCTTCGGAAGCATCAACTTCTGGCTTCAGGATGAGTATGCTCTAAGATTTCCAGCGAAGGCCATCAATGCTAGATGGTACATAGACTGGATCCTCAGGTGATTTTATGCCGAAGTTGGGGCAAGCAGCCGTCTAGCCGGACCCTTGCAAGACATCAACTTCCGAAGGGAAGCCCTGGTTCACCCGGATCATTGCCAGCTCGAAGCTCGCCTCAGCCTACTTCAAAGAATTAGTCGGTGCCTGAGCATGCAGGACTTAGCAGAGGAATTCATCGGACTTCAGATTCCTCCTTTGATGGCCAACTGGCCTATTACCTTCGAAGAAGATCAGGAGGGCGGCCTCCGAAAGATCTCTTCGAACTCGAGCCCTGCAGGTGACCTCGAAAACAACATGTTTCATATATATTCATTTAATGAAATGACTAATGCCAACTTATCTTTCAACTTCTCTGACTCCCATGACTTCGGAGCAAATTGTTCGGGCTTCGGAGAAAATCCTGGGAGTTCTGACTCCAGCCGAGAAGGAATGGAGAGTGAAGTTAGTGGGTACTTGGGAGCGATCCAACCGAGTATGGGGAGTACTCAGAATTGCTCCCCCTCCTCTTCCGGATTGGGTGCCTTCAGAACAAGGGCCAAAGAAGAGGAAAGCGGAAGCTGGAACCTCGACTTCTGTTAAGACTCCGTCCAAGAAGGTAGCCCGAAAGCCGAAGAACGTGGCGCCTTCTAGTCCGGTGGCTTTAGTCTCAGATTCCTCTGAGGACGAAGGAAGACTCCTTGTTAGCTTGATTGACGAGGATGAAAACCGGGCGGGCGCAAATACTGGTGTCGACGCAAACACGCCAAATGTTCCAAGTAGCTCCGGGCAAGCTGGGACTTCGGCTGCCTGGCCAGACTTGTCGCGTGAAGAAGCCCCTATAACTGAAGGCGGAGTCAAAGTTGCAGCTGAGCCAACTCCGATTCCGGACGAAGCAACGACTGTAGCTCCCGAAGAGGCTCCGACAGTCGAACCTTCGGTTCTGAACTATGAGTCCGACGAAGACTTCAGAGTAGCTTTTAACCCTCCAAGCAGCCCGATGCTCACCCGCCGACAAGACTTTAGAGGTAAACTTCGCTCAATCCCCTTGTTCCTTTTCCCTGCAAAATTAGGCAATATATAATACCTTTGTCTTGGCAGGGTCCGCTCCTATGGAATTGGTTCCTCCCGAAGATACGGTTCCTGAGACCTCAACCTCCCCAACGCCAATTCCAGAAGTCGCACGCATGGGACCTGGAAAAGGTAAAGGCAAAATGGACCCCTTCCCTGCTCCAAATTCGGGATTAACTCCGTCTGAATCAACAGACAGGGGTCAATCTACGGAGGGGGCCATTCTACTGAGGTATCTAAAGATGCGGCGCAGCGCTCTGACCCCTCGTCGAATGAAGATGATCAGAGGGCCTTGTCCATGCTCCCCCTCCTAGCTCCTTTCTTGGAGCGAAGGACCGGACTTCGGGCCCTGCTCGAGCCTTTGGACCGGGCCAACCGTGAAGTTGGGGAAACAAACTTGGTAGCCATCCTGAGCGAAGCTGAGGGTTCGGAGCTCAACGCTGCCTTGGAGCGTGCCACGTACCAGTTATGAAGTATCTGCAAAATGAAATTAATCCCACCTACAAATAATTTCTCACCTTGCTTTTTCCTCTTTGCAGCAAATAGTTTTGGCCCGAGCTGCGGCTGTCTCGAACGAGCGTGGAAGCCTTCACCTTCAGGAGGAAATTACTGCTCTCTAGAGGAATCTTAACATCTCCGAATGTCGGGTTTCCTACTTAGACGAAATGGTTTCAGCAGAGCGGAGGGCCAGACAAAACTTGGAAGCTGTTGAATAAAGAGCTCGAAGTAGAACAAATTGTGCTTCGGGCAGAGATAGAAAAGATGCGGGCAGAACACGCTACGGCGGGGGCTGAGCTAGTCAGGCTCCAAGAAGAAAAGACTAAAGCTACAGAGGAGGCTAGCAACTTGCTTAGCCAGAAGAGTTCTCTAGCTACGGAGGAAGCTAGGCTCTCCTCCGTAGTGGATGAGCTGACTTTATCAAAGGACGCCTTAATTGAAGATAAGCTAAAATCAGAGAAGGTAGCTGCGGAGGTCATGAACCATCTCCTAAGTATTCTGGAGTACTTCGGTACTACTGGGGCACTACCTTCGATTGACAACGTCCCCCTATTGCGAAGGCTAAAAATGATCCAAGGAGTTGCGAAGGAGATGAAGACAACAGACATTCGGTATGGAGAGCTCTCCGGCCAAGTAGCTGCTCTCGGAATACTTCACTACTACGAAGATTTAGGATTATCGATAACCCCAGACTCCAATTACCTTCGATGAAAACCAGCTTCTTAATCCCTCTGAAGACGTGGCCGCAGCTTGGCAAGCCTTCCAAGCTTCGTGGAGAGCCGAAGGTCGCACTGCGATCAAGGCTTGGATCGATGAAGGACAACGCCAGAAGCAAGCTCGGTCTCAAGCCTCGAGCAGCCAGCCTCCGCCGAACCCGCAGGTATAGCTTTGTTTTAGGATCCCAACTATGTAAAAACTTATGCTTTCATACATTATGAATGAAAATTTACTTATTATGTTTTTAGGCTTCTCAACCCCATATGGATGATGTCGAAGTGTTAAACGTTACCGAATAACTCCGCCTGCTATGGGCTACCTTCGATCTTTTTAAAACTTCATAAACGACCTCAATTTTTGATTCCTCGAGATAGTTCCGGAACAATTGAGCCCGAACTGTGTAAAGATATATTATCTTATATTAAAAAGGAAGAAGAAGAAGAGGTTAACTTGGAAACTTCGTCTTCTGAAGACATTGCATGGTCCGAGGATGAAGGTATTGCTGAAGCTCAGGGGAAAAAACCTGAAGAACTTCAAAGCTGGGAAAGGAGCCCCGAACGACTTCGAACTTGGGCCAAACTTCAACAAGAACAGAAAGATTTTAGAGCTTCGAAGGGAGGTAGAAGAGTTAAACGCAAAGTTGTTAGAACTCCCAGCTCTGGAACTAGTCGTTCCGAGTTTAGTTGTAACTCTAGAGATAGAAGGGGTCTTCGATTCCTTCTTGGCATAGACACCAATTTTTCGTAATGTAATTGTAATTTGTTCGGATAATAAATATTGATTTTTAAAATTGTCTCCCTACTTCCCAGCCCCTCTTTGGGCGTAAGCAACTTCGAACTATAGTCAAAGATGGTTAGGCGCAAAGAAAAACTTAGGAGCACAATTTTGGAGGCTCGGAGCCCCTCAGTAATTTAAAAATTGATTAAAATCTTATAAAGTGTCTTCGACTACTTGAAGTCCAAAAACTGGTAACTTAGTACCTTTTGTTTTGAAAGAAGTCACTTCGGACAACATTCCGGACACTTTAGTGTCCCAAACGATTGGTCACTTTGGACTCTTTTCATAGATATTCGAAGCTCATCAGCTCAAACTCTGTTTTGTTTTGGCCTCCTTCGGCTCTTTCTGTGAATGCTATCAAACCGGTGGTTTGGAATTCGCAGTGGTCTCCTTGGACTCTTTTTACGTATGCTTTCAAGCCGAAGCTTGGAATCCGCATTATTTGGTCTCCTTTGACTCTTTTTACGGATGCTTTCAGGCCAGTGGCTTGAAATCTGTTTTTCAGTGACTTTCCCACCTCGTCGGAAGCTTCGAACCAGTGGTCCGGAGTCCGAAAAAATGATTCAAATTAATGACACTTCCCTCCCAGCCAACTTTGTTCTTCCATTGCGTCCACTAGAAGCAGGAAGTGTTGGGGGGTAGGCATTATCTGAACCATGAACTTTATTCATTCAGAAGTTGTTTACAAATGATTACAAAGAGCCCTTATGCGAAATATTGCTTTAAGTGCTCCGCATGCCATGTATGGGTTAGTTCTTCACCTTCTAAAGTAGCTAACTTAAAAGAACCAGGGCGTCCTGAACGGAGAATTATATATGGACCTTCCCACTTATTCCCTAGTTTCCCTGGTGCTATAACACTTCGCACAACAAGATGACCCGTCTTAAGTTCGTTAAGCTTGACCTTCGGATCAAACCAAGTCTTCATTTGCTGATGATACTTTGATAAATTGGCGACAACTCGAAGTCTTGTTTCTTCTGTTAAATCAAGCGAAGTTTGCCTTTCTACTTCTATTTCTGGTTCGGTGCTGCAAAGGGATCCTCCTTTAAGCTCCGTCGGCGTCATAGCTTCGTCTCCGAATAATAGTCTGAAAGGAGTGAAACCCGTAGACCTTGTCTGAGTTGTCCGAATGGACCATAGAATTTTCGGGAGCTCTTCGGTCCACAATCCTTTTGCCAATCCCACTATTCTTCAATTTAGCCCTGACAAGATATTACCATTGGCTCTCTCCACAGCTCCATTAGACTGAGGATGTTGCACTGCAGCAAAGCATAATTGGATGCCTAAATCTTCACAAAATATCCTGAAGGGTTCTGCATCGAATTGTGTTCCATTGTCAACTGTCAGCTGCCGAGGCACTCCAAACCGGCATATGATATTTTTCCAGAAAAGTTTTGTACATTATTCGAAGTGATAGCTGTTAGGGGCTCTGCTTCGACCCACTTTGAAAAGTACTCAATTGCTACCACTACGAATTTCAAATTTCCTTTTGCTACTGGGAAGGGGCCAATAAGATCCATGCCCCATCTGGTCATGGGCCATACTGGAGCAATGACTTGAAGAGCTGTTGGCGGGCGATGACTTCTTCGTCCCATCCACTGACAACCTTGGCAAGTGTGAACTAAGTTCTCCCCATCAGCTACTATTGTAGGCCAATAAAGCCCCTGGCGAAGTGTTTTTCCTGCCAAAGCTCGAGGGGCCAGATGGCTACCACAAAGTCCTTCATGAATTTCTCGAAGAATTTCTTGACCTTCGGGTTGAGATATACATCGAAGTAGACGGGAACATACTCCGACCTTGTACAAAATACCGTTGATTATACAATAATTTCGAATTCTAAGCTTCAACCTCGAAAGTTGTGGCCCTTCAGACAAATTTACTTCTCCTTGCAATAATTCCATAATTGAACTTCGCCAATCTGTACTTGGAATGCAAAGGACTTCCTGTTGGACCAAAAACGGCGACCAGAGGGGGGTGAATGGGAGCTTTTAAAATTTCGGGCTAAAAACTAGCCTTCGGTTTAATCTTGTCTTCTGCGGAACAGGGTTCGAACACTACCTTCGAAGATCTGGTTCGGAGGTGTTTTGACAGCTCCGAACGCAGGCTTCACAGGAGCAGAAGTTCGAAGCCAAGAAGACTTCGCTCCTCTCACAATCCTCGAAAATCTACTCTGCTAAGTCAGTGCAGGCTCCGCACACGGGGTGCTTCGAGCAGGCTTCGCACTTCACCCTTCGCAAGAGTGGACAGCCCTCTGAGGACTTCGACCAAGTACTTGGCAACAGCAACTGGTGCTGGGCTTCGTACACGAAGGTCTAAACGCACACTCACAGACTTCGCTAGGGACTTAGACTCGATAAAAGCACATGCTTCGATCAGGGCTTCGCTAGTAAGCAGCGAGGTCTTGCCTCCTGTTACACAGAGCGAATGCACACTGAAAAGCACACTTCGCACAAAACACACTTCGCCTAGACAAGCTTCGGTGCACTAAAGCTAGCGAGGTATGCAAACAAGCTCAAGCAGAAAGACAACACAGAAGCAGGGCTTCGCCGCTTGAACAAGGAACACAATAAAAATTGAACTCTGGATGAACACAGAGAAGTGGTGGCTGGTACAGGAGCTCAACAGTAAATGCTCAAAGTGTTAAATGTTACCTACCAGGCCCCCATATTTATAGCCACTATTCACCCAAAGGAATTGACTATGTTACCCCTAGGGTTTACATTGGTTTTGTCTCTACAGAACTGAGGGGTACAAAAGGTAGTCAACTTTATTGGAGGCTTCTCTGTCAGCCTTTGCAGAGGGGACAACGCCAGCTTTTTGCAAAGCAGACACTGTCAGACTTGCAGCCTTTGACCTTTCTGAAGCCCCCTTCGCACGCGAGGGATGCGATAGCTTCGGTGAGAAGCCTTGAGCCAGATGGCCTTCGCTTCACCGAAGTCAGCCTTCGATACAGTGACGGTTTTGAGCCGAAGCCGTCAAAGCCCTTGGGTCTTCGCACCAACACCTCCGGAGTGGATCACCACGGCTTCGCAGCTTCGCCCAGCTCGAACTCCGTCAGTCCGTGTACCGAAGCCATGCAGGCCGAAGTACCACAAGACAACCACACTCTGAAGCCCCACCTTCAGAGTACCACCCTTCGAAGTCCCTCCTTCGTCCAAGGCCTCCGCACGAAGCATTCCATGAGCACTCCGTCTCAGTGTCTCTCCCCGAGCACACTCCTCGACGAGCCTCACCCGGACCATGCCTTCGATGCGCCTCGACTTCTGAGACCTTCGTCGGGCACCTTCGAATGTCTCCCTCCGGAGCACACTTCGAACTCCTTGCCTCCGCAGAGGACTTGATCCATCCAACTCCGAAGTTACTCCATCCGGAGTACCTTCGAAGTGCCTCGCCTCCGAGGACTTTGTCTCGGAGTACCTTCACCCGGAGCCACACTCAGCACTCTCTGCCTTCACTTGGCGCACCTCGACTCGAGGACCGACCCAGACCCCTTCGCAGCCACCGTGACGGAGCTCCCTGCTCCCCTGGCATCAAGCCTCCCGCTTGACCCAGGTTCACCTGCCGCGAACCTGTCAGTCGCCTCCGAAGTCCCTGCGCACCACAGACAAACAGACAAGTGTGTCCAGTACTCCGGAGACTTCTCCGGGTTAGCAACCTCCGGTACACACTCCGGTGTACCGCCCAAAGTACCGAAGCCTTCGGTACTGACCCAGTCATCGTGTACTGTCGGACCCCTCCGACACGCACACTCCGCTGCAACAGCTGCAGCAACCAAACCACCAAACACCCTTCGGTGAAACCACCTCCGAACACCCTTCGGAGGTCCAACCTCCGAACCCCTTCTGGAGGTACCCCTTCGAATCAGAGGGTAAAAGCCTGTCAATCACTCATCACAAACACTGAAACCAACCCTTGGTTTCTCAATCTCCCCTTGATGAGTGCATTGACAACCAACTTTAAGTCCAAGAAAAATTAAAAGACTTTCAGCACACAAGTGACCATAAAAACTCAGAAACGAGCCAAAACATGTCACTTGATAAAATAATTTTCTTCCCCCTTTGTAAAAGAGTAAAAGCCCCTTCGGCAAAAACTCCCTGAGTTAATCTTCCCCCTTTGGCAACAGAGAACTCTCTCCAGCTCAAAAATTTCTCCCCCTTTATAGCAGAGAACGTAGCAATTTCTCCCCCTTTGGCAATGCAAGCATCAAGGAGCATGAAAAGATGCATGGCTTAGAAATGAGCAGAATTGCAAAGACATAAAACGCAAAAATATGCCAACAGTAATACCAAAGATCATGGGCTCAGCTCAAATTAACTTTCTCTAAAAACATGATAACAACATGTGATTTTATCATTTTGAAATAAAAGCATCACCACTTATTCAAGGAAACTAGACCGGTAAAAGCAAGGACTGCGCAAAGCTAGTCAATTTCTACTCCAGACAGACAAGTCCAGTTTAAATGGAGTAATGAAAGCAAACTTGATGATCAAAGAATTTTGTTGTTCTTTTCTTAATGCCAGGGGTTATTTGTTTGTCCACCTTATACTTTCCAATCAGGCCAAGCCTAGGCATGAAAACCATAAGAAGCTTAAGGCAATGATTTTGGTATACACTACACTATTCCAGTTCAGACCAATGTGCAATGGTAAGCAGTCTAGAATAGGGTAGTGCGACAAACAAACCCACCTGGATCTTTTAACTTGAAGCATGCAAATCATGGAATTTTTGATTTTAACTAAGTGAACCAATTGTTTGGCACTTTATGAATATCCATGAAAATGTAGAACAATTTTTCAAGTTGCAAATTTTTAGCATCCAAATAAATGTGTCTTGCTATCAAGCAGATAAAAGATAGCTAAAGCAGTCCTGCCTAAACATGCTAGATTCAAGACTAAGTAGTGAGCACGATTTGATTTTGAAAAGAAACATCATGCACATGAATGTTTCAGATAAATTTAGAAGAGCTGAGTTGTCATGATGTCATGGATTATAATCAGGCATATAAGTGCAAAAGATGTAAATGCAATTTCAACATACGATTAGCAAATGCTCATCCATCTAAAACTGCTCCCCCTCACAAAATGCCGTAAGGGTGACAAATACCAAGTTCCCCACGCAAGTAAGCAAATCGAGAAGCATCGAGGGGTTTTGTGAAAATATCGGCTAGCTGGTGTTGGGTATCAACATATTGAAGTTCAATATCACCCTTCTCATTGTGATCTCTGAGAAAATGATACCGCACATCAATGTGTTTGGTTCTGGAGTGCTGAACCGGGTTGTTTGCAATACAAATAGCACTAGTGTTATCACAGAAAAGTGGAACACTCTTATAATCTAACCCGAAATCCCGCAAAGTGGATGCCATCCACAAGATCTGAGAGCAACAGCTAGCTGCAGCAACATATTCGGCCTCAGCCGTCGATTGTGCAACACTAGACTATTTGCGGGAAGACCAGCAAACCAATGAAGTACCCAGAAAATGACAAGTACCAGAGGTACTCTTCCTATCAATTCTACACCCAGCAAAATCCGCATCGGAATAACCTCGAAGACATAAAGATGAAGATGCTGAATACCATATGCCAAATTCGAGGGTATGTTTGAGATACCTTAGGATGCGCTTTACCGCTTGGCGGTGCGAAGCTCGTGGTGAAGCCTGAAAACGAGCGCACAGACACACAGCGAAGTGTATGTCAGGCCTCGTAGCAGTCAAGTAGAGGAGGGAGCCGATCATTCTTCGGAACTCCTTCTGATCTACGACTTCTCCATCTTCGTCAGGATCCAATGCTACAGATGTAGCCATTGGAGTGGCGAGGGGCTTCGCATCGGACATATCAAACTTCTTGAGCAGGTCCTTGGTGTACTTCGTCTGGTGAACGAAAGTACCTTGTTTGCTTTGTTTGATTTGCAAACCAAGGAAAAAGGTGAGTTCACCCATCATGGACATTTCAAATTCCCTGCTCATGGTATCTGCAAACTCGGCAACCAAAGCATGAGAAGAGCCACCAAAGATGATGTCATCCACATAAATCTGAACTAGGAGGAAATCTTTGCCATGCTTGAGAGTAAACAGTGTTTTATCAACAGAGCCCATCAAATACCCCCGCTCAAGCAGAAAAGACTTAAGTCTATCATACCAAGCCCGAGGGGCCTGCTTGAGTCCATAAAGAGCCTTATGAAGTTTAAGGACTTTATGTGGGTACTTGGGGTTTTCAAAACCAGGGGGTTGTTTTACATAAACATCTTCACCTATGAAGCCATTAAGAAAAGCACTTTTGACATCCATTTGATAGAGTTTGAATCCCCAAGATGTCGCAAAGGAAAGCAAAATCCTAATGGCCTCAAGGCGAGCAACAGGTGCAAAAGTTTCAGTAAAATCAATCCCTTCTAGTTGAGAAAAACCCTGAGCTACAAGTCTAGCCTTGTTTCTAACTATAGTCCCATCCTCCCCTTGTTTATTTTTGAAAATCCATTTTGTTCCAATGAAATGAACATTTGGTGGAGGATCAACTAATGACCAGATTTGGTTTCTCTCAAAATTTTCAAGTTCCTCATGCATGGCATTGATCCAACTAGAATCAGAAAGTGCATGACTAACATCTAAGGGCTCGAAAGAAGCAACAAAAGCAGAATCAATAAAATGAGCATGAGAACGTGTTACCCTTTGATCAAGCTCACCAATGATCTGCTCGGGAGGGTGCATCCTTTGAACATGATGTGGAGCCTCGCGGCGGGATGCAGTCTCCCCCTCAACTTGTGCGTTGGAGTGGTTCAAGATGACCGATGTCGAGGTAGTTGCTTCGGGACCTCATGCCAAAGTGGTTGAAGCGGGGTCGGCTTCGGGGGTTGATGTCGAGGGTAGTAGGGGTTCATCCTCGAGTTCTCCGGGATCTTCGTCTTCGAAGATGGTCTGTTCCATGTCGTGTTCATTTGCATGTTCAAATGCAGAACTAACAGAGGGGGTTGATTCATCAAAAGTCACATCACATGACTCGATGACAGTGTTAGTTTCCAAGTTATAAACACGATAAGAATGACCATGTGTAGTGTAACCCAAAAAGATCCCGTCAGAAGATCGCGACTCAAATTTATCCAAATTACCACGTTTTAGGATGAAGCACCGACAGCCAAAAACTCGAAGATGAGTAACCTTGGGCTGTCTCCCAAAATGTAGCTCATAAGATGTCAAATTTAAAATTGAGCGCAAGAAGATTCGGTTTGAGATGTAACAAGCAGTGTTCATGGCCTCAGCCCAGAATTTTCTAGGAGTCCTATGCTCATCAAGCATCGTCCTAGCCATCTCAACCAAAGTGCGGTTCTTCCTCTCAACAACACCATTCTGTTGAGGAACCCGCGGAGCAGAGAATTGATGTTCTATGCCATGCTCCATGCAAAAGTCAACAAAGAGACTGTTTTTGAACTCGATGCCATTATCACTTCGAATGAATTTTAATGCACCAGGGAGTTCAGTAAAAAGTCTCAAAGCCAAGCTCCGAAAGTGTGAAAACACTTCATCCTTGCTGGCAAGAAAGAAGACCCAAGAGTAGCGAGAGAAATCGTCGACAATAACTAATACATACCACTTGCCGCCTAAAGAACTAACCCGAGAAGGACCTATAGTGTCCATATGGAGAAGTTCTCCGGGTTGTTCAGTCATCACTGTGGTGACTGGCGAATGCGAAGCGGCAATCATTTTTCCATGTCGACAAGGAGTGCAAACTAAATTCTTCTCAAACTTGAGCTTGGGCAATCCTCGGATCAGACCTAGGGCACTCAGTCGAGCGAGCAACTCAAAGCTCATATGCCCTAGTCTCCTATGCCACTTCCAAAGTTCAGATGTCGAATGTGCAACAAGACAATGTGAAGAACCAGATGACTCTGAAAAATCAGCTCCAAAAACTCTCCCAACTCTAAAGATCTTACACACCACAACGCCATCAGAATTGAGCACTTGAGAAGTATCGCGATGAAACCGCACTTCGAAGCCCTCATCAAGCAACTGAGATACAGATAGCAAATTGTATCCCAGGTTTTCAACCAAAGCAACATCCTTGATAGTGAAATTCGAGTTAATTCTTACCACACCTTTACCTTTCACTCTACTCCTTCGATTGTTTCCGAAGGTGATATGTTCCCTTTGCTTGGTTGTGGTGAGGATGGAGAACCATGCTGCATCTTCGGTCATGTGGCGCGAACAACCGGAGTCCATGATCCACGTGCCCTCCAAGCCTCGATCTGTCGCCTACACATGATAAAAATATCTCGATCGCTCAGTGCTGGGGTGAGTGAAAAAATGACGAGGCATCCAGCACTGAGTGACACGAGTAGTAGGTGCAGTAAAAGTAGAAGGTCTACGCAAAGGAAAATCGAAATGATGCAAAGTGCGAGGTCTACCTACATGTTGTGATCGATCAACATGTCGAGGTCTCCTACTCTGACGAGGTACAAAGCTACTCGCCCGGGGTCTACCACCATATGGAACATGGTGAACACTTCGAGGAGTAAAACCTCTCCGAGAAGCACGAGGAGCCTCGAAAATAGGACGAGAGTAGAACTCAGACTCATGCATACCTAAAGATGGGTAATGCATGTCCTGGTAACTCATCGCCTGAGCGCGTCGCTCATCCTTGATGCGACGAAAACAGAACCCAACCAAATGACCCGCCCGCTGACAGTAGGAACAGTGAAAAACTCTCCTGGGGCCACTCTCATGGGTCATAGGAGCAACTGTCACAGGCTCCTTGGGCTTCTGCTGAGTGGTTTTCTTGGGAGGATTTTTCTTGGCAGGAGGTGTGGCTTTCTTTGGTGGTCGGGTAGGCTTTTTGGCTGATGGAGTGTCTAACAGAGCTCTCTCTTTCTCTAAGGTAGTGGGAGAGGTAAAAACTGTTTTGGTCTTGCTGTCTGAAGAAATCCTCTCAAAACCCAAACCTAGAGCTACCCCTGCTCTGTCAGCACACAACTTGGTCTTGGCCAAGAGCAAATCCATCCTACCCTTTCCCTCAGTGCATTTATTAACCACAGAAAGAAGGTCCTTAAGGGTGATGCAAGTGTCACAAACAGGTTGCACATCCTTAGAACTACCGACCCTCTCCAATCTAGCCTCTAAATCATGAACATGTTTATCACGTAAATTAATGCTCTCGCGCAATAAAGAACAGTTCATGCAATCAATTATATCATGAGGTCTAGAATCCACCACCAAAAGCTGCTTCTGTGCAGTCTCAAGCTCAGATAGAGTTTGAGCATGAATAGAATGCAACTGAGCAAGCTCACCCATGACTACATTACAAGCTTCATATTCAGCATCATTTACTTTAGACTTAAACATGGCATATTCAGTAGAAACAGATTCTAACCTAAGTCTAAGGTCTTTTCTTTCTCTAGCGGCTTGCACAAGTAATCTATCCTGACCAAGAACTACTTCATTCAGCTCATCTAATTTAATTAATAGCTGGTCAGATGATAGTGGTACCTCAGATGAGTCAAGCTCATCGCCGCTGTGATCGCTGTCGGCCATGAAGCAAAGGCCGATGAAGTCTCGTCCTTTCTTGTCCTTCTTGTCCTCCTTCCTTGGGGACTCCTCCTCCTCAGAGCTCGACTCCTCAGTTGAGGAAGTGTCGATGTCGCTGAGAGCAGCAACAAAAGCTCTGGAAGCGGCTTTGGCTACTCTCTTAGCCACCTTGCCGCGCTTGCCCTTCACAAAGGGTTTCCTCTCCTTCTTGTGGTATTTGGGGCGCTCACTCTCATCTCTCTTCTTGAGATTAGGGCAATTGGCCTTAATGTGAGAGGTGTTGCCACATTCAAAGCAACCACTAAAACCACTTTTCCTCTGATCCCGTCTCTCATGATAAAAACGGGTGAACCTCCGTGCAATGAGAGCAAGCTCATCATCATCTAGAGTGTCCACCTGCTCCTTTGTGACGGAGACCAGGGAGGACAAAGCAAAACCATCTGCAAAAACACAAGTGCCAGATATGCTTGGTTCTGTAGTGGTGCCACGGCTAGTGCTAGAAACCAATGCCAATGGTTGTGGCAAAGAGCTTCTGTGCACTGCAAGTGATGCCTTGGCAATCCCTGTGGACTTCAGCTTACTGAAGAGCTCATCACAAGTCAATGTGTCATAACCTACATACTCCTCAATGCTGGATATCTTCACTTCCCATATGCTACGGTCAAGAGCATAGAGAAGCTTGATAGCCCTATCATGATCATTGTAAGCAAGCGTCCCGTTGGATCGCAAGTTACTCACTATAGCATCAAAGTGCGAAAACATGGCATCTATAGATTCACCAGGTGCCTGCACAAACAGCTGATACTGTTGATTGTATGTGCTTTGGCACCTGGCCTTAATCTGAGTAGAGCCCTCATGAAAAATAGTGAGCGTTGTCCAAATCTCCCTAGCAGTTCTAAGGTGCTGCACCCTGTCAAACTCACTCCGGCTCAAACCAATGAACAGTATATTTCTTGCCTTCGAGTTGGCATTATACTGATCTTTCTCTGTTTGAGAAGTGCGAGTCTCAGGGATGGAGTATTGTGAGTCCACAATCTCCCAAATTGCATTACCTTGGCTTAACAAGTAAGCCTCCATGCACACCTTCCAGTATGCAAAGTCTGTCCCATCGAACAGAGGAATTTTACTGCCTCTATCCATGTCGCCAATAGATCACAAAACTAGTTAAGGTCAACTGGTGATCTTAACCTGGCTCTGATACCAATTGTTGGACCGAAAACGACGACCAGAGGAGGGGGGTGAATGGGAGCTTTTAAAATTTCGGGCTAAAAACTAGCCTTCGGTTTAATCTTGTCTTCTGCGGAACAGGGTTCGAACACTACCTTCGAAGATCTGGTTCGGAGGTGTTTTGACAGCTCCGAACACAGGCTTCGCAGGAGCAGAAGTTCGAAGCCAAGAAGACTTCGCTCCTCTCACAATCCTCGAAAATCTACTCTGCTAAGTCAGTGCAGGCTCCGCACACGGGGTGCTTCGAGCAGGCTTCGCACTTCACCCTTCGCAAGAGTGGACAGCCCTCTGAGGACTTCGACCAAGTACTTGGCAACAACAACTGGTGCTGGGCTTCGTACACGAAGGTCTAAACGCACACTCATAGACTTCGCTAGGGACTTAGACTCGATAAAAGCACAGGCTTCGATCAGGGCTTCGCTAGTAAGCAGCGAGGTCTTGCCTCCTGTTACACAGAGCGAATGCACACTGAAAAGCACACTTCGCACAAAACACACTTCGCCTAGACAGGCTTCGGTGCACTAAAGCTAGCGAGGTATGCAAACAAGCTCAAGCAGAAAGACAACACAGAAGCAGGGCTTCGCCTCTTGAACAAGGAACACAGTAAAAATTGAACTCTGGATGAATACAGAGAAGTGGTGGCTGGTACAGGAGCTCAACAGTAAATGCTCAAAGTGTTAAATGTTACCTACCAGACCCCCATATTTATAGCCACTATTCACCCAAAGGAATTGACTACGTTACCACTAGAGTTTACATTGGTTTTGTCTCTACAGAACTGAGGGGTACAAAAGGTAGTCAACTTTATTGGAGGCTTCTCTGTCAGCCTTTGCAGAGGGGACAGCGCCAGCTTTTTGCAGAGCAGACACTGTCAGACTTGCAGCCTTTGACCTTTCTGAAGCCCCCTTCGCACGCGAGGGGTGCGATAGCTTCGGTGAGAAGCCTTGAGCCAGATGGCCTTCGCTTCACCGAAGTCAGCCTTCGATACATTGACGGTTTTGAGCCGAAGCCGTCAAAGCCCTTGGCCCTTCGCACCAACACCTCTGGAGTGGATCACCACGGCTTCGCAGCTTCGCCCAGCTCGAACTCCGTCAGTCCGTGTACCGAAGCCATGCAGGCCGAAGTACCACAAGACAACCACACTCCGAAGCCCCACCTTCAGAGTACCACCCTTCGAAGTCCCTCCTTCGTCCAAGGCCTCCGCACGAAGCATTCCATGAGCACTCCGTCTCAGTGTCTCTCCCCGAGCACACTCCTCGACGAGCCTCACCCGGACCATGCCTTCGATGCGCCTCGACTTCTGAGACCTTCGTCGGGCACCTTCGAATGTCTCCCTCCGGAGCACACTTCGAACTCCTTGCCTCCGCAGAGGACTTGATCCATCCAACTCCGAAGTTACTCCATCCGGAGTACCTTCGAAGTGCCTCGCCTCCGAGGACTTTGTCTCGGAGTACCTTCACCTGGAGCCACACTCAGCACTCTCTGCCTTCACCTGGCGCACCTCGACCCGAGGACCGACCCAGACCCCTTCGCAGCCACCGTGACGGAGCTCCCTGCTCCCCTGGCATCAAGCCTCCCGCTTGACCCAGGTTCACCTGCCGCGAACCTGTCCGTCGCCTCCGAAGTCCCTGCGTACCACAGACAAACAGACAAGTGTGTCCAGTACTCCGGAGACCTCTCCGGGTTAGTAACCTCTGGTACACACTCCGGTGTACTGCCCAAAGTACCGAAGCCTTCGGTACTGACCCAGTCATCGTGTACTGTCGGACCCCTCCGACACGCACACTCCGTTGCAACAGCTGCAGCAACCAAACCACCGAACACCCTTCGGTGAAACCACCTCCGAACACCCTTCGGAGGTCCAACCTCCGAACACCCTTCGGAGGTCCAACCTCCGAACCCCTTCCGGAGGTACCCCTTCGAATCAGAGGGTAAAAGCCTGTCAATCACTCATCACAAACACTGAAACCAACCCTTGGTTTCTCACTTCCGCAGAAGGGATCTGTGGCACCGAAGGTGCACTGAGTTCTTCGTAAAACGCCTCTTCTGGAATGTCCATAGCTCCGGCTGCAGCTTTCTCCAAGATATCAGCTTGCGCATTTTCTGCTCTGGGTATACTTCGAATGGAAATCCCTTTAAATGCTGTTTCAATATTACAGACCTCCTCTAAATATTTTGCAAGCTGTGGATGCCGAACTTGAAAACTCTTGTCTACGTGCCCTGCTACAATTTGAGAATCTGTCTTAATAACAACCCTTGTAGCCCCTAAAGCACGTGCCTTTCGAAGTCCTAGCAAAATTCCTTCATACTCCGCTGTATTATTGGTAGACTTAAAGTTGAGTCTTACGGAGTACATTGCCTTTTGCCCTGAAGGCGAAATTATCACTGCTCCGACGCCTGCTCCAGATGCTTGGAAAGCTCCATCGGAGTAAATGGTCCAAATTCCTTCACTTGGCTTCTCCAGAGCCCTTGCTGCAGGGGGAGTCCACTCTGCTACAAAGTCCGCCAACACTTGTGACTTAATTGCTGTCCTTGCCACGAAGGATATGCCGAAGGGTGCTAATTCAACGGCCCACTTCCCAATTCTTCCTGTGGAGTCCCTCCAGGGGAGCCATCCTTTGCAACACAGTTATCTAAGTGGGGCTAGCTTCGATTCCCCTGCTCGAAACTAAATACCCTAACAATTTTCTAGCCTGAGCCCCGAAGATACATTTTTCGGGGTTAAGACGGATTCCACATGCCCGGAGGCTATTAAATGTTTCTGCTAAGTCTTGGCTATGTTGGTGCTTTAGAGCACTCTTTATTACAATATCATCCATATAGGCCTCTACATTGCGACCTAATTGATGACCTAGAGCCTTAGCAATTAACCTCGAAAAAGTAGCCCCAGCATTTCTTAAGCCAAAGGGCATTCTTACATAACAGAAGACTCTCGAAGGAGTTACAAAGCTTGTCTTGATTTCATCTTCGTGCTTTAGCCAGATTTGATGATAGCCGGAGTACGCGTCGAGGAAGCTTAATAACTCCGAACCAGCAGTAGAGTCAACCAATTGATCAATTCGGGGCATGGGGTAGGGGTCACGGGGGCATGCTTTATTCAAAGATGTAAAATCAATACACATGCGCCATTTCCCGGAAGATTTCTTCCTAACGAAGACTGGGTTGGCTAACCACTCCGTATGAGCCACTTCTCTGATAATTCCAGCCTTCAGCAGCTTTTCCACTTCGTCATTGGCAAGGATAGCCCTCTCCGTAGATAGCTTCCGGAGTCCTTGCCGAACAGGCCTAGCCTTCGGGTTCACGAGTAAACTGTGTTCAATAATATCCCAACTGACTCCAGTGATGTCTTCATCAGACCAAGCAAAGACATCTAAATTCTCCTCAACTACTTTCTCTAACGAAGTAGCGACTTCTGGAGGCAAGTCCTTGCCAAATTGAAATGAATATTCCTTGCCATCTTTGACAATAACCTTCGTTGCAATCTCTCCTTCAAGGCTTGGCCTTGGGAAGGACTTCTTCGAAAATTCGCTCAGAGCAGAAAAAACCTCCGGGTTATCTTGCACGATGTTCACCTGTCTCGGGTCAAGACGAGGGCCATGACCATACTCCGCTCTTCGCGCAGTGGCCTGATCTCCAAAAACAGTGAGTACCCCCGCCTGTGTGGGCATCTTCATACACAGGTAATTATGATGTGCCACAGCTTCGAATTGATTCAACATGCCCCTTCCGAAGATAACATTGTATGCATATGGGGCATCCACAACATCAAAAATCACTTCCTCCATCCTGGCCAATAGCCCCTCTCCGAAAGTAACTTCCAGGCCAATTTGGCCGAGAGCATCGAGAGGGGGTCCTGCGAAGCCTTGCAAAGGACGGGCTGCTGGGAGAAGATGCTTCCTGGAGATGCAGAGTTGATCAAAAGCTTGGACAAAGATAATATCTGCCAAACTCCCTCCGTCGATTAGCACTCTCCGAACCTCAGTCCCTGCTATGTCGGCAGTGATGACAAGTGGATCTGCATGTGGAAACTTTATGCCAGCTGCATCATCTGCAGAAAAAAATATCGGCACATGGGACCATTCAGGCATAGCAGCTACAGATGAAGAAGTTCCAATATGGCCCACCTCTTTGACATATTCTCTTCTCTGCCTCTTTGACATACTTCCAAGGGTCCCTCCTCCGGAGATGGGGAGGACTACTCTTTTCCCTCGATCTTGACCATCTTCCTGCTTCGGAGGTGGCATAACATTGACCATCGGAGGCCTTCTCGTAGGGTCAAAGTTCTCTATACGCGCACAACCTGAACAGGCTCCGAACGCACCTCGGTCGAAACTCGGTCAGTAGTGCCTCGACCCGAAGTTCTTTCCAGGTATTCGCCTCTCAAAGCGAGTATAGACTTACACGCATCAGTTGCGTGACTTCGATTCTCACCATGGACACAACAGAAGAAGGCCTGGGCTTTGCCAGCCGGTTTCCCTGGCGGCCTCTAGCCGCTCGTCTTGCTTCCTAAACATTGTGAAGTACTTGGGGCAAATTTCTACGGGGGTGCAATGTTCAAGACTTCTGAACGAGGATGCTTTTGCCCTGGATGCCTGTCATGTTGAGCTTCGCAGCTGGGTGCCTGCGGCTGTGTTGAAGTCTTTACTTCCAGCTTGACTTCTTGCAAGATTGACGGAGTTGCGGAAGTTCTTTGAAGCCACCCCTCTTCTGACCTTGCATACTCTTCGAAATAAGACATCAACTGAGCAACAAAAGATATCTGCTTCCCGTGAAGTTTATCAAGGAGGCCCGCATGGGTAACTCCCTCTCGAGCTGCGTCAACTACAGAAGATGTAGTTAACCCTCGAATTTGCGACTTCGTATGAGCGAAGCGCTTGAAATACTGTCTCAAAGTCTCTCCAGGGAGCTGCTTCACCTGGAAAAGACTTCCTGTTGACATTGGGGGTATGAAGGTACCCTGGAAATTTCTTATGAACTTCTTCCTCAAGTGTTCCCATGTTCTGATTGACCCTGGCTTCAGAAACCAGAACCACCGCAGTGCCACTCCTTCAAGGGCTAGGGGAAAACATTTGGCCATAGTGTCTCGCACTCCCCACTAGCTTCAATTGCCAATGCATAAGAGCGGGAGAACTCCCCAGGATCTTCATCTCCAGAATATTTACAAAGCTTCGAAGTTTTGAACTTAGGGTCGAAGCGTACTTTCTGCAACTCAGGATGCAGAAGAGATTTAGTGTCAAAGAAAGCATTCTCCGAGGCTTTAGGATAAGGAAGTTCATCGTCTTCGGGCACTTCGGGGATGATTGGGGTGGCCTGAGAACGAAGCCTATCTGCGGCTTCTTGCCGCCACCTTTCTACTTCAGCCTGGAGACTGGCCATTTGAGCGGCCATATCGCCAAGACCATCTTCATCTCCTCCGGAAGGACCTTCCGGGTCTTGAGAACTGTATGCATCAGTTCGAAGTGGAATTTGAGGTGGAAGAGGAACTCTGGTTGGCCGAAGTATGGATGGAGTTGGGGGGGGGGGGAACTCCGTATGCTCGAGGAAGGGGAATCCCTTCCGGGGTCTGAGGTGGAGGAAAAGTCGAAGGTCCTCCGACCTCAACTGTGTTTGAAGATCTTGCTCCGAAGGTCCGAGGGGACCTCCGAGTAGGACTACCACCTGAACTCCACTTGGGAGGCATGGTTTGAGAACTTAGTAGAGAACAGATTTTTTTGGACTAGGCTCCCCACAGACGGCGCCAACTGTTGGCGTAAAAGATTACGCTAACAGGTTTCTAGGAGTTAGAAACTAACAAATGAAGTGTTTGCGAAGTAAACTATTTCGAGCCTCTGAAGTGGATAATAACTCAAAATAGTTCGAAGATGTGTATTGAATAACTTGATATCCGATCCCTATTACAGGGTGAAACAGGGGGTATTTATAGGCCCAAACATTAAGGAAAATACCCTTTTACCCCTCTGTTACAACAGACACAGTGGAAACTATTCGGTACCCTTAATAGGGCTAAAACGGTAAAAGACTAATCTAAACAGAAAGAAGATAAGTCTTCCATCCTAGCTGGCAAAGAAGCTCTCTGAAGAGACCATGTTCGAAGATATACTTCGAACTAGCCTTCGCCTTCATCCTTCGAAGTTGATCCAAAGTACTCCCGGAGCTAGGTGCTCTAAACCTTCTATTCAATCATCTGTCTTTGTCTTGTCATAACAATAGCCCTGAAGATGGAGTATTTTGCCCAAACAGGTTTATTTTACATGTTGCTTTGATAGCTGCCACTTCACCGGATTTGTAAGTGATGAACCCCAACTCGCAGATTCCAATAGAATTTCAATTCGATTGTGTTTTCTGCGTTCTTGCTTGTGTTCTTCGATTCATAGGCACATATTAGCCTTCTTGGTGAGGTCAATCAGGTTGTGATAACCAACGGAGTAGTGGTGTAGCGATTGCAAGGGCCGATCTCATGGATCGGAAGCCAGATCATCAACGTCGAGTTCTCCACAAATCATTGTTTATCCCCCACCTGACGGAAGATCGGGCACCCTCTCCTCCATCACAAGAACCAATTCTTAGAAAGTTTCTTAATCCATCCCCTTAAGTGTGTGACTCGATAGGTTCATACACAAATAGCCGTTCACCGGAAACCTTTTCTAGCTCACCAATCAATAGTGGTACCTAGCAGCACATATTGACCCCCGAAAGCGTACAATTTTTTTCACTGAACCTTCATATACGTATGCACTAGTCCCTTTACCATACAACATCAGTCAAGCTCAAGGCGAGATACGTGCCACCCTTGTTGGTTAGCTCTACATTTCACTCGAACAAGTATCAGATTCAAATCATGACTAACTCTTTAGTCACAGTGGCATGGTCATGCACTTTTAAAATCTGACTACCTCGAGGGGCCGACATCTCTCCCATCATTAGGAGCGGTAAATTCCATCTTCACCTCTCACATCCGATGACATGTTTAACAACACACCTAAAAACAACCTATATTACTACCCAGTTACATAATAGCATTAGGAAGCATCTAAGTGTGCGGCTACGCATTTTGGAGTCAAATGACGATCTCAGGTCTGAGGACTCCTGCAGTTACACCATTTGAGATGAAACTGATGGCACATCACAATCCCAGTAGTATCTCAAGTGGGTCTATCTGTTGACACGGAAACGTGCCCCCGCACTTGGGTCAATCCGGCGATCCAAAAGTGCACGGATACTTAGGGACAGGCCTAAGTGTGACGTAGCACCGACGCCGCGTTCTGACTACCCTTAATAGTGATAAGGGGGGTGGAGTCACCAAGCAACCAGATTACACAAAATAATCCAATTAGCCGAAAGAAATAAGTTAAACAGATTAAAATCAGCAAACCAGTCGGAGTCCTCCTGGTTCGAAGTCTGTTGTGAAGGGTGCGCCGAAGGGTACCTTCAGCGTCTGGTGCGAAGTGCTCCACCGAAGGGTGCTTCGGCGTTCGGACTGATCCGGCCAAAGGTAGACTCCGAACGGATCTGAACACGGTGATCACATCCGAATAGCGGGGTTCGGCGTGCGATCTCCGATGCAGCGAATTACATAGTAGTGACGCGAAGGCCACACGCGGGTGCAACTTCGTCCGGTGTGGAGTGTAGTCGTGGCGAAGCCTATCACGACAAAGTATGCTGGCGAAGCCTGTTGTCAAAGCTTGCGATCCTGTCGAAGGGTGTCCTGGGGACCTCCGAAACCGATCTCTCAGCTCCAAACACCTTCGGCGAAGGGGCTCCGAATGTGCGAACCTGCAACAGAGATGATGCGAAGTACCAATTCGGCCTTAGGACCGAATTTTGCGAGGTGTTGCATGGGTGGCGAAGGTAGAAATCTATTACGTAGATTAGCGGATACTTCACAGGCGAAGTAAAAAGGCGATAGCAATTTGTTACGTAGATTAACGGGGACTTCACAGGCGAAGTACCAAGGCTTACCACTATTCCGTAGTGGCGGACGAAGGGCTTCCAGGCAAACCCACGAAGAGGTATAGAAAAGTAAAGGTAAAAGTAAAGGTACGATCAAAGCATGGCTTTCGTTTGGTTTGAGTTGGGGGGGGCTTCTCCACGCCAGCCATGCCTCTCTATTTATAGGGGGTTAACTCCCAATCTAATCTGCTATTAATCCGACCAGATAGAGATAGAGATTGAGCTGGCGATGCAAACAACTCTATCTCTACCGAGGTGGGCTTCGGCTAGGCCCGTCGAGGCCTGCTCCTTGGGCCGAAGCTTCGATAGCGTGGGCTTCGGCCATGCCCGTTGAGGCTTGCTCCTCGGACCGAAGCTTCGTTAGCGTGGGCTTCGGCTAGGCCCGTCGAGGCTTGCTCCTCGGGCCGAAGCTTCGACAGCGTGGGCTTCAGCCAGGCCCGTTGAGGCTTGTTCCTCGGGCCGAAGCTTCGACAGCGTGGGCTTCCGAAGCTTTGGCAGCGTGGGCCTCCGAAGGCTTCCGAAGCTTCGGCAGCGTGGGCCTCCGAAGGTTTCCTGGCCGAAGCCCATGGGCTGGCTAGAGGCTTTCGGAGCCCATCGCTCGATGGACTTCGGCCCTGTAGGGCTTCAGACAGACCCTGGACATGTGTACTTTTGGCCCAAATCACCAAAAAATGATATTTTGATAATCTAGCCATTAATGCCATTTTTTGCTATCAACACATGCCCCCCCGCCTTTTTGTGAACTAGTGAACTAAAAGCATAACGAGCTGAAGATGATACCATTCGTATCGGCCTTCCGACACCTTCATGACGTTTGCCACACACTTGGGAAATACCTTTTCAAGTATCTACCATTCAAAGCTCTTCAAAACCACTCCCCCTGCAGGGATTCCAACACGTATGCGTTGCCGGGGGCGATTTCGACTATCTTAAAAGGACCTTCCCAACTAGGTGACCATTTGCCAAATTTGGGACTCTTTGTGCCTAAAGGCAAAATCGTCTTCCATAACAAGTCTCCTATTTGAAACGATTTTGGTTTAACCTTCTTATTGTTGGCTTTAGCTACTCTTTTCTTGTCTACTTCTATGGCTTCTAAAGCCCTTAGTCTTTTATCGGTCACTTCCTCCAGATTATCTTTCAGAAGAGTCTCATACTCATCGACCGATAAGCCGTCTTGCTTTAACACTCTTAAGGAGCCAAGATCTACCTCTACAGGCAGAACGACCTCTTATCCATATACCAACTCATATGGACTGACTTTGGTAGCACCGTGCTTTGCAATCCTACAAGCCCATAATGCCTCGGAAAGCACATCATGCCACCTTTTAGGAAACTCCTCAATTTTCTTCTTAATAAGCTTAATCACAGTTTTATTACTAGACTCGGCCTGACCATTGGCCTGAGCATAGTAAGGTGAAGAGTTTATCAACTTAACACCATAGTATTCGGCGAAGTCCCTTACTTCTTTAGAGACAAATGAACTACCTTGATCCGTACTAAGAGTTTGAGGGATGCCAAATCTATATATGATGTGCTTTAAAATAAAATCACATACCTCATTGTGAGTCATGTTCTTGAGAGGTATGGCCTCAGTCCATTTGGTGAAGTAATCTGTCGCCATTAACACGAACCAATGCCCTTATGAGGAAGGAGGGTAGATCTGGCCGATAAAGTCTAAATCCCACCCTCGAAACAGCCATGGCTTGACAATAGGATTGAGTAATGAGGCAGGAGCTAACTGGATGTTGTCAAACTTCTGACATGCCTCACACCCTCTGTAGTACTTGAAGCAATCTTCAGTCATAGTCGGCCAATAAAACCCCGCTCTTTTGAGCATCCAGTTCATCTTTTGGGCCGACTGGTGAGTGCCACAAAGCCCCTCACGGACTTCTCCCGTAGCCACTTGGGACTGCTCATGGTCTAAACATTTCAGTAGCACTCCATCGATGGTTCGGCGATACAATGTGTCGTCTACCAACACAGATTTGAACGCTTATCGCCGAACCTTTCGATCAACCCTTCGGGTAGGGTCTCTCAAATACTGGACGATTGGGACTGTCCAATCGCCCTCACAGGTTTCAGAGGGCTTCGCTGGTACACCTTCTGAAAAAATTTCTAAAACACCGACTTTGGGGTGCCCCCCGAGCCATTCTAGCTCCTGTCGAAGCCTGGCTGAGGTGGCCGTTCGGAGTGTGCTGGGCCGAAGCCCTTCGGAGGGTTCGTACCCTAGGGAGCTTTCTCCGCCCGAGAGGCTTTGGACTATAGGCTCCGGCATGCCGGATCCCTCGGTGGGTGGAGCACTCCGATCTAGGGGCTTCGGTGTGAGGTGGCCTTCGGCGACCCGAGGGCTTCGACCCGAAGGGTGCGCCTGTCCAGCATCACTGGCTTCAGCAGCGAGACCAAACATCAGTTTCTCCAATATAGAAAATTTCCCTCTCCTGACTTGGTAACCAGATGCTTGCTGAGCCAAATCATTGGCGACTGAATTGGCCTCCCTTGACACATGGGATATTTTGAAATCATCAAAATTAGCAACTATGTATAGACACTTGTCCAAGTAGCTATTCAGCAAACCATTAAAACATTGAGCATTCTTGGCTACTTGTTGTACTACTAATAATGAATCACCATACGCGTGGACTTGTTTAGCGCCTACAGACTCTATTAGTTCAAGACCTAGCAACAAAGCTTCGTATTTGGCTTGGTTATTAGTGGAAGAACACTCTAGTCAGGCCGAGGTTTCAAAGAGCATACCATTAGGTGATATGAGAACCACTCCAATACCTTGGCCATTCTTGCAAGCCGAACCATCAAAATAGATTTCCCATGTCACTTCCTCAACTAGAGAAATAACATCACTCCAGCTAGCATCTATGTGATGATCAACTATAAATTTGGCTACGACTTGGCCTTTCATCGCTCTTAGGGGATCGTAGGCCAAATCGTACTCAATCAACGTGTAAGCCCATTTTCTGATTCTTCCACTTAGAATCGGCTTCTGTAACATGTGCTTTATAACATTAGTTTGGCAAACGACAACACATGTGGTAGGGAGAAGATAATGGCGTAACTTGGTGCACGCGTAATAAAGTGATAAACATAATCACTCCACAAACGCGTACCTGGTTTCGGCGTCCAGCAGGCGGCGGCTCAAGAATGTGATGATGTACTCCTTCCCCTCCACCTCCTAGGTTAGCATGGCTCCAATCACGCTGTCTTCAACGGCGATGTATAGTCGAAACGGAATCCCGGCCTTGGGTGCTCTCACCATGGGCGGTGATGACAAGCATTCCTTGATCTTCTCAAAATCACTTTGCTGGCTTGCCCCCCAAGCGAACTCGGCTTCATTTTTTAGCCGGAGTATGGGGACAAAGGCATCAATCCTGCCAGACAAGTTGGATATAAAACGACGCAAATAGTTCAACTTGCCTAGCAACTTTTGCACATCCTTTTTGCATGTCGGCGCTGCAATGTTTCTAATCTTTTCATGTCTCTTAGGATCAATTTCTATACCTCTTTCATGAATCATGAAACCTAAGAACTTACCCGCCGTCACACCAAAAGCACACTTGAGTGGGTTCATTTTCAAACCATATTGTCGCATCCTATCGAAATCAACCTTCAAATTGGCTAAATGGTTTCCCATAGCATCCGATTTGACCACGACATCATTGATGTAAACCTCTAACATGACTCCTAACAAGTCGTGAAAGATCAAGTTCATAGCGCGCTGATACGTGGCGCCGGCATTTTTCAACCCAAAAGTCATGATGACCCATTCGAATAAACCAACAAAACCAGGGCATCGAAAGGCAGTCTTATAGACGTCCTCTTCGTCCATAAATATTTTATTATAACCGGCATTTCCATCAAGAAAACTTAGTACCTTATGTCCTAAAGCATCGTTGATCAGCATGTCGGCTATTGGCATTGGATACTCATCTTTTGGAGTGGCTCTGTTCAGATCCCTAAAATCAATGCATACTCGTATCTTGCCGCTCCCTTTCTTCTCTACAGGCACAATGTTAGCAACCCATTCTGCGTACCTGCATGGCCTAATAAATTCAGCTTTGAGTAGCCACTCCACTTCTTCTTTAACTCGGTCATAGACGATCGAATTAAAGCGGCGGGGAGGATGTTTATAAGGCCTAAATCTGGACTTGATGGGCAGCCGATGCTCCACGAGCTCGCGGCTTAGCCCTGGCATTTCGCTATACTCCCATGCGAAACAATCGACATACGACCGAAGTAACTTTATTACTTCACCCTTTTCATCGGGCTGCAAATGTTGGTTTACAAAAGTCGGCCTTGGTATGCTACCATTACCTATATCAACTTCCTCCAAGGGATCGGCCGACACAAAACCTTGACCTAATTTTTCTACTTCGCTAAAATCCTCGATGGCCTCGGCACTACCGTCTTTATTAGACCGATACTACTCCACGCGAGACTTTAGCCAATCTAGATTATTCCTACTAGACATGACTACTAATACAAAAATAGCCATGCTACTCCAGCTGGCTTTACATACACTAGTACAAACCGTCCTCCGGATACGCTAACAAAGTCATAATCCGAAAGATCTCTACCTGATAGACACTCTACTTTGTTATGGATGGCGTCAACCGACACATCGGCCAAAGCTACTTGGGCCGAAGTATCCGCGGGGATGACCTCCACCTCATCGCCGTCCCACTGTACCAAGCACTGGTGTAGGGTAGAGCGGATGCAACAGTTCGCATGGATCCAGTCGTGTCCGAGTAACACACTATAGTTACCTTGTACGTCGACGACGAAGAACGCTGTTGGCAACGTCTTGTTGCCCACCGTCAACTCCATAGAGAGTACTCCCTTGGCCTCGAAGATCTCGCCGTTGAAGCCGTTGAGCATCAAGTTAGTCTTCTTCAGGTCATCTTCGTCCCTGCCAAGTTTCTTCAACAATGAATAAGGCATTAGGTTAACAATGGCGCCGCCGTCGACGAGCATCCGGGAAATCAGCTTCCCATCGATGTGACCCCTGACATATAGGGGTAAAGATGGCGAGCCGAGTCCTCGGGATTCTCGAAGATGGCGTTGCACGGACCGAGGTTCAACTGAGCGACCTCGGCCTCGTCCCGTGGTAGGGCGAACTCGGTGGGTAATGTGACGATGTTGATGTCCATCGCTTGAGGCACGGGCCCCTCAGAGACGGGCGAGTAATCGTCGTCGAGCAAGTCGTCATCGTCGTCACTCGGACTAGGAGTCGGGTTGGTTATCTCAACCGGATTCTCCCTCCATACCTATTTGGTAGCTGACCGAGGGCGGATCTCTTCGAAGATAGCATCGCGCTCAGCCTCAGCTACCTTCTCGCGCATCTCTTGTGCCCACAGCCTTTGTAGGCGTCTCTTCTGTGATTTGGACATGCCCGGAGGAGCCCAAGATGGCTGTGGCTTGGTGCCTAGAGCTACTGTCCGACTCCTGTTAATTCTGGCCAAAGTGTGCCCTTCGTCCTCGGACACCCTGTGTTCGAAGGGGGCTTCGCTGCGAACCCCGTCGAATGGATTAGCCTCATTCGGCCGATTGAACCAAGCTTCGGCACGGAGCCCGGCCGAAGCATGCGAAGTACCTCTGTCAGCCTTCGGCGACGAAGTCTTCGGGATTGGGACTTCCTGAGACCCAACCCTGATAGTTATGGCTTCGGACTCCCTGACTTCGGCCTCCGCATGCTCGCACCCTTCGGCTTCGCTCTCCAGGGCCTGATTCGGAGGTACCACAGACAATCTGTGGATGATGCCCCCCTATGCTGTGTATGTTTGCCCCTGCCATCCATAATACTCCGAAGGAAAACCAGGCATAGGGTTAGTCTGCGGAGGGTACTTTGACCCGGATACGTACGGGGCCCACGGGGTCTCCGCCCAGTCATACGGCAGAGGCATCGGCGGCTCTAGTGGCCTTGGCCACTGTGAGCCGAACCCGTCACCCGGAGGGGGGTTCAGCCAAGTCGAAGGTGTCTCCGACCACACCAGCAAAGGATCTCGCCAGGCCGGAGGTATGTTCGGCCAGTGCGGGCCAAAGCCTCCCATCGAAGAAGTCCACCATGGTGCGGGGTTCGGCCATTGGGGGCCGAAGCTGTCGCATGAGGGACCTAACCACTGGGGTTCGAAGTTGTCATGCGGTGAACCCAACCATTGGGGTTCGAAGTCGTTGCATGGGGGGTTTGGCCATCGTGGCTCAGAACCACCGTGCGGAGCACTAGGATACCGCGACCCGAAGCGTTTGTGCGGAGGGTTCGCAACCTTCGGTCCGAAGCCTTCGTGCGGAGGGTTCGCAACCCTCGGTCCGAAGCCACCCTTCGAAGGCCTTGGACCCTTCGACCGTTTTAACTTGGCGTGCGGACCTTCTTCTTTGGCCCTCCTCTGATGCTTGTTTAGTGCATGTTATATGTTACCTTCGGCCTCTTGCGAGCCTTAGCCGAAGGGGTATTGATGTTCTGTTTCCACACTCCTACCTCAGGGTTCTTTGGCACGAGTGTGCGAGTACGCGGTTCTCCAACAATCACATCTTTTCCTTTAGCAGACTCGGCCTGTTCTGGCCGAATCAACACCTTCTTCTCGCTGAGGTCAACGGCGTTGACTGGAAAAGGATCTTTATCCAGCTTCATTTTTGGATCATGGTCTATCTTCAATCGTCCTTCTTCTATGGCCGATTGTATCTGCCGTCGAAAAACATTGCAATCATTAGTATTATGAGAATGTGAATCATGCCACTTACATTATGGATGCATGTTTAACTCGTTGGCAGGTGGGATAACTTGACCCTTAGGTAACCTGACAATCTGACTCTTTAAGAGGAAATCAAATATTTTATCACATTTAGTCACATCGAACGAGTACTTGACCTCATTAAGTCTATTCTTTGTGGGGGATTGTCGTAGTTCGGAGCAAGTGACATGTTTGTTTTTAGTGTTTGTAACTCATTCGGCCGCGTACATGTCGGCCGAATCCTCCTCCTCTGACTCCTCCTCATCAGAGCATTCCATGATGTGGATTTCGGCCCTAGGCTTGTGTTGACACGGAAACGTGCCCCCGCACTTGGGTCAGTCTGGCGATCCAAAAGTGCACGGATACTGAGGGACAGGCCTAAGCGTGACGTAGCACCGACGCCGCATTCCGACTACCCTTAATAGTGATAAGGGGGGTGGAGTCGCCAGGCAACCAGATTACAAGAAATAATCCAATTAGCCGAAAGAAATAGGTTAAATAGATTGAAATCAGCAAACCAGTCGGAGTTCTCCTGGTTCGAAGTCTGTAGCGAAGGGTGCGCCAAAGGGTACCTTCGGCGTCTGGTGCGAAGTGTTCTGCCGAAGGGTGCTTCAGCGTTCGGACCGATCCAACCGAAGGTAAACTCCAAACGGATCTGGACACGGTGATCACCTCCGAACAGTGGGGTTCAGCGTGTGATCTCCGATGCAGCGAAGTATGGAAAAGTGACGCGAAGGCTACGCGCGGGTGCAACTTCGTCTTGGTGCGGAATGTGCTCGTATCGGAGCCTGCGACGACGTGTGCTGACGAAGCCTGCTGCTGAAGCCTACGGTCCTGTCAAAAGGTGTCCTAGAGACCTCCAGAACTGATCTCTCAGCTCCGGACACCTCCAGCGAAGGGGCTCCGAACGTGCAAACCTGCAACAAGGGAGAGCGAAGTACCAATTCGGCCTTAGGACCAAATTTGTGAGGTGTTGCATGGGTGGCGAAGGTAGCAATCTATTATGCAGATTAGCGGATACTTCATAGGCGAAGTAACAAGGTGATAGCAATCTGTTACGTAGATTAACGGGGACTTCACGGGCGAAGTACCAAGGCTTACCACTGTTCCGTAGTGGCGGACGGAGGGCTTCCAAGCAAACCCACGAAGAGGTACAGAAAAGTAAAGGTAAAGTAAAGGTACGACCAAAGCATGGCTTTGGTTTGTTTGTGTTGGGGGGGCCTCTACGCCGGCCAGGCCTCTCTATTTATAGATGGTTAACTCTAATCTAATCTACTATTAATCCGGCCGGATAGGGATAAAGCTTGAGCTGGCAACGCGTAAATCTCTATCTCTGCCGAGGTGGGCTTCGGTTAGGCCCACCGAGGCCTGCTCCTCGGGCCAAAGTTTTGGTAGCGTGGGCCTCCAAAGGTTCCCGAAGCTTCGGCAGCGTGGGCCTCCGAAGGTTCCCGAAGCTTCGGCAGCGTGGGCCTCCGAAGGTTCCTGAAGCTTCGGCAGCGTGGGCCTCCGAAGGTACCGAAGCATCGGCAGTGTGGGCCTCCGAAGGCTTCCTGGTCGAAGCCAATGGGCTGGCTGGAGACCTTCGGAGCCCACAGCTCAACGGGCTTTGGCCCCGTAGGGTTTCGGTCAGATCTTAGACATGTGTATTTTCGGCCCAAATCACCAAAAAATGATATTTTGATAATCTAACCATTAATGCCATTTTTTTCCATCAACACATGCCCCTTGCCTTTTAGTGAACTAGTGAACTAAAAGCACAACGAGCTTGAGACGACACTGTTCATATCGGCTTTTCAACATTTTATGACGTTTTCCACACACTTGGGAAGTATCTTTTTAAGTACCTACCATTCAAAGCCCTTCGAAATCGCTCTCCCTGTAGGGATTCCAACACGTATGCATTGTCGGGAGCGATTTTGGCTACCTTAAGAGGGCCTTCCCAACTAGGCGACCATTTCCCAAATTTGGGACTTTTCGTGCCTAAAGGCAAAATCGGCTTCCATACCAAGTCTCCTATTTGAAATGATTTTGGTTTAACCTTCTTGTTGTAGGCTCTAGCTACTCTCTTCTTGTCTACCTCTATGGCTTCTAAAGCTCGTAGTCTCTTATCGGTCACTTCCTCCAGACTGTCCTTCAGAAGAGCTTCATATTCATTGACTGATAAACCGTCTTGCTTCAATACTCTTAAGGAGCCAAGATCTACCTCCACAGGCAGAACAACCTCTTGTCCATATACTAACTCATATGGACTGACCTTGGTGACGCCATGCTTCACAATCCTACAAGCCCATAACGCCTCGGAAAGCACCTCATGTCACCTTTTAGGAAACTCTTCAATTTTCTTCTTGATAAGCTTAATCATGGTTTTATTACTAGACGCGGCCTGACCAATGGCCTGAGCATAGTAAGGTGAAGAGTTTATTAACTTAATTCCATAGAATTCGGCAAAGTCCCTTACTTCTTTTGAAACAAATGAACTACCTTGGTCCGTAGTAAGAGTTTGAGGGATGCCGAATCTATGTATGATGTGCTTTAAAATAAAATCGCGTACCTCGTTATGGGTCATGTTCTTGAGAGGTACGGCCTCGGTCCATTTGGTGAAGTAATCCGTTTCCATCAACACGAACCGATGCCCTTCTGAGGAAGGAGGATAGATCTGGCCGATGAAGTCTAGACCCCAACCTTGAAACGACCATGGCTTAACAATAGGATTGAGTAATGAGGTAGGAGCTAATTGGATGTTGCCAAACTTCTGACACGCCTCACACCCTTTGTAGTACTTGAAGAAATCTTCAGTCATAGTCGGCCAATAAAAACCCGCTCTTTTGAGCATCCAACTCATCTTTTGGGCCGACTGATGAGTGCCGCAAAGCCCCTCATGGACCTCCTGTAGCTACCTAGGACTGCTCATGGTCTAAACACTTCAATAGCACTCCGTCAATGGTTCGGCGGTACAATGTGTTGTCTACCAACACGAATTTGAACGCTTGTCGCCGAACCTTCCGATCAACCCTTCGGTTAGGGTCTTTCAAATACTGGACGATTGGGATTCTCCAATCGCCCTTACAGATTTCAGACGGCTTCGCTGGCTCACCTTCTGGAAGAACTTCTAAAACACCGACTTCGGGGTGCCCCCCGAGCCATTTCAGCTTCTGCCGAAGCCCGGCCGAAGTGTCTGCTCGGAGTGTGCTGGGCCGAAGCCCTTCGGAGGGTTCAGACCCAAGAGAGCCTTCCCTGTCCGAGAGACTTCGGACTATAGGCTTCGGCATGCCGGACCCCTCGGTGGGTGGAGCACTCCGATCCAGGAGCTCCAGCATGCGGTGGCCTTCGGTGACCTGAGGGCCTCGACCCGAAGGGTACGCTTGTCCAGCGTCACTGTCTTCGGAAATGAGACCAAACATCGGCTTTTTCAACACAGAAAATTTCCCTCTCCTGACTTGGTAGCCAGATGCTTGCTGAGCCAAATCATTAGCGATCGAATTGGCCTCTCTTGACACGTGAGATATTTTGAAATCATCAAAAGTAGCAACTATGTCTAGGCACTTGTCCAAGTAGCTATTCAGCAAGCCATTAAAACATTGAGCATTCTTGGCTACTTGTTGCACTACTAATAATGAATCACCGTACGCGTGAACGTGCTTAGCACCTACAGACTCTAATAGTTCAAGGCCTAGCAACAAAGCTTCGTATTCGGCTTGGTTATTAGTGGAAGAAAACTCTAGTCGGGCCGAGGTCTCAAAGCACATACCATTAGGTGATATGAGAACCACTCCAATACCTTGGCCATTCTTGCAAGCCGAACTGTCAAAATAGATTTTCCATGGCACTACCTCAACTAGAGCAATAGAATCACTCCAGCTAGCATCTATGTGATGATCGACTATGGAGTTAGCCATGACTTGGCCCTTCATCACCCTTAAGGGCTCGTAGGCCAAATCGTACTCAATCAACGCGTAAGCCCACTTTCCGATTCTTCCACTTAGAATCGGCTTTTGTAACATGTGCTTTATAACATCGGGTTGGCAAACGACAACACATGTGGTGGAGAGAAGATAATGCCGCAGCTTGGTGCACGCATAATAAAGTGATAAACATAATCGCTCCACGAATGCGTACCTGGTTTCGGCATCCAGCAGGCGGCGGCTCAGAAATGTGATGATGTATTCCTTCCCCTCCACCTCTTGGGTCAGCGCGGCTCCAATTACGCTATCTTCAGCGGCGATGTATAGCCGAAATGGAATCCCGGCCTTGGGTGCTCTCACCACGGGCGGTAATGACAAGCATTCTTTGATCTTCTCAAAAGCACTTTGCTGACTTGCCCCCCAAGTGAACTCGACTTCATTTTTAGCCGGAGTATGGGGACAAAGGCATCAATCTTGCCGGACAAGTTGGATATAAAACGACGCAAATAGTTCAACTTGCCTAACAACTCTTGCACATCTTTCTTCCATGCTGGCGCTGCAACGTTCCTAATCTTCTCAAGTCTCTTAGGATCAATCTCTACACCTCTCTCATGAATCATGAAACCCAAGAACTTACCCGCCGACACGCCAAAAGCACAATTGAGTGGATTCATCTTCAACCCATACTGTCGCATCCTATCGAAAGCAACCCTCAAATCGGCTAAATGGTTTCCCATGGCATCCGATTTGACCATGACATCATCGATGTAAACTTCTAACATGACTCCTAACAAGTCATGAAAGATCAAGTTCATAGCGCGCTGATACGTGGCACCGACATTTTTCAACCCAAAAGTCATGACGACCCATTTGAATAAACCGACAAAACCAGGGCATCGAAAGGCAGTCTTATAGACGTCCTCTTTGGCCATAAAGATTTGATTGTAACCGGCATTGCCATCGAGAAAACTTAGTACCTTATGTCCTGAAGCATCGTTGATCAACATGTTGGCTATTGGCATTGGATACTCGTCTTTTGGAGTGGCTCTGTTCAGATCCCTGAAATCAATGCATACCCGTATCTTGCCGCTCCCTTTCTTCTCTACAGGCACAATGTTAGCAACCCATTCCGCGTACCTATATGGCCTAATAAATCTAGCCTTAAGCAGCCGCTCTACTTCCTCTTTAACTCGGTCATAGACGGCCGAATTAAAGCGACGGGGAGGCTGTTTATAAGGCCTAAATCTAGGCTTGATGGGCAGCCGATGCTCTACGAGCTCGCGGCTTAGCCCTGGCATTTCTCCATACTCCCATGCGAAACAATTGACATACGACCGAAGTAACTTTATTACTTCAGCCTTTCCATCGGGCTGTAAATGTTGATTTACAAAAGTCGGCCTTGGGATGCTACCATAGCCTATATCAACTTCTTCAAGGGGTCAGCCGACGCAAAACCCTGCCCTAACTTTTCTACTTCGCTAAAGTCCTCAATGGCCTCGGCAATACCGTCTTTACTAGACCGATACTGCTCCACGCAGGACTTTAGCCAATCTAGATTATCCTTGCTAGACATGACTACTAATACAAAAATAGTCGTGCTACTCCAGCCGGCTTTACAGACACTGGTACAAAGCGTCCTTCGGTTATACTAACAAAGTCGTAATCCGAAAGATCTCTACCTGATAGACACTCTACTTTGTTATGGATGGCGTCAACCGACACATCGGCCAAAGCTACTTGTGCCAACGTGTCCGTGGGGATGACCTCCACCTCATCATCGTCCCACTGTACCAAGCACTGGTGTAGGGTAGAGGGGATGCAACAGTTCACATGGATCCAGTCACGTCTGAGTAACACACTATAGTTACCTTGTACGTCGATGACGAAGAACGCTGTTGGCAACGTCTTGTTGCCCACCGTCAACTCCATAGAGAGTACTCCCTTGGCTTCGGAGCTCTCGCCGCTGAAACCGTTGAGCATCATGTTGGTCTTCTTTAGGCCGTATTCATCCCTGCCAAGTTTCTTCAACAATGAATAAGGCATTAGATTAACCATGGTGCCGTCGTCGACGAGCATCCGGGAAATCGGTTTCCCTTCGATGTGACCCCTAATATAGAGGGGCTTTATATGGCGTGCCGAGTCCTCGGGCTTCTCGAAGATAGCGTTGCGCGGTCTGAGGTTCAACTGAGCAATCTCGGCCTCATCCCGTGGTGGTGCAAACTCGGCGGGCAATGTGACGATGTTGATGTCCACCGCCTGAAGTGCGGGCCCCTCGGAGACGGGCGAGTAATCATCGTCAAGCATGTCATCCTCATCGTCACTTGGACTGGGGGCCGGGTTGTTTATCTCAACCGGCTTCTCTCTCCATACCTGCTTTGTGGCTGGCCGAGGGTGGATCTCTTCGAAGATAGCATCGCGCTCAGCTTCAGATACCTTCTCGTGCATTTCCTGTGCCTGCAGCCTTTGCAGGCATCTCTTCTGTGATTTGGACTTGCCCGGGGGAGCCCAAGATGGCTTCGGCTTGGTGCCTAGAGCTACTGTCTGACCCCTTCTAATTCTGGCCGAAGTGTGCCCTTCGGCCTCGGGCGTCCTGTGTTCGAAGGGGGCTTCGCTACGAACCCCGTCGAATGGATCGGCCTCATCCGGCCGATCGGACCTAACTTCGGCGTGGAGCCCGGCTGAAGTATGCAGCTTACCTTTGTCAGACTTCGAAGTCTTCGGTATTGGGACTTCTTGAGACCCAATTCTGATAGTTATGGCTTCAGACCCTCTGACTTCGGCCTCCGCGTGCTCGCACCCTTCGGCCTCGCTCTGCGGGTCTGATTCGGAGGTACCACAGACAGCCTGCGGATGATGCCCCCTCTGTTGCGTCTGTTTTCCCCTGCCATCCATAATATTCTGAAGGAAAGTAAGGCATAGGATTAGTCTGCGGAGGGTACCCTGATTCAGATACATGCGGAGCCCATGGGGTCTCCGCCCAGTCATACGGCGGTGGCATCGGAGGCTCGAGCGGCTTTGCCCAATGCGAGCTGAACCCGTTGCTTGGAAGGTGGTTCAGCCAAGTTGAAGGCATCTCAGACCATACTAGCGAAGGGTCCTACCATGCTGGAGGCATGTTCAGCCAGTACGGGCTAAAGCCTCCCATCGGAGTCCACCATGGTGCGGGGTTCAGCCATTTGGGGTCGAAGCTGTCGTATGGGAGACCCGACCACTGGGGTGCAAAGTTGTCGCACGGGGGGTTCGTCCATTGTGGCTCGGAACCACCGTGCGAAGCACCAGGATACCTCATTCCGAAGCCTTCGTGCGGAGGGTCCGCAACCTTCGGTCCGAAGGTACCCTTCGAAGGTTTTGGCCCCTTCGGGTGCTTTGGCTGAGCGCGTGGGCCTGCTTCTTTGGCCCTCTTCTGATGTTTGTTCAACAGCATGTTATATGTCACCTTCGGCCTCTTGCGAGCCTTAGCTGAAGGAGTATTGACGTTCTGCTTCCACACTCCTACCTCGGGGTTCTTCGGTACGAGGGTGCAAGCACGCGGCTCTCCAATAATCACTTCTTTTCCTTTAGCAGACTCGGCCTGTTCTGGCCGAATCAACACCTTCTTCTCGCTGAGGTCGACGGCGTTGACTGGAAAAGGATTTTTATCCAGCTTCATTTTTGGATCACGGTCTATCTTCAATCGTCCTTCTTCTATGGCCGATTGTATTTGCTGCCGAAAAATATTGCAATCATTAGTATTATGAGAATGTGAATCATGCCACTTACAGTATGGATGCTTTTTCAACTCGTCGGCAGGTGGGATAACCTGACCCTTAGGTAACCTGAGAAGGTGACTTCTTAAGAGGAAATCAAATATTTATCACATTTAGTCACATCGAATGAGTATTTGATTTCATTAAGTCTATTCTTTGTGGGGGATGGTCGAAGTTCGGAGCAAGTGACAAGTTTGTTTTTAGCGTTTGTAACCCATTCGGCCGCGTACATGGCGGCCGAGTCCTCCTCCTCTGACTCCTCCTCATCAGAGCGCTCCATGATGTGGATCTCAGCCCTAGGCTTGCTAAACGTCTTAATAAATTTCTTGTCTTTGGCTCGGCCTTCTTGGACTAGAGCTTGCTGTAGGACTTGGCTAACTTCTAAAAAGTTCTGGTTATCCAATTTTTCTTTAAGTTCGGAATGCAACCCGTTAAAAGCTAATTCAACCAAATCCCTTTCTGAAATATTAAGACTAAAACATCGGTTTCTGGTATCTTTGAAACGCTTGATATACTCAGAGACGCTCTCACTAGATTTTTGTTTAACCGATGTCAAATGTGAAAGCCTAAGTTCTGTTTCACCCGTGTAGAAGTAATCATGGAATTTCCATTCTAAATCATCCCACGTGTGGATGGAGTTCAACGGGAGCGCCGAAAACCAAGTGAAAGTCGTGCTGGATAGCGAGAGAGAAAATAGTCTAACCTTTAGGGCGTCTATCCCGCTAACCTCTCCACACTGCGCCAAAAATTGACTAACATGCTCCAGTGTGGTCCGGCTGCCCTCGCCATCGAATTTAGTAAACTCGGGGATCCTATATCCGTGAGGGTAGGGCACTGTATCAAGATGATCGGGGTATGGTTTGCAATAAACCCTAATCCATCCCTTGGGCACGAAGCCGGCAAACTCCCTAAATAGTGCGCGGATCCGCTCGTCTAAATCATCCTGGTAGCTCGTTTGCATGCGCCTCTCATGTGGGGGCATGACACGCGGTGGGATATTGGCGTGTCGGCCATTTGCTTCTTCCCTACGTGCTATTTGTATAGCATGCTCGTGTCCGGGCGCCTGTGTGTGTGGTGCGGTTAGCGCGGGTATTGGCGCAGGTGTTGTGTGATATGCAGTGTTAGTTTGTTCATAAGCATAATGATTGGTCTCGACCATAAGTGGTGAAGCCAGAGACATGCTCGTCGGAGGTGTACTAGCTATAGGAATCGGGGTTGCGGCCTCAGTGAAGCCGAACCTTGTAAGAGTCGCCTCTACTTGAGAGCTGACTGCCGAATCTAAATGGTTGGCTAGCGAAGTGCTAACGGCCTGATCTACTGATGTGGCTATTTTTCACTCATTTTCTAAAGAAGATAAACGAGGCGATACCGGTGTTACCTAGACCTGAGCGGTATCGGGGGTGACGATGTCGCGTTTGACGAAGCCTGGGCGTGTCTTGATGTAGCCTCCAAGCATCATGTCTTGGAGCGCCTTTAGCCTTGCTTCGATCTCTGCTCGGTCTTCTGCGGGGATATCTTGGAGAGTAGGGGACATTATGTTGCGGCTGTCGATATCCGCGCCTCCTGTTGTGTCCATCGGTGGTGTAGACGTAGTAGTCGAAGTGGATGTACCGGTGGCCGATGTAGACGTACTCATCATGTTGGCGTAGCTCTTCCCCAGCGGAGTCGCCAAAAAGTGTGTTTACACGGAAACGTTCCCCCGCACTTGGGTTAATCCGGCGATCCAAAAGTGCACGGATACTCAGGGACAGGCCTAAGCGTGACGTAGCACTGACGCCGCGTTCCGACTACCCTTAATAGTGATAAGGGGGGTGGAGTCGCCATGCAACCAGATTACAAGAAATAATCCAATTAGCCTAAAGAAATAGGTTAAACAGATTGAAATCAGCAAACCAGTCGGAGTTCTCCTGGTTCGAAGTCTATAGCGAAGGGTGCGCTGAAGGGTACCTTCGGCGTCTGGTGCGAAGTGTTCCGCCGAAGGGTGCTTCGGCGTTCGGACCGATCCGGCCGAAGGTAAACTCCGAACGGATCTGGACACGGTGATCACTTCCGAACAGTGGGGTTCGGCGTGTGATCTCCGATGCAGCGAAGTAGAGAAAAGTGACGCGAAGGCTACGCGCGGGTGCAACTTTGTCTTGGTGCGGAATGTGCTCGTATCGGAGCCTGCGATGAAGTGTGCTGACGAAGCCTGCTGTCGAAGCCTGCGGTCCTATCAAAAGGCGTCCTGGAGACCTCCAGAACTGATCTCTCAGCTCCGGACACCTCCAGCAAAGGGGATCCAACGTGCGAAACTGCAACAAGGGAGAGCGAAGTACCAATTCGTCCTTAGGACCGAATTTGCGAGGTGTTGCACGGGTGGCGAAGGTAGCAATCTATTACGCAGATTAGCGGATACTTCACAAGCGAAGTAACAAGGCGATAGCAATCTGTTACGTAGATTAACGGGGACTTCACGGGTGATGTACAAAGGCTTACCACTGTTCCGTAGTGGCGGACGGAGGGCTTCCAAGCAAACCCATGAAGAGGTACAGAAAAGTAAAGATAAAGTAAAGGTACGATCAAAGCATTGCTTTGGTTTGTTTGTGTTGAGGGGGGGGGCTCTACGCCGGCCAGGCCTCTCTATTTATAGAGGGTTAACTCTAATCTAATCTGCTATTAATTTGGCCGGATAGGGATAAAGCTTGAGCTGGCAACGTGTCAATCTCTATATCTGCCGAGGTGGGCTTCGGTCAGGCCCACCGAGGCCTGCTCCTCGGGCCGAAGCTTCGGTAGTGTGGGCCTCCGAAGGTTCCCGAAGCTTCGGCAGCGTGGGCCTCCAAAGGTTCCCAAAGCTTCGGCAGCGTGGGCCACCGAAGGTTCTCGAAGCTTCGACAGCGTGGGCCTCCGAAGGTTCCCGAAGCTTCGGCAGCATGGGCCTCCGAAGGTTCCCGAAGCTTCGGCAGCGTGGGCCTCCGAAGGTACCGAAGCTTCGGTAGTGTGGGCCTCTGAAGGCTTCCTGATCGAAGCCAATGGGCTGGCTGGAGACCTTCGGAGCCCACAACTCGACGGGCTTCGGCCCCGTAGGGCTTCGGTCAGATCCTGGACATGTGTATTTTCGGCCCAAATCACCAAAAATTGATATTTTGATAATCTAACAATTAATGCCATTTTTTGCCATCAACAGCTAGCTAAACGTCTTAATAAATTTCTTATCTTTTGCTCGACCTTCTTGGACCAGAGCCTGCTGTAGAACTTGGCTAACTTCTAAAAAGTTTTGGTTATCTAACCTTTCTTTAAGTTAGGAACGCAACCCATTAAAAGCTAATTCCGCCAAGTCCCTTTCTAAAATATTAAGACTAAAACATCGGTTTCTGGTATCCCTGAAACGCTTGATATACTCAGAGGCGCTCTCACTAGATTTTTGCTTAACCGATGTCAAATGCGACAACCTAAGTTCTGTTTCACCCGTATAGAAATAATCGTGGAATTTTCGCTCTAAATCGTCCCACGTGTGGATGGAGTTCGGTGGGAGCGCCGAAAACCAAGTGAAAGTTGTGCCAGACAGCGAGAGAGAAAATAGTCTAACCTTTAGGGCATCTATCCCGCTAACCTCTCCACACTGCGCCAAAAATTGACTGACATGCTCTAGCGTGGTCCTGCTACCCTCACCATCGAATTTAGTGAACTCAGGGATCCTATAGCCACGAGGGTAGGGTACTTTATCAAGATGATCGGGGTATGGTTTGCGATAAACCCTAACCTGTCCCTTGGGCACGAAGCCGGCACACTCTCTAAACAGTGCGCAGACCCGCTCATCTATATCATCTTGGTAGTTTGTTTGCATGCGCCTCTCATGTGGGGGTGCGACCCGCGGTGGGATATCGGCGTGTCGGCCATGTGCTTCTTCCCTATGCGCTATTTGTACAACGTGCTCGTGTCCGGGCGCCTGCGCGTGTGGTGCGGGTAGCGCGGGTATTGGCGCAGGTGTTGTGTGGTATGCAATATTAGTTTGACCATAGGTATAATGATTGGTCTCGGCCATGAGTGATGAGGCTGGAGACATGTTTGTCGGAGGTGCACTAGCTATAGGAACCGGGGGTACGGCCTCAGTGAAGTTGAACCTTCTAAGAGTTGCCTCTACTTGGGAGCTAACTGCCGAATCTAAATGGTTGGCTAGCGAAGCGCTAACGGCCTAATCTACTGATGCGGCTATTTTCTGCTCAATTTCTAAAGAAGGTAAATGAGGCGATACCAGTGTTACGTGGACCTGAGCGGGGTCGGGGGTGATGATGTCGCGCTTGACGAAGCCTGCACGTGTCTTGATGTAGCCCCCAAGCATCATGTCTTGGAGCGCCTTTAGCTTTGCCTCGATCTCTGCTCGGTCCTCTGCAGGGTTATCTTCAAGTGTAGGTGATAATATGTTGCGGTTGTCGATATCCGCACCTCCTATTGCGTCCATCAGCGGTGTAGACGTAGTAGTCAAAGTAGATGTATCGGTGGCCGATGTAGACGTACTCATCATGTTGGCGCAGCTCTTCCCTAGCGGAGTCGCCAAAAAGTGTGTTGACACGGAAATGTGCCCCCGCACTTGGGTCAGTCCGGTGATCCAAAAGTGCACGGATACTTAGGGACAGGCCTAAGCGTGACGTAGCACCGACGCCTCATTCCGACTACCCTTAATAGTGATAAGGGGGGTGGAGTCTCATAAGCACGCTTATCTACTGTAGATGCATCTTCTCTTGATTCATCAGGGTGGGGTTCCTCTAGAACATAATCCATTTTCTCCTGCTTGAGAACAATTCTCATGTTTTTGTGCCAGTCCATACAATTCATTCCAGACAATTTCTCTCGTTCAATAATAGATCGTAAATTAAAAACTAAAGTGCTCTTAACAGTAGTAGTTGGTTCCATGATTTACAAAATTAAATGCAAGGTTCAACACTATGCTATGTTATCTTCTATCCAATAAAAGATGTATCACTGTTAAAACTAGTCACTTTCCCTCTAATGACTAATAGTGTGACAAGATCCATATTCATTCTAACTCCTAGTGAGCTTTGGTATCACTGCTAGAAGCTAGGTGACATAGGTAAGCAACACTTTGTTAATCACATCTTATGTGACTCTTGTTCCTTGGAGTAGCATCCAATACACGACGTCCAAATCCATGCCCCAAGGCCCAAAACCATTTTGATTTCCTCATTAAGCGAACCAATACTATGTGTGCGGAAGTCCTACTTTCACCACAATTGGTCAAGATAAAAGACAACACCCTACTTTGGTAGACCCACTATCGATGATCGAGATCCTTGGTGGGTGCAGCTATTGGAAAGAGCATCAGTACTTAATTTTCTGAGGGAAAACTATTCTAGCAAAGTAACATTCCCTAAAGTGCATGAAACATGCAAGAATAGTATGACAGGAACATAAGTAAGCACCATAGACAACACATTGACTGTGACATAGTATGACCCCTTCACTTGGTGATCTCCATCTCCATGGCTCCCTTCATTGAGTGTGTGCTTCCGGCCTCCATTAACTTGTACTAGCCTATCAAAATAGCACCTATACTAGTTACATGAGCCGAAGCATCAATAATCGATACACAGGTCATACGAATGTACACCGACCTTGGGCTGTAAATTATCATGACATGCATGCCATATTTAATTTATATTCAATGCATACATCTCATACATCACATTCAACAAGGCCATACCAGTCACAACATTCTCTGCAAAACAAAGTAAGGCAAAGAATCTAAGAGTGACCGATATCTGGATATGAAAATATCAGCTCAACAGGTTCAAAATTTCTACTTTTGCATGGATCGGAACTTCCGATCCGCTGGAACTTCCGGTAACAAAATGCTCTCTATATCAAATTATAAATGGCATCGGAACTTCTAATCCAACGAAAACTTCCGATCAGTATCGGAACTTCCGAAATACGATGAACAAAAAATAGAGCTAATCTACTTTTCGCCACATATCTCCATGCATGGATAATCCAGATTGAACACTACGCACGTAAGCTCTGATACTACTGTTGGGGAATGAGGAAGCTACGCTAGCCAACAAATTCAAAATTTTCTCCCCAAAGCCCTAGAACCATGCGCGTGAAGGATCATTAATTGTTACCTTCTAACGTGAGACATGATAGTGCAGCGGAAGAAGATGTTGGGGAAGCGCGTCATCGCTTATCCTCGTGTCGCTCCACTCGTTCCTCGGCGATCCAATTAGTGAAGACCATCGATGTCCATGTGAAGAAAATGATGAATGTCACTATTCGAGCAATGCCTCCATAGAGTCCACACGTATAGAGAAGGATTTCCCCCACGCTGGTGTGCTAGCACCGCTCGTGACAACCGGGGAGAAATCTCAATCTCAACTCTTGAGATCAAGAAGTAAGGGAGAGGAGAGGTGTGGTGGCTAGGGTGGAGCACTTGGGTCTTCTGAAAACCTGTATCCACGACCTCCTCCTCCTCCCTATTTATGATGCCAAGGTGTGGGCTTCTAACTACAATCAGATCTCTAGCAAATCCAATCTGTTACATCCTGATCGGAACTTCCGATCAAGACTTTTGATCTGTAACTCAGCCCGCATTGGAACTTCCAATACCCCTATCGGACCGCCCAATCTGGCCTATCAATCTATAAACTAGAACACATCAGAACTTCCGATCAATCGATTCCAAATTGGAACTTCCGATTTGAGCTCTCGTTTTCGCAAAACATAAATTATCAGAACTTCCAATGCCATATCAGAACTTCCAATTTGAGCTCTCTATTTCTAATTCAGAAAATAGTAGGAACTTTTGATTCCAAATCGGAACTTCCGAACCTCCGAGAATTTTCTTGGGCTCAATTACTTCAGTAGTACCACACTTGGACTTTAGTTGATTCGGATTCTCCTACAAGTCGATGACATGAAGCCACCTTGACACGCTGAAGCCCTCTTTGATAAAGAAGCCTTCAAAGCTAGAAATCACTCGGAGGTGATGTCCAAACCATGGGCTTCCTGTACCCTCTGATGTGATGTGAGTCTCGGCTTGTTCACACATGGTTACTAAACTACCCCTACAAAAATTCACTATTCACATTGTAATAGTTGGTTGGATGTAGGGGGTAACTCTGTATTACGTTGTTATCACTGTGTCTATAAATACCCCCCCTTTGTGAAGTAGAAAAGGTAGAACTTTGGCCAGTGGTATTTAATACTAGTCCTATTTGAAGTCTATTATCCATTCAGAGACCTTGAACATAGCTCCAACCTTAGCAAATACTTCGAACCCTTTACATAGTTTTGAATTACGCTAATATTTGGCACCATCTGTAGGAATCACTAGTACTAAGATAGCCTCTTTACCACCAAGATCCGAACTATTGCACCGAAGAGAAGAAAAAGTATAGCTCCCATTAGAAGGTTCTCTAGAGTTCCTAAGGTCTTGGCTACAAGCACTTGCATAGGGGTCATTGAACCCTCAACAGACTCCCCACTAGCAAACACCATTTCAGAGGCTATAGATCATGCCATAGGCCATCCAACGGCATACACTGCCGCAAGGGCTATGGAGCATACCTTGGTCCCCCCTTCAGTATATGGAACCTCTTGGCCCTCAAGACCTACTATGGTCCCTTAAGAACCGATCATGTCAGGAGCAATGGGCCTCCCTTGTGAAGGCCCCCTTCCACCTCTGAGGGCACTTCAAATAAACTACGTCTAATCCCAAGACCCAGGAGGTACTCTAGAGGAAATGGAGCCTTCGATGATGCACATGCCTCTGAGCTGGCCCTACTTAAAGCGGAGGTCCTACAGTGGTTCCCAAGCATGATCGATCAGGTGAGCACTCCGAAATCCCTAGAATACCCTCTAAGGGTGCCAACCATCATCATCGTGAGTGACCACGGTGAGTAGGAGCCTCAAGAGCAGAGATAAAACACCTTTTTGATGAGGGTTCACCGCTACACCTAGACTTGTAGATGGTGCGCTTTCACTCGAAGTTTAGAGATACGAAGTTTCCCAAATACTCTGGTGACTTAGACCTCGATGAATTCGCCCGCTCTTATGCCCTCACTATCAAAGCTAGCGTAGGCAAAAGAGATACTATGGTGAAGTGCTTCCCTTTATGCCTCAAAGGCATAACACTTTGGTGGTTTTGGTCCTTGATGCCCGACTCCATAAGGTCTTAGGAGCATCTGTGAAAAAATCACAAATAATTTCTAGGGGACCTTTGTGGCGCCAATGTCAACTAGGAGCCTGTTCTAGGTGAAGCTGCAACCTGGAGAGACACTGCGACAATATTCATAGTGCTTCACCTTCATGAAGTCCCAAATTGAAGGGTTTTCTACATCCTCAAGGGTTGATGTTGCTCACAAAGGGGTCACCAACCTAGGCTTCATTGACAAACTTCACAAGAATCCTATATCCTCGGTGGCCTAGCTTATGACATACTTTGAGGAGTATTCTCACTCTGAAGAAGGATAGCTCCAGAGGACGACCGCCATCACCCAAATCCAAGTCCCTGATGTTAGGGCTCTAAGCCCCCTGAAGCTAGTGCATGTGGAGCACCTGTCTTTAGAGTCAAGGCAAAGCCTAAAGCACTTCAATACCAAGGTGTTCAATTTCACTAGGCCAAGGGTTCCGAAGTTCCAGTAAGTCCAAGGAAGATGCCAAAGGGGTGGAGCGAGGCCATCGATGGGTCCCACTACCTAAAAAAGGGCCATTAGTGATGGATCGTAACAGTCATTAGTAACAGGCATCGTTCTCGTCACTCTTATCACGACAGTAATGACCTATCCTTAGTGATAGTTGTTGGAGGAAAATATCTCATCTTCGGGGTTATTGCCAAAGCAGTACGAAGACAGCCAACTAGTTCGAAGATTGTCCGAAGACCTTCTTCGAAGATGCTCGGAACCTGGTTCGAAGCCCGAAGACAGGCACTGGTTCGAAGTATGTCTTCGAACCAAAGCCCTTCAGGATCTTTTATGACAGCTAAGATGGAAGACTTATCTTCTATCCTATTAGATTAGTCCTTTACCATTTTAGCCCTATTAAGGAAACCGAATAGTTTCCTTAATGTCGGTTGTAATAGAAGGGTAAATAGGTCTTTTCCTTAATGTTTAGGCCTATAAATACCCCCCATTTCATCCTGTAATGAGGACCGATTACAAGTGATTCAATACACACTTTCGAACTATTCTAAGCTATTATCCTTTCGGAGGCTTAGAACAGTTTGCTTCGCAAACACTTAGTTTGTTAGTTTCTTTTATACAGAAACCTGTTAGCGTAATCTTTTACGCCAACAGTTGGCACCGTCCGTGGGGAACCTAGTCCAAAAAACTTCGTTCTCTACCAACTTCTTCCATCATGCCTCCTAAGCGGAGCGCACCTCGCAATCCCACTCGGAGGTCCTCTCGGATCTCCGGAGAGATACCCTTCGACACAGTCGAAGTCGGAGGGTCTTCGACTATCCCTCCACCTCAAACTCCGCAAGGGGCTTCTATCCCTCGAGGATACGAAACCTCTCCGCCAACTCCTTCCACACTTCGACCACCCGGAGCCACTCTGCCACCCTCCATTCCGATTCGAACTGATCATACCAGCTCTCAAGACCCGGAAGGTCCTTCCGGAGGAGATGAAGATAGACTTGGAGACATGGCCACTCAAATGGCCAATCTTCAAGCTGAGGTAGCAAGGTGGCGACAAGAGGCTGCGAACAGGCTTCGCCCTCAAGCCACCCCAGCTATCCCCGAAGTGCACGAAGACGACGATCTTGATTATCCCAAAGCCCCGGAGAATGCTTCTTACGACAATGAATCTCCGTTGCATCCCGAGCTTCAGAAGGTTCGCTTCGATCCGAAGTTCAAAGCTTCGAAGCTTTGCAAGTATGCCGAAGACGAAGATCCCAGTGAGTTTGCGCGTTCTTATGCCCTAGCAATTGAGGCTAGTGGCGGAGACAGAGAAATTATGGCGAAGTGCTCCCCGTTAGCCCTTCAAGGAGTGGCGTTGAGATGGTTCTGGTTTTTAAAGCCAGGATCAATCGCTTCATGGTCACAGTTGAAGAAGAAGTTTATAAGTAACTTTCAGGGCACCTTCGTGCCCCCCATGTCTACAGGAAGCCTTTTCCAAGTGAAACAGCTCCCCGGAGAAACATTGAGGCAGTACTTCAAGCGCTTCGCTCATACGAAGTCGCAAATTCGGGGGCTGTCCACATCCTCGGTGGTTGATGCGGCTCGAGAAGGCGTCAGTCATAAAGGCCTTCTGGATAAACTGCATCGGAAGAGCATCACCACAGTATCACAGCTGATGTCGTACTTCGAGGAGTACTCGAAGTCAGAAGAAGGTTGGCTTCGGAGGACTACTGCTACTTCGACAGTTTTGACAGAAGTTAAAGCAGAGGTGAAGACTTCGGCGCAGCCGCAAGAACCAGTCTCCGAAGCGCAACATGATAGAAGAAGAGGGCAAAAGCACCCTCACTCTGAAGTCTTAAACATTGCACCCCCGCAGAAGTTTGCACCAAGAGCTCCATAGTCTGCGGGGAATAAGTCCAGCGGTTGGAGGCCGCCAGGGAAAACGGCTGGCAAGGGCCAGACCCTTTTTTGCTGTATTCATGGAGAGAATCGAAGCCATGCAACTGACACCTGCAAGGCTATTCTTACCCTTCGGGGAGAATACTTGGAGAGAACTTCGGGTCGAGGTAGTACCGACCGAAGTCCAGCAGCAGCAGTGCGCTCGGAGCCGGTCCAGGCTGTGGCGCGGATAGAAAATTTTGATGCTGCAAGGCACCCTCCGGTGGCCAATGTTATGCCACCTCCGAAGCAAGAAGAAGGGCAAGATAGAGGGAAGAGAGTAGTTCTCCCTATCTCCGGAGGAGGTACCCTCGGAAGCATGTCCAAGAGACAGCGAAGAGAGTACGTTCGAGAAGTAGGTCACATTGGGACTTCGTCATCTGCAGCTGCAATGCCGGAGTGGTCTCACGTGCCAATATCTTTCTCTGCGGAGGATGCAGCTGGTATCAAGTTCCCGCATGCAGATCCATTGGTTATCACTGCTGATATTGCAGGGACTGAAGTCCGAAGGGTGCTAATTGACGGAGGTAGTTCGGCAGATATCATATTTGTACAAGCCTTCGATCAGTTATGCATTTCCCGGAAGCATCTCCTCCCAGCGGCTCGTCCTTTGCAAGGCTTTGCAGGACCTCCGCTAGATGCACTTGGCTAGATAGGCCTGGAAGTAACCTTCGGAGAAGGTTTACTAGCCCGAACTGAAGAAGTTATCTTTGATGTGGTGGATGCCCCGTATGCTTATAATGTCATCTTCGGGCGAGGCATGTTGAATCAGTTCGGAGCTGTGGCGCATCACAACTACTTGTGCATGAAGATGCCCACACAATCAGGAGTTCTGACAATCTTCGGAGATCAAGCCATAGCTCGGAGGGCAGAATATGGTCATGGTCCTCCTCTTGATTCGAGGCAAGTAAACAGTGTCCAAGATAATGGAGAAATTTTTTCAGCCTCCTCCGAAGCTTCGAAGAAGTCATTTCCAAGACCAAGTCCCGAAGGAGAGATTGCAACGAAGGTCATTGTCAAAGATGGTAAAGAATACACTTTTCAATTTGGTAAAGATTTACCTCCCGAAGTTGCAACTTCCTTGGAAAAGGTCGTAGAAGAAAATTTGGATGTCTTCGCTTGGTCTGACGAAGATATCACCGGAGTCGATCGGGATATTATTGAGCACAGCTTGCTTGTAAACCCGAAGGCCCGGCCTGTTCGACAAGGGCTCCGGAAGATGTCCGCAGAGAGAGCTGCTCTAGCTAAGGACGAAGTTGAAAAACTGTTGAAGGCTGGGATTATCAGAGAAGTGGCCCATACAGAATGGTTAGCCAACCCAGTCTTCGTCAGGAAGAAGTCCTCCGGAAAGTGGCGCATGTGCATTGATTTCACATCTTTGAATAAAGCGTGCCCACGTGACCCCTACCCCATGCCCCGAATTGATCAACTAGTTGACTCCACGACAGGTTCGGAGTTACTAAGCTTCCTCGACGCGTATTCTGGTTATCATCAAATATGGTTGAAGCGCGAAGATGAAATCAAGACGAGCTTTGTAACTCCTTCAGGAGTCTTCTGCTATGTAAGAATGCCCTTCGGCCTAAGAAATGCCGGGGCTACTTTTTCAAGATTAGTTGCTAAGGCTCTAGGTCATCAATTAGGCCGCAATGTGGAGGCCTATATGGATGATATTGTAATAAAGAGTGCTTTAAAGCACCAACATAGCCTAGACTTAGCAGAAACATTCAATAGCCTTCGGGCATGTGGGATCCGTCTTAACCCCGAAAAATGTATATTCGGAGCTAAGGCTGGAAAGTTGTTAGGGTACTTAGTTTCAAGCAGGGGAATTGAAGCTAGCCCTACTCAAATAACTGCGCTGCAGAAGATGGCTCCTCCGGAGAATTTAAAGCAAGTGCAAAAGCTGACTGGACGTCTGGCCGCACTTAGCAGGTTTTTATCGAGGTCTGCGGAGAGAAGCTTGCCAATCTTTAAAGCTTTGAAAGGGTCCGAAGATTTTGCATGGACACCGGAGTGTCAGAAAAGCTTCGAAGATATTAAAGATTATCTCAGCAATCTTGCTACACTTACGGTGCCTATTGCGGACGAAACCCTACTTCTGTATCTTGCAGCCACAGGCTCAGCTGTCAGCGCAGTCCTTGTCAGAGAAGCTGATATCAATGGGAAGTTGGTCCAAAATCCTGTCTATTTTGTATCCGAAGCATTGTCAGGAGCGAAGACAAGATACTCCGAACTTGAGAAGTTCGTTTATGCTCTGATAATGGCTTCGAGGAAGCTAAGACATTATTTTTTGGCTCATAATGTAATTGTACCAACTTCGTATCCTTTAGGAGATATGCTCCGAAGCAAAGATTCCACTGGAAGAATTGGAAAGTGGGCAGTAGAACTAGCACCCTTCGGCGTATCTTTCCTGGCAAGGACAGCTATCAAATCTCAAGTCCTAGCAGACTTCGTAGCAGAGTGGACTCCACCTGCGAAGTTGACTCCGGAGAAATCAGATGACGGAGTTTGGACTATTTACTCCGATGGGGCTTTCCAAGCATCCGGAGCAGGCATTGGGGCAGTATTGATTTCACCATCAGGACAAAGAGCAATGTACTCCGCAAGACTCAACTTTAAGTCTACCAATAATATAGCGGAGTACGAAGGAATATTATTGGGACTCCGGAAAGCACGTGCTCTAGGGGCTACAAGAATAATTATAAAAACAGATTCTCAAATAGTAGCAGGGCACGTAGACAAAAGTTTTCAAGTCCGACATCCACAGCTTGCAAAATACTTGGAAGAAATTCGCAAGATCGAAGCACATTTCAAGGGTATTTCCATTCGGAGTATACCAAGAGCTGAAAACGTGCAAGCGGACATTTTAGCGAAGGCTGCTGCCGGAGCTGTGGATGTGCCTGACGAAGCTTTCTATGAGGAGCTCAATATACCTTCGGTGCCACAAGTTGCTTCTGCAGAGATTCTCTGCATTCCTAGTGCAGATTGGAAAGATTCAATCATAGAACTCTTGCAAGGAGGAACAAATTTGCCCGAAGAGCCCCAATTGTCAAGATTAAAGCTCAGAGCAAGAAACTATCAGTTAATCAACGGTATATTATACAAGGCCGGAGTATGTTCCCCTCTACTCCGATGTATATCTCAAGCCGAAGGCCAAGAAATTCTTCGAGAAATTCACGAAGGCCTTTGTGGAAGTCATTTAGCCCCTAGAGCTCTGGCAGGAAAAACACTTCGCCAGGGGCTTTATTGGCCCACAATAACAGCTGATGCGGAGAGCTTGGTCCGCACTTTTCAAGGATGCCAGTGGATGGGTCGACGGAGTCATCGCCCACCAACAGCTATTCAAGTCATTGCTCCGGTATGGCCTATGGCCAGATGGGGTATGGATCTAATTGGTCCCTTTCCGTTAGCAAAGGGAAATCTGAAGTTCGCAGTGGTAGCTATTGAATATTTTTCTAAGTGGGTGGAAGCAGAGCCCTTAACAGTTATCACTTCGAATAATGTACAGAAATTCTTCTGGAAGAACATTATTTGCCGGTTCGGAGTGCCTAGATATCTCACAGTTGATAATGGAACACAGTTCGACGCAGAACCCTTCAGGAAGTTTTGCGAAGACCTAGGCATTCAACTATGTTTTGCTGCAGTGAGACATCCTCAGTCGAATGGAGCCGTTGAGCGAGCCAATGGAAATATTTTATCAGGGCTAAATCGAAGAATAGTAGGATTATCAAAAGGACTGTGGACCGAAGAGCTTCCGAAGATTCTATGGTCCATTCGGACTACGCAAACAAGGTCTACAGGTTTTACGCCGTTCAGACTACTATTCGGAGATGAAGCAATGACTCCAACGGAGCTCAAAGGGGGATCATTTCGCAGCACCGAACCAGACATCGAAGAAGAAAGACAAGCTTCGTTAGATTTGTCAGAAGAAACAAGACTTCGAGCTGTAGCTAATTTATCAAAGTATCATCAGCAGACGAAGACTTGGTATGACCCGAAAGTTAAGCTCAGCGAGTTAAGGCCGGGTCATCTTGTTCTACGAAGCATTATAGCACCAGGGAAGTTAGGCAATAAATGGGAAGGTCCATATTTAATTGTCCGCTCAGGGCGCCCTGGTTCATTCAAATTAGCTAATTTAGAAGGTGAAGAGTTAGCACATACTTGGCATGCGGAGCACCTAAAGCGATACTTCGCATAAGGGCTCCTTGTAATTCGCTTGTAATCACCTCTAAATTAATAAAGCATACACCCTGATGGTTGCCTTCCCCTTGACACTCCTATTTTCCCGAGCGGACGCGCTGGGACAGAAGTCGATCGAGAGGGAAGTGTCATTAAGCTGGGTTGTATTTCCGGACTTCGTACCCATAAAGTCGAAGTCTCCGGTGTGGTGGCTGAAATCCATCCGGAGCCCAAGCTGATACCTTGTAGGCATCCGTAAAAGAGCCAATACCACATTCTACGGAGTCCAAGCTTCGGCTGGTAGACTTCCGTAAAAAGAGCCGAAGGTGGCCAAAATCTGCGGAGTCCAAGCTGCAGCTTGCAGACATCCGTAAAAAGAGCCGAAGGTGGCCAAATTCTGCGAAGTACAAGCTCCGGCTGGTAGACTTCTGCAAAAAAGAGCCCAAAGTGGCCAAATTCTGCGAAGTCCAAGCTCCGGCTGGTAGACTTCTGCAAAAAAGAGCCCAAAGTGGCCAAATTCTGCGAAGTCCAAGCTCCGGCTGGTAGACTTCTGCAAAAATAGCCGAAGGTGGCTACAGTTTCTACGAAATCCAAGCTCCAGCTGGTAGATTTCTGCAAAAAACAGCCGAAGGTGGCTAAAGCAAAACAGCATTTAAGCCATGAGCTTCGAATGTCTGTTCATATGCGTCCAAAGTGACAAATTTTTTAAGACACTAAGTGTCCTAAAAGTTATCCCAATTGATTTCTCTCATGAAACAAACAAAGGTACCAAGTTACCATTCTTCTGACTACAAAGGTCGAAGACATTTCATAAGATTTCAAAAGATCTTTAAATGACAGAGGGGCTCCGAACCCCCAAAAAATTGTACTCCGAAGTTTTTTTTTTCTTTGCGCATAACCATCTTTGAATACAATTCGAAGTTGCTTATACCCAAAGAGGGGCTAGTAAATATGGAGACAATTTTAAATCGGCATTCATTATTGAAACAAATGTGTTTACAGATTACATTATGAAAAATTGGTATCTATACCAAGAAGGAATCGGAGACCTCTTCGGTCCCGAGAGCTAGGGGTGGAACGACTAGTTCCAACATCGGAAGTTCTAAGAACTTTGCGTTTAACTCTCTTCCTCCCCTTCGAAGCTCTAAAATCCTTCTGTTCTTGTTGAAGCTCGGCCCAAGTTCGAAGCCGCTCGGGGCTTCTCTCCCAGCTTCTAAGATCTTCAGATCTTTTATTTTGGGCTTCACCTTCGTCTTCGGACCAATTAGTGTCTTCAGAAGACGAGGTGTTTGCGTCGATCTCTTTATCTTCCTCTTTAATATAAGACAATACGTCTTTGATTACTTCGGGCGCAATAACGCCGGAGTCATCTCGAGGGATAAGGAATCGAGGACGTTTATAACTCTTTAGAAGTTCGAAGGTGTTCCACAGTGAGCGAAGTTCGCTGTTAAGCTCTAACACTTCGATATCTTCCATAAGAGGCAAAGCCTAAAAATATGACAAACAAGATTTTCATTGATAAATATTTACAAGCATCAGCTTTACATAATCAAAAAATCCTAAATAATCCTAAACCTGCGGGTTCGGAGGAGGCTGACTGCTCGAAGCTTGACTCCGAACTTGCTTTTGGCGTTGGCCTTCATCAATCCAAGCCTTGATTGCAGATCGACCTTCGGCTCTCCACGAAGTCTGGAAGGCTCGCCAAGCAGTAGCTACGCCTTCGGAAGGAGTCAAAAGTCTCGCGTCGTCGAAGATGATGGAGCCCTCTGCGCTCGGAGTGATTGTTCGGCCCAAATCCTCGTAGTAGCGAAGTATTCCAAGGGCAGACACTTGTCCGGAGAGTTCTCCATAACGTATGCCTGCCGTCTTCATTTGCTTCGCTGCTCCTTGGATCCTCTTTAGCCGGCGCAGCAGAGTTACATTGTCATCCGAAGGTAGTGATCCAGTAGTACCGAAGTACTCCAAGACACCTAACATCTGTTCGATGACCTCCGCAGCCACCTTCTCAGACTTCAACTTATCTTCGTTCAGCGCATCCTTCGTCGAAGTAACTTTGTCCAAAACCCCAGAAAGCCTAGCATTCTCAGTGGTCAAAGTGTTTTTCTGTGTCAACAATTGGCTAGCTTCCTCTTCAAGCCGGACGAGCCTAGACCCTGCAGTAATATGCTCCGCCCGCAGTTTTTCAATCTCTGCTCGAAGCACAATCCTTTCCGCTTCGAGCTCTTTCTTTACAGCTTCCAAGCTTTGCCTGGCCCTTCGCTCTGTTGATATTATATTGTCCATTTGAGTCACTCGACTTTCAGAGATGTTAAAATTCCTTTGAAGAGTGCTATTTTCTTCCCGAAGCCGAGCAATTTCTTCGTCATTGCATAGACTTGCAGCTCGGGCCAAGACAGTTTGCTGTCAAAATAAAAACTAAAGTAAATATTCATTCGAAGATAAATTCTATAATAATTCACAGTTGCTTCGTACCTGATAGGCTGTACGTTCAATAATGGCATTAAGCTCCGTCCTGTCAGCCTTGCGCAGGATGGCCACTAATTTGGTCTCCCCTATGTCACGACTAGCTCGATCCAAAGGTTCGAGCAAAGTCCGAAGACCAGTTGTTTGCCCTAAGAAAGGAGCCAGCAAGGGGAGCATGCTTATTGCCTCTTGGTCATCCTCGTCCAACGAAGGACCGGAGCTTTGGCCTATGGTCTTCGGAGCCACTGGAGTTTGAGCTTCCCTGGAAGATTGGCTCTCGTCTGTTGAATCAGACGGAGTTGATTCGGAGCTTATAGCAGGCAGGGGCTCTATTTGTCTTTTGCCTCTTCCAGGTCCCTTTTGAGTAACTCTCAGGGCTGGCTCCGAAGTCGTCGAAGGACCAGGAATTATTTCCTCCTGACGGACTTCTTCCATAGGAATGGGCTCTGTAAAATAATGAAAAGTATTACACATAGTATAAATACTCAAATAAATACAAAAAGTTCTTCGAAGTCTACCTTCGGCAGTCTGCGGAGGAGTCATCGTCGGACTGTTTGGTGGATCGAAAGCTAATTCTTCATCTGAATCAGCTGTTAAATTTTGGACTACAGGAGCATCGTCCTGGGCAGTCCTTGTTGCTTCTTCGGGAATCGAAGCCATGGTAACTCCGACCCCACTTTCATTCACAGGAACTTCGTCCTGAGTTACATCTTCTTGAACTACCGAAGTCCTTGGTTGATCAACATTTTCCCCAGACTCCGGTATGTTCGAAGGAACTTCGGCTTGTGCAGCCCTTTGAGTTTCATTCTCTTCCATCAGGTGCACAAGTAACCTCCCTGTTTCTTCTTGGGAGTCGGAAACCGAAGCTCTTGAGCTCGAAGGTGCAGGGTCTAAAGGTGCAAGGTTCTTCGGCTTCCGAGCCACCCTCTTCACCGGAGTTTTTGCTGAACTTGAAGTTCCAGCTTCGGCTTTCCTTTTCTGAGGCCCTTTCTCCAAAGGCGCCCAATCCATCAGAGGGGGAGGAGTGAGTTTCAGCATTCCCCATACTCTGTTAAATCTCTCCCAACTCCCAACCAGTTTAATTCGCCACTCTTTCTCAGTCGGAGTTGGAGCACCCAAGATCTTTTCCGAAGCCCTTATAATCTGTTCTGAAGTAACAGGGGCTGAAGATTCTACAAAATAAATAATTCAAGTCAGTTTTTCTTCGAAGTAAATATGTTTAATGCATGTTGTTTTCGGAGTTACCTGTAGGACTCGAAGTATAGCTAATCTTGCGAAGACCGCCTTCCGAGTCATCCTCGAAGGCAATAGGCCAGTTGGCCATCAACGGAGGAATTTGAAGTCCGAGGAACTCTTCGGCTAAGTCCCGCATGCTCAACCTTCTGCTGATTTTCTGAAGTAAGTTGAGGCGAGCTTCGAGTTGGCCTTCGTCAGGTTGCACTAAGGCTTCCTTCCGGAACTGGATTTCTTTGAGGGGACCGGCCAGAGGACTGCTCACTCCAACTTCGGCATAAAACCACCTCAGAACCCAATCGGTGTACCATCTAGCATTGATGGCTTTAGCAGGGAATTGCAGGGCATATTCATCACGAAGCCTAAAATTGATGCTTCCGAAGGAAACCACCACCTTCTCACCTCCGGAGCCTACGAAGGTCTTTGGCTGACAGGTTGCTCTATGTAATGCAGCGAAGACTTCCGCCCTTCCTTCACATCCTTCGGCTCTTAAGGCCCACTCAAAGATAGCTAATCTAGCTACCGCATTCGGAGATAGTTGGGGGAGAGTTATATGGAACAGGTCGAGTACCTCTGCCAAAAAGTCCACTGCAGGAAGACCCAAACCAGCTTCGAAAAAAGCTTCGAACACTACTACTTCTCCGGGTCTTGGCACTGGAATCACTTCTTTCCCTGGTTTCCGAATCATAACTCCCGCACCAATATTTCCTCCTAATGCGATTGCCAAGGACTCTCTTTTGCAGGTCAAAGGCCCCAATTCAAAGGATTGATCCAAATATTTGGTCGATGGAGGGCACAGACCTTGGTCATCGGCGGTTTGGGGATTTCTTCCCCCTGCCGCCATGGAAATCGTCGCCTGCGTCGAGGGTGCCGCCGCCAATGTCACCGCCGCTGCTGCTGCGGCTGCCTGCTGCCGAGCCAAGGCCGAAGGAGGCGCAGATCCCTTGGTCTTCACCATCGTGATTGCCGGATTGATCTGAGGGAATGGAGACTAGGGCTCAAGAACTCGAAGGCTAGGGCTCAAGAACTCGAAGGCTAGGGCTCAAGAACTCAAAGGGTTCAAATAAGCTTTTGACTGAGAAGAAGCGGTGAAAAGGTAATCGGGTAAGTTTTGGGGCTCTTTATTTATAGCCTAATCTTTCCGTTTGTTACCGTTTGGGTTCTTCCCTTTCGCATTCCCGCCTGTTATTCTCCTCCGAAAATAACGCCTCATATGACTTCCGTTAGAAACAGAAACTAACGGCTATTTTTTCTAAGTCTAAAAAGACTTTCGAATTTCCTGAGTCAGTTCTAAAGTAGTTCGAACAGTAATTACCTTATGACTGATTCGAAGCTCATATCTTTATGCATTTCGGAGATAAAACGAGAATCAATAACCCCTATGATTGGTTATCTTTTCTTTCCGTATACTGCTTTCCTAACGTTACAGGTCGAACGGAGAAGCGTATTCGAGGGGCTACTGTTGGAGGAAAATATCTCATCTTCGGGTTATTGCCAAAGCAGTACGAAGACAGCCAACTAGTTCGAAGATTGTCCGAAGACCTTCTTCGAAGATGCTCGGAACCTGGTTCGAAGCCCGAAGACAGGCACTGGTTCGAAGTATGTCTTCGAACCAAAGCCCTTCAAGATCTTTTCTGACAGCTAAGATGGAAGACTTATCTTCTATCCTATTAGATTAGTCCTTTACCATTTTAGCCCTATTAAGGAAACCGAATAGTTTCCTTAATGTCGGTTGTAATAGAAGGGTAAATAGGTCTTTTCCTTAATGTTTAGGCCTATAAATACCCCCCATTTCATCCTGTAATGAGGACCGATTACAAGTGATTCAATACACACTTTCGAACTATTCTAAGCTATTATCCTTTCGGAGGCTTAGAACAGTTTGCTTCGCAAACACTTCGTTTGTTAGTTTCTTTTCTACAGAAACCTGTTAGCGTAATCTTTTACGCCAACAATAGTTATACACCCGTCACTAAAGGTAACCTTTAGTGATGAGCATACATCTCTACCCATCACTAATGGTTACCTTTAGTAATGGGTATAGATTTTCAGGCATCACTACATGTCGATTTTTTTCATTTTAGATATGTTCTATACAATTTTTCTAGTTTCTTTTATTTCAAATGAGTTAACGATTAGATTTGAGACGGTCATGAAGGTGTTCTTTTCATCATTTTTATTATCGTTCCGATATGATTTCTATGTGGTCATCATTGGTGAGGCCTCTACCCTGAGCCACAATAGAAGAGGAGAGGCGATGATGATGATGTGGAAGAAGAATAGATCCGAAGTGGTCATGGATGTGCTTTTTCCATTATTTTTGTCGCTGTCCCCATATTCTTTTCATGTGGTTATCATCGGTGAGATATCTACCTTGAGAAAAAATATAGGAGGAGACATGATGAGTAAGAAGAAAGAGATAAAGAAGCAATAACAATAAAAGAGATCAATCAATATGATTTGTTGAAGCAATGGTAATAACTCTATACCCTTTGTTGAAGCAGTTCAATACCGATGAGCTCATAGTTAGGTAGAGCATGAAGTACCACCGATCGCCATCGAGTAGATATCATAGTGATACTGGATACCATCAATAAAGCTCGAGATGAGAATGGTAAAGATCAAGTAGATAGTGCAAGGGAGGGAAATTATAGAATGGTTGAGAGTAGAGACTGAAGAGAGGAGACGAAACTTTATAATAGTGTGTGTATGTTTTTGGTTAGTGTTCTTCCTCCCACCCAAATTTTAAATTTTCTTCATATGCGTCGGTCTTTAGTGATGAGTATAGATATTCACGCATCACTAAAGGTAGGTCTATAGTGACGGGTCTAGATATTCACGCATCACTAAAGGTAGGTCCTTACTAATGGGTCTCACACACATCACTAAAGGTAGGTCTTTAGGGACGGGTCTCAACGTTGCCTATCACTAAATATTAGTTTAGAATTTGGAAACTCATTAGTGATGAACATCATTGAGACCTGTCACTAAAGGTAGGTCTTTAGTGACGATTGTAAACACACCTATCACTAAAGGTATATTAGTGAAGTGTGTCTTTTATCCATCACTAAAACTACGTCACTAAAGGTCATTTATGTGGTAGTGTCCTTTCATCCTATGCTAGTCCTATTTCTACAATATCCATAGTAAAAATCAGAGCCACAATACTAATACCCGCAAGGCTATACTAGCCTTGCGGGGGAGTACCTCGAGTGAATTGGTGGACGAGGGATGATGGATTGAGCACTCGAAGCTGCCGCCTAGAGCAAGTTTAGGCCGTAGGCAGAGCCAAGGCCAACAAAGCCCCTCCTCGAATCCTTGTGTCAAATTTAATGCCACCTCTGAAGGATGAAGATGGGTCTAGACCTTAAAAGCGGGTGGTGCTACCTATTTCTAGTGGCGTAGCCATAGGGATCTAGTCAAAATGCTAAGGTGGGATTATGTCCTCGAAGTAGGTCATATCGGGACCTTGGCTTCGTCCTCTGCGATGCCATAGTGGTCCCATGTGCAAATTTTCCTTTATGACCAAAGAAGCGATCAGAGTGAAATTCACGCACACATACCCCCTCGTCATCTTTGTCGACATTGCATGCACTATTGTTGCATATGAACAACAATAGCCTACTGGGATACCCGTAGTGAGATTTGGTTAGGTTTGATGGGGAGCTATGATACTGACTCAATGGTTACCTCGATAGACGAGGCAAAAGAGAAAACTAAAGGGGGATTTAGACAGGTTCAAGCCTCTTGGAGGATAATATCCCTACTACGATGTGTGTGATATGTGGCGATGAACCCTTCCTTAGAAAATAGAAGGATCCTTCGAATACAATAGAAGTCTTCGTGAGCATATCTCAATGTGCTCGCGTAGGATTTTCCAAAGAAGGAGACTATATGCGACTCTCTCTTTGGACGAAGTTTTCTAGGGGAAAAGTCGATCCTCTTTTCGTAGACTCCCTCTGACCCCTTTATATGAGAGGGACTAGGGGTTATAAATCATAAATAAATGACCCCACTAATGACCAAGTAAACTATCAGTTAGTTGGCAATGACTGTTTGAGATAACCGCTATACTTGATGATGGTCTTCATGGTGATTGATGATAGCTTGGCCTTTAATTCCTACCATTAGAATTCCGACTAGGATCATATTACCAACAGGAGCCCCCGAGATTTGTTTGGCGTGTGATCAGTGTTGAGCAAATGGAAAGAGCTCTGAAGTAATAATCGTTGATAATGTATTTTTCCCAACAGGTGCACCTACCGAGTGCAGCCCCCAAGACTGAAGTTTCTTCAAAGAATAAGCTTTAGTCTCAAAAACTTTTGAATCTAGATGGTTGAGATCTTGGTCATCTGACAAAGTTATCGAGTGCTTTGAAGAGACACCATCGGTCTGTTTGCACAATCTAGATTCTATTGAAACTAGCAGTTCCGATTTGGACTTGCACAACTTCCAACATTACTTTTTGGATGGAACCGTGAATGCAACCGCTGCATTTTGCTTAAACTTCCACAACACGCTAAAAAATTGTCTGGTAGTTTTGGAAACCGTCTCAGCGTAATTGATGGTGAAGATTCTTTGAAGTCATGCTTTTGGCAACCGCGATGCTTCAGGGATTTGGTATAGTTGAAGGTGAGGCTTATAAATAATTTCTTTAGCGTACCTCATTCGTCTTTCAGTTTTCCAAACTTTTCCTACTCCCTGATCTCCTTGCACCCTACAACCCCACTCATCATTGCAATGGTGTGGTTTGCTATCGCAAAGCACGTCGACTATTCCACCTAAAGCCGTTAGCACCTCTCTTTACCACTCTGATGGTGATGCCCATTCCTCAGAGGTCAGTCGATTGGGTGAAGGAGTTCCAGCCATCGTCGGTGAGAGAAAATGTGGTGGAGGCGTTGGAGAGGGGCGGTGAGATTCTGTCGAAACCTTTGTCGTAGTGGTGTTTGGTTGGCGATGAGTCGTTTCCATCCCCCGACACCCATGAGCTTGTGGTCTTTGACTCTTTCTTCTCTCGCGGCTTTGGCTTGCCTGCTCATCCTTTCCTTCGCGGTGTCCTCCACCATTACAATATTTCTCTTTGCAATCACAATCCTAACTCCATACTTCACCTTGCCATTTTCGTCCACATGTGTGAGGCTTTTTTGGGGATTGAACCCCATTTCAACCTATTCCATTATTTTTTATGCTTGCGGGTGTCCGGTAGAAAAGTGGTCGACAGTTGTGGGCTCTAGCTTCGCAATGGCAAGGTAGCGGAATGCATTTCAGTGGTGCTTCCTTCTTCTAACAAGGGTTGGCATTCAAGTTGGTTCTATATGGCAAACCATGAACCGTCCTTATCGACGGAGATCGATTGAGTGCCGATGGTGGCACTTGTTGGAGGAGCAGGGAAAGGTTGATGAGCTAGTGGAGTTGATAAGAAAACTTTGGGAAGCCAATCTCTCGGGCCTCCACGTGGTGGTGAGTTTCACGCTTCATCGAATCGAGCCGCTGAAGCAGCGACTTCACCTGGCCTTTAAGTACTCGGGCCCTAGGGATCCGACTCGGGAATCGGTCGATGAGCTGACAGTAATGGAGGCAGAGGTGAGAGCACAAAGTGTCTTCACCAACAAGCTAGAAATCAAGAGAAACTCTTGCCATCTCCCTTTCAAGCTCAGTACTCTCCGACTAGAGGTAATTTACCCTCCGATATTTTTCATAATCTTGAAATTTGTCGATCACTTGTCGAGTAATGACCCTTGAAATGTGTAGAGTTGGGAGGTCTTCGTCTCTCTACCATTGTTACCAGAGCATCCCCGGGTAGTTGGGAAAAAAGACATTGACATGAGCACTGGGGCGACTAGACAGAAGAGGAAAGGCAAGGGGGCTTGTATTCCCCAAGCAAAAATGTCGAAGGAGTCTGCAGAGGCTTCGACTGGTCTGAGGTCGACCAGGGCCGCGGTGAGTGCGAAGACATCACAGGGGCCACCGAAGATCCCTTTGTCATTCGCTAGAGAGGCTAGTGCCGAATAAGAGACCTCTAGGGCAATGCCAATGGTTGCTAGGGCCACTGCATCGTTATCCTCAATTTCTACACACACCTCCTCCTTCACCGTTGTGACCACCACCGCCTCCTCCGATTCCACCGACTAGGTTTAACCCTGGGGAGACTCCTAGCTCATGGATGAAGAAGATGGTTTTTTCGGTGATTGGCCTAGTATGGCATACTGATGAGTGATTGATCTTCGTGATTGATTTTTGCTATTGATTTGGCTTCTTTTTCTGCATCCCCAATTCATTGATGCTGCCAGACCCGATTTTGGTCGGTCGGTGGGATCATCGCTGGTGCCCCAACCACTAACACAGTGGTCTAGATGGCGCTGATGGAGTGGCAAAGGATCGGGATTTAGGAATCTCCTGGCATCCTGACTATAGGAGATGACGGTGCAGCAGCGCCAAGCATTGAGGTGCCGCCTTTGGAGGATGCAGTAGGAGATGATGGCATAGTGGTGCTGAGCATTGAGGTGCCACCTTCAGAGTGTGCGGATGTGCTTGGACACCTTTCGCTAGGGGCCTCGGTAGATCCACCACCAGCAGCCAGGGCTACTGTGGAGGATGCCTTTGTGGTGGCGGAAGTCGTCCCTTACCTACCGTTGTGATCGAGAAAGCAGCACAATCATCTGATGGTCCTTTGATCAAGTCAGTTGGACGAAGTGCGATTGAGTGCTTGGAATCACTCAAGAACCATAGCTAAGAAACCTTGGTAAGTCTTCTTGTAGGTATTAGTAAAATACACATGCTTTGTCGTGTGTGTTGATGTTGCTCATGCCTTCATGCAAGTTGTAGTTGGTCGGCTAGGGGATCAGCTAGCTTGGAAGGATGATGAACTAGGCTAGAAGGATATTGAGCCGGCGAGGATGGAGAGGGAAAACAACATCCTTTGTGAGCAGATCAAGCTTCATTCTCATGGTGAATTCTTAGTCTCTCGGCCCTTTTTGTTGTAGATCAGGCGGAGGAGCCATGTTGAAGATCATGGGCCTCATGGCTCCAGAAGTGATGAGTGATTGTCAACGGAAGTCAATGACGAAGAGAGAGAGAGGAGACGAAGAGGAGTCGAGACCTATCGGTTCTTGGGCCGCGTGTGACTCAGGTACACGGGCGGCGAGCGACTGCCGGGAAAAGTGCCTGCATAGTCAGGCCAGCCCAATCGGGGTACATGGGCCAGGAATGACAGGGGATCTGCTAGCCTGTTGACCGGGTTTGATCTAGATAAACGGGCGGCGAGTGATTGCCGGGCTGAGGGAGCCGAGGAATCGGGCCGACCCAATCCAGGTACCCGGTGCGAAGACAGCGGACGCTTTGTCGGTTTCGGCATAAAACCGACGCAACCATCCAAGACCGCCCATTAGAGAACCGATGGTCTTGAAGCGAAGCCGTAGCTGCTACGAAAGCTCTACATCAGGAGATGTTACCTTTAGTTAGGATTTTACTATTTTGCCTTTTAGGCCCACAGTCTGTTTTAGTCGAGTCTATAAAAATCCTAAGAGCATTTTGGTTTTTTCAAGTTTATTTCGGCGTCTGTAAAAAAACCCTAAGGTTAAATTGAGATTTTCTTGATTTATTGGGCTGCCTATAAATAGAGCCCCAATTCCCCCTGGGGTTTCTAAACTCACTTAAAATTAAAAATCAGAGTTCAAAGTTTTGTCCACTTTCCCCACTGTTCAGCTGTTTGTTCCTGCTCTGAAATCTTCATCGCCGACTGCTATTTGTCTCTACCAAATCGCCTGTTTTTATCCACCAGCCCACTGTTGTTTGTGCATGGATGCAGTGAAGTCAAGCGTACCTACGCATGGTGGTGATCACTGCATGCAGCGTTTTGGCTTGCAACGCATGGAGAATCTGGCGTGTTGGCTTGGCGGCGACTGTCGCTGTTGATGTCTCGGGCATGAGCATCTTAGGCTGGGTGAAGCTCGTATGTGGCGTGAAGTGAAGGCCGGCCATGAGCTCTCTGCTTGAATCCAGCGCTTCTTCCTGGTTTTCTTTTCCACCCAAAAACAGGCTCCTGCTTTTTTCCTTTCACGGCACGGCAGGGCGAAGCACGTAGAGCCGGCTGGCTGTCGACATGAGGGCTAGCCGGCAGTTGGCGCCTAGGTGCAGCGGCGCACGCAGTGTTCGGCTGAAGCAATGCGCAGACCGTGTGTTCGACCGAATGTGTATAGGAGACAACTTTGAATAGTAATTAATTTCTCCTCGATTTATGTACAGTTGCTGATTTATTTTCTTAAGTATTCTAAGATAGATTAAATAGCTATATGCTTTTTACTTCAGTTAGATTCATGCATGCTTGTTGATATTCCTATGTGATCTAAGTTCTTGTCATATGTTTGTTTAAATGACTACGAACTGTTGGGTCTATCTTATGTATCATGAAATGCCTGTGGTGGTGAATAGTTTTTAGTACTTGATGATGTGCCTTTCAAGCTAGTGAGTTTTTATTTATCTGCCTTTAAGCACTTTGGTGGTGTCTTTTCGATTAGAACACTGGTCGTTTTTAGGCTAGATTATTTTTAGCGCTTGTGATATCTCAGACTGTCACATCGCATCATATCTGACAGGAGATTGATAGCGTTATTTTCATTGGTGATTGTGGTGTAAGTTTTGGTTATCTCTTGAGGTGCGTTGGGTGTTGGGAGAAGGCCATTGATTCGAAAGAATTTTTTAGGTGCCCATTCACCCCCTCTGGTCGCTACCCTCGGTCCTACAAGTGGTATCAGAGCCTTGTTAGGGTTTTTCCATACCTTAACCGGTTCTAACCCAAGGTAGCGATCATGACTTCTTCTGGCAAGGTTCTGTCCCTTGAGGTTTTTGGCTACAACTATTGGAAGACTCGCATGCGAGCCTATCTATTGAGCCAGAGCTCAAGGATATGGGACATGTGTGTTCATGCTACTTTTACTGTGCTTCTGGCTACAGAGCGTACTACTCCTGAGATAGTCGCTCTGCATGACCTGAACAATAAGGCAGTGAACATACTGTTTTCTGGTTTAGGTCCCAGTGAGTTTGAGTGCGTTAGCCATCTCGACACTGCTCGAGAGATCTGGGCTACCATCTAGGCACACCATGAGGGGACAGCTCAAGTCAAGGATAGGCTCTATCAGACCTATCGGCGAGAATACGAAAACTTCTCATAGAAGCCAGGTGAGACTGTTGAAGCTTTGTTTGGTCACTTTCAGTCGATCATTAATAAGCTTTGGGCCAACAAGACCGATCGTGATCAGCTAGTCTCAGATCATGATCAGGCGCTCAAGGTTCTTCATACCTTAGACCCTATGTTGGACCGGAAACGACGACCAGAGGGGGGGTGAATGGGAGCTTTTAAAATTTCGGGATAAAAACTAGCCTTCGTTTCAGTTCTGTCTTCTGCGGAACAGGCTTCGAACACTACCTTCGAAAGTCTGGTTCGGAGGTGCTTCGACAGCTCCGAACACAGGCTTCGTAGGAGCAAAAGTTCGAAGCCAAGAAGACTTCGCTCCACTTACAACCCTCGAAAATCTACTCTGCTAAGTCAGTGCAGGCTCCGCACACAGGGTGCTTCGAGCAGGCTTCGCACTTCACCCTTCGCAAGAGTGGACAACCCTCTGTGGACTTCGACCAGGTACTTGGCAGCAGCAACTGGTGCTGGGCTTCGTACACCGAAGGTCTAAACGCACACTTACAGACTTCGCTAGGTACTCAGACACGATAAAAACGCGGGCTTCGATCAGGGCTTCGCTAGTAAGCAGCGAGGTCTCACCTCCTGTTACACAGAGCGACAACACACTGATAAACACACTTCGCACAAAACACCCTTCGCCTAGACAGGCTTCGGTGCACTACAACTAGCGAGGTATGTAAAGCGAGCTCAAGCAAAAAGCACACAGAAGCAGGGCTTTGCCGCTTGAACAAGGAACACTAAAAATTGAACTCTGGATGAATACAACGAAGTGTGTGGCTAGTACATGAGCTCAACAGTAAATGCTCAAAGTGTTAAATGTTACCTACCGAGCCCCCATATTTATAGCCCACAGTTCACCCAAAGGAATTGACTACTTTACCCCTAGGGTTTACATTGGTTTTGTCTCTACAGAACTAAGGGGTACAAAAGGTAGTCAACTTTATTGGAGGCTTCTCTGTCAGCCTTTGCAGAGGGGACAGTGCCAGCTTTTTGCAGAGCAGACACTGTCAGACTTGCAGTCTTTGACCTTTCCGAAGCCCCCCTTCGCACGCGAGGGGTGCGGTAGCTTCGGTGAGAAGCCTTGAGCCAGATGGCCTTCGCTTCACCGAAGTCAGCCTTCGATACAGTGATGGTTTTGAGCCGAAGCCGTCAAAGCCCTTGGGCCTTCGCACCAACACCTCCGGAGTGGACCACCACGGCTTCGCAGCTACTCCCAGCTCGGACTCCGTCAGTCCGTGTACCGAAGCCATGCAGGCCAAAGTACCACAAGACAACCTCACTCCGGAGCTAGCCTTGCTCCGAAGCCTTCCTCCCTCCGAAGCCCCACCTTCGGAGTACCACCCTTCGAAGTCCCTCCTTCGTCCAAGGCCTCCGCATGAAGCATTCCATGAGCACTTCGTCGCAGTGCCTCTCCCCGAGCACACTCCTCGACGAGCCTCACTTGGACCATGCCTTCGATGCGCCTCGACTTCTGAGACCTTCGTCGGGCACCTTCGAATGTCTCCCTCCGGAGCACACTTCGAACACTTTGCCTCCGCAGAGGACTTGATCCAACCAACTCCGAAGTCACTCCATTCGGAGTACCTTCGAAGTGCCTTGCCTCCAAGGACTTTGTCTCGGAGCACCTTCGGTCGGAGCCACGCTCCGCACTCTCTGCCTTCACCTGGCGCACCTCGAACCGAGGACCGACCCAGAACCCTTCGCAGCCACCGTGACGGAGCTCCCCGCTCCCCTGGCATCAAGCCTCCCGCTTGACCCAGGTTCACCTGCCGCGAACCGTCCGTCGCCTCCGAATTCCCTGCGCACCACAGACAAGCAGACAAGTGTGTCTAGTACTCCGGAGACCTCTCCGGGTTAGCAACCTCCGGCACACACTCCGGTGTACCGCCCAAAGTACCGAAGCCTTCGGTACAAACCCAGTCAACGTGTACTGTCGGACCCCTCCGACAAACACACTCCGCTGCAATAGCTGCAGCAACCAGACCACCGAACACCCTTCGGTGAAATCACCTCCGAACACCCTTCGGAGGTCCAACCTTTGAACCCCCTTCGGAGGTACCCCTTCGAACAGAGGTTAAAAGCCTGTCAATCACTCATCACAAACACCGAAACCAACCCTTGGTTTCTCAATCTCCCCCTTGATGAGTGCATTGACAACCAAATTCAAGTTCAAGAAAATATGAAAAATTTCAGCACACAAGTGACCATAAAAACTCAGAAAAGAGCCAAATCATGTCACTTGATAAAAGAATTTTCCTCCCCCTTTATCAAAAGGGTAAAAGCCCCTTTGGCAATAAAAACTCCCCCTGAGTTAATTTTCCCCCTTTTTGTAACAAAGAACCTTCTCCCCCTTTATGTCAAATTTTCTCCCCCTTTGAAATTATAGCCCCTTGCGGCAGAGAACGTAGCAAATCTCTCCCCCTTTGGCAATGCAAGCATCAAGGAGCATGAAAAAGATGCATAGCTGGGAAATGAGCAGAATTGCAAAGACATATAAAGCAAGAATATGCCAACAATAACACCAATGATCATGGGCTCAGCTTAAATTAACATTCTCTCAAAACATGATGAAGCATGTGATTTGATCATTTTTTTTAAATAAAAGCATCACCACTTAGTCAAAGTAACTAGACAAGTAAGAGCAGGGACTGCACAAAGCTAGTCAAATTCTACTCTAGACAGACAAGTCCAGTTCAAATGGAGCATGAAAAGCAAACTTGATGATCAATGAATTTTGTTGTTCTTTTCCTAGTGCTAGGGGTTATTTGTTTGTCCACCTTATACTTTCCATACAGGCCAAGCCTAGGCATGAAAACCATAAGAAGCTTAAGGCAATGATTTTGGCATACACTACACTATTCCAGTTCAGACCAATGTGCAATGGTAAGCAGTCTAGAATAGGGTAGTGCGACAAACAAATCCACCTGGATCTTTTAACTTGAAGCATGCAAATCATGGAATTTTCGATTTTAACTAAGTGAACCAATTGTTAGGCATTTTATGAATATCCAGGAAGATGTAGAACAATTTTTCAACTTGCAATTTTAGCATCCAAAGAAATGTGTATTGCTATCAAGCAGATAAAAGATAGCTAAAGCAGTCCTGCCTAAACATGCTAGAATCAAGACTAAGCAGTGAGCACGATTTGATTTTGAAAAGAAAACATCATGCACATGAATGTTTCAGATAAATTAAAAAGAGCTGAGCTATCATGATGTCATGGATTATAATCAGGCATATAGGTGCAAAAGATGTAAATGCAATTTCAACACAATTAGCAAATGCACATCCATCTAAAACTGCTCCCCCTCACAAAATGCCGTAAGGGTGACAAATACCAAGTTCCCCACGCAAGTAAGCAAATCGAGAAGCATCGAGGGGTTTTGTGAAAATGTCGGCAAGCTGGTGTTGGGTATCAACATATTGAAGTTCAATATCACCCTTCTCATTGTGATCTCTGAGAAAATGATATCGTACATCAATGTGTTTGGTTCTGGAGTGCTGAACCGGGTTGTTTGAAAAACAAATAGCACTAGTGTTATCACAGAAAAGTGGAACACTCTTATAATCTAACCCGAAATCCCGCAAAGTGGAAACCATCCACAAAATTTGAGAGCAACAGCTAGCTGCAGCAACATATTCGGCCTCAGCCGTCGATTGTGCAACACTAGACTGTTTGCGGGAAGACCAGCAAACCAGTGAAGTACCCAGAAAATGACAAGTGCCAGAGGTACTCTTCCTATCAATTCTACACCCAGCAAAGTCCGCATCGGAATAACCTCGAAGACACAAAGATGAAGATGCTGAATACCATATGCCAAATTCGAGGGTGTGTTTGAGATACCTTAGAATGCGCTTTACCGCTTGGCGGTGCGAAGCTCGTGGTGAAGCCTGAAAACGAGCGCACAGACACACCGCGAAGTGTATGTCTGGCCTCATAGCAGTCAAGTAGAGGAGGGAGCCGATCATGCTTCGGAACTCCTTCTGATCTACGGCTTCTCCATCTTCGTCAGGATCCAATGCTACAGATGTAGCCATTGGAGTGGCGAGGGGCTTCGCATCAGACATGTCGAATTTCTTGAGCAGGTCCTTGGTGTACTTTGTCTGGTGGACAAAAGTACCTTGTTTGCTTTGTTTGATTTGCAAACCAAGGAAAAAGGTGAGTTCACCCATCATCGACATTTCTAATTCCCTGCTCATGGTATCTGCAAACTCGGCAACCAAAGCATGAGAAGAGCCACCAAAGATGATATCATCCACATAAATCTGCACTAGAAGGAAATCTTTGCCATGCTTGAGAGTAAACAGAGTTTATCAACAGAGCCCATCAAATACCCTCGCTCAAGCAGAAAAGACTTAAGTCTATCATACCATGCCCGAGGGGCCTGCTTGAGTCCATAAAGAGCCTTATGAAGTTTAAGGACTTTATGTGGGTACTTGGGGTTTTCAAAACCAGGGAGTTGTTTTACATAAACATCTTCACCTATGAAGCCATTAAGAAAAGCACTTTTGACATCCATTTGAAAGAGTTTGAATCCCCGGGATGTCGCAAAGGCAAGCAAAATCCTAATGGCCTCAAGGCGAGCAACAGGTGCAAAAGTTTCAGTAAAATCAATCCCTTCTAGTTGAGAAAAGCCCTGAGCTACAAGTCTAGCCTTGTTTCTAACTATAGTCCCATCCTCCCCTTGTTTATTTTTGAAAATCCATTTTGTTCCAATGAAATGAACATTTGGTGGAGGATCAACTAAAGACCAGACTTGGTTTCTCTCAAAATTTTCATGTTCCTCATGCATGGCATTGATCCAACTAGAATCAGAAAGTGCATGACTAACATCTAAGGGCTCGAAAGAAGCAACAAAAGTGGAATCAATGAAATGAGCATGCGAACGTGTTACCCTTTGATCAAGCTCACCAATGATCTGCTCGGGAGGGTGCATCCTTTGAACATGATGTGGAGCCTCGCGGCGGGATGCAGTCTCCCCCTCAACTTGTGCGTTGGAGTGGTCCAAGATGACCGATGTTGAGGTAGTCGCTTCGGGACCTCGTGCCGAAGCGGTCGAAGCGGGGTCGGCTTCGGGGGTTGATGTCGAGGGTAGTAGGGGTTCATCCTCGAATTCTCCGGGATCTTCTTCCTCGAATAAAGTCTGTTCCATGTCGTGTTCATTCGCCTGTTCAAAAGCAGAACTAACAGAGGGGGTTGATTCATCAAAAGTCACATCACATGACTCGATGACAGTGTTAGTTTCCAAATTATAAACACGATAAGAATGACCATGAGTTGTGTAACCCAAAAAGATCCCGTCAGAAGATCGCGACTCAAATTTATCCAAGTTACCACGTTTTAGGATAAAGCAGCGACAGCCAAAAACTCGAAGATGAGTAACCTTGGGCTGTCTCCCAAAACGCAGCTCATAAGATGTCAGATTTAAAATTGAGCGCAAGAATATGCGGTTTGAGATGTAACATGCAGTGTTCATGGCCTCAGCCCAGAATTTTCTAGGAGTCCTATGCTCATCAAGCATCGTCCTAGCCATCTCAACCAAAGTGCGGTTCTTCCTCTCAACAACACCGTTCTGTTGAGGAACCCGCGGAGCAGAGAATTGATGTTCTATGCCATGCTCCACGCAAAAGTCAACAAAGAGACTGTTTTTGAACTCGGTGCCATTATCACTTCGAATGAATTTTAATGCACCAGGGAGTTCAGTAAAAAGTCTCAAAGCCAAGCTCCGAAAGTGTGAAAACACTTCATCCTTGCTGGCAAGAAAGAAGACCCAAGAGTAGCGAGAGAAATCGTCGACAATGACTAATACATACCACTTGCCGCCTAAAGAACTAACCCGAGAAGGACCTACAGTGTCCATGTGGAGAAGTTCTCCGGGTTGTTCAGTCATCACTGTGGTGACTGGCGAATGCGAAGCGGCGATCATTTTACCATGCCGACACGGAGTGCAAACTAAATTCTTCTCAAACTTGAGCTTAGGCAATCCTCGGATCAGACCTAGGGCACTCAAAAGAGCGAGCAACTCAAAGCTCATATGCCCTAGTCTCCTATGCCACTTCCAAAGCTCAGAAGTCAAATGTGCAACAAGACAGTGAGAAGAACCAGATGACTCAGAAAAATCAGCTCCAAAAACTCTCCCAACTCTAAAGATCTTACACACCACAACGCCATCAGAATTGAGTACTTGTGAAGTATCGCGATGGAATCGCACTTCGAAGCCCTCATCAAGCAGCTGAGATACAGACAGCAAATTGTATCCCAGGTTCTCAACCAAAGCAACATCTTTGAGAGTGAAATTCGAGTTAATTCTTACCACACCTTTACCTTTCACTCTACTGCTTCGATTGTTTCCGAAGGTGATATGTTCCCTTTGCTTGGTTGTGGTGAGGCTGGAGAACCAAGCTGCATCTCCGGTCATGTGGCGCGAACAACCAGAGTCCATGATCCACGTGCCCTCCAAGCCTCGATCTGTCGCCTACACATGATAAGAATATCTCGATCGCTCAGTGCTGGGGTGAGTGAAATAATGACGAGGCATCCAGCACTGAGTGACACGAGTAGTAGGCGCAGTAAAAGTAGATGGTCTACGCACATGATAATCAGAATGATGCAAAGTGCGAGGTTACCTACATGCTGTGATCGAACAACATGTCGAAGTCTCCTACTCAGACGAGGTACAAAGCTACTCGCCCGAGGTCTAACACCATATGGAACATGGTGAACACCTCGAGGAGCAAAACCTCTCCGAGAAGCACGAGGAGCCTCGAAAACAGGACGAGAGTAGAACTCAGACTCATGCATACCTAAAGATGGGTAATGCATGTCCTGGTAACTCATCGCCTGAGAGCATCGCTCATCCTTGATGCGACGAAAACAAAACCCAACCAAATGACCTGCCCGCTGATAGTAGGAACAGTGGAAAACTCTCCTAGGGGTACTCTCATGGGTCACAGGAGCAACTCTCACAGTCTCCTTGGGCTTCTTCTGAGTGGTTTTCTTGGGGGGATTTTTCTTGGCAGGAGGTGTGGCTTTCTTTGGTGGTCGAGTAGGATTTTTGGCTAATGGAGTGTCTAACAGAGCTCTCTCTTTCTCTAGGGTAGTGGGAGAGGTAAAAACAGTTTTGTTTTCACTTTCTGAAGGTATCCTCTCAAAACCCAAACCTAGAGCTAACCCTGCTCTGTCAGCACACATCTTGGTCTTGGCCAAGAGCAAATCCATCCTACCCTTTCCCTCAGTGCATTTATTAACCACAGAAAGAAGGTATTCATTTTCAGTCATGAGGTTCTCAGCCCGCTCTCTAACAGTGCCTAGCTGGTCCTTAAGGGTGATGCAAGTGTCACAAACAGGTTGCACATCCTTAGAACTACCGGCTCTCTCCAATCTAGCCTCTAAATCATGAACATGCTTGTCACGTAAGTTAATGCTTTCGCGTAATAAAGAACAGTTCATGCAATCAATAACATCATGAGGTCTAGAATCCACCTCCAAAAGCTGCTTCTGTGCAGTCTCAAGCTCAGATAGAGTTTGAGCATGAACAGAATGCAACTGAGCAAGCTCACCCATGACAGTGGTACAAGAATCACATTCAGCATCATTAACTTTAGACTTAAGCATGACATATTCAGTAGAAACAGATTCTAGCCTAAGTCTAAGGTCTTTTCTTTCTCTAGCGGCTTGCACAACTAATCTATCCTGACCAAGAACTACTTCATTCAGCTCATCTAATTTAATTAATAGCTGGTCAGATGATAGAAGTACCTCAGATGAGTCAAGCTCATCGCCGCTGTGATCGCTGTCGGCCATGAAGCAAAGGCCGGTGAAGTCTCGTCCTTTCTTGTCCTTCTTTTCCTCCTTCTTTGGGGACTCCTCCTCCTCAGAGCTCGACTCCTCAGTTGAGGAAGTGTCGATGTCGCTGAGAGCAGCAACAAATGCTCTATATGCGGCCTTGGCTACTTTCTTAGCCATCTTGCCGCGCTTGCCCTTCACAAAGGGTTTCCTCTCCTTCTTGTGGTATTTAGGGCGCTCACTCTCATCTCTCTTTTTGAGTTTTGGGCAATTGGCCTTGATGTGAGAAGTGTCACCGCATTCAAAGCAACCACTAAAACCACTTCTCCTCTGATCCCGTCTCTCATGATGAAAGCGGGTGAACCTCCGGGCAATGAGAGCAAGCTCATCATCATCTAGAGTGTCCACCTGCTCCTTTGTGACGGAGACCAGGGAGGACAAAGCAAAACCATCTGCAAGAACACAAGTGCCAGATGTGCTTGGTTCTGCAGTGGTGCCACGGCTAGTGCTAGAAACCAATGCCAATGGTTGTGGCAAAGAGCTTCTGTGCACTGCAAGAGATGCCTTGGCAATCTCTGTGGACTTCAGCTTGCTGAAGAGCTCATCACAGGTCAATGTGTCATAACCTGCAGACTCCTCAATGTTGGATATCTTCACTTCCCATATGCTACGGTCAAGAGCATAGAGAAGCTTGATAGCCCTATCATGGTCATTGTAAGCAAGCGTCCCGTTGGACCGCAAGTTACTCACTATAGCATCAAAGCGTGAAAACATGGCATCTATGGATTCACCAGGTGCCTGCACAAACAGCTGATACTGTTGATTGTATGTGCTTTGGCGCCTGGCCTTGATCTGAGTAGAGCCCTCATGAAAAATAGTGAGTGTTGTCCAAATCTCCCTAGCAGTCCTAAGGTGCTGCACCCTATCAAACTCACTCCGGCTCAAACCAATGAACAGTATATTCCTAGCCTTGGAGTTGGCATTATACTGATCTTTTTCTGTTTGAGTGGTGCGAGTGTCAGGGATGGAGTATTGTCAGTCCACAATCTCCCAAATTGCATTTCCTTGGCTTAACAAGTAAGCCTCCATGCGCACGTTCCAGTATGCAAAGTCAGTCCCATCGAACAGAGGAATTTTACTGCCTCTATCCATGTCGCCAACAGATCACAAAACCGGTTAAGGTCAACTGGTGATCTTAACCTGCTCTGATACCAATTGTTGGACCGGAAACGGCGACCAGAGGGGGGTGAATGAGAGCTTTTAAAATTTCGGGCTAAAAACTAGCCTTCGTTTCAGTTCTGTCTTCTACGGAACAGGCTTCGAACACTACCTTCGAAGGTCTGGTTCGGAGGTCCTTCGACAGCTCCGAACACAGGCTTCGCAGGAGCAAAAGTTCGAAGCCAAGAAGACTTCGCTCCACTTACAACCCTCGAAAATCTACTCTGCTAAGTTAGTGCAGGCTCCGCACACAGGGTGCTTCGAGCAGGCTTCGCACTTCACCCTTCGCATGAGTGGACAACCCTCTGTGGACTTCGACCAGGTACTTGGCAGCAGCAACTGGTGCTGGGCTTCGTACACCGAAGGTCTAAACGCACACTTACAGACTTCGCTAGGGACTCAGACACGATAAAAATGCGGGCTTCGATCAGGGCTTCGCTAGTAAGCAGCGAGGTCTCACCTCCTGTTACACAGAGCGACAGCACACTGAAAAACACACTTCGCACAAAACACCCTTCGCCTAGACAGGCTTCGGTGCAGTACAACTAGCGAGGTATGTAAAGCGAGCTCAAGCAAAAAGCACACAGAAGCAGGGCTTTGCCGCTTGAATAAGGAATACTAAAAATTGAACTCTGGATGAATACAACGAAGTGTGTGGCTAGTACATGAGCTCAACAGTAAATGCTCAAAGTGTTAAATGTTACCTACCGAGCCCCCATATTTATAGCCCACAGTTCACCCAAAGGAATTGACTACTTTACCCCTAGGGTTTACATTGGTTTTGTCTCTACAGAACTAAGGGGTACAAAAGGTAGTCAACTTTATTGGAGGCTTCTCTGTCAGCCTTTGCAGAGGGGACAGTGCCAGCTTTTTGCAGAGCAGACACTGTCAGACTTGCAGCCTTTGACCTTTCCGAAGCCCCCCTTCGCACGCGAGGGGTGCGGTAGCTTCGGTGAGAAGCCTTGAGCCAGATGGAATTCGCTTCACCGAAGTCAGCCTTCGATACAGTGACGGTTTTGAGCCGAAGCCGTCAAAGCCCTTGGGCCTTCGCACCAACACCTCCGGAGTGGACCACCACAGCTTCGCAGCTACTCCCAGCTCGAACTCCGTCAGCCCGTGTACCGAAGCCATGCAGGCCGAAGTACCACAAGACAACCTCACTCCGGAGCTAGCCTTGCTCCGAAGCCTTCCTCCCTCCGAAGCCCCACCTTCAGAGTACCACCCTTCGAAGTCCCTCCTTCGTCTAAGGCCTCCGCATGAAGCATTCCATGAGCACTTCGTCGCAGTGCCTCTCCCCGAGCACACTCCTCGACGAGCCTCACCCAGACCATGCCTTCGATGCGCCTCGACTTCTGAGACCTTCGTCGAGCACCTTCGAATGTCTCCCTCCGGAGCACACTTCGAACACTTTGCCTCCGCAGAGGACTTGATCCAACCAACTCCGAAGTCACTCCATTCGGAGTACCTTCGAAGTGCCTTGCCTCCAAGGACTTTGTCTCGGAGCACCTTCGGTCGGAGCCACGCTCCGCACTCTCTGCCTTCACCTGGCACACCTCGACCCGAGGACCGACCCAGACCCCTTCGCAGCCACCGTGACGGAGCTCCCCGCTCCCCTGGCATCAAGCCTCCCGCTTGACCCAGGTTCACCTGCCGCGAACCGTCCGTCGCCTCCGAATTCCCTGCGCACCACAGACAAGCAGACAAGAGTGTCCAGTACTCCGGAGACCTCTCCGGGTTAGCAACCTCCGGCACACACTCCGGTGTACCGCCCAAAGTACCGAAGCCTTCGGTACAAACCCAGTCAACGTGTATTGTCGGACCCCTCCGACAAACACACTCCGCTGCAATAGCTGTAGCAACCAGACCACCGAACACCCTTCGGTGAAATCACCTCCGAACACCCTTCGGAGGTCCAACCTCTGAACCCCCTTCGGAGGTACCCCTTCGAACAGAGGTTAAAAGCCTGTCAATCACTCATCACAAACACCGAAACCAACCCTTGGTTTCTCACCCTAAGATATGGGAGATCAAGATATCCTCTATTGTTGAGAGCACTTATTATGATACCTTGACTGTTGTAGAGCTTTTCAGTAAGCTCAAGGCCTCAGAGGTTGATATCCAGTTGAGATCAAATCTCATTGGTTGTGGCTCAAAAACCCTGGCCTTTGCGACACCTTCTGCTGACCCTGCTGCTTTGAGTTGTGCTTTGTCCTTTTTGATGTCTATCACTGAGGACCAATTGGATTTGCTAGGAGATGATGACCTTTGTATTTTCAATATTCGTGCTCGTCGTGTCTATGATAAAAGAATGTTCAAATGACATGGCACAAACATGGTTGCTTTGAGTGTGGTGATCCAGGTCATTTCATCGCCGACTGCCCCAAGCGAAACACACAAAAAGGGCACCGGCGGTGGCTCCTATGACTCCAACAAGCACGACAGCTCCACCTTCACAAAGGGCAAACCCAAGACAAGGTTCTTTTGAAAGGCCATGAAGGACTATCGGTGTGAGAACAATAAGCGAGACAAGGCCTTCTTCACTGAGATGGAGAGAAGATACTCCAAGAGATCATCATCTTCTTCCTCTTCATCAAGCTCAAGCGATGAGGAGATCATGATCAAGAAGGGAATGGATAAGGATGATCCGGTGGGCCTCTACTTCATGGCCTTCGGAGACAAGCCGAAGAGCCTCTCGCACCACAACTGAAGATCCCGTAAGAGCGTATGCTCAATTCAATGGCTCTTGGGATAAGGAAGACAAGGGCTCCCCCGACAACTCTGATGGCGACGACGAGGAGAAGGTATCTTCCTATGAACAAGAAGTCGTTGAATTACTTGAAGAGAACTGTCAGGAGTTAAGATATCATGAGAAACTGCTTAGAGGGGCTAAGAAGAGGATATATGAGCTTGAGAGTGAGCTTGCCATGGCCAATGGAAAGATTGAGAGTCTATCTTCCTTCCCTTGCTTGGGTGAGAGCAGTGAGTGCCCTAACTGCGAGGTGCTGTTGTGTGACCTGACGACTCTGAAGTCCAGGTACACAAAGAGGGTAGATGAGAGAGACGCTTTGGCCACTGAGCTTGAAAGCGCTCAGCTGAAGCTGAACGATGCTCATGCCACTATCGTTGTGCCCTGTAGAGACTGCCCATCCTACTTATCTGATCTAGCTGAGTTGAGAGTGAAGGGAGATGAGCAGTTGGGTGAGTTAGAGAGAGTCAGAGCTGAGCTGGAGCAGACTAAGCTTGAGCTTGAGACATTGTCAGTTCCACCCACTATCTGTGAGAACTACTTGTCTCTGAGGTTGGAACTAATCAAGCAGAAAGATGAGAAGTCTGTCCAAGTTGATGAAGAGTGTGAGGTCAGCCTGTCTCAGGTGGAGGGTCTAGCTAGAGAGGAGCTAGCTGATGCTGAGAATGATAACTCTTACCTCTGACACATCCTGAGTTGGGTGAGTGCCAGAGAGCCACAGCTCGACATGATGATCCAATAGTTCAAGAGGCAGGATGGGTTTGGAGTAGGTTACACCTACACTAAGTCTGACTTTGAGAGTGCCTTGAGCCGTGTAGTGGAGTGGAGTAAGATGACTCCAGAGCAGCGATATCCCAGGACTCACTCCACTGAGTCTTTTCATGCCTGTCAGCCCAAGGATGGAGTGTTCCAAGAACAACCTAAAGCTCCACTCAAGAACCCTATATGGATCCCAAATCCCAAGCATCTCTACACTTCTCTTGACTCTCTACCCGGACCCTCTCAGCATACACCCAACACCACCAAGCCCAAGAAACCCAAGCCTCAACCACATCCCAAGAAGCCTACCTATCATTGTGAGTTCTGTCAGAGAGATGGACATCTTGTAGAGTTTTTCTTCAGGAGGAAGAGGGTTGAGAGAGCAGAGAGAGCTCTAGGTGGGCAGGAGCAGTTATACCATTAGGGTGGTAGACAGAGAGTACCTCAATGCAGAGAGAGGCTAGAGGCCAGGGCGCGTCGTGTAGGTGGTGGTAGAGGATACGACTTTCGTGCCCGTGCTCCGGAGGGTGGTTTTTGCTCCAGCAGAGCCCCAGGCCATTCTGGATACAATTTTGAACCTCGTGGCCATGACTTTAGGCAGAACCGAGGACCGTGCTTTGAGCCCCATTTTGGTCCAGACACTTATGATTCTTTCTGCTTTCCTTCTTTTGAGCTGATGGCTCGACACTGGTTTAGCTCTTTTGCTAAACCTGATGTCGGACCGTTTGCTCCCCTAATGACCATTGATTTTGTAGGATCGGGGCCTGGAGGATATATGAATCATGGATTCAGGGTGCTCTCGCCACATGACGGGACATCGCAAATGGTTCTCCAGCCTCACTTCCCCGAGCTCCAAGGATTACATCATATTCGGGAACAATGGTCAAGGGAAGATGCATAGCGAGTTCGAGATGAGCCTCATGGGTGAGATCAAGTACTTCTTAGGGCTCCAGATCAAGCAAACCAAGGACGACATCTTCATCCACCAGAGCAAGTACACGCGGGACATGTTGAAGAAGTTCAACTTCGGTAGAGAGTTGAAGCCTCAGATGACCCCCATGGGTACATTTGGGGGCCTGGACAAGGACGAGAGCAGCGTCAAGGTCAATGAGAGAGAGTATTGAGGGATGATGGGATCACAGCTGTACCTGACGACGATGAGACCGGACATTCAGTTCGCCGTGGGTTTGTGCGCGTGTTTCCAGCCTACACCATGCGCATCTCATCGGCAGGCTGTCAAGCTCATTTTCAGGTACCTTACCTATGCACCTGATCTTGGTCTTTATTATTCAGCATCATCATCTCTTGAGTTATCTGGCTTTTCCAATGCTGATTTTTGTGGGTGTCGGCTGGATCACAAGTTGATTTTCGATACTTGCCAGTTTCTCAGTTCTTTGCTTGTTTCTTGGTCTTCTCGAAAACAATCTGGAGTTGCGCTTTCTACCACAGAGGCTGAGTATGTAGTTGCTGCTAGCTGTTGCTCACAGTTGGTTTGGATGATTTCCACTTTGAAAGATTTTGGGTTGTCTTTCCCTACCAGAGTACCTTTGTTTTGTGATAGCACCAACGTGATTAGTGTAGGGAAAAACCCATGTCTTCATTCCAAAACCAAATATATTGATGTGCGCTTTCACTTCTTAAGAGATCAATATGAGAAAGGTGTCATTGACCTTGTTCATGTTGATACCCATCATCAGTTGGCTGACATTCTCACCAAACCCCTAGATCAGTCTACATTTGAGCGTTTGCGAGGGGATTTGGGAGTTGTGTATCCTTTTTAGGATATTTTTGAGTCATTTCTTTCTTATTTACTTTTTATTGAGTCTTTACGTGTGAGTTCATATCCTGCATATTCATATATCACCCTTTGAGCTTGCTTCTGTTATATGATTGACCTGCTTTACTCATTCTTGCTTGTATATGCTTTTGAATACCTGTCAATGATCATGCTTGTTTCAGTTCACATGATGTATCCGATATCTGTCATATGCATGGTTGTATGCTTTAAAATTGAAAAATGATCACCATTGTTTCTGGTAACTAGCATGTGTAGGCTGAATGCTTTTGCTATCTCTTACATGCCTAGTAGCTAGCTCCTTACTTAGATACAGATATGCAACTTGGACATCTATATGCTTTAACATGGAAAATATGCTATAAAATGATAAAAATCAGAAAAATGAAAAATCCATACCTTTCATGCTTGATTGAAAAGATCCAGGTGGGTTTGCTGTGTCGCATTGCATTGTTCTGGACTGCTTACCATAGCACTTTGGTATGAACTAGGACATTGTAATATATGCCAAGACCAATGTCTTAAGCTTCTGATGGTCCTGTTCTGGCCTAGGCTTGACTTGGTCGGTTAGCATAAGGTTGACAAAAATGAAAAAGGAAAAGAAAAAGCCTAAAAATTAAAAAGATAACAAGTTTGCTGAAGCTCTTTGTTATGGACAATGCTTATCTTGGTAGATATCAATTAGCCTTTGCATTTCATGTTTTACCTTGCTTGTTGACTAGAAAATGTGGTGATGCTTTTATTTGCAAAAATCTAAAAAGACGTGCTAATGACTTTCTTTGGATATCATCTATTGCACTGATCATGCCATGTGTCTTAGACAATATTTTGTGCTATACTTTCTAGATGTTGTAATTGCAGTCAATCATATCTGAGAAGCATGCTTTTTACACTCCACTTGCACCCTAGTTGCATTCATTGCATATTTTGAGGGGGGCTGCATTTTAGGGGTAGTTTGAGTTTGTATCTCTTTTGAGTGCATTTAGTCTCACTTGATGAGTCCAATTGTCAACAAGGGGGAGAAATTTTGGGTTACTTGATCTTTTAGAAGAGTTTAGGGGGAGTTTTGGCTTTCTCTGGGATTTGTTTCAAGGGGAGTTTTAGTCTCTTTTGCCTTTACTATTTGGATATCCTTGTTGATAATTCTGAGATTGCACTCGTTTGGGTTTTATTTTTGTTTAACCATAATGACCGTTTTCTGGCTTTTGTTTGGCTTTTGGTCATTAGGGTTAAACCCAATTGGCTAACCAATCGGTCGGTACAATAAAGAAATCTATAGCCGAGAGGGATGTGGCTGTAGCCGAGTTGGAGAAGATGAAGAAACAGCTCACCGAATCTGAAGCCTCCACTAAAAAGTGGCCCGATGAGTTTAAAAGTATGAGTTTCTTCTCTGACCTCTTTTATTTTGACTAATTTTGTTGATGCATGCTCTGAGTTCTTGCTTTGCTCGTAGAGCTTCACACCGGCTAGGAGCTCAATTTGTCAATCTGGAGTAGCGTCTGTCTGGCACTCAAGCACAACTGTTTTCTACCAGGCGAGTGCCGAGACATTGATCAAGATGATCGATGGAGAGCCCAGTAACTTGGCGTGGTCGATGGAGGTGTCATTAGCCCGACTGAAAGGAGCTGATGAGCACCTATGGGAGACGACTCGGGATTTTGTAAGGATGACGACTGTCCATACGCTCGGGATTGTCCGAGTGTTGTACCCATCGGCACAATTAGATTATATTCGAGTGGGATGGTCGTCGAGCGTAAAGAATCCGACGTCGGGCATATTCACGTTGAAGTCAGGGAAACTATCGACGCCTTGATTTCAAACATCGAGATTTAGCCTCCTAAACCTACCGAGTGAAACAAAAACGTAGACATGATGTTTTTGTATATGAAGGAAACATTTTGTTAGTAATGCAGTCTTTTGTATCGCGTTATTCTGCATTGAGTCCAATTGATTGTGATAATTTGAGTACATGATGTAGCTTAGGCTCGTTAGCACAGAGAAACTTTGGTCGTGTGCACGCTGTTTAGAACCACCAGCGTCACATATAATCATGAGATAACACAAACCAGTAAGAAGAAGGTGACTCTTAAGCAATAGGAAAGAGATCAGTTCGACTCAACCAGAGCGGATCGTGGATAAAAAGCGAAAGATCGTGAAAATCCAAAAAAGCTTAAGGGTTGTTAAGTGTATCATAATTCAAATCGAAATTAAATATTTTAACAGATTTCGGCGAGAGTTGAGGACTTAGCTAGAAATCACTAGTAGTGGGGACATCAAATCCCATGAGTTTCGACGATTGGAGTACGATGGCAGATGTTTTTGCTGTCCAAAGCATCATATGCGTCAGTCATCCAATCAGCCGGGTCATCTTTCAGGCGAGTTTATGGGTCAGGTTTACTACGCAGGCGAGGATGTGGATGTTGACCGGCGCATCATGAGTATTTTGATGGAGCAATTTTCGGCATACCATTAATGGCGTTTTCAACCAATGGCATGCTTACGATTTGCATTCGATTGTGTGGGTTGGTTTTACTGGCTCCGTCGGTCTATAAATATGCATCCTTGTTATAGGCTTCTTATTAACACCCAAATTTGGCATTAATGGTTAAAATTATCAAAATATCAATTTTTGGTAATTTGGGCCAAAAATACGCCTTCCCTGGCACAGGCCAGTCCAAACGGCCATGATAGGTCGGTTCAACCGGGCATGTAGGCCCGGTCTGACTGGCCCAATGGGTCCGGTCAGACCAGCCCCAGTTTAAAATTAGTGATAGAGTTTGATTCCGGGCTATTTTATCTATAAATAAATCCTAACCACTTTTGTCCGAATCATACTCAGTTTAGGAGTCGGGGAACATGAGACCAGCCCCTATAAATAAAGGGGTGAGGCTGATTCAAAGGGTATCTCCACAGATCAACTCAAAACCCTAGTTTTGAATCGTACCTTTACTATTCAATCTACCTTTTGCCCTAGCATTACTTTACTCCTAGCAGTAGATCTTTGTCAATTTGATCAGAAAATTGTCCGTACTTCGCCACGTTACCGCGAGTTTCTTTGTGGGTTTGATCCGAAAACCTTCCGTTTTGCCCTCGTACGAGTTTTTATTGGTTTCTACCGGTTATTTGGTCTCCTGGCCGAATTACACCTAGTTTTCTGTTGTTTTTGCAATGTTTCATCACCACCATCTTCTCCAAGAAGTTTGGTTGCCATCCATCCATGGCAAGATGATCGTCGGAGCCCCAAAGATCATTTCTAGGAGCCATCGGTCTGACCAGAGGCCACCCTTCGGTCTTACCGGCCCATGCCGCATCATCACCCGGAGCGCCGGCACACAGCGGTCTAACTAGACCTCGCAGAGGGCCCTGGGGGCGCTCAGCGTCAACACTGGAGGCAACCCCCCCGAGGGGCACCCATACCCTCTGGTTTGATCGGGCGCTAGACGCCGGTCTGACCGATTGGGAGGACGAACCCCCCTTCGGTTGTCTCCACGACGCACTCTGGAGGGCACCCTTCACATACCCTCGGTTGGACCGAAATTCACCCTTCGGTCTGACAGACCGAAGGAAGGAGCCCCTTCGGCCAACACTTCGCACCGGAGGATGCTTCGCCCTGAAGCCCCTTCGGCCCATCCTCCACACCGCCGGTCCGATCGGTGGTGTAACTTCGGTACAACCGGCATCCCTTGGCCGGTCCGATTGCTAGGACCCTCAGTCGAACCGGCCCTATTTTGGCTGGTTTAACTAGGTTTTATTATTTTTAGCTATTTTCTCACACATCGGTTAATCGAATAATTCTAGGTTAATATTGTTTGATTGCCTGTCGACTCTGTTTTCCCTTACCACTGTTTAAGGGTCGTTGGAACGCGGCGTCAGCACTGTGTTATGTTTAGGGGTTTACTCCTAAATATCCACATGCTTTTGGATTGCCGAACCGGCCCAAGTGCGTGGGCACATTTTCATGTCAACACACTTTTTAGCGACTCCGCCGGGGACATACACGCTAAGTGTGACTACGTCGACAACAAATACGACTACTACGACTCCATCGACGGTACCTTCTACGCCAACAAGCATGACGGGGAACACGGATGACGATGACGACTCCGGTACCATTGCCCTAGAGGGTCTCTCAGAGGAGGACCGTGCAGAACTTCAAGCCAAGGTGAAGGGACTTCACGATCGCATGCTTGCAAAATATGTGAAGATAGGTGACACGTTCGTCAGGCATGACACGAGATCCGTCACCATCACCACGCCGACTAAGGTAAACTCCCATCCTCCCCTCTTTCCCACGGACCTCGAACAAGAGATAGTTTCCAAGGTAAACCAAGCTATTAACGCCGCATTAGACAAACACATGAAGCATGTGGCTCCCAAAGTAGACTCTAAGATAGATGCGATGCTTAGAAGATTCGATTTTCCCGAAGTTGATTCCCCTATTACGATCACTAGCGCTCCTCATATTCATCGCGTACACAGTATAATGGATGGGAGCATGAGTAGAGATGTCACATCTATAGCCTCAGCTTTCATGGCTGAGGCCCCTCTGGCTCCTGTCGGTCTGACCGGACCAGATTGGCCGGTCCAACTGAGTGAACATGGTCGGTCTGACCGGCCATACCGGGCCGGTCCAACTGTCGCATGCTAGACCACAACGCTTGACCATGGTACCACCATGCCACCAACGACAGTCGGTCTGACCACCTTCTGGGATGGTCCGACCAACTCATGCCGGATGACGATGATCGACCACCAGCCCGGTGTTACCGCACCTCCAACAAACGTCGGTCTGACCGGACCCAGTTGTCCAGTCAGACTAGATGAGTATAGTCGGTCCAACCAGCCAAAGCAAGATGATCTAACCGACTCCTACCTCGCTATGGTTTTCACATCACCACCTGCAGCGGTGCATCCATTGCCCGCACCTATTGTACCCCTATCTACCCTACACACCCTGTTATGCTGCATCAGCTCATAATTACTTGTATTGCCCCGTCGATAATTTTTCGGCACCTCCTATTAGCCCTCCACAATCGGACTATCCGCATGCACCAGCAGCAAATGATGATACACATTATACGCCGGTCAAGGATAACAGTCCCACTACCAGTCTTCATGGCCAGCGGGATAGCCCTTCTCGCACTCACGTTGTGTCCTCTCCCTTTAGGCTGATAGCGCAACAAGACAACGATACAAGGCCTAAGAGTTTGAGGAAGAAAGTGTACACCATGCTCAGGGAATATTTAGAAGTCGAGTCAAAGGATCAGATTAATCAAAAGCTGTATCCTGTATATTTTGAGTATTGCAAGCTCCTCGATGGTTTTGAAATGCCGAAATTCACAAAATTCAGCGGCAATGGTGCTGAGACCACAAATGACCATATAGCACAGTTCTAAGTGTAGTGTGGTAAGGCGAGTAGTTGTAATGAGCATAAGGTTAGTTTGTTCTCTTTATCTTTATGCACAACTACTTATGAATGGTTTATGTCTTTGCCCACTCATTCTATTTTCACTTGGGAAGATTTAGTCCAAAAGTTTCACATGTGGTTCTCTCCTAGTGAAATAGAGTGTCAGTTAGATACTTTGAGATCGGTTAAACAACATGTCAGTAAGACCATTGACTCCTACATTCAGCGGCTCCTAGAAACCCAAAGCTGATACTCTAACTTAAATACTAGCAACAAATACTTAGCTGATCTTGCACTTAATGGTTTGCTCGTCCACATTAGAGAAGCTATGCAAAGGCGTAATCATAGCGATGGCTGTATTCACACAAGAAATAGGCCTAAGTATTCAAGGGTGAAGGAAAGGAAATATGACAATAATAAATGCAATGAGGCGGCTGTCGTTATTAAAACAGGTTTTTGCAACATCCCAATCCCTAAAGAAGTCCTTTCGGACTGAGATGGAGGTGACCCGATGGAGATGACCAAATGTACCACTATCGGTCCGACCGCCGCCCTAGGGTCGGTCCGATCGAGCATGGTGCACTGGTCCGACCAGCCTACTACGGCCAGTCCGACTGTCCTTTGTCATATTTCCGACACCATCCAGGTTGACCAGCCCCGTGAGGCCGGTCTGACCGACAGTGTACAAGGAGACAGTCAAGGTAAGCGCAAATTGTCGAGGCCGATTCGAGTACTTATCATTCGGCCGAAAATTCCAGGTGTAAGTTTGTGGCCCCGGGATCAAAGCCACTACCTTCATGGGCACCTTCGGGGATGACCAAGTCTCAAAAGAGACACCTACAACATCTTCGAGCCCAACACATTAGAGAGAAGAAGGCCGAAGAGTTCGAGGGTAACCTGTTCGATAAATCCAAAGCCTTAACAAAGACCCGACAAGTGTGGAGACCAAAGTTGGTTGACAAGCCAGCTTCTAGTTTCGTTGATTAGAGACTACATCCCTACAAGGGACTCGAGGGGCAAAACCGATGAAAATACTGAAGGCCGAATTGGTGGAAAAATTCGGCGCTTGGTCCCCTAGTTCATAGATTTTAGTCATACAAATCGTCCTCAGGAGTTCACAAATTCCGAGTCAAGAGATGGACGATTGATGGTTAGTGAACAAATAAAGAGTATGGGGAATTCCACCCGTGGATCACTATGCTTTTATCTCACTAAGTTTGCTAAAAGGCAGGGGCATGTGTTGACACAGAAATTTGGCATTAATGGTTAAAATTATCAAAATATCAATTTTGGTAATTTGGGACGAAAATATGCTCCCCTAGCATTGGCCGGTCTGACCAGCCATGGTAGGCCGGTCAGACTGGCCATGTAGGCCCGGTTAGACCGGCCATGTAGGCCCGGTCAAACTGACCCAATGGGTCCGGTCAGACCAGCCCAAGTTTAAAATTAGAGATAGAGTTTGATTCCAAGATGTTTTATCTATAATTAAATCCTAACCACTTTTGGGAAAATCCTACTCAGTTTAGGAGTCAGGGAACTTGAGACCAACCCCTATAAATAAAGGGGTGAGGCCGATTCAAAAGGTATCTCCACAGATCAACTCAAAACCCTAGTTTTGAATCACACCTTTACTTTTCAATCTACCTTTTTCCCTAGCATTATTTTACTCCTAGCAGTAGATATTTGTCAATTTGATCAGCAAATTGTCCATACTTTTCCGTGATACCGTGAGTTTCTTTGTGGGTTTGATCTAAAAACCTTCCGTTTCACCCTCGTACGGGTTTTTATCATTTTTATCGGTTTTTACCGGTAATTCGGTCTCCTGGCTGAATTACCCCTAGTTTTCTGGTGTTTTTGCAGTGTTTCATCACCACCATCTTCTCCAAGAAGTTTGGTCGCCATCCATCCACGACAAGATGGTCTCCAGAGCCCCGGAGATCGTTTCTAGGAGCCGTCGGTCCGACCAGAGGCCACCCTTCGGTCCGACAGGCCCATGCTACGACGTCACACGGAGCGCCGACACGCTATGGTCTAACCGTTCGTACAAGGCCGATCTGACCGAACCTCGCAGAGGGCCTCAGGGTGCTCTACGTCAATGGCGGAGGCCACCCCCTAAGGGCACCCGTACCCTTCGGTCCCACCAGGCACTAGATACCGGTCTGACCGACTCGGAGGTTGAACCCCCCTTTGGTTGTCTCCACGATGCACTCCAGAGGGAACCCTCGCATACCCTCAGTTGGACCGAGATTCACCCTCTGTTCTAACCGACCGAAGGACGGAGGCCCTTCGGCCAACACTTCGCACCAGAGGATGCTTCATGCCGAAGCCCCTTCGGCCCGTCCTCCGCACCACCGGTCCGATCGGTGGTGTAACTCCGGTCCGATCGGCTTCCCTTGGCCAGTCCGACCGCCAGGACCCTCGGTTGGACCGGCCCTGTTTTGGCCGGTTTGACTAGGTTTTATTATTTTTAGCTATTTTATCACACATCGGTTAATCGAATAATTCTACGTTAATATTGTTTGATTGCCTGGCGACTCCGTTTTCGATTACCACTGTTTAAGGGTCGTCGAAATGTGGCATCCACGCTGTGTTACATTTAGGGGTTTACTCCTAAATATCCACACACTTTTGGATCACCGAACCGGCCCAAGTGCGGGGCACGTTTTTGTGTCAACACTTCTCCATCATCCTTTCTTCGGTTTCTCAATGCATTCTTTCTTCCACCATTAAAAACTTAGTTTCTCAAAGTGCCTCTTCCATGGTCATAGAGATTAACATCTTTGATGACTTGGCATCATGGCTTCATCGCTAGCTATCAGGAGCCACCAGACCTTGGGTAAGTGTCTTGGTTCTTGCTGTTCCGTGATTTTTTGCTACATTACTGATTGAGTATTGATAAACTTCTTATAGGAACATATGGAGATTGCCTTTGCAGGCCCACCGAAGCCGTGTTGTAATTGCTCAGTTTGGAGCAGCAGTATTGTCATCGGTGTTTGGCGATAGGATTGCAAGCCCATATGATGACATTATGGCGGTACTTTGACTATGACTTGGGCCGAGCAAGCCCGTGCGGTGACCTTACGGTGGCGCACTAGGTGGGTGATCACACCTGCGACTCCTTCAACCTCGTGAGGTTGGAACGATGTTGTGGGGTGATGTGGAGAAGGAGGCCCTTTTGAGCAGATAAAATGCTCGGCCTTCGTCTTCTCCAGCCTCTTCTCCATGGAACTCATGTCGATGGATCTACATCTTGCACACTCGAGAATGCTCCAACACAGTGTATATCCTGTTTGTAGAGCTACATCTGAGTGACGGCGTCCGAGCACATGTCGTAGTACTTCTACGACACTGCTGGCGGCCGTAGAATACCATCTGCCCTTAGGGGATGGCCTAGTGGAAGGTGGGTCTTCGACATAGTTGTTGATTTCGACACTTAGTACCATGGGTGGTCAGTGGCGATCTCGAAGCTGATGGCACCATAGTCGGTGAAGGCATCAGTGAGCGAGCACTCATTGACGGACCATGCAACGACCTCGGAGATCGACTGCCCTTCTTGGCGAGTGGGCAGCATGTGTCAAAGAATCTGTTAAGAGTTCTTTACACCGCTACACTGACTCACAGGGCTTATTGCAGTCAGTAATGCTCTAGCACTACATGTATACAGTGCGGTGGAGCTACATCTAAGTAGAATGACCTTGTTGAGCAGATAAAAAGAAGTGTAGATGAAATTTAGTACATGCACATGGAAATGCAATAAAAATTCTTAATTATCAATGTTTTTCTTCCTACGATCATGCATGGCATAAAACCCGACTGCTCTTGATATAGCCTAGGTCTGTATAGCTGTTGATAGCAAAAAATGGCATTAATGGTCGAAACTGTCAAAATATCATTTTTTGGTAATTTGGGCCGAAAATATGCCTTTCCTGGCACATGCCGGTCCAACCAGCCATGTAGGCCCTGTCAGACTGGCCCAATGGGTCCGGTCAAACTGACCCAAGTATGAAAAGTAGAGATAGAGTTGGTTTCAGGCTGTTTTGATCTCTAATTATTTTTTTTCTGAATCCTACTCGGAGTAGGTGTCAGGAAACTTGAGACTAGCCCCTCTAAATATAGGGGTTAGGCCGATTCAAAGGGTATCTCCACAGATCAATACTTCAAAACCATAGTTTTGAATCGTACCTTTACTTTTCAATCTACCTTTTGCCCTAACATTACTTTACTCCTAGCAGTAGATCTTTGTCAATTTGATCAGCAAATTTTCCATACTTCACAACACTACAACGAGTTCTTTGTGGGTTTGATCCAAAAACCTTCCGTTTCACCCTTGTATGAGTTTTTTTATTGTTTTATCGGTTTTTACTAGTGATTCGGTCCCTAGGCCGAATTACCATTGGTTTCTTGTGTTTTGTAGGAATCAAGGTTGTCGTCTTCATCAAACCAACTTCACTGCAATAATCCAAGTCGCCGGAGAGATCACCACCAAGTCGGAGGCTTCGTCGTCCCCCTTGTCGGTCCGACCAGCCATCTATAGCCGGTCCGACTGAGTGTTGCCGGCACACGCCGGTCCAACCAACAACCCTGAGTCGGTCTGACCGAACTCGGCCTACGTCACGTTGGAGGTCTTCATCACGCCGAAGGCCACCTTCGCACTGGAGCCCGTTGGTCTAACTAGAGCTCTACCCGTGGTTTGACCGAGCCCGTCACATTAGAGGACTTCTTCGCGTAAAGGACCCCCTTCGCATCAACCTCTAGAGCCTCGGGTACCCTCCGGTCTGAGAGAAGAAATACCTTCGGTCTGATCGACCGATGTGTCAAACACCCCCGTTTGGAGCCCTATTCACTGAGGACCCCTCGCAATCTGCAATTCGGTCTAACCGGAGTCCTAACGCTGGTCCAACCGATCGGGACGCCGAAGGCCCCTTCGGGACCCCTTCTGCACCCCCTCCCTACAAATTGAATGCCGAAGATATCCTTCGGTGCCCCACTTCACACCATTGGTTCGATCGACGACATAGTGTCGGTCTAACTAGCCCACATAGGCCGGTCTAATCATCGTGATTACTTCGGTCCAATTGGCCCTAGTTTGGATTGTTGCTTGCTTTTTCACACACTTCAGCCAATTGGGTCTTACCCCAAGCGTTTTATCTAGTTGCCTGGTGACTCTGTTATTTCTTTACCACTGTTTAAGGATCGTCGGAACGCGACATCGGAGTCGTGTTACACTTAGGGGTTTACCTCTAAGTATCCACATGATTTTGGGTCGTCGAATTAGCCCAAGTGTGTGGGCGTGTTTTCATGTCAACACACTTTTTGCGATTCCGCTGGGGAAATACACGCCAAGTGCGACTACATCGACAATACCTTCTACGCCAACAAGAATGGTGGGGAACACAAAGGACGACGACGACTCTAGTACCGTTGCCCTAGAGGATGTCTCGGAGGAGGACCGTGCAGAACTTGAAGCCAAGGTGAAGGAACTTCGCGATCACATGCTTGCAAGATACATCAAGATAGGTGACACGTTCTTCAAGCGCGACGTGACATCCATCACCATCACCACGCCGGCTAAGGTAAAATCCCGTCCTCCACTCTTTCCCTCGAACCTCGAACAAGATATAGTTTCCAAAGTAGATCAAGCGGTTAAAGCCACATTGGACAAACACATGGAACACATGGTTCCCAGAGTAAACTCTAGAAGCCGATTCCCCTATTACGATCACTAGCGCTCCCCCTATTCATCGTGTATGCATTAGAATGGATGGGAGCATGGGGAGAGATGTCACATCTGTAGCCTTGGCTTTCATGGACAAGGCACCTCTGGTTCCTGTCGGTCTAACTGGACTAAGTTGGCTAGTCCAACCGAGCGAACACGATCTGTCCGACCATCCATACCAGGTTGGTCCGTCCGTCGCGTGCCAGCCCACACCACTCAACCCTGGTGTCACCATGCCACCAATGACAGTCGGTTTGACCGCCTTCTGGGACGGTCCGACCGACTCATGCCTGACGATGATGATCGGCCACTAGGCCGGTGCGACCGCACCTCTGACAAATGTCGGTCTGATCGGACCTAGTTGGCCGGTCCGACCAGATGAGTATAGTCGGTCCAACTGGCCAAAGCAGGCCAGTCTGACTAACTCCCACTCTGCTATGATTTTCACATCACCACTTGCACCAATGCGTCCATTGCCCGCAGCTGTTGTACCCCTAGCTACCCCGCATGTGTGTAGGTCTGGGCATGCACCCTGTTATGTTGCATTAGCTCGGAATTACTTGTCTCTCCCTGCCGATAATGTTTCGGTACCCCCTATTAGCCCTCCACGATCGGTCTATCCGCATGCACCAGCAGTAGCAGATGATGATACACATTATACGCCGTTCAAGGATCACAATCCCACTATCAGTCCTCATGGCCAGCGGGACAGCCCTGCTCACACTCCCGTTGTGCCCTCTCCCTTTAGGCCAATAGCGCAACACAATTGCAATACAAGGCCTAAAAGTTTTATGAAGAAAGTATACACCACACTTAGGAAGTATTTAGAAGTCAAGTCAAAGGGTCGGATCAATCAAAAGCCATATCCTATATATTTTGAGTATTGCAAGCTTCTCGATGGTTTCGAAATGCCAGAATTCACAAAATTCAGCATTAATGATGTTGAGACCACAATCAACCATACAACATGATTCTTAGTCCAGTGTGGTGAGGCGAGTAGTTGCAATGAGCATAAGGTTAGTTTGTTCTCTTTATCTTTATGCGCAACTGCTTATGAATGGTCTATGTCTTTGCCCACTCATTTTATTTTTACTTGGGAAGATTTAGTCCAAAAATTTCACATGTAGTTCTCTCCTAGTGAAATACAGTGCCAGTTAGATACTTTGAGATTGGTTAAACAACATACCAGTGAGACCATTGGCTCCTACATTCAGAGGTTCCTAGAAACCAAAATCCAATACTCTAACTTTACTACTAGCGACAAAGATTTAGCTGATCTTGCACTTGACGGTTTGCTTGTCCACATTAGAGAAGCTATGCATGGTTAGACTCTCATGGATATTGGTAAGGTATTACGAAGCGCTCTAGCTATTGAAATACGAGTGGTGGACAAGGGCAAATCTAAGGATAACTTAGAAAAGAATGCTAGTGAGCGATCATCTAACAAGAGTAAGAAATTTGATGTCTATACAACCGGATGGACTTGTACTGATGAAGGAGATCCATTCGTATGCGTTAGTTTGAAGCCAACACCTCGAAAGAGTTCAGGAGGTAAGTATACCTTTGATCTAACCAAGTGTGATAAGATATTCGACTATCTTTTTGAGAAGGGACATATCAAGGTGCATTAAGGCCAAGACATCCCGTCGATAGAGGAACTAGTAGGCCGTACGTACTGTAAGTGGCATGACTCTTATACTCATCCTATTAATAAGTGTTATGTTTTCCGCCAACAAATTCAATTGGCCATCAATGAAGGATGATTGAAGTTTGAGAATGATCCTTCTCCACTTAGTATTGATTGCAACGCCAAAGTGTTGATTCAGCATGATCAAGCCGAATCAACTAAAGGAAAGAATATGGTAATTGAAGAGCCTCGGTCTTACACACATAATTATATGGACAAATAAAATATGCTTGGCGACAAGATGACTAGGCGACCGAGAGTTACTTTTGATGCGCTATTAAAAAGTATGAGCATATGGCTGAACAAAGAGCGAATAATCGGCCTAGTAATATAAAGAGACCAAGTTCGACTCCTATTAAAGGATTTGTTCATAGCCTTCAGTCATTGGTACCTTTAATGTCATTCTATTCATATGGTTTTCCGATGATGTCATGGGGGGCATGCCCAATGCCCCAATACGGTTGTCCTCCTCAGTACTTTGCCCCATGGATGCCATTCTCACCACCGCAAGTGTCGTTCCACCAAGAATCAGTAAAGCCAAAGGGATCGACAAAGAGGTTAAGGTGTAATCATAGTGATGGCCGTGTTCATGCAAAAAATCGGCCTAAGTCTTCAAGGATGAAGGAAAGGAACAAAGGAGATAAATACAATGAGGCAATCGTTGTTAGTAGAACGGGTTTCCGCAACATCCCAATCCCTGAAGAAGTCCTTCCAGATAAAGACGGAGGTAACACGGAGGAGACCGCCGAAGGTACCACTACCGGTCCAACCGCCGCCCTAGGGCCAGTCCGACCGGCCATGGTGCACTGGTCTGACCGGCCTACTATGGCTGGTCCGACCGCATGTTTGCAGATTCCCGACAATAGCCGTTCTGACTAGCCTAGCATGGCCGGTTCGACCAGCAACGTACAGGAAGACGATCAAGATAAGTGCAAAATTATCGAGGTTGATTGGGGTATTTCCCATTCGGCTCAAAATTCCAGGAGTATGTTTGTTGCCCCGGGATCGAAATCGCTACCTTCATGGGCACCTCCCGGAATGACTAAGTCTCAAAAGAGATGCTTACAATGTCTTTGTGTCGATTATCTCAAAGAGAAGAAGGCCGAAGAATTTGAGGATAACCCCTCGATGAGTCCAGAGCCCTAGCAAAGACACGACGGGTGTGGAAACCAAAGTTGGTTGATAAACCAGCTTCTAGCCTCATTGAGTAAGGGTGCAAATTGTTGTATTCCATCTACTTTGCACCAGTTCCTAATGCAGTGGGATAGCGATGATGTGGAGATCGTCCCAGCGGATACTTTGGCCCAAGTAGCATTGGTCAATGTATCTATCGACGCCGTCCATGATAAAGTAGAGTGTCTATATGTAGAGACCTCTCGGATTACGACTTTGTTAGCATGGTCGGGGGACATTTTGTACCCGTGTCTGTGAAGCCGGCTGATGTAGCATGGCTGTTTCTAAACTAGTAGTCATGTCTAGTAAAGATAATCTTGATTGGCTAAAGTCTCGTGTTTAGCAATATCGGTCTGCTAAAAACGGTATTGCTGAAGCCATTGAAGATTTTAGCGAAGTAGAAAAATTAGGTCAAGGTTTTGCGTCGGCCAATCCTTTAGAAGAGGCTGATATAGGCAATGGTAGTATTCCAAGGCTGACTTTTATAAACAAAAATCTACAAGCCAGTGAAAAGGCCGAAGTAATAAAGTTGCTTTGGTCATATGTTGATTGTTTCGCAAGGGAGTATAGTGAGATGCCCGAACTAAGTCGTGAGCTCGTAGAGCATCGATTGCCTATCAAACCCGAGTTTATGCCTTATAAACAACTCCCTCATCGCTTTAATTCGGCTGTGTATGACCGAGTTAAAGAATAGATAGAACGATTGCTCAAGGCTGAATTTATTAAGTCACACATGTATGCTGAATGGGTTGCTAACATTGTGCCTGTAGAGAAGAAGGGGAGCGACAAAATACGAGCATGTATTGATTTCAGGGATCTAAACAAGGCCACTACGAAGGACGAGTATCCCTTGCCGATAGCTGACATGTTGATCAACGATGCTTCAGGACACAAGGTACTAAGTTTTCTTGATGGCAACGCTGGTTATAATCAAATTTTTATGACCGAAGAGGACGTCTACAAAACAGCTTTTCGATGCCCTAGTTTTGTCAGCTTGTTTGAGTGGGTCATTATGACTTTTGGTTTAAAGAATGCTGGCGCTACATATAAACGTGCTATGAACCTGATCTTTCATGACTTGCTAGGAGTTATGCTAGAGGTCTATATAGATGATGTTGTGGTCAAATCAGATGTTATGAACCTGATCTTTGAAGTGTGCATTCGGCGTGTCGGCTGGAAAGTTCTTAGGATTCATGATTCATGAAAGAGGTATTGAGATTGATCCTAAGAGGCTTGAGAAGATTAGGAACTTTGAAGCACCGACATACAAGAGATATGTGCAAATGTTGCTAGGCAAGATGAATTATTTGCGTCGCTTTATATCTAACTTATCTGGCAAGATCGATGCTTTTGTCCCCATACTCCGGCTAAAGAATGAGGTCGTGTTAATTTGGGTGGCAAGTCAGCAAAGCGCCTTTGAGAAAATCAAAGAGTGCTTGTCATCACCGCTCGTGCTGAGATCACCTAAAGTCAAGATTCCATTTTGGCTATACATCGCTGCAGAAGATAGTGTGATAGGAGTCGTGCTGACTCAGGAGGTGGAAGGAAAAGAGTACATCATCATATTCTTGAGGAACCGCTTACTGGACGCCGAGACAAGGTACATGTTTGTGGAGCGTTTATGTTTATCACTTTATTATGCATGTACCAAATTACATCACTATCTTCTCCCTAGCACATGTATTGTTGCTTGTCAAACCGACGTCGTAAAATACATGTTATAGAAGCCGATTCTAAGTGGTAGACTCAGGAAGTGGACTTATGCTTTGGTTGAGTACGATTTGGCTTATGAACCTTTGAAAGCTATAAAAGGCCAAATCGTCGCTAATTTTATAGTTGATCACCACATAGATGTCAATTGGGGTAACAATGTTCCTCTAATTGAAGTAGTACCATGGAAACTTTATTTTGATGGTTTGGCTTGCAAAAATGGCCAAGGTATTGGAGTAGTCCTCATATCGCCTAATGGTATGCTCTTTGAGACCTCGGCCCGCTTAGAATTTCCTTCTACTAATAATCAAGCAGAATATGAAGCTTTGTTGCTAGGACTTGAATTGTTAGGTTCCATGGGTATTAAACATGTTCATGCATATGGTGATTCTCTGTTAGTGGTACAAAAAGTAGCCAAAATTGCTCAATGTTTTAATGGCTTGCTAAATAGCTACTTGGATAAATGCTTAGACATAATTGCTACCTTTGAAGACCTCAAAATTTCTCACATGTCTAGAGAAGCCAATTCAATTGCAAATGATTTGGCTTAGCAAGCGTCTGGATATCAAGTCAAGAAAGGAAAATTTTATGTACAGGAAAGGCTGATGCTTTAATTCCCTACCGAAGCCAAAGGCTTCGGGCGGGCTCAAGGCCCATCGAACCCTCCGGACTGGACCCCTGTGCCCACCGAAGGGTGTTGCACGTCGGGGCCCTCATGTCGGAGCCCTTCATCTGCCGAAGGACCCTGCACGCCGGGCTCATCACACCGAGGCCTTCCAAGCATCCGAGGACTTCGCGCGCCGGACCCCTCCATCGAAGGGCTTCGGTCCGATTGACTCCGCACAACTGATCTAATTGGCCCTCGGTAGGAACAGGAGTCGCTCGGGGGTCACTTTGAAATTTACAATTTAGGCACCACTTTGGAAAAGGAATTAGTGAACCCTCCGAGAATCCATAAGGATGATTGGAGAATTCTAATCGTTCAGTACCTAAAAGATCTCAGTCAAAGGGTTGATCGGAAAATTCGGTGACAGACGTTTAAATTTGTGTTGCTCGACGATGTGTTATATCACCGAACCATTGATAGAGTACTTCTAAAGTGTTTAGATGCCGATCAATCTAGAGTGGCTATAGGAGAAGTTCATGAGGGACTTTGTGGCACTCATCAGCCGACCTAGAAAATGAGTTGGATGCTCAAAAGAGCGGGTTTTTATTGGCCGACTATGACTGAAGATTGTTTTAAATATTATAGAGGGTGTGAAGCGTGTCAAAAGTTTGATAATATTCAGTTGGTTCCTGTGTCTCTACTTAACCCTATTATCAAACCATGGATTTTCTGAGGTTAGGGTTTAGACTTCATCGGCCAAATTCATCCTCCCTCTTCAAAGGGGCATCGGTTCATGTTGATGGCAACAGATTACTTCACCAAATGGACCGAGGCTGTGCCTCTCAAGAACATGACTCATAATGAGGTAACTGATTTCATCTTGAAGCACATTATACATAGATTCGGTATTCCCAAAACTCTCACTACAGATCAAGGTACTTCATTTATTGCTAAAGAAGTAAGAGACTTTGCCGAATTTTATGGTATTAAGTTGATAAAATCTTCGCCATACTATGCTCAGGCCAACGATCAGGCCAAGTCTAGTAATAAAACTATAATTAAACTCATTAAGAAGAAAATTGAAAAGTTCCCTAAAAGGTGGCATGAAGTGCTTTCCGAGGAATATGGGCTTGTAGAGTTGCAAAGCATGGTGCTACTAAAGTTAGTCCATATGAGTTAGTGTATGGACAAGAAGTTGTTCTACCAGTGGAGGTAGATCTTGGCTCTTTAAGATCTCTTAAGCAAGATGAGTTATCGGTCGATGAATATGAAACTCTTTTGAAGGATAATTTGGAAGAAGTGACCGATAAGAGGTTAAGGGTTGTAGAAGCTATAGATAAAGATAAAAGGAGAGTAGCTAAAGCCTACAACAAAAGAGTCAAACCAAAATCGTTTCAAGTTGGTGACTTGGTTTGGAAGGCGATTTTGCCCTTAGGCACTAAAAGGCTAATTGGGAAGGCCCTTTTAAGGTAGCCGAAATCGCTCCAGGTAACACATACTTGTTAGAATCTCTACAAGGAGAGCGATTTCGAAGAGCTTTAAATGACAGGTATTTGAAAAAGTATTTCCCATGTGTGTGGCGAAGCTCTTAAAAGTGTCAAAAGGCCGATATGGAATATATCATCCTTAGCCCATTGTGCTTTTAGCTAACTAAGTTTGCTAAAAGGCATGGGGCATGTGTTGATAGCAAAAAATGACATTAATGGTCGAAATTGTCAAAATATCATTTTTGGTAATTTTGGGTCGAAAATATACAAGTCCTGGTACAGGTTGAAGCCCTAAAGTGTCGGAAGCCCACCTACATAGGGCCTCGGGGCCTTTTAGCGGCCTGCTTCACAGGCTAGCTTCGGCCCAAAGGCCCTTTGGTGGCCTGCTTCGCCGAAGCTTCAGGCCGAGGAACATGCTTCAGCGGGCCTACCGAACACCCACTTTGGGCAGGCTTTGGATAAGGAGTCTGATACAGATTCTATTTGTTTTATCTCTAATCTTGATTAGGCTGAATCTTATCAGATTAGAGTTAGAGATAAGAAGACTAGCCCCTATAAATACATGGGTGAGGCCGGTTCATAGAGCCCCCAACACATATCAACTCTTCAAACCCTAGTTTGAACTGTACATTTACTTTATTTACTTCTCGTATTTAGATCAGTACACCTTCGTGGGTTTGCGTTGGAAGCCCTTCATCGGCCACGCTATAATTGTGGTAATCCTTATTGGCTCGCTTGTGAACCATCTATTAATCTACGTAACATATTGCTACCCTTTGTTTGTATAATGCTACACTTGGTAATTTGGTCTCTAGGCCGAATTAGCACTTGATCTTTGTTTGCTGCAGGTTTCACGTTCAGAGCCCCCTTCGCCAAAGGTTTCTGAAGATAGGAAGCTGGTTTCGGAGGCTGCTAGAGCACCCTTCAGTGAGTCATCGCTTCGTCCGTCCATGCCATATTCGTCACGCTGTTGTCGGTCTGGCCAAGTCCCGCGCACCGAAGCCACTTCGCATCGGGGTAGCTTCGCGCCGGAGTCATGCCAGAACGCTCTGCACCGGACTTCGTTGCGCTAGCGCTTCGCACTGAACTTCGTAACGCCAGCGATCCACACCTGATTTCGTCAAGCCAGTGCTCCGTGTTGGATTTTGTCATGTCAGAGGCTTCGCACCGAACCCTATCATTCAGAGGCAATTTCGCGTCACGATCTGCTCAGAGCCTGTCTTTGGCTAGATCAATCTGAACACCAAAGACTACCTTCGGTGCACCCTTCGCACCATATGCCGAAGGAACCCCTTCGGTGGCCCTTCGAACGGTACACTCTGAACCAATCTGGCTCCGTTCGGCCGATTGGATTAATTATTTTATCTATATATTTCAAATAATTGGATTATTTACTTGTGATCTGATTACCTGGCAACTCCACCCCCCTTGCCACTGTTAAGGGTAGTCGGAACGTGACGTCAGTGTTGTGTCACGCTTAGGCTTGTCACTAAGTATCCACACGCTTTTGGATCGTTGAGCCGGCCCAAGTGCGGGGGCACGTTTTCGTGTCAACACGTGCCTATGGTTATGGGCGAGCCAAGTAATGTTTTCCGCAGTTAGTCTAATTAACTAAAATGTGAATGATGAATAGTTTCTTAAGGACTGTTGTGCGAGTGAGTACTGTTGTGTTACTCAAGGTAGTGAAAGGTTTATCATGTCATTTACTTTATGTTCACTATAAATGCTTAACTACTAAAATGTACTTATATGCAAAACAAGCCATATCTATATCCTTTGATATTACTTTTTCATTTATGTTGCATTTGGTGGCTTGTTGAGTACATTTTGTACTCATCCTTGTTGAATAACCCTTTTTAGATGTTGAGTTTGTCGAAGAAGAAGGTCTGGAGTAATCTGTCCGAGTCAAGGCGCGATTCTAGGAGAAAGATGTTCATTGTTTTGGAGTCTTTTATTTTGTTAGATTATTTTCAGTGTAATACCTAGAGCAACACAAGAGGAGGTAAGCGGATGCGGTCAGATCTTGTGTCAACCAGATTACTAAGCAAGCACAACAAAGCTACGAACAATAAAGAACTTTGTTTATTTAACATGTACATTGCACTATAATTGTCTCTAAAACATGTATAAAGTAACTCTAAATTTTCTCTAAAATAACCCTAAATTATCTCTAAAATAACCCTAAATTACCTGAAAAGCATATGTAAAATAAATGTATGGTTCTCATTACTCCTAAATTACATTTAAAGTACAACTAAATTACTCCTAAAATACTTTTAAACTACAACTAAATTACTCCTAAAGTACTACTAAATTACTCGTATAACACTACTAACTTACTCCTAAACTACTACTAAAATAATACTAAAATATTTAAAACTGAATATAAAAAAGAGAATAAAAACTAACCTTGAAGGAGTGGAGGGGGCGAGCCAAGTGTGGTGGAGAGGGGTCGAACGCCCCCTATTTATAGAGCCATGTTCAGCACGTGATCGGTTGAATGTGGCCACATCAGCCACGTTCGGCCGTTGCAGTGTCAAACATGACCAATGACTACTCCACGTCAGCGCCGCAACGGCTACGTGGCCATTTCAACCACATTCGGCACTTGATCGGCCGAACGTGGCTGACGTGGCCACATAGTCGTTGCGACACTAACGTGGAGTAGCCGTTGGCCACATTCGGCACTACAACGGCTGGACATGGCTGACATGGCCATGTTTGACCGATCAAGTGCCAAATGTGGCCACGTTCAGCGGATAGAATGCCAACGAGAGGCCATTTTGTAATTTTTTAATTGGAGTACCAGATTTGATTTATTTTTTAAAAAATATCATTAAAAAGCGCAAACCTGAAGTTTATCACAAAAAGGCTCCAGGCCACAAAAGATCATCTTAGCAGCAAGTCCTCAACAATAGCAAGTCACAGGTCAACACCAAAAGTCTCCAGCAGCAACCAACCACATATAGGACAAAAAATTCAAGAACATTCATCACAATATCACAAAAAGTTAATGATGTTTTCTAGGGAGTAGGATTGACCTAGTCATGCCCAAAGCTTATGAGCTGATCAAGCAGATTATTAGTTTCGAGATATGACTTCTTCAAACTCTCAACCTCTTCTGACTATTTTGCCATTGCAGTTTTAGAATCTTGTGCCCGTGACTTCAAAGTTTCCACCTCTTGCTGAAGTCCAGTAGCTTGCTGCCTCTTAGGCTCAAGTTGGTCCTAAAGTTCTTGCACTTGGTAGGATACACCAACTTTGGATCTTTTCTTGGAGGCTGACTGCAAGACCACATTATGGAGGAAGGTGCTTGATGGTGACAGAACTTGAGAAACAACTTTTGTGCAAGTCTTTGGTTGCTTCCCTTCATCTACTGGTTTAGTAACAATTGCTTGCAGATCAGCATAGCAAAAGGATTAAATATTTAGTCAAATACATCTAGATCTACGTTTAGTTAATTGATGGATGTAGAAGACTAAAAAAAGAATCATATACTTACAATAGCTTTCTTTACAGGATCACTAAAACCTATGTTCTTGCTACAATGCATGTCTATGAATAGATCAATTGCACAGAGTTCTTTATCTTTATATTTTTCTTGCTTCTGAAAAGATATCACAATTTACAAAATGAGTACTATGATGCATCTATTTTTGTCAAATTTGACAAGTACTGTTATTCAGTGTATTCAACTATTCAAGGACTACTACAACATCAGAAAATCAAGAATTGCTCCCTAAATAAAGGTGTATTGCTCCCTAAACATAAGAACATCAAGCACATCCCGATCTGACTAAGTTAGACCATGCATTTTTTTGGAAAATGCATGTAAATTCAAGTTCAAATTTTAAGTTAGAGAGATGATGCAAAATTAGGGTCATGAAAACCAAGACAAATCAGGAACTTGTAGCCAAATTGAATTTCCAATATAAATCAGGGACAAATCTAACAACAATGTATCGTAAGGAAAATTTGTGAACATGTCTAGATCTGAGCTACCAAGGTAATAAATATATGTAGCTAAAAATAAAGAGTAGATTACTAAGGTTGAATGTATTAATTTACCACGTGTTGACACAAAAACATGCCCCTCACTTGGTTCAGTTCGACGATCCAAAAGTGTGCGGATACTTAGGGATGAGCCTAAGCGTAACACAGCACCGACGTCGCGTTGCGACTACCCTTAGTCGTGGTAAGGGGGTGGAGTTGCCAGGTAATCAGATCACACAAAATAACCCAATTAGCCAAAAGAAATATATTAAACAGAACAAATCAGCAAACCGAGTGGATCCCGACTGATTCAGAGTATAGTGTGAAGGGTGTCGCCGAAGGGTACCTTCGGCGTCTAGTGCGGAGTATCCGGCCGAAGGGTACCTTCGGCGTTCAAACTGATCCGGCCGAAGATGAACTCCGAATGGATCTGACACGACAATCACCTCCAAACGGTGGGGTTCGATGTGAAGTCTCCCATACAACAGAATACGGAGTGCTGACTCTGGCGCAACGCGCGAGCGTGACTTCATCCGGAGCGGAGTACGAGCGTGGCGAAGCCTGTCGTGATGAAGCCTATTGGCGAAGCATATTGGCGTGCGGTCGAAGCAGGGATCTCGCTGAAGGGTGTTCTGGCAACCTCCGAAACCAATCTCTCAACTCCGGACACCTCTGGTGAAGTATCTCCAAACGTAGGTAACCTGGAACATAATAGATTTGAAGTACCAATTCGGCTTGAGGACCGAATTCTGCTAAGTGTTGCACTAGGAGCGAAGGTAGCAATCTATTACGCTGATTAACGGATACTTCATAAGCGAAGTAACAAGGATTACCACTATTCCGAAGTGGCCATTGGAGGGCTTCCAGGCAAACCAACGAAGAGTACAAAAAAGTAAAGATAAAGTAAATACGATCCAAAGCTAGGGCTTTGTGGTTGATTTTGTTGGGGGGTCTCTGAACCGGCTTCGCCCCTATATTTATAGGGGTTAGACTTCTAATCTCTAAGTCTAATCTATTATGACTCAGCTGAATCACGCGTAGAGATAAACACTTAGCCAGAGTCGGATCTAACTCTATCTCTGCCCGAAGTGGGCCTTCGGCCAGGCCCACCGAAGCCTGCTCCTTGGGTCGATGCTTCGGTGGAGTAGGCCTCCGAAGGCCCCCTGGCCGAAGACTGTGGGCTAGCTAGAAGCCTCCGGAGCCCATAGCCCAGTGGTCCTTCGGCCCTATATGGCTTCGGCCTAACCGGGGACATGTGCATTTTTGGTCCAAATTACCAAAATTGATATTTTGATAATCTTAATTATTGATGCCATTTTTGTTATCAACACATGCCCCCTGCCTTTTAGTGAACAAAGTGAACTAAAAGCACAACGGGCTAAAGACGATACCTTCCATATCGGCCTTTTGACATCTTTTAAGCTGTTTGCCACACACTTGGGAAATACCTTTTCAAGTATCTACCATTCAAAGCTCTTCGAAACCATTTTCCTTGCAGAGATTCTAACACATATGCATTGCCAGGAGCGATTTTGGCTATTTTGAAAGGGCCTTCCCAACTAGGTGACCATTTACCAAACTTGGGACTCTTAGTGCCTAAGGGTAAAATCGTCTTCCAAACCAAGTCACCTACTTTGGTTTAACCTTCTTATTGTAGGCTTTGGCTACTCTCCTCTTGTCTATTTCTATGGCTTCTAAAGCCCTCAATCTCTTATAGACCACTTCTTCTAGATTGTATTTCAAAAGAGTTTCATACTCTTCGACCGGTAAGCCATCTTGCTTTAACACTCTTAAAGAGCCAAGATCTACTTCTACAGGTAGAACAACTTCTTGTCCATATACCAACTCATATGGAATAACTTTTGTTGCACCGTGCCTTGCAAATTCTACAAGCCCATAGCGCCTCGGAGAGCACTTGTAGCGCCCCGATTTATCAAAATCGAGACATTATTGAATTTCATAAGAAAAACAATAATACAAGAGGTTCATCATGCGACAACGTACATACGGCAATATTCATGGTACGTCGACCATATTTATTACATCAAAGTCTTGGTAAAAACAGTAATAAAGATAATTAAAACTCTGCATGACGAACATCTTCTTCAGGATCTTTCTTCTCGACTGGGTCGCTACTCCAGACCATCTTCATAGTAAGCATCCTCTGTGGGGTCCAACGGGTATGAGTACAAGAAGTACTCAACAAGCCACCGCTGAGGAGCCATGCTGAATAGCGTGGGCCTCATGGCTCCAGATGTGATGAGTCATTGTCAACGATAGTCAAAGAGGACTGAAGAAGAGAGGAGATCTGCTGTTTCATGGGCCGCGTGTGACTCAGGTACACGGGCAGCGAGCGACTGTCGGGCAGAGGAGGCTGCGAAGTCGGGCTAGCCCAATCCGGGTGCATGGGCCAGAAGCAGTAGAAGACCCACTGGGCTGTTGACCAGGACTGACTCAGGTACATGGGCGGTGAGCGATTGCCGGGCTGAGAGAGCTGCAGAGTCGGGCCGGCCCAATCCGGGTACCTGGTGCAAAGCCGGTGGAGGCTTTGTCAGTTTCGGCACAAAACTGACAACCGTTGATATTGTATCCGACTGTCCAGAAGAGAAGCCATAGTCGCTATGAAAACTTAGCTTCCGGATAAGTCATCTGTAACTCTAGGCCCACAGTCAGTCAGTCGTGTCTGTAAAAATACCTAAGGGCAGTAGAGTCTTTTCCGTTATTCTTGAGTCTGTAAAAACCCTAAGGGGCTGGTAGAATATTCCTAGTGTTGGGAGCCTATAAATAGGACCCCAATCCCTAGGGTTTGGACTACCCTTTTGGCTGAAAATCAAATCCACTCTATTGGGTCACTTTTTGTCTCTTGCCTTGCCTCTCTCTTCTCCTGTTCACTGCTTGCGCCGCCAGGAAGTTTTGCTCCTGTGTTTAAATGCCTTGCTTTTAATGTTGCAGTAAATGCCCTATTTCGTTGTGTGCTGCATCTGCAAAGGTTTTAAATGGATTCATTTCATTAGCATAGCAAGTTTTCCCGTGAGTTTTGAGGCTTTGGAGGCTTCGGCTGGGTGTGTTCTTCATTCTAGTAGTACTAGTTCTTGCTGTTGCAAGTAGTACTACTTCCCTGCTGCTACAGTGTTCTGTGCAGCTTTTCACCTTCTACTGCACAGCTTTTTGATCGAAGCTGACAGGGTGTATTACCTTTTCTAGCTGTGTTTCTGGCGAAGTCTTTCTCTGTTCGAAGCCCCTCAGCTCCGTGAGGCAGGCTTTGATCTAACATCTTCGAAGCCCTCGTTCGATCTTCGATCTTCGGTGTGCGTTCTGTGTTGCTAAGCTTCGAAGTATTTTTCAGAATAGACAGCATCGCATACTTCGAACGACAGTGCGAAGGAGCTTCGGCTCTAGCTGTTCGAAGTCCATACCACGATAGATTTCGAAGTTGGGTTCGAAGCTTGTAGTTCCGCTAGGCCTCGCACTAACTTTTGTGTAGCATGTCACCCTTCGCTTCTCTCTTCGAAGCTTGCTCTTTTCGGAGGTAAAGTATAGGCTTCGGACTTGGTTTTCTGTCGTGTGACAGGCTTCGCTTCTTTGTTCGAAGGTAGTCCGTTTGTGTGTTGTGTTCGAAGCTTTCGGTTCGAAGGTTTGTTTCGAAGCATTCGGTTCGGAGTTGTGTTCGAAGTCTTGTCTTCGGAGCACACACTTCGAAGCAAGCTCCGACTCTGTTACTTTGATCCAAAGCATACTTCGCTCCCTGCTCCTTCGAATTAGGCTAGAACCAAATACCTTCGGCCTCTTCGACATGCTTCGCAACTGATCTCCGAAGCAGGCTCCGTCGCCAACCTCCGAAGCAGACCTCGACGTGCGAAGGGGGCTTCGCCAAGTTCCGAACAGGAGACAAATTTGGACAGTAACTTCTCTTTTCATCTTACACATACTTAGATCATTTCATTGAGAAGTTTAGGCCTGTTACACCTTGTTCATCTGCCTAGTTGCACTACTTTAATAGATCTCAGTTATCATCAGTTGCTTCTAGATTAGAAACCTTTAGACCTAGGCCTTTTGTTTATTTTCTGCTACGTAGTCTTTTCTGAGGTGCGTTGGGTATTGGGAACAGGCCATTGATTCGAAAGAATTTTTAAAGGCGCCCATTCACCCCCCCCTCTGGTCGCTACTTTCGGTCCTACAAGTGGTATCAGAGCGAGGTTAGGGTTTTTCCATACCTTAACCGATTCTAAACCCCAGTAGTGATTATGACGTCTCCTGGCAAGGTCCCGTCCTTGGAAGCCTATGGCTATAATTATTGGAAGACTCGCATGCGAGCCTATCTTATGAGCCAGGGTTCGGACATTTGGGATATTTGCGTTCACACCATGTTTGTCATATTGCCAGTTACTGAGCAGGGTACTGCTGGTATCATTGCTCAGCATCTGAGCAACAGTAAGGCTGTGAACATTCTGTTTTCTGGCTTAGGTCCCACTGAGTTTGAGCGTGTGAGTCATCTCTCCACTGCGAGAGAGATCTGGGCTACCCTCAAGGCACACCATGAGGGAACAGCACAGGTCAAGGCTCGGCTCTATCAGACCTACCGGCGTGAATATTAGAATTTCACACAGAAGCCGGGTGAATCTGTTGAGGCTTTGTTTGGTCGTTTTCAGTCGATCATAAACAAGCTTCGGGACAACAAGGCTGAGGGTGCTCAATTAGTCTCAGATCATGAGCAGGCGCTCAAGGTTCTCCATACCTTGGACCCAAAGATCTGGGAGATCAAGGTATCCTCTATCGTTGAGAGCACTTCTTACGATACCTTGACCATTTCTGAGTTGTTTAGCAAGCTGAAGGCCACTGAGGTAGATATCCAGTTGAGATCAAATCTCACTGGTTCTGGACCAAAATCCCTGGCCCTTGCTACACCTTCTGTTGATCCCTCTGTTGTGAGCTGTGCTGGGTTCTCCTTGATGTCTATCACTGAGGACCAGCTTGAGTTGTTGGGAGATGATGATTTGTGTCTTTTTAACAACCGGGTGCGTCGTGTCTATGATAAGAGAATGTTCAAAAGACACGGCACAAAATCCGGATGCTTTGAGTGTGGTGATCCAGGACACTTCATCGCCGACTGCCCCAAGCGCAATGGATACAAGAAGGGCACCGGTGGCAGCTTCCATGACTCTGGCAAGCACGAGAGCTCATCCTTCAACAAGGGCAAGCCGAAGACTCGATTCTTCAAGAAGGCCCTAAAGGACTACCGGCGAGAGAACAAGAAGCGCGACAAGGCCTTCTTCGCCGAGATGGAGAAAAGCTACTCCAAGCGGTCCACGTCTTCTTCCTCTTCATCGAGATCAAGCGATGAGGAGATCGCCATCAGGAAGGGGAAGGACAAGGATGATCCGGCGGGCCTCTGCTTCATGGCTTTCGGAGACAAGCCGAAGAGCCGCTCACACCAGCGCCGAAGATCCCGCAAGAGCTTCTGCTCAATGGCTCTTGGGGATAGGGAAGAAAAGAGCTCCTCCGACGACTCCGACGACGACGACGACAGCAAGGTATCATCTTATGAGCGTGAAATTGTTGATTTACTTGAGAGCAATCGTCAGGAGTTGAAATATCGGGAAAAACTGCTTAGGGGGCTAAGAAGAGGATAGATGAGTTAGAGAGTGAGCTTGACGTGGCTAACGGCAGAATTGAGAGTCTATCTTCTTCCCCTTGCTTGGGTGATAGCAGTGAGTGTCCGAAGTGTGAGGTGCTTCTGTGTGACCTATCGAATCTAAAGTCCAGGTACACAGAAAGGGTTGATGAGAGGGACGCCTTGGCCACTGAGCTTGAAAGCGCTCAGCTGGAGCTGAAAGATGCTCAAGCCACTGTCGTCGCACCCTGTGTTGATTGCCCATCCCATCTAGCTGCCTTAGCTGAGCTGAAATCCAAGGGTAATGAACATTTGGGTGATTTGGAGAGGTTAAAAGCTGAGCTTGCGCAGACTAGGCTAGAGCTTGAGACATTGTCAGTTCCACCCACTGTTTGTGAGAACTGCCTGTCTCTTAGAATGGAGTTGATTAAGCTAAAAGCCGAAAAGTCTGTCCAAGTAGAGAGTGAGTGTGAGACCTGCTTGTCTCAGGTAGAGGTTCTAGCTTCCTTGAGAGAGGAGCTAGCAGATTCTCAGAATGAGAATTTTTACCTCCGTTCTATCCTGAGTTGGATAAGTGCCAGAGAGCCACGGCTTGGCATGATGATCCAGCAGTTCAAGAGGCAGGATGGGTTTGGGGTAGGTTACACCTACACCAAGGCTGACTTTGAGAGTGCCATTTGCCAGGCAGTGGAGTGGAGTAAAATGACTCCAGAGCAGAGGTATCCCAAGACTCACTCCACTGAGTCTTCCCAGGCTTGTCAGCCCAAGGATGGAGTGATCCATGAACCACCTAAAGCTCCACCCAAGAAACCTATCTGGGTTCCAAAGCCCAAAAATCTCCACACTTCTCTTGACTCTCTTCCTGGACCCTCTCAGCCCAAGAAGACAACACCAATCACCACTAAGCCCAAGAACCCCAAGCCTCAACCACATCCCAAGAAGCCTACCTATCATTGTGAGTACTGTCAGAGAGATGGGCATCTTGCGGAGTTTTGCTTCAGGAGGAAGCGGGTTGAGAGAGCAGAGAGGGCTCATAGTGATCAGGAGCAGTTCTACCAGCAGGGTGGTAGACTGCGTGTTCCTCGGCGCGGGGAGAGGCTGGAGGCCAGGCCGCGTCGTGTAGGTGGTGGTAGAGGAGACGGCTTTCCTGCCCGTGCTCCAGTTGGTGGTGTCCGTTCCAGCAGAGCTCCAGACCGTATTGGCTACGGTTCTGGACCTCGTGGCCGCAGGGTTAGGCAGAACCGAGGACCGCGCTTTGAGCCGCATTTTGGTCCAAACTCTTTTGATGGTTTTCGCTTTCCATCTTTTGAGCAGATGGCTCGACACTGGTTTAGCTCTTTTGCTAAACCTGGTGCCGGACCATTTGCTCCCACTTACAGACACTGATTGCGCAGGACCGGAGACTGGAGGATGTTTGGATCATGGACTCAGGATGCTCTCGCCACATGACAGGACATCGCAGATGGTTCTCCAGTCTCACTCCCCCGAGCTCCAAAGAGTACATCACCTTCGGGAACAGTGGTCAAGGGAAAGTAAGTGGCATTGGTTCAATTCGCATTTCAGATCATTTCTCTTTGAAGAATGTTGCTTTGGTTAAGAATTTGAACTTCAATTTGATTTCTGTTTCGCAACTTCTTGAGGATGGTTTGGAAGTGCGTTTTAAGAAGGGAAATTCTTCTGTGGTTGATTCTAGAGGGTCTTTGATTTGCCAGATTTTACCATTCGGTAAAGTTTTTCGAATTGACTTCTCTAGTTCTTTTGGCCCTTCTCGCTGTTTGATGGCTGGATCTTCTTCTGAGCTCTGGAAGTTGCATAGGAGGTTAGGTCATTTGAGTTTTGATCTGCTAGTCAGGTTAAGCTCTATGGACCTCATCCGAGGATTGCCCAAGCTTAAGATGGAGAAGGATCTAGTTTGTCATCCCTGTCGTCATGGGAAAATGGTTGCCGCTTCTCACTCACCTGTGACTCAGGTGATGACTTCGTATCCAGGCGAGCTTTTACACTTGGACACTGTTGGTCCAGCTCGGGTACGTTCAGTCGGTGGGAAGTGGTACGCACTTGTCATTGTTGATGACTTTTCTCGATTCTCGTGGGTTTTCTTTTTGGAGTCTAAGGATGAAACTTTTCAATTTGTTCATGACCTGATTTTGAAGCTGAAGAATGAGAACAATGGTCGGATGCGAGCAATTCGCTTCGACAACGGCTCTGAGTTCAAGAACTCTCAGTTCGTCAGCTTTTGTAGTGATTAGGGTCTGGACCATCAGTTTTCTTCTCCTTACACTCCCCCACAGAATGGCGTTGTGGAACGAAAAAACCGCACGCTAGTCGAGATGGCCAGGACGATGCTCGATGAGCACAGGACTCCTAGGCGTTTTTGGGCTGAAGCCATGAACACGGCTTGCTATCTGGCCAACCGTATTTTTCTTAGAGCTTACCTAGGTAAGACCTCATACGAGTTACGGTTTGGCAGACAGCCCAAGGTGAGCCACTTGCGAGCGTTTGGCTGCAAGTGCTTTGTGCTCAAAAAGGGAGGGCACTTGGACAAGTTTGAGTCTCGTTGCTGGGATGGTGTTTTTCTTGGTTATGCTTTGCATTCTCGAGGTTTTCGTGTTTGGAACCTCGAATCCCAGCTGCTTGTCGAGACTTGTGAAGTTTCATTTGATGAGTCCTTGCCTTCTTTGACTCCTTCTTTTGAGCTTTCTGGTGATGATGAGCTCGGAGAGTCCATCTTTGAGGAAGATGAGGATACTCCAGCTGCTGATGAGGGTGGGCCTTCTGCATCCCCCGCAGAGCCCACACCTTCTGAGACTTTGACTGATGATGAGGTCGGACCTCTGATCACTTCTTCCACTTCGATCGAGCCCCCTCAGTCGAGTCCAGAGGTGCCAGCTGCTGACTCTGGTGAGGTGACTTCAGATCACCAGGGAACCCGAGCAGTTCAGCGTGATCACCCCTCAGAGCTCATCATTGGTGATTTGACTGAGAGAACTTTGCGTTCTTCTGCCTCTCTTGCTGTGTTTGCTGAATCTGCGTTTGTTGCATCTTTTGAGCCCAGAGACGTTTCTCATGCTCTTTTGATTCTAATTGGATTAATGCTATGCAAGAAGAGCTTGAGAATTTTGTCCGTAATCGGGTTTGGACACTAGTTGAGCCGCCACCAGGATGCAACCCCATAGGCACCAAGTGGGTGTTCAAGAACAAGCAAGGTGAAGATGGGGTTGTGGTGCGCAACAAGGCTCGACTAGTTGCCCAGGGTTATTGCCAGAAGGAAGGTATTGACTTTGAAGAAACCTTCGCTCCTGTTGCCCGTCTTGAGTCCATTCGTATTCTTCTAGCTTTTGCCATTTCAAAGGGTTTTAAGCTTTTTCAAATGGATGTTAAGAGTGCTTTTCTGAACGGGTACATAGAAGAGGAGGTTTATGTTAGGCAACCCCCGGCTTTGAGAACCCTAAGTTTCCTCGACATGTTTTTAAGTTGCACAAAGCTTTATACGGGTTGAAGCAAGCCCTCAGGGCTTGGTATGATCGGTTAAAGCAATTTTTGTTGGGGAAGGGCTTTGTGATGGGTTCTATGGACAAAACTCTCTTTCTGCTCAGAGTTGCTTCAGACTTCTTAGTTGCTCAGATTTACGTGGACGACATTATTTTTGGCGGTACTACTAATGATCTTGTGTCCAAGTTTTCTGAGCAGATGCACAGTGAGTTTGAGATGAGCCTCATGGGTGAGCTCAAGTACTTCTTAGGGCTCCAGATCAAGCAGACCAAGGACGGCACCTTCATCCACCAAGGTAAGTACACTCGTGATATGTTAAAGAAATTTGACTTTGGTGGTGAATTGAAGCCGCAGATGACCCCGATGGGTACTACTGGGGGTCTGGACAAGGATGAGAGCGGTGTCAAGGTCAATGAAAGAGAATTTCGAGGGATGATCGGTTCGCTGATGTACTTGACGGCAACAAGACCAGACATTCAGTTCGCCGTAGGACTTTGTGCGCGTTTTCAGTCTTCACCACGCGCGTCTCATCGGCAGGCTGTCAAGCGCATCTTCAGGTATCTCACTTATGCGCCCGATCTCGGTCTTTACTATTCAGCATCATCATCTCTTGATTTATCTGGCTTTTCGGATGCCGACTTTGGTGGGTGCCGGTTGGATCGCAAGTCGACTTCCGGTACTTGCCAGTTTCTTGGTTCTTCTCTTGTCTCTTGGTCTTCTCGAAAGCAATCTGGAGTTGCTCTTTCGACCACAGAGGCTGAGTACGTAGCTGCTGCTAGCTGCTGCTCACAGTTGGTTTGAATGATTTCCACTCTACGAGATTTTGGGTTGTTCTTTCCTACCAGGGTTCCATTGTTTTGCGACAGCACTAGTGCTATTAGTGTAGGGAAAAACCCATGTCTCCATTCAAAAACCAAACATATTGATGTGTGTTTTCACTTCTTGCGGGATCAATATGAGAAAGGTGTCATTGACCTTGTTCATGTTGATACCCATCATCAGTTGGCTGACATTTTCACCAAACCCCTAGATCAGTCAACATTTGAGCGTTTACGAGGGGATTTGGGTGTTGTATATCCTTTCTAGGATATTTTGCGTCAGTTTTCTTTCTTCTTTACTCTTTTCTTGAGTCTTCTTGTGTGTATTCATATCATACATATTCACATATCACACTTTAGAGATGCTTCTGTTATATGATTGAACTGCTTTACTTATTCTAGCTGGTACATGCTTTTGATTACTTGTCAATGATCATGTTTTGGTTCAGTTCACTTGATATGTCTGATATCTGTCATATGCATGGCTTTTATGCTTTAAACTTGAAAAATGATCACCATTGCTTCCGGTAACTAGCATGTGTAGGCTGAGTGCTTTTGTTATCTGTTACATGCCTTGTAGCTAATTCATCACATAGATGCAGATATGCAACTTGGACATCTTTATGCTTCAACATGGAAAATGAGCTATAACAGTCAGAAATGAATGAAAATTCCATGCCTTTTATGCTTAAAATTGAAAAGATCCAGGTGGGTTTGTCTTGTCGCATTACATTGTTCTGGACTGCGTACCATAGCACTTTGGTATGAACTAGGACACTGTAGTGTATGCCAAGACCAATGTCTTAAGCTTCTGATGGTCCAGTTCTGGCCTAGGCTTGACTTGGTCGGTCAGCATAAGGTTTGACATGCAAATAACCCCTGGCAAAAATGAAAAAGGGAAAAGAAAAAGCTTGAAAAGTGAAATAATAACAAGTTTGCTGAAGCACTTTGTTTTGGACAATGCTTATCTTGGTAGATATCAGTTAGCTTTTGCATCTCATGTTTTACCTTGCTTGTTTTACTGGAAAATGTGGTGATGCTTTTTGTTTGCAAAAACTGAAAAATGTGTGCTAATGATTTTCTTTAGATATCATCTGTTGCACTAATCATGCCATGTATCGTTACAGTATGTCTTTTGCTGTATCTGTTAGATGTTGTAATTGCAGTCAATCATATTTGAGAAGCATGCTTTCTACACTCCTTATGCACTCCAGTTGAATTCACTGCATATTTTGAGGGGGAGTTGCATTTCAGGGGGAGTCTGTGTCTCTTTTGAGTGCTTGATGAGTTCACTTGTCAACAAGGGGGAGAAAATTTGGGATCAGAGTTTAAGGGGGAGTTCTTACTCTGTTGATATCCTTGTTATTCTGAAATCGCACTCATTTTGAGCTTTTACGTTTTTGGTTAACCATAATGACCGTTTCTTGCTTTTGTTTGGCTTTTGGTCATTAGGGTTAAACTTTTACCTTATTTTTCTTCTTCTCTGTTTTCTTGTGTTTTGTTTTCGTGTTTCCACATTTGTTCGCAGGTGCTAAAGAGCTGTAGAAGAGGAGTGTTGACAATGCACTCATCAAGGGGGAGATTGAGGAGCCATGCTGAATAGCGTGGGCCTCATGGCTCCAGATGTGATGAGTCATTGTCAACGATAGTCAAAGAGGACTGAAGAAGAGAGGAGATCTGCTGTTTCATGGGCCACGTGTGACTCAGGTACACGGGCAGCGAGCGACTGTCGGGCAGAGGAGGCTGCGAAGTCGGGCTGGCCCAATCCGGGTGCATGGGCCAGAAGCAGTAGAAGACCCACTGGGTTGTTGACCAGGACTGACTCAGGTACACGGGCGGTGAGCGATTGCCGGGCTGAGAGAGCTGCGGAGTCGGGCTGGCCCAATCCGGGTACCTGGTGCAAAGCCGGTGGAGGCTTTGTCAGTTTCGGCGCAAAACTGACAACCGTTGATATTGTATCCAACTGTCCAGAAGAGAAGCCATAGTCGCTACGAAAACTTAGCTTCCAGATAAGTCATCTGTAACTCTAGGCCCAGAGTCAGTCAGTCGTGTCTGTAAAAATACCTAAGGGCAGTAGAGTATTTTCCGTTATTCTTGAGTCTGTAAAAACCCTAAGGGGCTGGTAGAATATTCCTAGTGTTGGGAGCCTATAAATAGGACCCCAATCCCTAGGGTTTGGACTACCCTTTTGGCTGAAAATCAAAATCACTCTATTGGGTCACTTTTTGTCTCTTGCCTTGCCTCTCTCTTCTCCTGTTCACTGCTTGCGCCGCCAGGAAGTTTTGCTCCTGTGTTTAAATGCCTTGCTTTTAATGTTGCAGTAAATGCCCTATTTCGTTGTGTGCTGCATCTGCAAAGGTTTTAAATGGATTCATTTCATTAGCATAGCAAGTTTTCTCGTGAGTTTTGAGGCTTTGGAGGCTTCGGCTGGGTGTGTTCTTCATTCTAGTAGTACTAGTTCTTGCTGTTGCAAGTAGTACTACTTCCCTGCTGCTACAATGTTCTGTGCAGCTTTTCACCTTCTACTGCACAACTTTTTGATCGAAGCTGACAGGGTCTATTACCTTTTCTGGCTGTGTTTCTGGCGAAGTCTTTCTCTGTTCGAAGCCCCTCAGCTCCGTGAGGCAGGCTTCGATCTAACATCTTCGAAGCCCTCGTTCGATCTTCGATCTTCGGTGTGCGTTCTGTGTTGCTAAGCTTCGAAGTATTTTTCATAATAGACAGCATCGCATACTTCGAACGACAGTGCGAAGGAGCTTCGGCTCTAGCTGTTCGAAGTCCATACCACGATAGATTTCGAAGTTGGGTTCGAAGCTTGTAGTTCCGCTAGGCCTCGCACTGACTTTTGTGTAGCATGTCACCCTTCGCTTCTCTCTTCGAAGCTTGCTCTTTTCGGAGGTAAAGTATAGGCTTCGGACTTGGTTTTCTGTCGTGTGACAGGCTTCGCTTCTTTGTTCGAAGGTAGTCCATTTGTGTGTTGTGTTCGAAGCTTTTGGTTCGAAGGTTTGTTTCGAAGCATTCGGTTCGGAGTTGTGTTCGAAGTCTTGTCTTCGGAGCACACACTTCGAAGCAAGCTCCGACTCTGTTACTTTGATCCAAAGCATACTTCGCTCCCTGCTCCTTCAAATTAGGCTAGAACCAAATACCTTCGGCCTCTTCGACATGCTTTGCAACTGATCTCCGAAGCAGGCTCCGTCGCCAACCTCCGAAGCAGACCTCGACGTGCGAAGGGGGCTTCGCCATGTTCCGAACAGGAGACAAATTTGGACAGTAACTTCTCTTTTCATCTTACACATACTTAGATCATTTCATTGAGAAGTTTAGGCCTGTTACACCTTGTTCATCTGCCTAGTTGCACTACTTTAATAGATCTCAGTTATCATCAGTTGCTTCTAGATTAGAAACCTTTAGACTTAGGCCTTTTGTTTATTTTCTGCTGCGTAGTCTTTTCTGAGGTGCGTTGGGTATTGGGAACAGGCCATTGATTCGAAAGAATTTTTAAAGGCGCCCATTCACCCCCCCCTCTGGTCGCTACTTTCAGTCCTACAACCGCAAATGCAAGTAATAATGTAGGATAATAAACAAAGAAGGGTAATGGCTAACATCGCGGAAAAGTACAGTTTTAGTTATTGCATTTAGTGTAGTCACATTTTAATCATGCGGAAAAGTAAACATGAACATCAACAACATCAACTAACTCGAGGAGTACGTTTTACCTCCTCGCACAACAGTCCTTACATGTCAATCCATCATGCACATACATTTTCAAAGTAATCTAACTAGGGGATGTCACGCAACCCGCCCTTGACCGTGGGCTCGGCTTTTCGAAAAGATTTATGACTCTGATCAGAGATGTACTACTGTACCCACAAGGCACGCACTCATCCCAAACGAGATGACCCATACCACGGGAACTCGTGCCAAAACCTCGGCATGAAATGCTCCAAGCGATAACCACCCGCTCTAGGTTTCGCCGGCGCGCCGGGCCGCATCCCGGCTAATGTCGCACCCCCTTTTGCGCCGCATTGGTACAAGTCACCCATAGGTGCTACTTGACCCATCTCCAAATGGTGGCCTCGGTTTGGAGCAATCCATACCTTAGTTAGGACTTACCCACTAGACTTGTGGTTAGTACGGAAGTGTATTGCAACGGATCCCTCAGACCGGTCCTTATAGTGCCCCGGGTGCTACCGACCAATGCCCTAGCTTGCACCCGGAACCCACCATGCATTCACTCACAACCACAACTCCAACACCGACAGAATTCCATAGATAAGAAACAACGGGGATCATATAATAGAACCAGGTACTACGACTCATTTTTTTATCCTATAGCGATCGTGTCGATACATTGGACACTAGCTAATAACATTTATCATATGGTGACAAGGAGTTTAGGCTAGAGAGCATGGCTTGGGTTGCACATCAAGGTCGGGGGATCCTAAATAAATATATTGTAAGGGTTCATTGGACTAATGCATATATAGCCTATGTGTTTTAGCGATAGTTTAATCAAACATGGGTTCAATATGCTCAAAAGATTGGTTTGGTGACTTGCCTTGTTCAGCGAAAGGCGAGGGAGGGACTTCCGGGAAGTATTCCGGCTCCTCGGTGACATCGTAGTATTTTCAATATAATAAAGTAAAATAAAAAGAACACAACATTCAATCAAATAATATAACATTACATGATAAGCACATAAGTTAAAGTTGGTTTGATTAAGAATAAGATAAATTCAATTGTTAAGGTTCTGAGATTTATTTCATAATAAATTTTTAAGGAATTAAAATGAAAAGTTGTCCTTTTTAGAAAGGGTGTTTAAATGTGATTATTGTCATATTAAGATTCCTAATAAACTTTTAAATGAAAAGTTCATGTTAGTTTAATGGTTTTCAGCACATGGACAGAAAGGAAATAAATATAAACTTTTCTGAAGTTTAAATATTTGAATTTGTATTTTAACCCTAAAGGCATTTGAATATTCATTTGAATAAACATGAAATGTCCAAAGTAAACCTACTGTTTTTATTGCATAATCATGTAGAGAATAATATTATGAATTTTCTAAAATTGGAATGACAATTTTTAGAGTTCAAATGCGCCAGATATGAATTTTACAAGTTTTAAACCTTTTTTGGAATTTATTTTCAAATTTAAAATGCCTCGGGACCACGGTAAGCCAGGCCCACGGTGAACCCGCGCACTGTGCGCGTGCGCCGGATCGATCTGGACCGTTGGATCCAGATCCAACGCGCGCGGGCGAGGCGGGGTGTGTAAGTTGACATGGACGGCTGTGATTAAAACATCGAACCGGTACGAGATGAACGGCTTAGATGCGATGCGGGGTTTTAAAACTAACGGACGGCTGAGATTATAACGTACCCCTTCGCCGAGATTTAACGGATCCGATTAAATCACACGCGGGAATTAATCGTAACAGTCGGATCCAGATCGCGCGGTCGCGCGTGAATCTGACACGGCACGGGTACTCAGCCCGTGCCGGTCATCTTCTCCGGTGACGGCGAGCGGGCCAGGGGCCACGGCGAGCGATGGCGGTCGAAGCTAAGGCCTAAAATGGTAAGAGGGTTCTACGGGGATCACGAGGGTACCCTTGCGGTGAAGAAAGGTCGACGGAGCGAGGCCGGCGACGAGTGGAGGTGGCGAAGGTGTTCGGGTCCTTGGCGGCGACGGCGATCCGGCGAGGTTCATCGACGATGGAGTGGTGGCCGGCATTGGGGAGGTCCTTGCGGTCACGTTGGTGGCGGAGGCGCGGACAGAGGTGGTCCGAGGCGACGGCGAGGGGTAGCCAGAGGCGAAACAGGGGGAGTGTGCTAAAAGGCGAAGTGCGGGCGCTCGGTTTGGTCTGAGACCAATTGGACGTGTGAACCGAACGCGGTGGAGGGCCGTGGTTTAAATAGGGTCGTCGGCGAGGGATAACGGGCGACGAATACAAGGAAAGCCGAGGGGGGGGATTAACTCGCCGACGAGGGCTCGGCCATGCACGCGTAGCGGTGATCCCGTGGCTTAATGGCGTGGTTTAACGGGGGAAAACGGTCGGCCGGGCGCGGGGAGCTGTTTAATGGCGTCAATTCAATGCGGGAGGGGCCAGCGAGGCGGATCCGAGGCGGGGGTCGTCGGCCGGCGCGATTTGGGGGCGACGGCGCGAGGTAGACGACGGGTCTGACAGGCGGGGGCCACTGGCCAGCGGGCGCGAGCGAGCGAGCGGGAGGGCTAATAGGTGGGGCCACGGTGTCGGGTGCGCGCGCGAGGGGAGGCAATCGACGCCGACAGGTGGGGTCGGGTTGTCAGCCTAAGGCGCACGAGGTAACGGGCTGGGCCGGCCGGGAGAGAGAGAAGGGAGGGGAGGGAGCCCATTACTGTTTGAAAATATTTTCTAATTAAAAATAATTGCAGAAATTGACAAAGTCGGTGCCGGCCCAATCCGGGTACCTGGTGCAAAGTCGGTGGAGGCTTTGTCAGTTTCGGCGCAAAACTAACAACCGTTGATTCTGTATCGGACTATCCAGAAGAGAAGCCATAGTCGCTATGAAAGCTTAGCTTCCGGATAAGTCATCTGTATCTCTAGGCCCACAGTCAGTCGGTCGAGTCTGTAAAAATTCCTAAGGGCAGTTGAGTCATTTCGTTTATTTTAGCGTCTGTAAAAACCCTAAGGGGCTGGTAGAATATTCTAGGTCTTTGGGCAACCTATAAATAGGGCCCCAATCCCTAGGGTTGGACTACCCTTCCAGAATTCACTTTTCAATCTACTAGGTCATTTTTGCTTCCTGCAGTTTCTCTCTCCTATGTGTGCGCTGCCAGGCTGCTTGCTGTTCATCCTATTTGTTCCCTATTTTGGATGATTCTATTCCTTTTGCTTCATGTGTAGCATCTCATTATTAGCTCTGCTGTTTCATTTTGTTGCGCACAGCAAATTTATTCCTGAGTTTTGGTGCTTCTGTTGCCTCTGTTCTTCACGCAAGTAGTACTAGTTCTTGCTTTTTGATCGAAGTAGACAGGGCTGAGTACCTTTTCTGACTGTTTTCTGGCGAAGCCTCCTTCTCTGTTCGAAGCCCCTCAGCTCCGTGAGGCAGGCTTCGATCTGACATTCTCGAGGGCTTTGCTCGAACTTCGACTTCACTTTGTGTACTGTGTTTCTAGCTTCGGAGTATGTTTTGTGCTTAGTGTTGATTAGCTTGTCATACTTTGACCGTCTTTGCGAAGGTGTACTCCGATTTGAGTTCTTCGAAGTAAATACTTCGGCAGGCTTCGAAGTTTGGCTTCAGAGCATGTCTCTTTGATAGACTTCACTCGGAGTGTGCAGTTGTCTGTGGTTTGAAGGTCATACCTCGATACTGCTAGCTTCGAAGGTAACCCTGTTGGCTTCAAAGTTGATCTTGCTACTGCGTGTTTGGCTTCGCTTATCTTTCGAAGGTTGTTTTTCTATGCATCGTCTGCGAAGTTTTTCTGTTCGAAGGTTAAGCTTCGAAGTACATTGTCCGAAGCAGGCTTCGACACTGTCATACTTCGCTTCGAAGCATACTTCGCTCTTTGCCACATTCGAACTAGGCTAGACCAAACAAACCTTCGGCACGTCTACGATAGACTTCGCTCTACTTCAACAAGCAACTTCGAAGCAGGCTTCGGCACTGCGAAGCAGGCTTCGCCAAGTTTCGAACAGGAGACAAATTTCGAACAGTAACTTCTCATTCCACTCCTTGTGCACTTAGATTGTTGTACTGAGAAGTTTGATTTGCTCTATCTTGTGTATACTGTTTATCTGTCTATTAGCACTGTATTGGTGTCTCTGTTTTTAACATCAGTTGCTTCTAGGCTAGATACCTTTAGACTTAGGCGATCTGTTCATACTTTGCTGCTTAGTCTTTTGAGGTGCATTGGGTATTGGGAGCAGGCCATTGATTCGAAATAATTTTAAAGGCGCCCATTCACCCCCCTCTGGTCGCTACTTTCGGTCCTACAAGTGGTATCAAAGCCTGGTTAGGGTTTTTCCATACCTTAACCGGTTCTAAACCCCAGTAGTGATCATGACTTCTCCTGGCAAGGTCCCATCCTTGGAAGCCTATGGCTATAACTATTGGAAGACTCGCATGCGAGCCTATCTTATGAGCTAAGGCTCGGACATCTAGGACATCTGTGTTCATGATACATTTGTTATTTTGCCGGTTGCTGAACATGGTACTCCTGGTATTATTGCCCAGCATCTGAGCAATAGTAAAGCTGTGAACATTCTCTTTTCTGGTTTAGGTCCCACTGAGTTTGAGCGTGTGAGCCATCTCTCCACTGCGAGAGAGATCTGGGCTACCCTCAAGGCACACCATGAGGGAACAGCCCAGATCAAGACTCGGCTCTATCAGACCTATCGGCGTGAATATGAAAACTTCACACAGAAGACGGGTGAATATGTTGAAGCCTTGTTTGGTCATTTTCAATCGATCATAAACAAGCTTCGGGACAACAAAGCTGAGGGTGATCAGTTAGTCTCAGATCATGAGCAGGCGCTCAAGGTTCTCCATACCTTGGACCCAAAGATCTGGGAGATCAAGGTATCCTCTATCATTGAGAGCACTTCTTATGATACCTTGACCATTTCTAAGTTGTTTAGCAAGCTAAAGGCCACTGAGGTTGATATCCAGCTGAGATCAAATCTCACTGGTTCTGGATCGAAGTCCTTGGCCCTTGCTACACCTTCTGTTGATCCCACTTCAGTGAGCTCTGCTGGGTTCTCTTTGATGTCTATCACTGAGGACCAACTTGAGTCTTTGGGAGATGATGATTTGTGTCTGTTTAACAACCGGGTGCATCGTGTCTATGACAAAAGGATGTTCAAAAGACACGGCACAAAATCCGGGTGCTTTGAGTGTGGTGATCCAGGACACTTCATCGCCGACTGCCCCAAGCGCAATGGACACAAGAAGGGCACCGGTGGTGGCTTCCATGACTCCGGCAAGCACGACAGCTCTTCCTTCAACAAGGGCAAGCCGAAGACTAGATTCTTCAAGAAGGCCCTGAAGGACTACCGGCATGAGAACAAGAAGCGCGACAAGGCCTTCTTCGCCGAGATGGAGAAGATCTACTCCAAGCAGTCCACGTCTTCTTCCTCTTCATCGAGCTCAAGTGATGAAGAGATTGTCATCAGGAAGGGGAAGGACAAGGACGATCCAGCGGGCCTCTGCTTCATGGCTTTCGGGGACAGACCGAAGAGCCACTCACACCAGCACCGAAGATCTCGCAAGAGCTTTTGCTCAATGGCTCTTGGGGATAAGGAAGAAAAGAGCTCCTCCGATGACTCCGACGACGACAACAAAACGGTATCATCTTATGAGCGTGAAATTGTTGATTTACTTGAGAGCAATCGTCAGGAGTTAAAGTATCGGGAAAAACTGCTTAGGGGGGCAGGAAGAGGATATATGAGTTAGAGAGTGAGCTTGCCGTAGCCAACGGCAGAATTGAGAGTCTATCTTCCTCCCCTTGCTTGGGTGATAGCAGTGAGTGCCCGACGTGTGAGGTGCTTCTGTGTGATCTGTCGACTCTGAGGTCCAGATACACAGAAAGGGTTGATGAGAGGGACGTTTTGGCCACTGAGCTTGAAAGCGCTCAGCTGGAGCTGAAAGATGCTCAAGCCACTGTCGTCACACTTTGTGTTGATTGCCCATCTCATCTAGCTGCCCTAGCTAAGCTGAAATCCAAGGGCAATGAACATTTGGGTGATTTGGAGAGGTTGAGAGCTGAGCTTGCGCAGACTAGGCTAGAGCTTGAGACATTGTCAGTTCCACCCACTGTCTGTGAGAACTGCCTGTCTCTTAGACTTGAGTTGATCAAGCTGAAAGCCGAGAAGTCTGTCTAGGTTGATAGTGAGTGTGAGACCTGCTTGTCTTAGGTGGAGGTTCTAGCTTCCTTGAGAGAGGAGCTAGCTGATTCTCAGAATGAGAACTTTTACCTCCGTTCTATCCTGAGTTGGATCAGTGCCAGAGAGCCACAGCTCGGCATGATGATCCAGCAGTTCAAGAGGCAGGATGGGTTTGGGGTAGGTTACACCTACACCAAGGCTGACTTTGAGAGTGCCATTAGCCGGCAGTGGAGTGGAGTAAATTGACTCCTGAGCAGAGATACCCTAAGACTCACTCCACTGAGTCTTCCCAAGCTTGTCAGCCCAAGGATGGAGTGATCCATGAACCACCTAAAGCTCCACCTAAGAAACCTATCTGGGTTCCAAAGCCCAAACTCCTCCATACTCCTCTAGACTCTCTTCCTGGACCCTCTCAGCCCAAGAAGACAACACCAATCACCACTAAGCCCAAGAATCCCAAGCCTCAACCACATCCCAAGAAGCCCACCTATCATTGTGAGTACTGTCAGAGAGACGGGCATCTTGCGGAGTTTTGCTTCAGGAGGAAGCAGGTTGAGAGAGCAGAGATAGCTCGTGGTGGTCAGGAGCAGTTCTACCAGCAGGGTGGTAGACTGCGTGTTCCTCGACGCGGGAAGAGGCTGGAGGCCAGGCCGCGTCGTGTAGGTGGTGGTAGAGGAGACGGCTTTCTTGCCCGTGCTCTAGTTGGTGGTGGTCGCTCCGGCAGAGCTCCAGGCCATTTTGGCTATGGTCCTAGACCTCGTGGCCGAGGCTTCAAGCAGAACCGAGGACCGCGCTTTGAGCCGTGTTTTGGTCCGGACTCTCATTATGATTTCTGCTTTCCGTCTTTTGAGCAGATGGCTCGACACTGGTTTAGCTCTTTTGCTAAACCTGGTGCCGGACCATTTGCTCCCACTTACATCCACTAATTGTGCAGGATCGGGGACTAGAGGACGTTTGGATCATGGACTCAGGATGCTCTCGCCACATGACAGGACATCACAGATGGTTCTCCAGTCTCACTCCCCCGAGTTCCAAAGAGTACATCACATTCGGGAATAGTGGTCAAGGGAAGGTAAGTGGCATAGGCTCAATTCGCATTTCAGACCATTTTTCCTTGAAGAATGTTGCTTTAGTTAAAAATCTGAACTTTAACTTGATTTCGGTTTCGCAACTTCTTGAGGATGGTTTGGAAGTGCGTTTTAAGAAGGGCAATTCTTCTGTGTTTGATTCTAGAGGGTCTTTGGTTTGCTAGATTTTACCTTTCGGTAACGTTTTTCGAATTGACTTCTCTAGTTCTTTTGGCCCTTCTCGGTGTTTGATTGCTGGATCTTCTTCTGAGCTCTAGAAGTGGCATAGGAGGTTAGGTCATTTGAGTTTTGATCTGCTAGTCAGGTTAAGCTCTATGGACCTCGTTCGAGGATTGCCCAAGCTTAAAATGGAGAAAGATCTAGTGTGTCATCCCTGTCGTCATGGGAAAATGGTTGCCGCATCCCACTCACCTGTGACTCAGGTGATGACTTCGTATCCGGGCGAGCTGTTACACTTAGACACTGTAGGTCCAGCTCGGGTATGCTCAGTCGGTGGGAAGTGGTATGCACTTGTGATTGTTGATGACTTTTCTCGTTTCTCGTGGGTTTTCTTTTTGGAGTCTAAGGATGAAACTTTTCAGTTTGTTCATGACCTGATTTTAAAGCTGAAGAATGAGAACAATGGTCGGATGCGAGCAATTTGCTCTGACAATGGCTCTGAGTTCAAGAACTCTCAGTTCGTCAGCTTCTGTAGTGATCAGGGTCTTGACCATCAGTTTTCTTCTCCTTACACTCCCCCACAAAATGGTGTTGTGGAACGAAAGAACCGCATGCTAGTCGAGATGGCCAGGATGATGCTCGATGAGCACAGGACTCCTAGGCATTTTTGGGCTGAAGCCATGAACACGGCTTGCTATCTGGCCAACCGCATTTTTCTTCGAGCTTACTTAGGTAAGACTTCGTATGAGTTGCGGTTTGGCAGACAGCCCAAGGTGAGCCACTTGCGAGCGTTTGGCTGCAAGTGCTTTGTGCTCAAGAAGGGAGGGCATTTGGACAAATTTGAGTCTCGTTGCTGGGACGGTGTTTTTCTTGGCTACGCTTTGCTTTCTTGAGGCTTCCGTGTTTGGAACCTCGAATCCCAGCTGCTTGTCGAGACTTGTGAGGTTTCATTTGATGAGTCCTTGCCTTCTTTGACTCCTTCTTTTGAGCCTTCTAATGGTGAGCTCGGAGAGTCCATCTTCGAGGAAGATGAGGATACTCCAGCCGCTAATGAGGGTGGGCCTTCTGCACCCCCTGCAGAGCCCACACCTTCTGAGACTTTGACTGAGGACGAGGGCAGACCTCTGATCACTTCTTCCACTTCGATCGAGCCCCCTCAGTCGAGTCCAGAGGTGCCAGCTGCTGACTCCAGTGAAGTGACTTCAGATCACCAGGGAACCCGAGCAGTTCAGCGTGATCACCCCTCAGAGCTCATCATCGGTGATTTGACTAAGAGAACTTTGCGTTCATCTACCTCTCTTGCTGTGTTTGCTGAATCTGCTTTTGTTGCATCTTTTGAGCAAAGAGATGTTTCTCATGCTCTTTCTGATTCAAATTGGATTAATGCTATGCAAGAAGAGCTTGAGAATTTTGTCCGTAATCGGGTTTGGCCAAACAAGGTGAAGATGGGGTTGTGGTGCGCAACAAAGCTCGACTAGTTGCCTAGGGTTTTTGCCAGAAGGAAGGTATTGACTTTGAAGAAACTTTCGCTCCTGTTGCCCGACTTGAGTCCATTCGCATTCTCTTAGCTTTTGCTGTTTCGAAGGGTTTTAAGCTTTTTCAAATGGACGTTAAGAGTGCTTTTCTGAACGGGTTCATAGAGGAGGAAGTTTATGTTAGGCAGCCCCCCGGTTTTGAGAACCCTAAGTTTCCTCGACATGTTTTCAAGTTGCAAAAAAGCTTTATACGGGTTGAAGCAAGCCCCTAGGGCTTGGTATGACCGGTTAAAGCAGTTTTTGTTGGGGAAGGGCTTTGTGATGGGTTCTGTGGATAAAACTCTTTTCTTGCTCAGAGATGCTTCAGATTTCTTAGTCGCTCAGATTTACGTGGACGATATTATCTTTGGCGGTACTACTGACTCTTTAGTATCCAAGTTTTCTGAGCAGATGCACAGCGAGTTTGAGATGAGCCTCATGGGTGAGCTCAAGTATTTTCTAGGGCTCCAGATCAAGCAGACCAAGGATGGCACTTTCATCCACCAAGGTAAGTACACTCGCGATATGCTTAAGAAATTTGACTTTGGTGGAGAATTGAAGCCGCAGATGACTCCGATGAGCACATCTGGGGGTCTGGACAAGGACAAGAGCGGCGTCAAGGTCAACGAGAGGGAGTTTCGAGGGATGATCGGTTCGCTGTTGTACTTGACGGCAACAAGACCAGACATACAGTTCGCCATGGGACTTTGCGCGCGTTTTCAGTCTTCACCACGTGCGTCTCATCGGCAGGCTGTCAAGCGCATCTTCAGGTATCTCACTTATGCGCCTGATCTTGGTCTTTTCTATTCAGCATCATCATCTCTTGATTTATCTGGCTTTTCGGACGCTGACTTTGGTGGTTGCCGGTTGGATTGCAAGTCGACTTCCGGTACTTGCTAGTTTCTTGGATCTTCCCTTGTTTCTTGGTCTTCTCGAAAGCAATCTGGAGTCGCTCTTTCGACCACTGAGGCTGAGTATGTAGCTACTGCTAGCTGCTGCTCACAGTTAGTTTGGATGATTTCCACTCTGCGAGATTTTGGGTTGTTCTTTCCTACCAGGGTTCCATTATTTTGCGACAGCACCAGTGCAATTAGTGTAGGGAAAAACCCGTGTCTCCATTCAAAAATCAAACATATTGATGTGCGCTTTCATTTTCTACGGGATCAATATGAGAAAGGTGTCATTGACCTTGTTCATGTTGATACCCATCATCAGTTGGCTGACATTTTCACCAAACCCCTAGATCAGTCTACCTTTGAGCATTTACGGGGGGATTTGGGTGTTGTGTATCCTTTCTAGGATATTTTGCATCAGTTTTCTTTCTTCTTTTACTCTTTTCTTGAGTCTTTCTGTGTGTGTTCATATCTTGCATATTCACATATCACACTTTAGAGCTGCTTCTGTTATATGATTGAACTGCTTTACTTATTCTAGCTGGTACATGCTTTTGAATACTTGTCAATGATCATGCTTTAGTTCAGTTCACTTGATATGTCTGATATCTGTCATATGCATGGCTTTTATGCTTTAAAACTTGAAAAATGATCACCGTTGCTTCTGGTAACTAGCATGTGTAGGCTGAATGTTCTTGCTATCTGATACATGCCTTGTAGCTAGTTCCTGACTTAGATGCAAACATGCAACTTGGACATCTTTTTGCTTTACAACATGGAAATGTGCTATAAAAATGATGAAAAATCAAGAAAAATGAAAATTCCATGCCTTTTTATGCATAACTTGAAAAGATCCAGGTGGGTTTGTCTTGTCGCATTGCTTTGTTCTGGACTGTGTACCATAGCACTTTGGTATGAACTAGGACATTGTAGTGTATGCCAAGATCAATGTCTTAAGCTTCTGATGGTCCAGATCTGGCCTAGGCTTGACTTGGTCGGTCAGCATAAGGTTTGACATGCAAATAACCCCTAGCATAAATGAAAAAGGAAAAAGAAAAAGCCTGAAAATTGAAATGATAACAAGTTTGCTGAAGCACTTTGTTTTGGATAAGGCTTATCTTGGTAGATATCAGTTAGCTTCTACATCTCATGCTTTACCTTGCCTATTAACTGGAAAATGTGGTGATGCTTTTGTTTGCAAAAATTGAAAATGTGTGCTAATGACTTTCTTTAGATATCATCTGTTGCACTGATCATGCCATGTATCTTAGACAGTCTGTCTTTTGCTGTATCTGTTAGATGTTGTAATTGCAGTCAATCATATCTGAGAAACATGCTTTACTCACTCCACTTGCACCCCAGTTGCATTCATTGCATATTTTGAGAGGGAGTTGCATTTCAGGGGGAGTCTGTGTCTCTTTTGAGTGCTTGATGAGTTCACTTGTCAACAAGGGGGAGAAAATTTGGGATCAGAGTTTAAGGGAGAGTTTTTGTCTACTCTGTTGATATCCTTGTTGTTCTGAAATCGCACTCATTTTGAGCTGTTACGTTTTGGTTAACCATAATGACTACTTCTTGCTTTTGTTTGGTTTTCGGCCATTAGGGTTAAACTTTTACCTTTTCTTCTTCTTCTTTCTTTTTCTTGTGCTTTGTTTTCGTGTTTCCACATGTGTTCGCAGGTTCTGAAGAGCTGAAGAAGTGAAGTGTTGACAATGCACTCATCAAGGGGGAGAATGAGGAGCCATGCTAAATAGCGTGGGCCTCATGGCTCCAGATGTGATGAGTCATTGTCAACGATAGTCAAAGAGGACTAAGAAGAGTGAAGATCTGCTATTTCATGGGCCGCGTGTGACTCAGGTACACGGGCAGTAAGCGACTGTCGGGCAGAGGAGGCTGCGAAGTCAGGCTGGCCCAATCCGGGTACATGGGCTAGGAGCAGCAGAAGACCCACTGGGCTGTTGACCAGGATTGACTCAGGTACACGGGCGGTGAGTGATTGCCGGGCTGAGAGAGCTGCGGAATCGGGCTGGCCCAATCCGGGTACCTGGTGCAAAGTCGGTTGAGGCTTTGTCAGTTTCGGCGCAAAACTGATAACCGTTGATTCTATATCGGACTGTCCAGAAGAGAAGCCGTAGTCGCTACGAAAGCTTAGCTTCCGGATAAGTCATCTGTATCTCTAGGCCCACAGTCAGTCAGTCGAGTCTGTAAAATTCCTAAGGGCAGTTGATTCATTTCCTTTATTTTAGCGTCTGTAAAAACCCTAAGGGGCTGGTAGAATATTCTAGTTCTTTGCGCAGCCTATAAATAGGGCCCCAATCCCTAGGGTTGGACTACCCTTCTAGAATTCACGTTTCAATCTATTGGGTCATTTTTGCTTCATGCAGTTTCTCTCTCCTATGTGTGCGCTGCCAGGCTGCTTGCTGTTCATCCTGTTTGTTCCCTGTTTTGGATGATTCTATTCCTTCTGCTTCATGTGTAGCATCTCATTATTAGCTCTGCTGTTTCATTTTGTTGCGCACAGCAAATTTATTCCTGAGTTTTGGTGCTTCTGTTGCCTCTGTTCTTCACGCAAGTAGTACTAGTTCTTGCTGTTGCAAGTAGTACTACTTCTGTGTGGCAACAGTACACTGGTACTATAGCTTGCTTTTTCTGCATAGCTTTTTGATCGAAGTAGATAGGGCTGAGTACCTTTTCTGACTGTTTTCTGGCAAAGCCTCCTTCTCTGTTCGAAGCCCCTCAGCTCCGTGAGGCAGGCTTCGATCTGACATTCTCGAGGGCTTCGCTCGAACTTCGACTTCACTTTGTGTACTGTGTTTCTAGCTTCGGAGTATGTTTTGTGCTTAGTGTTGATTAGCTTGTCATACTTCGACCGTCTTTGCGAAGGTGTACTCCGACTTGAGTTCTTCGAAGTAAATACTTCGGCAGGCTTCGAAGTTTGGCTTCAGAGCATGTCTCTCTAATAGACTTCGCTCGGAGTGTGCAGTTGTCTGTTGTTCGAAGGTCATACCTTGATACTGCTAGCTTCGAAGGTAACCATGTTGGCTTTGAAGTTGATCTTGCTGCTGCGTGTTTGGCTTCGCTTATCTTTCGAAGGTTATTTTTCTATGCATCGTGTGCGAAGTTTTTCTGTTCGAAGGTTAAGCTTCGAAGTACGTTGTCCGAAGCAGGCTTCGACACTGTCATACTTTGCTTCGAAGCATACTTCGCTCTTTGCCACATTCGAACTAGGCTAGACCAAACAAACCTTCGACACGTCTACGATAGACTTCGCTCTACTTCAACAAGCAACTTCGAAGCAGGCTTCGGCACTGCGAAGCAGGCTTTGACACAGCGAAGCAGGCTTCACCATGTTTCGAACAGGAGACAAATTTCGAACAGTAACTTCTCATTCCACTCCTTGTGCACTTAGATTGCTGTATTGAGAAGTTTGATTTGCTCTATCTTGTGTATACTGTTTATCTGTCTATTAGCATTGTATTGGTGTCTCTGTTTTTAACATCATTTGCTTCTAGGCTAGATACCTTTAGACTTAGGCGATCTGTTCATACTTTGCTGCTTAGTCTTTTGAGGTGCGTTGGGTATTGGGAGCAGGCCATTGATTCAAAAGAATTTTAAAGGCGCCCATTCACCCCCCCTCTGGTCGCTACTTTCGGTCCTACAGCCGATGAAGTCTAAACTCCAACCTCAGAACGACCATGGCTTGACAATAGGGTTAAGTAATGAAGCAGGAGCTAATTGAATATTGCCAAACTTTTGACATGCTTCACACCCTCTATAATACTTAAAACAATCCTCGGTCATAGTTGGCCAGTAGAAACCTGCTATTTTGAGCATCCAACTCATTTTCTGGGCCCACTGATGAGTGCCACAAAGTCCTTCATGGACTTCTCCCATAGCCACCTAGGATCATTCGCGGTCTAGACACTTTAACAGTACTCCGTCAATGGTTCGGCGATACAGTGTGTCGTCTAGCAACACAAATTTAAACGCTTGCCGCCGAACTTTCCGATCAACCCTTTGGCTAGGATCTCTCAAATACTAGATGATTGGAGTTCCCCAATCACCCTTATGGGCTTCTAAGGGTTTCACTAGCTCACTCCCTGAAAAAATATCTAGGCTACTAATTTCGGGGTGCCCCCTGAGCCCTTCCTGCTTCTACGAAGCCTGGCTGGACCGGCTGTGCGGAGCGCATCAGGCCGAATCCCCCTGCCGGAGGGTCCGAGCCCCCGGAAGCCATCACTATCCAGAAGACTTCGGCTCATGGTCTCCGACATGCCAGACCCTTCGGTGGGCAGAGTACTTCGGTCCAGGGACCTTGGTGCGCGGTAGTCTCCGGTAGCCGGAGGGGTCCGACCCGGAGGATGTGCCTATCCGAAGTCACTGGCTTTGGCAGTGAGACCAAACATTGGCTTCTCCTGTACAGAAAATTTTCCTCTCCTAACTTGGTAACCAGATGCTTGCTAAGCCAAATCATTTGCAACTGAATTGGCCTCTCTTGACACATGAGAAATTTTGAAGTCATCAAAAGTAGCAACTATGTCCAGACACTTATCCAAATAACTGTTTAGCAAGCCGTTAAAATATTGAGCACTCTTAGCCACTTGTTGCACTACTAACAAGGAATCACCATGTGCATGAACATGTTTAACACCCATGGATTCTAACAACCCAAGCCCTAGAAGTAAAGCCTCATATTCAGCTTGGTTGTTAGTAGAAGGAAACTCTAAACGAGCTGAGGTTTCAAAGTGCGCTCCGCTAGGTGATATGAGAACTACTCCAATACCTTGGACATTTTTGCAAGTTGAACCATCAAAGTAAAGTTTCCACGACACTACCTCAATCAAAGCAACATTGTCGCTCCAACTGATGTCTATGTGGTGATCAACTATAAAGTTGGCTACGATCTGGCCTTTCATAGCTCTTAGGGGTTCATAGGCCAAAACATATTCAATCAAAGCGTACGCCCACTTTCCGATCCTTCCACTTAGAATCGGATTTTGTAACATGTGTTTTATAACATCGGTTTGACAAATGACAACACATGTAGTAGGGAGAAGATAGTGGTGCAATTAGGTACATGCATAGTAAAGTAATAAACATAAATGTTCCATAAACGCGTACCTGGTCTCGGCGTCTAGCAGGTGGCGTCTCAAGAATGTGATGATGTATTCTTTTCCTTCTACCTCCTGGGTTAGCACGGCCCCGATCACGCTATCTTCGGTAGCGATGTACAACCGAAACGGAATCCCGGCTTTGGGTGCTCTCACTACGGGCGGCGATGATAAGCACTCCTTAATTTTCTCAAAGGCGCTTTGCTGGCTTGCCCCCCAAGTGAACTCGGCCTCGTTCTTTAGCCGGAGTATGGGGACAAAGGCATCAATCTTGCTAGACAAGTTAGATATAAAGCGATGCAAATAATTCATCCTGCCGAGCAACTTTTGCACATCTTTTTTGCATTTCAGCACCGTAATGTTTCTAATCTTCTCAAGCCTCTTAGGATCAATCTCTATGCCTCTTTCATGAATCATGAAACCTAAGAACTGGCCCGCCGACACGCCAAAAGCACATTTGAGTGGATTCAATTTTAAGCCATACTGTTGCATCCTATCAAAAGCAACTTTCAAATCTGCTAAATGGTTTCCCATAGCGTCTGATTTGACTACAACATCATCAATGTAAACTTCTAACATAACTCCTAGCAAAGTCATGAAAGATTAAGTTCATAGCATGCTGATATGTGGCGCCAACATTCTTTAAACCAAAAGTCATAACGACCCACTCGAATAAACCGACAAAATCAGGTCATCAAAAGGTTGTCTTGTAGACATCCTCTTCGGCCATGAAGATTTGATTATAACCAGCATTACCATCAAGAAAACTTAGTACCTTGTGTCCTGAAGCATCGTTGATTAGCATGTCGGCTATCAGCATCAGATACTCATCCTTCGGAGTGGCCTTGTTCAAATCCCTAAAATCAATACATGGCCTCCCTTTCTTCTCTATAGGCACAATGTTAGCGACCCATTCCGCGTACCTGCATGGCCTAATAAATTCAGCTTTGAGCAGTCGCTCTACTTCTTTTTTAACTCGGTCAAAGATGGCCGAGTTAAAGTGGTGAGGAGGCTGTTTGTAAGGCCTAAATCCAGACTTGATAGGTAGTCGATGCTCTACGAGCTCGCGACTTAGTCCCGGCATCTCGCTATACTCCCATGTGAAACAATCGACATACGACCAAAGCAACTTTATTAGTTCGGCCTTTTCATCAGGCTGTAAATGTTGGTTTACAAAAGTCGGTCTCGGGATGCTACCATCACCTATGTCAACTTCTTCTAAGGGATCGGCCGACGCAAAACCTTGTCCTAATTTCTCTACTTCGCTAAAGTCCTTGATGGCTTCGGCAATATTGTCTTTAGTAGACTGATACTTCTCTACACGAGACTTTAGCCAATCCAGATTACTCTTGCTAGACATGACTACTAATATAAAAACAACCATGTTACACCAGCCAGCTTTACAAACACTGGTACAAAACATCCTTCGGACAAGCTAACAAAATCGTAATCCTAAAGATCTCTACCTGACAGACACTCTACCTTGTTGTGAACGGCGTCAACCGACACATCAGTCAATGCCACTTGGGCCGAAGTGTCTGCGGGTATGACTTCTGCTTCATCGTCGTCCCACTGAATTAGGCACTGGTGTAGAGTAGAAGGAATGCAGGAATTTGCATGAATCCAGTCATGCCCAAGCAGCACGCTATAGTTACCTTGTACGTCGACGACGAAAAATGTTGTTGGCAACGTCTTGTTGCCCACTGTCAACTCCATGGAGAGCACGTCCTTGGCCTCAGAACTCTCGCCGTTGAAGCCGTTGAGCATCAAGTTGGTATTCTTCAGATCATCCTCATCCCTGCCAAGCTTCTTCAACAGCGAGTAAGGCATTAGGTTAACCGTGGCGCCACCGTCGACAAGCATCCAGGAAATCGGCTTTCCATCAATGTGACCTCTGACGTAGAGAGGCTTTAGATGGTGAGCCGAGTCCTCGGGCTTCTTAAAAATAGCATTGCGCGGGCCGAGGTTCAACTGGGCGACCTCGGCCTCGTCGTGTGGTAGGGCAAATTCAGCAGGCAGCATGACGATGTTGATGTCCATCGCCTGGGGTGCGGGCCCCTCGGAGACGGGTGAGTAGTCATCATCGAGCATGTCTTCCTTGTCATCGCATGGACTAGGAGCCGGATTGGTTATCTCAATCGGCTTAACTCTCCATATCTGTCTCGTAGTTGGTCGAGGGCGGATTTCTTCAAAGATAGTGTCGCGCTCGTCCTCGGCCTTCTTCTCATGCATCTCCTATGCCCGTAGTCGTTGTAGATGCCTCTTTTGTGATTTGGACATGCCTGGAGGTGCCCAAGATGGTTGTGGCTTGGTGCCAGGTGCCACTGCCTGGTTCTTGTCAACTCTAGCCAAAGTGGTACTGCCCACCTCAGCCTCGTGCACTCTGTATTCGGAGGAGTATTCACTGCAGACCCCGGCAGTCGGACCAGCCTTGTTCGGCTGATTGGACCAGGCTCCGACGCGGGCTTCGGTCGAAGCAGGGGACTTACCTCCATCAGACTTCGGCGATGGGGCCTTCGGGATTGGGACTTCCTGATACCCTACTCTGACTGTGATAGCTTCGGACTCCCTGTCCTTTGCCCCTTTGCACCCATACCCTTCGATTTCACTGAGGCAGCTCGGAGGTACTACGGACAGCCTGTGGACGATTCCTCCCTCCACTGCGTCGGTTTGTCCCTGCCATTCGTAATACTCCAAAGGAAAACAAGGCATAGCATTAAGTTGCGGAGGGTACTCCGGCTGTGATATATATGGAGCCCATGGAGTCCCCGCCCAGTTGTATGGTGGAGGCATCAGTGGCTCCAGTGGTCTCACCCATTGTGAGGCGAACCCGTTACCCCCGGGGGGGATTTGGCAGAGTCGATGGTGTCTTGGACCATATCAGTGAGGGGTCCTACCAAGCTGGAGGTACGTTCGCCAGTGCGGGCCAAAGCCTCCTGTCGAAGGGTTCGTCCAGAGTGGTGCGGGGTTCGGTCATTGGGGGCCTAACTCGCTCCTCATGGGGTTCGGCCACTGGGGTCCGAAGCTACTATACGGGGGGTTCAGCCATTGCTGTCCGAAGCCACCATAGGGGGTGTTAGGCCACTATGGCCCAAAGTCACCGTGCGGGGGGTCTGACCATTGTGGTCCGAAACCATCATGAGGAGGGCTCGACCACTGTGGTCCGGAGCCACCCTACGGATGCCTTAGGCCCTTTGGCCTACTTAGTTTGTTAGCATGGGGGCTTGCTTCCTTGGCTTTTCTTTGATGCTAGTTCAACAACATCTTGTATGTTACCTTCGTCTTCTTGCGAGCCTTAGTCGAAGGGATGCTAATGTTTTGTTTCCACACTCCCACCTCGGGGTTCTTAGGTATGAGTGTGCGCGTGCGTGGTTCTCCAACAATTACCACCTTCCCTCTAATCGACTCGGCCTGTTCTGGCCGAATCAACATCTTCTTCTCGCCAAGGTCGACGACATTGACTGGGAAGGGATCTTTATCCAGCTTCATCTTTGGATTGTGGTCAATTTTCAATCGTCCTTCTTCTATGGCCGATTGAACCTACCGTCGAAAAACATTGCAGTCGTTAGTATTATGTGAATGCGAATCATGCCACTTACAGTATGGATGTTTCTTCAACTCATCGGTAGATGGAATGACTTGTCCTTTAGGCAACCTAAGAAGCTGGTTCTTTAAGAGAAAATCAAATATTTTATCACACTTAGGTATGTCAAATGAGTACTTGACCTCACTAGGCCGATTCTTCGTGGGAGATGATCGTAACTTGGAGCACATGATAGGTTTACTCTTAGCGCTCCAAACCCATTCGGCTGCGTACATGTCGGCCAAATCCTCCTCTTCTGACTCCTCCTCATCGGAGTGTTCCATGACGTGGATCTCAGCCCTAGGCTTGTTAAACATCTTAATAAACTTTTTATCTTTGGCTCGGCCTTCCTAGACCAGAGCCCGCTGCAAGACTTGGCTAACCTCTAAGAAGTTCTGGTTGTCTTGTCTCTCTTTAATCTCAGAACGTAACCAATTAAAAGCTAGCTCCGCCAAATCCTTTTGTGAAATATTAAGGCTAAAATATCGGTTTCTAGTATCCCTAAAACTCTTGATGTACTCAGAGACATTCTCGTTAGATTTTTGCCTAACCGATGTCAAGTGTGAAAGCCTAAGCTCTGTCTCACCTGTGTAAAAGTAGTCATGGAATTTTTGTTCCAATTCATCCCATGTCTGAACGGATTTCAGTGGGAGCGTCGAAAACCAAGTGAAAGCGGTGCCGGATAGCGAGAGAGAAAATAGTCTAAGTTTTAGAGCGTCTGACCCGCTAGCTTCTCCACACTATGCTAAAAATTGACTAACATGCTCTAGTGTGGTTTTGCTACCCTCGTCGTCGAGCTTAGTGAATTCGTGGATTCTATAGCCGCGGGGGTAGGGTATTGTATCGAAATGATCGAGATATGGCTTCCGGTAAACCCTAGCCCGACCCCTAGGCACGAAGCCGGCGCATTCCCTAAATAGTGCGTGAATTCACTCCTCTAGGTCATCTTGGCCTGCTGCCTGCGCACGTCTCTCATGCGGGGGCGCGACACGCGGCGGGATATCGGCGTGTCGGCCATGGTCCTCTTCCCTATGCGCTAGCTGTGCGGCGTGCTCGAGCCCAGGTGCCTATGCATGTGGTGCGGGCAGCGCGGGCAGGGCTGGTACCGGTGCAGGTGGTGGTGGTGCATGGTACGCGGTGCTAGCTTGGCCGTAAGCATAATGACTAGTCTCGACCACGGGTGTTGAGGCCGGAGACATAACGGTCTTGTTAGTGCTACCGTCAGTTCTGCTGTACACATGATTTACCGAAGGTATACTAGCAACAGGGGCTGATGGTACGGCCTCAGTAAAGCCGAACCTCCTAAGTGTCACCTCTACTTGGGAGCTAACTTCCGAATCTAAATGGTTGGCTAGCGAAGCGCTAACGGCCTGATCTACTGATGCGGCTATTTTTTGCTCAATCTCTAAAGAAGATAAACGAGGCGATACAGGTGTTACCTAGATCTGAGCAAGGTCAGGGACGACGATGTCGCGCTTGATGAAGCCTGTGCATGTATTGGCGTAGCTCCCAAGCATCATGTCTTGGAGCGCCTTTATCTTTGCCTCGATCTCTGCTCGGTCTTCTGCGGGAATATCTTCAAGAGTATGTGTTAGGATGTTGCAGTTGTCGATATCCATGCCTCCTACGGTGTCCATCGGCGGTGTAGGCATATTAGTCATTGTAGATGTACCGGCGGCCGATGTAGACGTACCCGTCATGTTGGCGTAGCTTCTCCCTAGCTGAGTCGCCAAAAAGTGTGTTGACATGAAAACGTGCCCCCGCACATGGGTCAGTTCAACGATCCAAAAGTGTGCGGGTACTTAGAGACGAGCATAAGTGTAACACAGCATCGACATCGCGTTTCGACTACCGTTAGCCGTGGTAAGGGGGTGGAGTCGCTAGGTAATTAGATCACACAAAATAATCCAATTAGCCGAAAGAAATATATTAAACAGAACAAATCAGCAAACCGAGCGGAGCCCAACTGATTCAGAGTATAGTGCGAAGGGTGTCGCCGAAGGGTACCTTCGGCGTCTAGTGCGAAGTATCCCTCCGAAGGGTACCTTCAGCGTTCGGACTGATCCAGCCGAAGATGAACTCTGAATGGATCTGATGCGACAATTGCCTCTAAACGACGGGGTTCAGCGTGAAGTCTCCGATATAACAGAATACAGAGTACTCCGGCGCAACACGTGAGCGTGACTTCGTTCGGAGCGGAGTACGAGCGTGGCGAAGCCTGTCGTGATGAAGCCTGTTGGCGAAGCATATTGGAGTGCGGTCGAAACAGGGATCTCACCGAAGGGTGTTCTAGCAACCTCCAAAACCAATCTCTCAACTCCGGACTCCTATGGCGAAGTAGCTCCGAACGTAGGTAACCTGCAACAGAGTAGATTTGAAGTACCAATTCGGCCTGAGGACCGAATTCTGGTACTTGTTGCACTAGGAGCGAAGGTAGCAATCTGTTACGCAAATTAGCGGATACTTAACAGGCGAAGTAACAAGGCGATAGCAATCTATTACATAGATTAACGGATACTTCACAGGCAAAGTAACAAGGCGATAGAAATCTATTACGTAGATTAACGGATACTTCACAAGCGAAGTAACAAGGATTACCACTATTCCAAAGTGGCCGTCGGAGGGCTTCCAGGCAAACCAACGAAGAGTACAGAAAAGTAAAGATAAAGTAAATACGATTCAAAGTTAGGGCTTTGTGGTTGTTTTTGTTGGGGGGTCTCTGAACCGGCTTCGCCCCTATATTTATAGGGGTTAGACTTCTAATCTCTAAGTCTAATCTGTTATGACTCGGATGAATCATGCGTAGAGATAAACACTTAGCCAGAATCGGATCTAACTCTATCTCTGCCCGAAGTGGGCCTTCGGCTAGGCCCGCGCGAAGCCTTCTCCTCGAGCTGAAGCTTCGGTGGAGTAGGCCTCTGAAGGTCTCCTTGCCGAAGACTATGGGCTGGATGGAAGCCTCCGGAGCCCGTAGCCCAGTGGTCCTTCGGCCCTATAGGGCTTCGGCCTAACCCGGGACATGTGCATTTTTGGCCCAAATTACCAAAATTGATATTTTGACAATCTTAATTATTGATGCCATTTTTTGCTATCAACACCACGATAGAAGGATAAAGCTATGTAGCACCAAGAGCTTGTACGTTGTTGGAGCTAGACCTTTTCACGGTTCAATTGGTTTTTGGTGCACTTTTCCTGTAGATGTGTCATTAAATTGAGCACTCATATGAAATAACAAGCAATATTTAGGTTAGATTGGTTGAAGTTGTCATACCTTGTGCTTTGGGCTTGACCACATGTCCACTAATTCTCTCCATTGGTCATCAATCATGCATTTGACACGCAACATAGTCCTCACTTGATTGGCTAGTACACCATCAAAGTACTTTTTGACTCGGTACCTCATTTGTCGTTGTCCACCCTTCAGCAAATCAGTACATGCCTCTTTCACTGCATTATTGTTGATGTCTATGTTGAATTGGCCCTAGTGAAAGGAAAAATTCATTAGGATCTAACAATGCAAGTAATAGAATGAACTTTTACCGGAGAAGGTAGAAATGGATGTACAACAACTTTTCCAATGTAGTTTTTAATTTCAGCCTCACCCTTCTTGTACTCCTTCTAGTGTGGTAAGATTGGTATGTGTTGTCTAAGTATGATCCCACCTTCTGATGAAAGATTTGCCACTTGCATAGGTGCCTCCGGCCATCTCTTTCCACTAACAACATGGATTGGTATCCTATTGTTTAACCCCTGGTTATGTTATCTAGTTGTCTACTAATACTTCTTCCTCTATGCCCTTCTTCTATGCTTGGTGGTACTACACCTCACATAATAGAGGACACATGCATTACTTTAAGTATTCAATACTTTAAGTATTGCTATTCAATGGCAATAAGTATAGTATCTAATATGAATAAAATGGTTGCATGGTCATGAGAACTTGCCTTTAGAAATGTGGTTCTACTCATCATCATGGCCTTCATCAGTAGATACTGTTGTATCATCTAGGGTGGAAATACTAGGGATCAAGGTGGAGTCTTCTTTTGTGGCAGCAGTCTTTTGCTTAGTCATTCTAGTGGGTTTCTCTTGCTATAAGTGCTAGTCATCCCATGAATATACAAGTGATCCTCCACCTGTCCCAAATGTCCATGCATTCAATTCAAAACCTTCTAAAAACACATATTTGTTGACACGAAAAGGTGCTCCACACTTGGGCCGGTCCGACAATCAAAAAGCACGCGGTCGTTTCAAGGGAAAGCCCTAAAAAGTCGAGAGACGCTGACGTCGTGTTCTGACAACCCTTAATCAATGGTAAGGGGACACAGAGTCTGTGAAACCAAGGGTGGTTTCTGTCTGAATGACGAGTGATTTACAAGGATGAGTATTTGAGAGATCGAGCGATGGAGTGTTGGTTTGAGTGCATCGAGGGGTTCGATGGAAAAAGAGGATTGTGTGCCGAGGGTTTCGGTGGTGCGTCGCGTTCTTGTTTTGGGTTGTCTTGGATGTGTAGGGTGGAGATGCTGACAACTATCAACGGAGAGTGATCAAGGGTCAAGCGGGGAGCTTGATGCCAGAGGATCAGGGAGGCTGGGCGAAGTTGGAGAAGATCTCAAGAGTGCACGAAGAGACCGAGCAAAACTTGGATGGACGGATGAAAGTGACGGCGTGACGACCAGGTCTATGAGGGGGAGGCCAGGGTGAGGAGCCATGCTGAATAGCGTGGGCCTCATAGCTCCAGATGTGATGAGTCATTGTCAACGATAGTCAAAGAGGACTGAAAAGAGAGAGAAGACCTGCTGCGTCTGGGCCGCGTGTGACTCAGGTAAACGGGCAGCGAGCGACTGTCGGGCAGAGGGGCCGCGAAGTCAGGCTGGCCCAATCCGGGTACATGGGCTAGGAGCAGCAGAGGATCCACTGGGCTGTTGACCGGGATTGACTCAGGTACACGGGTGGCGAGCGATTGCCGGGCTGAGGGAGCTGCGGAATCGGGCCGGCCCAATCCGGGTACCCGGTGCGAAGACGGTGGACGCTTTGTCAGTTTTGGCGCAAAACTGACGACCTTTGATCTTGGATCGGACCGTCCTGGAGTGAAGTCGTAGTCGCTACGAAAGCTCCGCTTCCGGACAAGTTATCTGTAAATAGGAGTTTTCTATTTTGTCCTTAGGCCCACAGTCAGTCAGTCGAGTCTGTAAAATATCCTAAGGGCAGTTTGGTATTTTCCATTTATTTTAGCGTCTATAAAAAACCCTAGGGGTATTTTTGCATTTTCCCCATTTATTGGGCTGCCTATAAATAGGCCCCAATCCCTAGGGTTAGGGTTAACTCAGCTAAATGACAAACTTGAGTTCACTTTCCTAATTTTGTTCCTGTGCTGTGCGCCGCCATCTGTGTTCTTCCCGAAATCTCTGCATCCAAGTTTTTATTCATCCTGTTTGTTTCTCTTCATGCGTTGCTATGGATCTGGTTGATATGGTTCCTCTGTATGCACGCCTGGATTAATATTTTTGTTGCGAAAATTTTTTGAATCTACAATAGTTCTCTACTATGTTTTCTCTATTGAGTTTCTCGGTAACTATTGCTGGCTTACAGTTCTGGTTTTTGGCTGTGAAAGTAGTACCTATGCATCTAGCTAATACCTATGCATCTAACTAGTACCTATGCATCTAGCTAGCATCTGCAGCTACTGGTTTTAGGCTTGCTGTTTTTCAATGTCTTGTACCTAGCCGTAGACAACTTGCTGCCCAGCAGTAGGTTTTTGTTCCTAGCCTACGAAGCTAGTTGTTCTAGACCAGTTTTTCTGCGTATTGTTCATCACTCGGCTGAAACGTTTCTTCACTTGCATGGGTATGAAAACAAGTACTGGCTTCTAGCTTCTAGTATCTGTCATTTTGATTCGTGGGCCCCACAGATACTTGAGCAAACTTCGCCAATTGTTTGCCTTAACAGTGGCAACACTTTTTGGGTTTCCTGTATTTTTCGCATAGTTTGCTTCGATCAGTGAAATGAAGCCTCTGTGAGAAATCTGCGCTGTGATTTTGTCGAAGTACTAATACAAGTTCGAAGTTTTGTTCCTGTACTCCGAAGCCTTTCTGTCCAAGCCATCGGACATCGATGTTTTTTGTGTGAGCTTCAAAATTTTTACAGGCCTCGAATTTTTAAGTGTCTCCTGTTTTAGTGTGACCTCCGATTCAGAGCTGGGCTTCGCTTCAAGTAAGCTCCGGAGGTACTTCGCTGTGTTTGCCTTCGGAGATTAAATGCTTCGAAGCTGGGTTTCACTTCAAGTGAGTTCCGGAGGTACTTCATTATTTTTGCCTTCGGAGATTATTTGCTTCGGAGCAGGGCTTCTCACGAAGTAAGCTTCGGAGGCTTCGGGATGTGCACCACAGGCATTAATACTGCGTACTTCGAAGTGGGCTTCGTCAAGTATCTTACTGGAGACAACGTAGAACAGTAACTTCTCATCTCGATTTACGTGCACTTAGATCAAACTGCTGTGATGATTTGTTTCTGTGAAAATTGATCTGCCATGTTTTGAATGCCTTGCTTATCTGCCTATTAGCACTGAGTTGGTGTATCTTCATTTAGGACACCGGTCGTTTTTAGGCTAGATTATTTTTAGCTCAGTTGATTTGTCCTTCTTTTAACTATTTATTTGTTGAGGTGCGTTGGGTATAGGGAGCAGGCCATTAATTCGAAAGAATTTTTTAGGCGCCCATTCACCCCCCCTCTGGTCGCTACTTTCGGTCCTACAAGTGGTATCAGAGCCTGGTTAGGGTTTTTCCATACCTTAACCGGTTCTAAACCCTAGTAGTGATCATGACGTCTCCTGGCAAGGTCCCGTCCTTGGAAGCTTATGGCTATAATTATTGGAAGACTCGCATGCGAGCCTATCTGATGAGCCAAAGCTCAGACATCTGGGACATCTGTATTCACGCTACTTTCACAGTGTTGCCTGTTGATGAGCGTGATTCTCCGGATATCATTGCCCAACATCAGAACAACAACAAAGCGGTGAATATTCTGTTTTCTGGTTTAGGTCCCACTGAATTTGAGCGTGTGAGTCATCTCTCCACTGCGAGAGAAATCTGGGCTACCCTCCAGGCACACCATGAGGGGACAGCCCAGGTCAAGGCTCGACTCTATCAGACCTACCGGCGTGAATATGAGAATTTCACGCAGAAGCCGGGTGAATCTGTTGAAGCCTTGTTTGGTCGCTTTCAGTCGATCATCAACAAGCTTCGGGACAACAAGGGTGAGGGTGTTCAGTTAGTCTCAGATCATGAGCAAGCCCTCAAGGTTCTCCATACCTTGGACCCAAAGATTTGGGAGATCAAGGTATCCTCTATCATTGAGAGCACATCTTATGATACCTTGACCATTTCTGAGTTGTTTAGCAAGCTGAAGGCCACCGAGGTTAATACCCAGTTGAGATCAAATCTCACTGGCTCTGGATCAAAGTCTCTGGCCCTTGCTACACCTTATGTTGATCCCTCTTCTGTGAGCTGTGCTGGGTTCTCTTTGATGTCTATCACTGAGGACCAGCTTGAGTCTTTGGGAGATGATGATTTGTGTCTGTTTAACAACCGGGTGCGTCGTGTTTATGACAAAAGAATGTTCAAGAGACACGGCACAAAAACCGGGTGCTTTGAGTGTGGTGATCCAGGACATTTCATCGCCGACTGCCCCAAGCGCAATGGCCACAAGAAGGGCACCGGTGGTGGCTTCCACGACTCCGGCAAGCACGACAGCTCCTCCTTCAACAAGGGCAAGCCAAAGACCAGATTCTTCAAAAAGGCCCTGAAGGACTACCGGCGAGAGAACAAGAAGCGCGACAAGGCCTTCTTTGCTGAGATGGAGAAGAGCTACTCCAAGCGGTCCACGTCTTCTTCCTCTTCATCGAGCTCAAGCGATGAGGAGATCATCATCAGGAAGGGGAAGGACAAGGACGATCCAGCGGGCCTTTGCTTCATGGCTTTCGGGGACAGACTGAAGAGCCACTCACACCAGCGCCGAAGATCCCGCAAGAGCTTCTGCTCAATGGCTCTTGGGGATAAGGAAGAAAAGAGCTCCTCCGATGACTCTGACGACGACGACAACAAGGTATCATCCTATGAACGAGAAATTGTTGATTTACTTGAGAGCAATCGTCAGGAGTTAAAGTATCGGGAAAAACTGCTTAGGGGGGCTAACAAGAGGATAGATGAGTTAGAGAGTGAGCTTGCCGTGGCCAACGGCAGAATTGAGAGTCTATCCTCTTCCCCTTGCTTGGGTGATAGCAGTGAGTGCCCAAAGTGTGAGGTGCTTCTGTGTGACCTGTCGACTCTGAAGTCCAGGTACACAGAAAGGGTTGATGAGAGGGACGCTTTGGCCACTGAGCTTGAAAGTGCTCAGCTGGAGCTGAAAGATGCTCAAGCCACTGTCGTTGCACCCTGTGCTGAGTGCCCATCTCATCTAGCTGTCTTAGCTGAGCTGAAAGCCAAGGGCGATGCGCATTTGGGTGATTTGGAGAGAGTGAGAGCTGAGCTTGCGCAGACTAGGCTAGAGCTTGAGACATTGTCAGTTCCACCCACTGTCTGTGAGAACTGTCTGTCTCTTAGAATGGAGTTGATTAAGCTGAAAGCCGAGAAGTCTGTCCAGATAGATAGCGAGTGTGAGACCTGCTTGTCTCAGGTGGAGGTTCTAGCTGCCTTGAGAGAGGAGTTAGCTGATTCTCAGAATGAGAACTTTTACCTCCGTTCTATCCTGAGTTGGATCAGTGCCAGAGAGCCTCAGCTCGGCATGATGATCCAGCAGTTCAAGAGGCAGGATGGGTTTGGGGTAGGTTACACCTACACCATGGCTGACTTTGAGAGTGCCATTAGCCGGGCAGTGGAGTGGACTAAATGACTCCAGAGCAGAAGTATCCCAAGACTCACTCCATTGAGTCTTCCTAGGCTTATCAGCCCAAGGATGGAGTGATCCATGAACCACCAAAAGCTCCACCCAAGAAACCCATCTGGATTCCAAAGCCCAAACTCCTCCACACTTCTCTAGACTCTCTTCCTGGACCCTCTCAACCCAAGAAGACTACACCGAACACCACTAAGCCCAAGAACCCCAAGCCTCAACCACATCCCAAGAAGCCCACCTATCATTGTGAGTATTGTCAGAGAGACGAGCATCTTGCGGAGTTTTGCTTCAGGAGGAAGTGGGTTGAGAGAGCAGAGAGAGCTTGTGGTGGTCAGGAGCAGTTCTACCAGCAGGGTGGTAGACTGCGTGTTCCTCGACGCGGGGAGAGGCTAGAGGCCAGGCCGTGTCGTGTAGGTGGTGGTAGAGGAGACGACTTTCTTGCTCGTACTCCAGTTGGTGGTGGTCGTTCCGGCAGAGCTCCAGACCGTTTTCGCTACGGTTCTGGATCTCGTGGCCGAGGCTTTAGGCAGAACCGAGGACCGCGTTTTGAGCCGCGTTTTGGTCCAAACTTTTCTAATGATTTCTGCTTTCCGTCCTTTGAGCAAATGGCTCGACACTGGTTTAGCTCTTTTGCTAAACCCGGTGCCGGACCATTTGCTCCCACTTACAACCATTGATTGTGCAGGATCGGGGATTGGAGGACGTTTGGATCATGGACTCAGGATGCTCTCGCCACATGACGAGACATCGCAGATGGTTCTCCAGTCTCACTCCCCCGAGCTCCAAAGAGTACATCACCTTCGGGAACAGTGGTCAAGGGAAAGTAAGTGGCATTGGCTCAATTCGCATTTCAGACCATTTTTCTTTGAAGAACGTTGCTTTGGTTGAAAACTTGAACTTTAATTTAATTTCTGTTTCGCAACTTCTTGAGGATGGTTTGGAGGTGCGTTTTAAGAAGGGCAATTCTTCTGTGTTTGATTCTAGAGGGTCTTTGGTTTGCCAGATCTTACCTTTCGGTAAAGTTTTTCGAATTGACTTCTCTAGTTCTTTTGGCCCTTCTCGCTGTTTGATTGCTGGATCCTCTTCTGAGCTCTGGAAGTGGCATAGGAGGTTAGGCCATTTGAGTTTTGACCTGCTAGTCAGGTTAAGCTCTATGGACCTCATCCGAGGATTGCCCAAGCTTTAGATGGAGAATGATCTAGTTTGCCATCCCTGTCGTCACGGGAAAATGGTTGCCGCTTCTCATTCACCTGTGACTCAGGTGATGACTTCGTATCCGAGCGAGCTGTTACACATGGACACTGTCGGTCCAGCTCGGGTACGCTCAGTCGGTGGGAAGTGGTACGCACTTGTGATTGTTGACGACTTTTCTCGATTCTCGTGGGTTTTCTTTTTGGAGTCTAAGGATGAAACTTTTCATTTTGTTCATGACCTGATTTTGAAGCTGAAGAATGAGAACAATGGTCGTATGCGAGCAATTCGCTCCGACAACGGCTCTGAGTTCAAGAACTCTCAGTTCGTCAGCTTTTGTAGTGATCAGGGTCTTGACCATCAGTTTTCTGCTCCTTACACTCCCCCACAGAATGGCGTTGTGGAACGAAAGAACCGCACGCTAGTCGAGATGGCCAGGACGATGCTCGATGAGCATAGGACTCCTAGGCGCTTTTGGGCTGAAGCCATGAACACGGCTTGCTATCTGGCCAACCGCATTTTTCTTAGAGCTTACCTTGGTAAGACATCATATGAGTTGCGGTTTGGCAGACAGCCCAAGGTGAATCACTTGCGAGCGTTTGGCTGCAAGTGCTTTGTGCTCAAGAAGGGTGGGCATTTGGACAAGTTTGAGTCTCGTTGCTGGGATGGTGTTTTTCTTGGTTACGCTTTGCATTCTAGAGGCTTCCGTGTTTGGAACCTCGATTCCCAGCAGCTTGTCGAGACTTGTGAGGTTTCGTTTGATGAGTCCTTGCCTTCTTTAAATCCTTCTTTTGAGCTTTCTGGTGATGGTGAGCTTGGAGAGTCCATCTTCGAGGAAGATGAGGATACTCCAGCTGCTGATGAGGGTGGGCCTTCTACACCTCCTACAGAGCCTACACCTTCTGAGACTTCGACTGAGGACGAGGGCGGACCTCTGATCACTTCTTCCACTTCAATCGAGCCCCCTGAGTCGAGTCCAGAGGTTCCAGCTGCTGACTCCGGTGAGGTGACTTCAGATCACCAGGGATCCCGAGCAGTTCAGCGTGATCACCCCTCAGAGCTCATCATCGGTGATGTGTCTACAAGAACTTTGCGTTCGTTTGTTGACTCTCTTGCTGTGTTTGCTGAATCTGCTTTTGTTGCATCTTTTGAGCCCAGAGACATTTCTCATGCTCTTTCTGACTCGAACTGGATTAATGCCATGCAAGAAGAGCTTGAGAATTTTGTCCGTAATCGGGTTTGGACACTAGTAGAGCTGCCACCAGGATGCAACCCAATAGGCACCAAGTGGGTGTTCAAGAACAAGCAAGGTGAAGATGGGGTTGTGGTGCGCAACAAAGCTCGACTAGTTGCCCAGGGTTTTTGCCAGAAGGAAGGTATTGATTTTGAAGAAACCTTCGCTCCTGTTGCCCGTCTTGAGTCCATTCGCATTCTCTTAGCTCTTGCCGCTTCGAAGGGTTTTAAGCTTTTTCAAATGGACGTCAAGAGTGCTTTTCTGAATGGGTACATAGAGGAGGAGGTTTATGTTAGGCAGCCCCCCGGTTTTGAGAACCCCAAGTTTCCTCGACATGTTTTTAAGTTGCAAAAAGCTTTATACGGGTTGAAGCAAGCTCCTAGGGCTTGGTATGACCGGTTGAAGCAGTTTTTGTTGGGGAAGGGTTTTGTGATGGGTTCTGTGGATAAGACTCTCTTCTTGCTCAGAGATGCTTCAGATTTTTTAGTCGCTCAGATATACGTGGACGATATTATCTTTGGCGGTACTACTAATGATCTTGTGTCCAAGTTTTCTGAGCAGATGCACAGCGAGTTCGAGATGAGCCTCATGGGTGAGCTCAAGTATTTTCTAGGTCTCCAGATCAAGCAGACCAAGGATGGCACCTTCATCCACCAGGGTAAGTACACTCGAGACATGTTGAAGAAATTCGACTTTGGTGGAGAGTTGAAGCCTCAGATGACCCCAATGGGTACAACTGGGGGCCTGGACAAGGACGAGAGCGGCGTCAAGGTCAATGAGAGAGAGTTTCGAGGGATGATTGGTTCGCTGCTGTACTTGACGGCGACGAGGCCAGACATATAGTTCGCCGTGGGACTGTGCGCGCGCTTCCAGTCTTCACCACGCGCGTCTCATCGGCAAGCTGTCAAGCGTATTTTCAGGTATCTTATCTATGCGCCTGATCTTGGTCTTTACTATTCAGCATCATCATCTCTTGATTTATCTGGCTTTTCGGACGCTGACTTTGGTGGGTGTCGGTTGGATCGCAAGTCGACTTCCGGTACTTGCCAGTTTCTTGGTTCGTCTCTTGTGTCTTGGTCTTCTCGAAAGCAATCTGGAGTTGCTCTTTCGACCACTGAGGCTGAGTATGTAGCTGCTGCTAGCTGCTGCTCACAGTTGGTTTGGATGATTTCCACTTTGAGAGATTTTGGATTGTTCTTTCCTACCAGAGTTCCTTTGTTTTGCGACAGCACCAGTGCAATTAGTGTAGGGAAAAACCCATGTCTCCATTCAAAAACCAAACACATTGATGTGCGCTTTCACTTTTTGCGGGATCAATATGAGAAAGGTGTCATTGACCTTGTTCATGTTGATACCCATCATCAGCTGGCTGACATTTTCACCAAACCCCTAGATCAGTCTACTTTTGAGCGTTTATGAGGGGATTTGGGTGTTGTGTATCCTTTTTAGGATATTTTGAGTCAGTTTTCTTTTTTCTTTACTCTTTTCTTGAGTCGTTTTGTGTGTGTTCATATCATGCATATTCACATATCACACTTTTGAGCCTGCTTCTGTTATATGATTGAACTGCTTTACTTATTCTAGCTGGTACATGCTTTTGATTACTTGTCAATGATCATGTTTTGGTTCAGTTCACTTGATATGTCTGATATCTGTCATATGCATGGCTTTTATGCTTTAAACTTGAAAAATGATCACCATTGCTTCTAGTAACTAGCATGTGTAGGCTGAGTGCTTTTTGCTATCTGTTACATACCTTGTAGCTAGTTCCTCACATAGATGCAGATATGCAACTTGGACATCTTTATGCTTTAACATGGAAAATATGCTATAAAAATGATAAAAAAAATCAAAAATGAATGAAAATTCCATGCCTTTTTATGCTTGAGTTGAAAAGATCCAAGTGGGTTTGCTTTGTCGCATTGCATTGTTCTGGACTGCTTACCATAGCACCTTGGTATGAACTAGGACAGTGTAGTGTATGCCAAGACCAATGTCTTAAGCTTCCGATGGTCCAGTTCTGGCCTAGGCTTGACTTGGTCGGTTAGCATAAAGTTCGACATGCAAATAACCCTTGGCAAAAATGAAAAAGGAAAATGAAAAAGCCTGAAAATTAAAAAGACAACAAGTTTGCTGAAGCACTTTGTTTTGGACAATGCTTATCTTGGTAGATATCAGTTAGCTTCTGCATCTCTTGTTTTACCTTGCTTGTTAACTGGAAAATGTGGTGATGCCTTTGTTTGCAAAAACTGAAAAATGCGTGCTAATGACTTTCTTTAGATATCATCTGTTGCACTGATCATGCCATGTGTTTTAGACAGTATGACTTTTGCTATACTTGTTAGATGTTGTAATTGCAGTCAATCATATCTGAGAAGCATGCTTTCTGCACTCCACCTGTACCCCAGTTGCATTCATTGCATATTTTGAGGGGGAGTTGCATTTCAGGGGGAGTCAGTGTCTTTTTAGAGTGCTTGATGAGTTCACTTGTCAACAAGGGGGAGAAATTTTGGTATAAGAGTTTAAGAGGGAGTTTTGGCTTTCTCTGGGATTTGTTTTAGGGGGAGTTTTTGTCCCGTTTGTCCTTACTCTTTTGATATCCTTGTTGATGTTTTCTGAGACTGCACTCGTTTTGAGCTTTTACTTTTGGTTAACCATAATGACCGTCTCTTGTTTTTGTTTGACTTTTGATCATTAGGGTTAAACTTTTACTTTGTTTTCTTCTTTTCTGTTTTCTTGTGTTTTTGTTTTCGTGTTTCCACAGTTGCTTGCAGGTACTGAAAGCAGAAGAAGAGAAGTGTTGACAATGCACTCATCAAGGGGGAGATTGAGGAGCCATGCTGAATAGCGTGGGCCTCATGGCTCCATATGTGATGAGTCATTGTCAACGATAGTCAAAGAGGACTGAAAAGAGAGAGAAGACCTGCTGCGTCTGGGCCGCGTGTGACTCAGGTAAACGGGCAGCGAGCGACTGTCGGGCAGAGGGGCCGCGAAGTCGGGCTGGCCCAATCCGGGTACATGGGCTAGGAGCAGCAGAGGATCCACTGGGATGTTGACCGGGATTGACTCAGGTACACGGGTGGCGAGCGATTGCCGGGCTGAGGGAGCTACGAAATCGGGCCGGCCCAATCCGGGTACCCGGTGCGAAGACGGTGGACGCTTTGTCAGTTTCGGCGCAAAACTGACGACCGCTGATCTTGGATCGGACCGTCCTGGAGTGAAGCCGTAGTCGCTACGAAAGCTCCGCTTCCGGACAAGTTATCTGTAAATAGGAGTTTTCTATTTTGTCCTTAGGCCCACAGTCAGTCAGTCGAGTCTGTAAAAATATCCTAAGGGCAGTTTGGTATTTTCCATTTATTTTAGCGTCTGTAAAAAACCTTAGGGGTATTTCTGCATTTTCCCCATTTATTGGGCTGCCTATAAATAGGCCCCAATCCCTAGGGTTAGGGTTAACTCAGCTAAATGACAAACTTGAGTTCACTTTCCTAATTTTGTTCCTGTGCTGTGCGCCGCCATCTGTGTTCTTCCCGAAATCTCTGCATCCAAGTTTTTATTCATCCTGTTTGTTTCTCTTCATGCGTTGCTATGGATCTGGTTGATATGGTTCCTCTGTATGCACGCCTGGATTAATATTTTTGGTGCGAAATTTTTTTGAATCTACAATAGTTCTCTACTGTGTTTTCTCTATTGAGTTTCTCGGTAACTATTGCTGGCTTACAGTTCTGGTTTTTGGCTGTGAAAGTAGTACCTATGCATCTAGCTAATACCTATGCATCTAACTAGTACCTATGCATCTAGCTAGCATCTGCAGCTACTGGTTTTAGGCTTGCTGTTTTTCAATGTCTTGTACCTAGCCGTAGACAACTTGCTGCCCAGCTGTAGGTTTTTGTTCCTAGCCTGCGAAGCTAGTTGTTCTAGACCAGTTTTTCTGCATATTGTTCATCACTCGGCTGAAACGTTTCTTCACTTGCATGGGTATGAAAACAAGTACTGGCTTCTAGCTTCTAGTATCTGTCATTTTGATTCGTGGGCCCCACAGATACTTGAGCAAACTTCGCCAATTGTTTGCCTTAACAGTGGCAACACTTTTTGGGTTTCCTGTATTTTTCGCATAGTTTGCTTCGATCAGTGAAACGAAGCCTCTGTGAGAAATCTGCGCTGTGATTTTGTCGAAGTACTAATACAAGTTCGAAGTTTTGTTCCTGTACTCCGAAGCCTTTCTGTCCAAGCCATCGGACATCAATGTTTTTTGTGTGAGCTTCAAAATTTTTACAGGCCTCGAATTTTTAAGTGTCTCCTGTTTTAGTGTGACCTCCGATTCAGAGCTGGGCTTCGCTTCAAGTAAGCTCCGGAGGTACTTCGCTGTGTTTGCCTTCGGAGATTAAATGCTTCGAAGCTGGGTTTCACTTCAAGTGAGTTCCGGAGGTACTTCATTATTTTTGCCTTCGGAGATTATTTTCTTCGGAGCAGGGCTTCTCACGATGTAAGCTTCGGAGGCTTCGGGATGTGCACCACAGGCATTAATACTGCGTACTTCGAAGTGGGCTTCGTCAAGTATCTTACTGGAGACAACGTAGAACAGTAACTTCTCATCTCGATTTACGTGCACTTAGATCAAACTGCTGTGATGATTTGTTTCTGTGAAAATTGATCTGCCATGTTTTGAATGCCTTGCTTATCTGCCTATTAGCACTGAGTTGGTGTATCTTCATTTAGGACACCGGTCGTTTTTAGGCTAGATTATTTTTAGCTCAGTTGATTTGTCCTTCTTTTAACTGTTTATTTGTTGAGGTGCGTTGGGTATTGGGAGCAGGCCATTAATTCGAAAGAATTTTTTAGGCGCCCATTCACCCCCCTCTGGTCGCTACTTTCGGTCTGTTTTGGGTTGTCTTGGATGTGTAGGGTGGAGATGCTGACAACTATCAACGGAGAGTGATCAAGGGTCAAGCGGGGAGCTTGATGCCAGAGGATCAGGGAGGCTGGGCGAAGTTGGAGAAGATCTCAAGAGTGCACGAAGAGACCGAGCAAAACTTGGATGGACGGATGAAAGTGACGGCGTGACGACCAGGTCTATGAGGGGGAGGCCAGGGAAAGCTTTCAGGTGGCTCGAGGGGATCAAGAGTGAAAGTAGCTTGATGGCGCTCGGAGTCGCAAAGTGGTGTCACGAGTGAAAGGGTTGAGAGAGTTTGTCGGTTTTTGCTGAAAACCGTCGCATATCTAGTTTTGTTAATTTTAATAGTTTGGAGTATTTTTACTTTGAGTCAATGTGTAATAAAAAGTTGAGAGTCTAGAGTAATTGTACTTTTTTGGTATATTTTTCAGAATTTCTTAATTCTGAAAATATATTACAAGGAATAGTACCTTTGTGTAATTTCTTAATTTTAGAGGGTTCTTTTCAGAAAATACCCCCCATGGTTGGCCTATAAATAGAGGACCATATCCATGGGCGGGTGGGGATTTTGGCTATTCTTTTGACTGAACTAAATTATCAATTTCATGAAATTTCTGCTGCTTTTACTGTTTGGATCAAATCTATGCATCACTATTCATCATCCGACAACTTCAACAGTGCAACGACAAATCCATGTTAGCTCCAATCGTTTTTGGGAGCTATTTTCTGGTGATTTCTGTGCAGAACTTGTTGTTGATGTTTATACATCTTTTGTAGAGGATGTTTTGAATGTTCCATTTTTGAAAGTTGCAACTAGTTAATGTGATTCCTTCTTAATTCTTTTGCTGATCAAAAAAGGCACCACATCTCTGAAAAATACTTTGGAGAAATTGTTTTAGTTTATGGTTTAGCTCTCTACATGTTTGATGAAATGTTGATTCAACTATTCATCATCATCTTGGCTGATTCTTGAAGTGTTTCTTGAATGAAACTCAGGATTGAAGTGTTTTGTTTGAAATATTTGATTTGAAATAGTTTGCACTAAAATAGAGTAAAGTTTCTAGAAGTTAATTTGTGCTCTAGCTGATTGATATTCAGTTTTGATTTGATACAGGAGCTCTTTGACAAATCTTGAGTTAGTTTCCTGAATTGAAGTAATTTCTCAAAGTTATTCTAAATTTTCCGAATACTTTCAGAGTTTTGTTCCAAATCTGAACTCTTCATTCAAACAACAGATTAAATTGTATGGGTTTAATACAATTCAGAATTTTTGTTTAGGATTTGAATTAGAACATAATCTGAAGACTGAAATTGTGGTTACTGAATGTTCTGAATTTGAAACTTGTTTGAAGTTTTGGTATTCCTTTATGTCTACTCTGATGGGCTGTAATTTAGATTTGAATTTAGAACTCAAAAATACCATTTCAGAGTTATTGTTCAGTATTCTGTTTTGAGATCTGAACTTAGTGAAGTGATTCTTCAGTTCTGTTCTGAATGGTTGAATCATTCTGAAAATTATACTCAATCTGATTTCTGAATCTTTGGTTTGAAGTGAATAGATTTCAGTAATTTGTTTTCAGTCTGAACACAAGTGTTTCAGTTCAGGTTCTATTTGAAATTTCAAGACTGTTTCAGTTCTGAATGTTCATTTCAGTTTCAGTTTTGCTGAATTGAAGTAGAGATGAGATTCTAAATCTGCTGATTGCTAAATAGTGATTGATATACTGAGTTGTGGTGGTTTCAATTTAATTTCTGGAAAGTGAGTAGAAAGGTGCTGAGCTAAACAAAATTCAGGATTGATTGAATTGATAATCTGATAGAGATAAACTGTTTTTCAGAGTACTGTTTTCAGGTTTGGATAGTTTTATTCAGAACAAGTTCATCATCTGAAATTAAATTCTTAACTTCAGTTCTAAGCTCACTTGAAATCACTGCACTGTTTCTGAAGTTTAACTTCAGTATTCATATTGTGATTGAGATTTTTCAGGTTCAGTGGATGTGAAAAATCAGATTTGAAGTTTTACTGAAAAACCTATTTAGTGATTTGAATTTGAATCCAGTTTCTCTATTATGATCAAAATTGAATCTGAATTCTGTTCTGAAGTTGTAGTTTAAATTTATATGTGTTTTGAATGATTATGAAGTTGTAGCTTAAATTGAATCAGATTTGTTTGCTGCTTCTTTTGGTACAATCTCTGAAATATAGTTTCTGCTGAAATCTCTGAATGAATATCTGTGCATCAATTCATGGCACATAAGCAAGCACAGATCTCACTAGAGATATTATCAGTACAAGGTTGTGATTTGATTCCGCTTAGGAGATTTTAATCTGACCTGGTGGTTTGTTCAAAAGGATTCAATACTATTTACAAAAGTATTTGCCTAACAGATTCACTTCTTGATTGTTTACGTGATAGTGAACACTGATTGGGTCTTTTTGGTGATTGAACTCTACTTGTGTACTGTTTTCATCCAGATCATCATTTTAGAGTGATTAATCATGATCAGAACATGTTCAAAGTAAATACTTCATGTCTAGGATATTTTTTTGAACTGTCTGAAGTTTGTCGGTATTTCAAAGTCCGAAGTGTGCCAGTAGAAGTTTCAATCTCCGATTTACTATGGAAGTCGGCATTTCAATCTCCGACTTGGACAAGTCGGTACTTCATACTCCGATTTGCTCTGAATTGATATTTGAACCAAAGTGTGCACTGTTTTTGGTACTGTACTGCTCAAATCTGAAGTTTGTGATTTTTGAGGTGCATTGGGTGATTTGAGTAGGCCATCAATATTCGTGAGAATTTATTGAGTCGCCTATTCACCCCACCTCAAGTGCCATTCCGATCCCACAATTGCTATTAGAGCCGGTTAGATCACCAGTTGACCTTAACCGGTTTGTGATCCTTGTTTTGGCGACATGGAAAGAAACACAAAAATCCCGATGTTTGATGGTTCAGATTATTCTTATTGGAAGGTGCGCATGGAGGCTTACCTTCTAAGCCAAGGAAGTGCTATTTGGGACATCGTCGATTCCCAATATGTGATTCCTGAAACTTGAACCTCAGATACTGATAAATCAAAGTATGAGTGCAATAGAAAAGCGAGAAACATACTTTCTGTTAGCCTGAGTCGCAAAGAGTTTGACAAGGTCTAGCACCTACGATCTGCTCATGAAATCTGGACCACTTTGAGAACTTTTCATGAGGGCACTACCCAAATTAAGGCTAGGAGGCAAAGCACATATAATCAAGAGTACCAAATGTTTGTGCAAGGCCCCGGTGAATCGGTAGATGCCATGTTTGCGTACTTTGATGGGATTGACAGTAATTTGTGCTCCACTTGGACGCTAGCTTACTCTGATCATGACAGGGTGATCAAACTTCTCTATGCTCTTGATCGTAGCATATGGGAAGTAAAGATCTCGAGCATCGAAGAGTCTGTGAGTTTTGATACTTTGACATGTGATGAACTGTTTAGTAATCTCAAGTCCACCGAGATAGCCAAGGCATCTCGTCTAGGATTCGGAAAAACTTTGTTGCCTTCTAATGCTTTGGTTTCCGGTCCTGGCAGTGGCACCTCATCTAGAGGTACTATGTCTGGAGTTTACGCTTTATCTGGGGATTTTGCCTTGTCTTCGTTGGTCTCTATCACAAAAGAACAAGTGGACACATTGGACGATGAAGAGCTTGCTCTTATAGTCAAAAAGTTCACTAGGTTCTACAATGATAGAAGAGATCAAAAAAGAGGAGGCTCTCGAGGGTGTTTTGAGTGCGGTGATCTTAATCATATTAAAGCAAATTTCCCAAAACTGAACGCAAAAAATGAACATGAACACAAACACCAGAAAAGAGACAAAAAAACCTTCTTCAAAGGCAAAAGAGGAAAAGTGGCAAAAAGGATGGCTAGATCTTTCATGGCTGCACTCAGCGACATCGACAACACCTCGAGTGAAGAGCCAAGCTCCGATGAAGAAAATTTTTACAAGAGTGAAGAAAATAAGGAAAAGACGAAGGACTTCAACAACCTCTGCTTCATGACCAATGACAAGTACAACAGCTATGAGCTTGACTCATCTGAGGTTATTCTATCACATGACCAATTACTTGTTCAAAACGATGAATTACATGATGCAATTATTTCACAAGATAGACTCCTTAAACTTGCTGCTAAAGAACGAAAGGAACTAAAGCTTAAAATTGAATCGGTTTCTACTGAACTTGCATTATTGAAGTCCGAGTCTGAAATTCCTGAATGTGAGTCTTGTCTTATCGTTATGGATGAACTTGCTCAGTTGCGTCTGATTCATGCTCAAAACATTGAAAACTTGAAAATATTCAGAAGCAACTTTTGGTGGTGGAGTCCAGTCCTTGTGTCATCAATGAATGCTTAAATTGCCCTTTACTGATTGAAAGAATTAATCTGAGAGATAAGCATATTGATGAACTTAAGGTTAGATTGGAGAGTCCTGAGTGTTCTAAGGATGTGCAGCCAGCGTGTCCCACCTGCATCACCCTTAAGGACCAACTCAGTTTTGCTAGAGAGCAAGTAGAAAAACTTAAGTGTGAGAATGATTATCTGCTTTTCATGATAGACAAATGCACTGAAGGGAAGGGAAAATGGATTTGCTTTTGGACAAAACAAAAATTTGTGCTGACAGGGCAGGGTTAGCTCTTGGGTTAGGTTATAAGAGGACTTCATCAAATACCTCAAGCCAAACTATGTTCACTCTACCTACCACCCTTGAGAAAGAGAGAGCCTAGTTAGACACACCACCGAAATCCAAAAATCCTACCCAACCTAAAAAGATAATCATTCCACCACTCAAGACAGACTCCAAGCAAAAACCTAGAAAAACTGTGAGTTTTGCACTAGAAACCTATAAGCCTACACCCAAGAAAGTTTTTCACAGCTCTTATTGTCATCGTGTAGGTCACTTGATTATTTTTTGCTATCGACGCATGAAAGATGAACGTCATGCTCATGCTTTGAACTTTCATGATTATTCTTCACTTGATTTGCATGATTGTGGTTATCATTCTTGCTCTGATTTTGAGGCTCCCCATGGTTTTGTGAGTGATTTTGCCCCTCGTGGTGTACACCATGCTTCATATGGTCTAGACCGCGTGTAAGAGGTTTTGATGCTATACAGGTTGGGAGACCTCATCGTTTTCTAGGTTCGCGCTTTGTAGCTAGACCACACACTTTTTATTATGGTTCTTATTCGGTGCATGATCAGTCTACTACTTTACCTGGTTCACGAGTTTTGCGATGCTGGATTCCAAGACAATTTTTCACTCACCCTTTTACTAAGCATCCGAGAGCTTCTAGCATGTTTTGAGGGAGAGTTGTGTAGCATTGCATGAGCTTTTGTTATATGATTAATTGCTTTTTCAAGTACATGCTTTGTTATGCCTTTGTAGTATTGTCTTTAATACTATTGACTATACTTGGCATGTTTTCATCTTATAATTGTCATGAGCATGGCTTTTATTTGTGAAAAATTTAAAAAACGATCACTGCTTAGTCTAGAAACTAGCTTGAATGGGTTGAGTGCTTTTGCTACCTTTTATACACCTGATAGCTAGGTCCTTTTCACTTGGATGCTAATACGCAACTTGATTTCATCAAACATATATTATGTTGAAAATGAAAATGAATGAAAATGAAGATGAAAAATGAATGAAAATGAAAATGAATGATATTCATGCTGTTGTGTGCTAAATTTGAAAATATCCAGGTGGGTTTTCTTTGTCGCACTACTTTGTTCTGGACTGCTTACCATAGCACTTTGGTATCAACCGAGACATTGAAGTGTATACCGAGATCAATGCTTTAAGCTTCCGATGGTCGTTTGCTTGACCTAAGCTTGGCTTGATCGGATAGCATAAGGTTGACATGCAAATAACCTCTGTCACAAAAATGAAAAGTTAAACTTCATTGCATATCATGTTTGCTGAAGCACCTTGAAGTGGGATATGCTTATCTGGTAAGTATTTGGATAGCTTTTGCATCTTATGCATTGACATGTCTAGTATGCTAGTCTGAGTGGTGATGCTTTTATTTTATAAAATCTGAAAATCCTTGCTCATGCCTTTGTTTAGATGATATTCATCTAAGCGTGTCATTTAGTACTTTTAGACAATAATCAAGGCGAATGATTGTTTGTATTGTAATTGCAGTTGCTCATGTTTCAGAAGCTCATATCTCTTCTTTACCCTCATTTCCCTCTTTGCATCTTTTTATCTCCTTGATGCCTGCATTGTCAAAGGGGGAGAAATGGTCTTCATGATGACTTTGGAGGATTTTGGATGATTGTTTGGCTAAGGGGGAGTAATGACTTTCATTGGTTAAGGGGGAGTAATGGCTTTCATGTTGCATTGATGCATTGATATGCTTTTGATGCTTTTGCCTTGCTTTGCATAAGGTTTTTGCCCATGAGGGAGATATTTTACCAAGTGACATGTTTTTCTCTTTTATGAGTTTTTATGGTCACTTGTGCGCTTAATTTGAAACTTCCATCATGTCTTTGATTGGGGTTGTCAACGAGTATGAAACTCTCCTGAAGGATAATCTAGAGGAAGTGACAGATAAGAGACTAAGGGCTTTAGAAGCCATAGAAGTAGACAAGAAGAGAGTAGTTAAAGCCTACAATAAGAAAGTTAAACTAAAATCGTTTCAAGTAGGAGATTTGGTGTGGAAGACGATTTTACCATTAGGCACGAAGAGTCCTAAATTTGTTAAATGGTCACCTAGTTGGGAAGGTCCCTTTAAGATAGCCGAAATCACTCCCGGCAATGCATACGTGTTGGAATCTCTACAAGGAGAGCGGTTTCGAAGAGCTTTGAATGGTAGGTACTTGAAAAGGTGTTTCCCAAGTGTGTGGCAAACAACATAAAAGGTGTTGAAAAGCCGATATGGGTGGTATCGTCTTCAGCTCATTGTGCTTTTAGTTCACTCAGTTCACTAAAAGGCAGGGAGGCATGTGTTGATAGCAAAAAATGGCATTAATAGCCGAGATTGTCAAAATATCAATTTTGGTAATTTGGGCCAAAAATACACATGTCCGGGGTTAGGCCGAAGCCCTATAGGACCGAAGGTCCATTGGGCTGTGGGCTCCGAAAGCCTCTGGCCAGCCCACGGCCTTCGGCCAGGAAGCCTTCGGAGGCCCACGCCACCGAAGCTTTGGCCCGAGGAGCAGGCCACGACGGGCCTGGCCGAAGCCCACTTCGGAAAAGATAGAGTTGTATACAATTCCGGCTAAGTTTTATATCTCCATCCGGCCGAATTAATAGCAGATTAGATCAGAGATTAAGCCCCTATAAATAGAGAGGCGAGGCCAGCGTAGAGGCCCCCCCAACACAAATCAAACTCAAAGCCCTAGCTTTGATCGCATTTATTTACCTTTACTTTTCTATACCTCTTTGTGGGTTTGCTTGGAAGCCCTCCGCCGGCCACTTCGAAACAGTGGTAACCCTTGTTACTTCGCTTGTGAAGTATTCGTTAATCTACGTAATAGATTGCTATCGCCTTGTTACTTCGCCTGTGAAGTATCCGCTAATATGTGTAACAGATTGCTACCTTCGCTACTAGTGCAACACTTAGCAGAATTCGGTCCTCATGCCGAATTGGTACTTCGAACCCTCTCTGTTGCAGGTTCCCACGTTCGGAGCTACTTCATCGGAGGTGTCCGGAGCTGAGAGGTCGGTTTCCGAGGTCGTCAAGACACCCTTCGACGAGACTACAGGCTTCGACGACAGGCTTCGCCAGCGTACTTCGTCACAACGGGCTTCGCCATGATCGACTCCGCTCTTGACAAAGTTACGCCCGCGCGCGGCCCTCGCGTCATTATTCTGTAATTTGCCGTATAGGAGACCTCACGTCGAACCCCACTGTTCGGAGGTAATCGTCGCGTCCAGAACCGTTCGGAGTTCATCTTCGGCCGGATCAGTCCGAACGCCGAAGGCACGCTTCGGTGGGATACTTAGCACCAGACGTCGAAGGTATACTTCGGCGACCCCTTCGCACCAGACTTCGAAGCAGACAGGCTCCGACCGTTTTGCTGATTTTATTCTGTTTAATATATTTCTTTCGGCTAATTGGATTATTTTGTGTGATCTGATTTCCTGGCGACTCCACCACCCTTATCACGACTAAGGGTAGTCGGAACGCGACGTCGGTGTTGCATCACGCTTAGGATTGTCCCTAAGTATCCACACACTTTTGGATCGTCGAACTAACCCAAGTACGGGTGCACGTTTTCATGTCAACAGGTGGCTCCAGGGATCGATGATGCGTAAGGGGCCTCAAATCGATAGGCGGTCATACTGGCGAAGGGTGCCCGGTCGGACCGCAAGTGAGACCTCGGTCGGACCGGGGGCTTCGGCACGTGCGATGTAGGCTTCGGATGCAGGGCTCCGGAATGGAGGCGAGTCCGGTGCGGAGGAGCCGGTTAGACCGACGGTGGAGCGTCGGTCAGACCAGCAATTATCGACGAAGGGGCAACGGGTGTGCCAGCAACATCCTGACGAGGCGGCACGACACACACTGGTCACCCAAGTGCTCTAGCGACCTCCTTGATGATGGCAAATCGCCCCCAAACTCCTTGGTGAGGAATATAGGGATGAAATCTCTGAAAAACAAGGAAATATCAAATGCAATTCGGCCTAGAGACCAAATTTCCAAGGGAAGCAAAGGAAACCGATAAAACAATAATGACGATAAAAATCCATTACGTGGATTAAACGGGTGATTCACAGGCGAATCAACAAGGCTTACCATGGTTACGACGTGATGCACGGAGGGATTTCAGCGCAAACCCACAAAGATGTACTGAACTAGGGCACAAAAGTATTGATTTGTGTAGATTGATGCATGAATCAGCCTTCCCCCTATATTTATAGGGGTTGGACTTAGACTCCCTGGCATCCACATCAAGTATGATTCTGCCAAAAAGTAGTTAAAATTTAATTAGAAATTAAACAGCCCAAACCCAACTCTATCTCTAATTTTCGGACTGGGCCAATCTGACCAGGCCTACCTGGCCGGTTGGACCAGCCTACTATGGCCGTTTGGACCAGCCTACTATTGCCGATTGGACCGGCCTGTGCTAGGAAAGGCATATTTTCGGCCCAAATTACCAGAAATTGATATTTTGACAATTTTGACCATTACTTCCATTTTTTGCTATCAACACATGCCCCCTGCCTTTTAGTAAACTTAGTGAGCTAAAAGCATAATGTTCTAATGTATAATGTGCTTCAAGATGAAATCAATTACCTCGTTATGAGTCATGTTCTTGAGAGGCACGACCTCGGTCCACTTGGTGAAATAATCCATCGCCATCAACACGAATCGATGCCCTTTTGAAGAGGGAGGATGAATCTGGCTGATGAAGTCCAAGCCCTAACCTCAAAACGGCCATGGTTTAATAATAGGGTTTAGTAGTGATGCGGGAGCCAACAGGATATTACCAAATGTGAAACCAAGTAAGGTCACACTACGGTTTATTGTTCACTTGGTTGTTATTCCTGCTGATTGTGGATCTTGGCGAAAGTTATGAGTTCTATGTGGAATATTTGTCTGGTTAATCATATAATCTTCTTTTAGCTAGCCTTTGTTGTTGATCAAAGGCCTGTAGCTTTTTCGAATGAAGAACAGTTTCCCAAGGAGTCTTCCGGCTGCATATTGTCCCAGGTTCTTTCTCGTTTAACTAAAATTTTTATTAACTTGTTGAACACCTGAATCCAGAATGCTTTTCTCCTCCTGAACCTATCTTTGAAGATGAACTATATCTGGGAGCTATATGTTCTGTTTCTGTTAGTGATTCTCTTGTGAAGAGCAGTAGTTTTTGTGTGAATGGTTGTCTCCTGAGATGCATCTGTGAGCTATTTGCTTCAGTCTTCTGATATAAGTTGTTACTACTATTTTGGTATGTTGGTCATATAAAGATCTACAGAAAGTGACTGATCTTTTCTGATGGTTGAGTAGCTTTCCATTGCTTTGATTGTTCTCCAATTCTTTGAGAAGTCTGTGGATCATTTTTGTTTCATTGCTTACTGCAGTTCTTGTGAGTACTACTCAGGCTATTTCAGAAAACTGCATCATTGTTGATTCTGTGTGCAGAATTAACTAATTCTTCAAGAAAGGTTAAGAAGGATATTCAGAACTCTTTATCTTGTCTTTACTGTAGCAGACCCGAGCTGACATCATTGTCCTTGGTTTTGTTCTGTGAAAAGGGTGGTCTGCTAACTACTTCCAGAATGATGTCATTGCTATTCTGTTGAGGTAAAGTCACTTTTCAGTTTGGAAAAATTCTGCAGGAGCAATTGATAAATTGTTACTCTAGTGTAACTCAGTTATTCTAGTACTTACTGTTTCGTATCAGAAAATTCAAGATTGCTGATTCTTATTGGGTGGAGTGGTCAGGCCATCAGATTCACAAAAATTTGTTGAGGTGCCTATTCACCCCCCCCCCCGTCTAGTCGCCATTCCGATCCCACACCAAACTTTTGACATGCTTCACACCCTCTATAATACTTAAAACAGTCTTCAGTCATAGTCGGCCAATAAAACCCCGCTCTTTTGAGCATCCAACTCATTTTCTGGGCCGACTGATGAGTACCACAAAGAACCTCATGGACTTCTCCTGTAGCTACTCTAGATTGATCGACATCTAAGCACTTTATAAGTACTCTATCAATAATTTAGTGATACAACACATTGTCAAGCAATACAAATTTGAACGCTTGTCGCCGAACTTTTCGATCAACCCTTTGACTACGATTTTTCAAATATTGGACAATTGGAATTCTCCAATCATCCTTGTAGACTATAGTAGTGTTCACCAATTCTCCACTTGAATTGGCGTTTAAATCATAAATTTGAAGTTGCCCCCCAAGCCCTAGGTCCCCCTGACACATGTTGGTCAGACCGGCCTTGGTGGGCCGGTCAGACCACCCATTGCTGGTCAGCTGACAAGGGCCGGTCAGACCGACATCATGCCTATAGTTGGACTGGCCTTGCCAGGCCAGTCAGATCGAAGCTGCCTGTTTCGTTTAACACCACACTTTCAAGCATCAGCTTGTCTTATGTGAAAAATTTTACTCTTTTCACTTGATAGCCAGATGCTTGTTGAGCCAAATCATTTGCTAATGAGTTGGCTTATCTAGACACATGAGAAATTTCAAAATCATCAAAAGTGGCAATTATGTCTAGACATTTATCCAAGTAGATATTTAGTAAACCATTAAAACATTGAGCAATTTTAGCTACTTGTTGCACAACTAATAGAGAGTCACCATATGCATGAACATGTTTAATACCCATGGAATTTAACAATTTGAGTCCTAGAAATAAAGCTTCATATTCTGCTTGATTATTAGTAGAAGGAAATTATAAACGGGCTGAGGTCTCAAAGCACATATCATTAGGTGACATGAGGACCACTCCAATACCTTGGCAATTCTTGCAAGCCGAACCATCAAAATAAATCTTCCAAGGCACTACCTCAATTAGAGCAACATCGCTACCCTAATTGACATCTACATGGTGATCAACTATAAAGTTAGCGACGATTTGGCCTTTCATAGCTCTCAAAGGTTCATAAGTCAAATCATATTCAATCAAAGCATAAGCCCACTTTCCGATTCTACCACTTAGAATCGGCTTTTGCAACATGTACTTTGTGATATCGGTTTGACAAGTAACAATACATGTGCCAGGGAGAAGATAGTGATGTAATTTGGTACATGCATAATAGAGTGATAAACACAAACGCTCCACAAACACATACCTTGTCTCGGCGTCCAACAAGCGACGGCTCAATAATGTTATGATGTACTCTTTTCCTTCAACTTCTTGAGTCAACACAGCTCCTATCACGCTCTGCTCTGTGGTGACATATAGCCGAATGGGTATTCCGGCCTTGGGCGCCCTCACCACTTGTAGTGATGATAAGCATTCTTTAATTTTTTTCGAAGGCGCGTTGGTGACTTTCTCCCCAAGTGAACTCGGCTTCGTTCTTTAGCCGAAGTATGGGGACAAAAGCATCAATATTGTCAGACAAGTTAGATATAAAGGGGCGCAAATAATTCATCTTTCCTAGAAACTTTTGCACATCTCTCTTGCATGTCGGCGCTTCAAAGTTTTTTATCTTCTCAAGCCTCTTAGGATGAATCTCAATACCTCTTTCATGAATCATGAATCCTAAGAACTTGCTCGCTGACACGCCAAAAGCACACTTGAGTGGATTCATTTTTAAGCCATAATAATGCATTCTATCAAAAGAAGCTCTCAAATCGGCTAAATGGTTCCCCATAGCATCCGATTTGACTACAACATCATCTATATATACCTCTAGCATAACTCCTAGAAGGTCATGAAAGATCAAGTTCATAGCACGTTGATATGTAGCGCCAGCATTCTTTAAACCAAAATTCATAACAACTCACTCAAAAAATCGACAAAACCAGGGCATCGAAAGGATGTCTTGTATACGTCCTCTTCAGCCATAAAAATTTGATTATAACTAGCGTTGCTATCAAGAAAACTTAGTACCTTGCATCCTAAAGCATTGTTGATCAACATGTCGGCTATCGACATGGGGTACTCGTCTTTCGGAGTGGTCTTGTTCAGATCCCTGAAATCAATACAAACTCGTATTTTACTGCTCCCTTTCTTCTCTACAGGCACAATGTTAGCAACCCATTTAGAATACCTGCATGGCCTAATAAATTCAACCTTCAGTAATTGTTCTATCTCCTCTTTAACTCGGTCACACACGAGCGAATTAAAGCGATGAGGGGGTTGTTTATAAGGCCTAAACCTGGGTTTGATGGGCAGCCGATGCTCCACGAGCTCGCGGCTTAGTCCGAGTATTTCACTGTACTCCCATGCAAAACAATCGACATACGAGCGAAGCAACTTTATTACTTCGACCTTTTCATTAGCCTGCAAATTTTTGTTTACAAAAGTTGGCCTTATAATACTACCATCGCCTATATTGACCTCTTCTAGAAGGTCGACCGATGCAAAACCTTGACCTAACTTTTCTACTTCGCTAAAATCTTCAATGGCTTCAGCAATACCATCTTTGGTAGACTGATATTGCTCTATACGAGACTTTAGCCAACAAAGATTACTCTTACCAGTCATGACCACTAATTTAACAATAGTCATGATACACCAGTCGGCTTTACAGATACTAGAATAAAACGTCCCTCGGACACGCTAACAAAGTCATAATCTGAGAGATCTCTACCAGACAGACACTCTACTTTATCGTGGACGGTGTCGATAGACACATAGGACAAAGAAACTTGGGCCGAAGTGTCAGCTAGTACAACCTCCACATCATTGTCGTCCCACTGAATGAAGCATTGGTGCAAGGTAGATGGAATGCAACAATTTATGTGAATCCAATCATGCCCAAGTAATATATTGTAGTTATGTTGCACGTCGATGACGAAGAACGCCATTGGCAACGTCTTGTTGCCCACCGTCAGCTCCAAAGAAAGTACGCCCTTGGCCTCCGAGCTCTCGCCATTGAAGCCGTTGAGCGTCAAGTTGGTCATCTTCAAATCTTCTTCGTCTTTGCTGAGCTTCTTCAAGAGAGAGCATGGCATCAAGTTGATGGTAGCACCTCCGTCAACCAGCATCCTGGAGATCAGCTTCCTGTCAATGTGCCTCTTGACATAAAGAGGCTTCAAGTGATGAGCCGTATCCTCTGGCTTATCGAAAATAGCATCTCGTGGGCCGAGGCTCAACTGGGTGACCTCGGCCTCGTCTTATGGTAGCGCGAACTCGGCGGGAAGCATGATGACGTTTATGTCTATTGCCTAAGGTGCAGGCCCTTTGGAGACGGGCGTGTAGTCGTCATTGAGCATGTCGTCGATGCTCAGAACGGGAGCCGGGTTCTTTGCTTCAACTAGCTTGGGCTTCTAGACTTGCTTTGTGATTGGTCGAGAGCATATTTCCTTGAAGGTGGTGTCCCGCTCATCCTCGGCCTTCTTCTCACACATCTCCTATGATCGCAGACGTTGCAAGTGCCTCTTTTGTGATTTGGACATACCAGAAGGTGCCCAAGATGGTTTTGACTTGGTACCGGGCTCCACAAGCTTTCTTTTGGGATTTTTGGCTGAACGAGAATTGCCTAGATTGTCCTCGGCCTTTTTGTGCTTGGCAAAAACACACTTCTGCATCTTGTCGGTCGGACCGGCCTCATTAGGTTGGTTGGACCGGACTGTGTCGGTCAGACCGGCCATGCAGGCCGGTTGGACAGCTTGGTGTCGGTCATCTAGGATAGGCCGATCGGACCGGACAGATTATGCCAGTCGGACCAGGCAACGAAGGTGGTTTCGGCTGGCCCCAAGGGCTTACCTCCGTCGTGCTCCCGCGATGTGGCCTTTAGAATTGGGACCACTTGAGACCCTACCTTGATAGTGATACCTTTGGAGTCTCTCTCCATTACCCCTTCACGGCTGTCTTCTTTGGCTTCGTTCTGTGTGGGTCGGCTTTGAGGTACCACAGATAGCCGGTGAAAAATGTTTCCCTTTGCCGCATCTATCTGCCCCTGCCAATCATAGTACTTCGAAGGAACAAAGGGGGCGATGTCGTACGACAAAGGGTACTCCGGCGGTGAAGTGTAGCTCGGAGCCCACGGAGATACTGTACAATGGTATGGCGGAGCCATTGGGGCCTCTAGTGGCTTCATCCATTGTGGGTTGAACCCATCACTCAAAAAGAGGTTCGGCCATGTCGAAGGGATGTCAGACCATATCAGCGAAGGGTCCCACCAGGCCGGAGGCTTCGGCCATTGTGAAGGTGAGTTCGGCCGATACGAATGGCTCGGCCTCCTTGGAGGGTTCGGCCATCTTGGCACCTTCGGCCGAGTGTTTGTTTTCTCGGCCCAATTCTAGTGTTTATTCAGCAGCATCTGGTATGTTACCTTTGGCTTCTTGCTGGCCTCGGTCGAAGATGATGCGTCGATGTTCTTTTTCCACACTCCCACTTTAGGATTATTCGGTATGAGTGTGCGTGTGATGGGCTCTCCAATAATGACCGCTTTCCCTTTAGATGACTCGGCCTGATCCGGCCGAATCAACACCTTTTTCTCATCGAGGTCGATGGTGTTCATAGGAAAGGGGTCTTTATCCAACTTCATCTTCGGACTAGAATCTATTTTCAATCGTCCTTCTTCTATGGTTGATTGAACCTACCGATGGAAAACATTGCAATCGTTAGTATAATGAGAATGCAAATCATGCCACTTATAGTAGGGGCATTTCTTTAGTTCATCGGTGGTTGGGATGACCTGGCCCTTGGGCAACCTGAGAAGCTGACTTTTCAAGAGGAAATCAAATATTTTGTCTCATTTAATCACATCAAAAGAGTACTTAACCTCGTTGGGATGACTCTTAGTGGGAGACCACCATAACTCGGAGCAAGTGATAGGTTTGGTTTTAGTGTTCCAGGCCCATTCGGTCGCATACATATCGGCCGAATCATCTTCTTCTTTTGACTCTTCCTCATCGGAGTGCTCCATGATGTGAACTTCAGCTTTAGGTTTGTTAAATGTTTTAACGAATTTTGTATCTTTGGCTCGACCTTCCTAGACCAGAGCCTGTTGCAGGACTTGGTTGACCCCTAAAATGTTTTTGTTATCTAGCCTCTCTTTAATTTCAGAACGCAATTCGTTAAAAGCTAGTGTTGATAGCAAAAAATGGCATTAGTGGCAAGATTGTCAAAATATCAAGTTTTGGTGATTTGGGCCGAAAGTACACATGTCCAGGGTCTGTCCGAATCCCTACAGGGCCGAAGCCCATTGAGCTATGGGCTCCGAAAGCCTATAGCCAGCCCACGGGCTTCGGCCAGGAAGCTGTCGGAGGCCCACGCTGCCGAAGCTTCGGCCCGAGGAACAAGCCTCAATGGGCCTAGACGAAGCCCACACTACCAAAGCTTCGGCCCGAGGAGCAGGCCTCGATGGGCCTAGCTGAAGCCCACCTCGGCAGAGATAGAGTTGGATGCGTTGCCAGCTCAATCTCTATCTCTATCTGGCCGGATTAATAGCAGATTAGATTAGGAGTTAAACCCCTATAAATACAGAGGCAAGGCTGCCGTGGAGAGCCCTCCCAACTCAAACCAAACCAAAGCCATGCTTTGATCATACCTTTACTTTTACCTTTACTTTCATGTACCTCTTCGTGGGTTTGCCTGGAAGCCCTCCGTCGACCACTACGGAACAGTGGTAAATCCTTGTTACTCCGCCTATGAAGTATCCGTTAATCTACGTAATAGATTGTTATCGCCTTGTTACTTCGCCTATGAAGTATCCGCTAATCTACATAACAGATTGCTACCTTCGTTGCCCGTGCAACACTTATCAAAATTCGGTCCTCAGGCCGAATTGGTACTTCGCATCGTCTCTGTTGCAGGTTTGCACATTCGAGGCCCCTTCGACGGAGGTGTCCGAAGCTGAGAGATCGGTTCTGGAGGTCCCCAGGACACCCTTCGACAAGACCACAGGCTTCGACAACAGGCTTCATCATCATACTTCGTCGCCACAGGCTTCGCCACAACCATACTCCGCACCGGACGATGTTGCACTCGCGCGTGGCCCTCACGTCACTTTTTCGTAGATTGCTGTATCGGAGATATCATGCCGAACCCCGCTGTTCGGAGGTGATCATCGCGTCCAGATCCATTTGGAGTTCACCTTCGGCCGGATCAGTCCGAACGCCGAAGCACCCTTCGGCGGAGCACTTCGCACCAGACGCCGAAGGTACCCTTCGGCGCACCCTTCGCATCAGGCTTCGAACCAAACGGGTTCCAACTGGTTTGTTGATTTTATTCTGTTTAATCTATCTCTTTTGGCTAATTGGATTATTTTGTGTGATCTGGTTGCCTGGCGACTCCACCCCCTTATCACTATTAAGGGTAGTCAGAATGCGACGTCGGTGCCACGTCACGCTTAGGCCTGTCCCTAAGTATCCATGCACTTTTGGATCGTCGAACTGACCCAAGTGCGGGGCACGTTTTCGTGTCAACACACTTTTTGGTGACTCCATTGGGGAAGAGCTACGCCAACATGATGAGTACGTCTACATCGGTCGTCGGTACATCTACATCGACTACTACGTCTACACCGCTGATGGATGCAATAGGAGGCGCGGATATCGACAACCGCAACATATTGTCACCCACACTTGAAGATATCCCCGCAGCAGACCGAGCAGAGATCGAGGCAAAGTTAAAGGTGCTCCAGGACATGATGCTTGGGGGCTACGTCAAGACATGCGCGGGCTTCATCAAGCGCGACATCGTCACCCCCGACCTCGCTTAGGTCTAGGTAACCCCTGTATCGCCTCGTTTATCTTCTTTCGAAATTGAGCAAAAAATAGTCGCATCGGTAGATCAAGCCGTTAGCGCTTCGCTAGCCAACCGTTTAGATTCGGTAGTCAGCTCCTAGGTAGAGGCGACTCTTAGGAGGTTCAGCTTTACTGAGGCCATACCCCCAGTTTTTATTGCTAGCGCACCTCCGACAAACCACATATACAATAGGACTAACGACAGCACTAGCACAATCATGTCTCCGGCTTCAACACTTATGGCCGAGACCAATCATTATACCTACGGTCAAACTAATACTGCATAGCACACATCACCACCTACGCCAATACCCGCGCTGCCCGCACCACAAGCGCCGATGCCCGGACACGAGCACGTTATACAGATAGCGCGTAGGGAAGAAGCACACGGCCGACACGCCGATATCCCACCATGTGTCGCGCCCCCACATGAGAGGCGCATGCAAACAACCTACCAAGATGATATAGAGGAGCGGGTCCACGTGCTATTTAGAGAGTGTGTCGGCTTCGTGCCCAAGGGGTGGGTTAGGTTTTACCGTAAGCCCTACCCTGACTACCTTGATACGGTACCCTACCCCCGCGGCTATAGGATCCCTGAATTCACTAAGTTCGATGGCGAGGGTAGTAAGACCACACTAGAGCACGTTAGTCAATTTTTGGCGCAGTGTGGAGAGGTTAGCGGGATAGATGCCCTAAAGGTTAGACTATTTTCTCTCGCTATCCGGCACTGCTTTCACTTGGTTTTCGGCACTCCCGCCGAACTCCATCCACACATGGGATGATCTAGAGTGGAAATTCCATGATTATTTCTACACAGGTGAGACGAAACGTAGGCTTTCACATTTGACATCGGTTAAACAAAAATCTAGTGAGAGCGCCTCTGAGTACATCAAGCATTTCAGGGATACTAGAAACCGATGTTTTAGCCTCAATATTTCAGAAAGGGACTTGGCAGAGTTAGCTTTTAACGAGTTACGTTCTGAAATTAAAGAAAGATTAGATAACCAAAACTTTTTAGAAGTTAGCCAAGTTCTACAGCAGGCTCTGGTCCAAGAAGGCCGAGCCAAAGATAAGAAATTTGTTAAGACATTTAACAAGCCTGGGGCCGAAATCCACATCATGGAATGCTCTGATGAGGAGGAGTCAGAGGAGGAGGATTCGACCGACATGTACGCGGTCGAATGGGTTTGGAGCACTAAAAATAAACGTGTCACTTGCTCCGAGTTATGACCATCCCCCTCAAAGAATCGGCTTAGTGAGGTTAAGTACTCGTTTGATGTAACTAAATGTGCTAGAATATTTGATTTCCTCTTAAAAAACCAGCTTCTCATATTACCTAAAGGTCAAGTCATTCCACCTACCGACGAGTTAAAGAAGCATCCATATTGTAAGTGGCATGACTCACATTCTCATAATACTAATGATTGCAATGTTTTTCGACGGTAGATACAATCGGCCATAGAAGAAGGACGATTGAAGATAGACCATGATCCAAGATGAAGCTGGATAAAGATCCTTTTCTAGTTAACGTCGTTGACCTCGGCGAAAAGAAGGTGTTGATTTGGCCAGAACAGGCCGAGTCAGCTAAAGGGAAAGATGTAATTTTTGGAGAGCCGCGCACTTGCACACTCGTGTCGAAGAACCCCGAGGTAGGAGTGTGGAAGCAGAACGTGAATACCTCTTTGGCTAAGGCTCGCAAGAGGCCGAAGGTGACATATGATATGTTGTTGAACAAGCATCAGAGAAGGGCCAAAGAAGCAGGTCCGCGCGCTAGGCCAAAACAGCCGAAGGGGCCAAGACCTTCGAAGGGTGGCTTTGGGACGAAGCCAGCGAACCCTCCACACGAAGGCTTCGGGCCACGGTGGCCTGATGCTCCGCACGATGGTTCCGAGCCACAAGGGTCGAACCCCCCGTACAACAGCTTCGAGCCCCAGTGGTCGGGTCCCCTATACAGCAATGTTGGCCCCCAATGGACAAACCCCGCACCGCATTGGACTTTTCTGATGGGAGGCTTCGACCCGCACTGGCCGAACATACCTCCGGCCTAGCAGGACCCTTCGCTGGTGTGGTCCGAGACACCTTCGACTTGGCCGAACCCCCCTCCGTGTGACGGGTTCGGCTCACAGTGGGCGAGGCCACTAGAGCCTCCAATGCCTCCGCCATATGACTGGGCGGGGACCCCGTGGGCTCCGTACGTATCTGGGTCAGGGTACCCTCCGCAACCTAACACTTTGCCTTATTTTCCTTCGAAGTATTATGGATGGCAGGGGCAAACAGACACAGCGGAGGGGGGCATCGTCCACAGGCTGTCCGTGGTGCCTCCGAATCAGACCCTGCAGAGCGAAGCCGAGGGGTGCGAGCACGCGGAGGCCGAAGTCAAAGAGTCCGAAGCTATAACCATCAGAGTCGGGTCTCAGGAAGTCCCAATCCCGAAGGCTTTATCACCGAGGTCTGACGAAGGTAAGTCTCATGCTTCGGCTAAGCCCTGCGCCGAAGCTTGGTTCGATCGGCCGAACGAGGCCGGTCCATCCGACGGGGTTCGCAGCGAAGCCCCCTCCGAACATAGGGTGCCCGAGGCCGAAGGGCACAGTACCACTTCGGATAGAATTAACAGAAGTCGAATAGTAGCACCTGGCACTAAGCGTCAGCCATCTTGGGCTCCTCGAGGCATGTCCAAGTCACAGAAGAGACACCTACAAAGGCTGTGGGCACAAGAGATGCGCGAGAAGAAAGCTGAGGCCGAGCGCAACGATGTCTTCGAAGAGATACGCCCTCGGCCAGCTGCGAAACAGGTATGGAGGGAGAAGCCGGTTGAGATAATCAACCCGGCTCCTAGTCCAAGCGATGACGATGATGACATGCTCGACGACGATTACTCGCCCATCTCTGAGGGACCCGCACCCCAGGTGATGGACATCAACATCGTCACGCTACCTGCTGAGTTCGCCCTACCACGGGACGAGGCTGAAGTCGCTCAATTGAACCTTGGCCCGCGCAATGCCATCTTCGAGAAGCCCGAGGACTCGGCTCGCCATCTAAAACCCCTCTATGTCAGAGGCCACATCAATGGGAAGCCAATTTCCCAGATGCTCGTCGATGGCGGCGCCACAATTAACTTAATACCTTATTCGTTGTTGAAGAAACTTGGTAGGGATGAGGATGACCTAAAGAAGACCAACTTGATTCTCAACGGCTTCAGCGGCGAGAGCTCCGAGGCCAAGGGAGTGCTCTCCATGGAGTTGACGGTGGGCAACAAGACATTGCCAACAGCATTTTTCGTCGTCGACGTGCAAGGTAACTATAGCATGTTATTCGGACGTGACTGGATTCACACAAACTGTTGCATTCCCTATACCCTACACCAGTGCTTGATACAATGGGATGGAGACGAGGTGGAGGTCATCCCCACGGATACTTCGGACCAAGTAGCTTTGACCGATGTGTCGGTTGATGTCATCCATAACAAAGTAGAGTGTCTATCAGGTAGAGATCTTTCGGATTATGACTTTGTTAGTGTATCCAGAGGACGATTTGTACCAGTGTATGTAAAGTCGGCTGGACTAGCATGGCTATTTTTGTATTAGTAGTCATGTCTAGCAAGAATAATCTAGATTGGCTAAAGTCTCGTGTGGAGCAGTATCGGTCTAATAAAGACGGTATTGCCGAAGCCATCGAGGACTTTAGCAAAGTAGAAAAATTAGGGCAAGGTTTTGCGTCGGCTGATCCCTTGTAGGAAGTTGATATAGGTAATGGTAGCGTCCCAAGGCCGACTTTTGTAAATCAACATTTATAGCCCGATGAAAAGGCTAAAGTAATAAAGTTACTTCGGTTGTATGTCGATTGTTTTGCATGGGAATATAGTGAAATGCCAGGGCTAAGACACGAGCTCGTGGAGCATCGGCTGCCCATCAAGTCTGGATTTAGGCCTTATAAACAGCCTCCCCGCTGCTTTAATTCGGCCGTCTATGACCGAGTTAAAGAAGAAGTGGAGCGGCTACTCAAGGCTGAATTTATTAGGCCGTGCAGGTACGCCGAATGGGTTGCTAACATTGTGCCTATAGAGAAGAAAGGGAGCGGCAAGATACGGGTATGCATTGATTTCAGGGATCTGAACAGAGCCACTCCAAAGGACGAGTATCCAATGCCGATAGCCGACATGCTGATCAACGATGCTTCAGGACACAAGGTACTAAGTTTTCTTGATGGCAATGCTAGTTATAATCAAATCTTTATGGCCAAAGAGGACGTCTATAAGACTGCCTTTCGATGCCCTGGTTTTGTCGGTTTATTCGAGTGGGTCGTCATGACTTTTGGGTTGAAAAATGCCGGCGCCACGTATCAGCGCGCCATGAACTTGATCTTTCATGACTTGTTAGGAGTCATGTTAGAAGTTTACATCGATGATGTCGTGGTTAAATCGGACTCTATGGGATACCATTTAGCCGATTTGAAGGTTGCTTTCGATAGGATGCGACAATATGAGTTGAAGATGAACCCACTTAAGTGTGCTTTTGGTGTGTCGGCGGGTAAGTTCTTAGGTTTCATGATTCATGAGAGAGGCATAGAAATTGATCCTAAGAGACTTGAAAAGATTATAAACGTTGCAGCGCCAGCATGCAAAAAAGATGTGCAAAAGTTGCTAGGCAAGTTGAACTATTTGTGCCGCTTTATATCTAACTTGTCTGGCAAGATTGATGCCTTTGTCCCCATACTCTGGCTAAAGAACAAAGCTGAGTTCACTTGGGGGGCAAGCCAGCAAAGTGCTTTTGAGAAGATCAAGGAGTGCTTGTCATCACCGCCCGTGGTGAGAGCACCCAAGGCTGGGATTCTGTTTTGGCTATACATCGCCACTGAAGATAGCATGAATGGAGCCGTGCTAACCCAGGAGATGGAGGGGAATGAGTACATCATCACATTCTTAAGCCGCCGCCTGCTGGACGCCAAAACCAGGTACGCGTTTGTGGAGTGATTATGTTTGTCACTTTATTACGTGTGCACCAAGTTATGCCATCATCTTCTCCCCACCACATGTGTCGTCGTTTGCCAAACTAATGTTATAAAGCACATGTTACAGAAGCCGATTCTGAGTGCAAGAATCGGAAAATGGGCTTATGTGTTGATTGAATACGATTTGGCCTACGAGCCCCTAAGAGCAATGAAAGGCCAAGTCGTAGCCAACTTTATAGTTGATCATCACGTAGATGTTAGCTGGAGTGATGCTATTGCTCTAGTTGAGGTAGTGCCATGGAAAATCTATTTTGATGGTTCGGCTTGAAAGAGTGGCCGAGGTATTGGAGTGGTTCTCATATCACCTTATGGTATGCGCTTTGAAACCTTGGCCCGACTAGAGTTTCCTTCCACTAATAACCAAGCCGAATACGAAGCTTTGTTACTAGGACTTGAACTACTAGAGTCCGTAGGTGCTAAACATGTTCACGCATACGGTGATTCGTTACTAGTAGTACAACAAGTAGCTAAGAATGCGCAATGTTTCAATGGCTTGCTGAATATTTACTTGGACAAATGTCTAGACATAGTTGCTACTTTTGATGATTTCAAAATATCTCACGTGTCAAGAGAAGCCAATTCAGTCATCAATGATTTGGCTCAGCAGGCATCTGGCTACCAAGTCAGGAGAGGGAAATTTTCTATATTGGAGAAGCTGGTGTTCTGTCTCACTGCCAAAGACAGTAATACTGGGCAGGCGCATGCCTCGGATCGAACCCCTCGGGTCGCCGAAGGCTCCCACGCACCGAAGCCCTTGGATCGGAGTGTTCTACCGATCGAAGTGTCTAGCACGCCAGAGCCCATAGTGTGAAGCCTCCCGGATGAAGAAGGCTCTCCGGAGTCTGAACCCTCTAAAGAGCTTCGGCCCAACACACTCCGAATGGTCACCTCGGCCAGGCTTCGGCCGAAGGTGGAATGGCTCGGGGGGCACCCCGAAGTCAATATTTCAGAGGTTTTTTTAGAAAGTGAACTAGCGAGGCCTTCTGAAACCTGTAAGGGTGATTGGAGAGTCCCAATCGTCCAGTATTTGAGATACCCTAGCCGGAGGGTTGATCGGAAGGTTCGGTGACAAGCGTTCAAATTCGTGTTGGTAGACGACACATTGTATCGACGAACCATTGACGGAGTGCTATTGAAGTATTTAGACCATGAGCAGTCCCAGGTGGCTACAGGAGAAGTCCACGAGGGGCTTTGCGGCACTCATCAGTCAGCCCAAAAGATGAGTTGGATGCTGAAAAGAGTAGGTTTTTATTGGCCGAATATGACTGAAGATTGTTTCAAGTACTACAGAGGGTGTGAGGCATGTCAGAAGTTTGGCAACATCCAGTTAGCTCCTGCCTCATTGCTCAATCCTATTGTCAAGCCATGGTCGTTTCGAGGTTGGGGTTTAGACTTCATCGGCCAGATCTACCCTCCTTCCTCAAAGGGCATCGGTTTGTGTTGATGGCGATGGATTACTTCACTAAGTAGACCGAGGTCGTAGCTCTCAAGAACATGACTCACAACAAGGTACATGATTTTATTTTAAAGCACATCATACATAGATTCGGCATTCCTCAAACTCTTACTACAGATGAAGGTAGTTCATTTGTTTCTAGAGAAGTAAGGGACTTTGCCGAATATTATGGTATTAAGATGATAAACTCTTCACCTTACTATGCTCAGGCCAATGGTCAGGACGAGTCTAGTAACAAAACCGTGATTAAGCTCATAAAAAAAATCAAAGAGTTCCCTAGAAGGTGGCATGAGGTGCTTTCCGAGGCGCTATGGGCTTGTAGGATTGCAAAGCACGGTGCCACCAAGGTTAGTCCATATGAACTAGTATATGGGCAAGAAGCCGTTCTACCTGTAGAGGTAGATCTTGGCTCCTTAAGAGTGTTAAAGCAGGACGGCTTATCGGTCGACGAATATGAAACTCTTCTAAAAGATAATCTAGAGGAAGTGACCGATAAGATATTGAGGGCTTTAGAAGACATAGAAGTAGACAAGACGAGAGTAGCTAAAGCCTACAATAAGAAGGTTAAACCGAAATCGTTTCAAATAGGAGACTTGGTGTGGAAAACAATTTTACCCTTAGGCACGAAGAGTCCCAAATTTGGTAAATGGTCACCTAGTTGGGAAGGTCCTTTTAAGATAGCCGAAATCGCTCCCGGCAACGCATACGTGTTGGAATCCCTACAGGGAGAACGGTTTCGAAGAGCTTTGAATGGTAGGTACTTGAAAAGGTATTTCCCAAGTGTGTGGCAAACATCATAAAAGTGTCAGAAAGTCGATATGGATGGTATCGTCTTCATATCATTGTGCTTTTAGTTCACTAGTTCACTAAAAGGCAGGGGGCATGTGTTGATAGCAAAAAATGGCATTAATGGCTATATTGTCAAAATATCAAGTTTTGGTGATTTGGGCCGAAAGTACACATGTCCAAGGTCTGTCCGAAGCCCTACAGGGCCGAAGCCCATTGAGCTATGGGCTCCTAAAGCCTCTAGCCAGCCCACAGCTTCGGCCAGGAAGCTGATGGAGGCCCAAGCTACCGAAGCTTCGGAAGCCTTCGGAGGCCCACGCTGCCGAAGCTTTGGCCCGAGGAACAAGCCTCGACGGGCCTAGCCAAAGACCACGCTGCCGAAGCTTCGGCCCGAGGAGCAGGCCTCGACGGGCCTGGCTAAAGCCCACCTCAGCAGAGATAGAGTTGGACGCATTGCCAGCTCAATCTCTATCTCTATCTGGCCGAATTAATAGCAGATTACATTAGGAGTTAAAACCTTATAAATACAGAGGCAAGGCCGGCGTGGAGAGCCCCCCCAACTCAAACCAAACCAAAGCCATTCTTTGATCATACCTTTACTTTTACCTTTACTTTCCTGTACCTCTTCGTGGGTTTTCCTGGTAGCCCTCCATCGGCCACTACGGAACAGTGGTAAATCCTTGTTACTTCGCCTGCGAAGTATCTGTTAATCTACGTAATAGATTGTTATCGCCTTGTTACTTTGCCTATGAAGTATCCGCTAATCTACGTAATAGATTGCAACCTTCACTGCCCGTGCAACACTTAGCAAAATTCGGTCCTCAGGCCGAATTGGTACTTTGCATCGTCTCTGTTGCAGGTTCGCACGTTTGGAGCCCCTTCGCCGGAGGTGTCCGGAGCTGAGAGATCGGTTCCGGAGGTCCCCAGGACACCCTTCGACAAGACCGCAGGCTTCGACAACAGGCTTCGCCAGCATACTTCGTCGCCATAGGCTTCGCCACGACCATACTCCACAACGGATGAAGTTGCACTCGTGCGTGGCCCTCGCGTCACTTTTTCGTAGATTGCTGTATCAGAGATATCACGCTAAACCCCGCTGTTCGGAGGTGATCATCGTGTCCAGATCCGTTTGGAGTTCACCTTTGACCGGATCAGTCCGAACACCGAAGCACCCTTCGGCGGAGCACTTCGCACCAGACGCCGAAGGTACCCTTTGGCGCACCCTTCACATCAGGCTTCGAACCAAATGGGTTCCGACTGGTTTGTTGATTTTATTCTGTTTAATCTATCGCTTTCGGCTAATTGGATTATTTTGTGTGATCTAGTTGCCTGGCGACTCCACCCCCCTTATCACTATTAAGGGTAGTTGGAACGTGACGTCGGTGCCATGTCACGGTTAGGCCTATCCCTAAGTATCCGTGCACTTTTGGATCGTCGAACTGACCCAAGTGCGAGGGCACGTTTTCGTGTCAACAGCTAGATCCACCAAATCTCTCTCTGAAATGTTGAGACTAAAGCATCGGTTTATAGTTTCCGTAAAGCGCTTGACGTACTCAGAGACATACTCAGAGACTAAAGCATCAGTTTCTAGTGTCCATAAAGCGCTTGTCCGTAAAGATGTTTGGTGTGATAGCCTGAGTTCTATTTCGCCAATATAGAAATAGTCATGGAATTTTTGTTCTAACTGAGCCTATGTCTGAACAGAATTCGATGGTAACGCCGAAAACTAGGTGAAAGCGGTGCTAGAAAGCGAAAGAGAGAATAATCTAAGCTTGAGCGTGTCCGACCCACTAGCTTCGCCACATTGCACTAAGAATTGGCTAACATGCTCTAATGTTGTTTTGTTACCCTAAACATCGAAATTGGTGAATTCAGGGACTCTATAGCCGCGAGGGTAGGGTATGGTGTCAAATTGATCGGGGTACGACTTTCGGTAGACCCTAGCCATATCCCGAGGCATGGAGTTGGTACACTCTCTAAACAGCGCGTGGATTTGCTCCTCAATGTCATCCTGGCTTCCTGCCCAGGCGTGTCTCTCGTGTAGGGGCGCGACACGTGGTGGTAGATCGGCGTGTCGGCCGCGGGGCTCCTCCTCTCGTGCTGTCTCGGGGTATATGGCGTGCTCGGGCCTATGCGGGTGTGTAGGAGCATGCGGCGTGGGCAGCGTGGGAAAAGTTGGTGCGGGCGTGGGTGGAGGCGAAGCATAATAAGCAGGGCTAGCCTGGCTGTAAGTGTAGTGATTGGTCTCGTCCGTAGATGTCAAGGTCAGTGACACGATAGCTTTGCCAGTACTCCCGTTAGTTATGCTATAAATGCAATTTATCAGGGGTATGCTAGTAATCGTAGCTAGAGGAACGGGCTCGGTAAAGCTAAACGTTCTAAATGTTGCCTCTACCTGACAGTTAACCATTGACTCTAGATGATTGGCTAGCGAAGTGCTAACGACTTGGTCTACAGATGTGGCTATTTTCTGTTCAATTTCTAAGGAAGATAAAGGAGGTGATAATGGTGTTACCTGAGTTCAGGCAAGGTCGGGGATGTTGACGTCGCGCTTGATGAAGCCCGCGCGTGTCTTGACGTAGCTCCTGAGCATGAGATCTTGGAGTTCTTTCATCTTCGCCTCACTCTCCTCCCGACGTTGCGGTTGTCACCATGATATTGTGGTTGTCGATCTCCGCACCCCCATGGTACTCATCAGCATTGTAGATGTAGTAGTCATTGTAGAGGTACTCGCAGCCGATGTAGATGTACTCTTCATGTTGGTGTTTTCCCCAGCGGAGTCACCAAAAAGTGTGTTGACACGAAAACGTGCCCCCGTACTTGGGATGGTCTGACAATCGAAAAGCGCACGACCATTTCAAGAGAAAGCCCTAAAACGTCATGAGGCGCTGACGTCGCGTTCCGGCAACCCTTAATCAGTTGTAAGGGGAAACGGAGTCGCAAGGCAATCAAACAAATATTCAAAAATAAAGTTCAATTAACAAAAAATAGATTTAATCGGACAGCTAAAGTCGATTGAGCAAAAAACAAATGTGTCGGTCAGACCGGTCAAATCAAGCTGGTCGGACCGAACAGTATAGGCCATTTTACTGAAGCGGGCGAAGAGTGGTCCGAAGTGTGTCGAAGGGGCCTTTGGCCTATTGACCGGTCGGACCAAGGTACAGGCCCCGGTCAGACCAATGCACATGTGAAGGTGGCTCTAGGGATCGAAGATGTGAAGGGGGCATCGAATCGACAGGCAGTCAGACTGGCAGAGGGAGCTTGGTCGGACTGCAGGCGAGACCTCAGTCGGACCAGGGGCTTCGGCACATGTGGTGTAGGCTTCGGATGTAGGGCACCGGAGTGGAGGCGGGTCCGGTGCGAAGAAGTCCGGTTAGACCGATGGTGGAGCAACGGTCAGACCGGCAATTATCAACAAATGGACGACGGGTGTGCTGGCAACAGCGTAACTAGGCGGCACGGCACACACCGGTCATACCAGGACTATACTACCGGTCTGACCGATAGTAATATATCCATTCACCCAAGTCCTCCGATGACCTCTTTGATGATGACAAATCGCCCCCAAACTCCTTGGCGAGGAATATAGGGGTGAAATATCTGCAAAACAAGTAAAGATCAAATGCAATTTGGCCTAGAGACCGGATATCCAAGGGAAGCAAAGGAAACTGATAGAACAATAAAGATGATAAAAATCTGTTACGTGGATTAAATGGGTAATTTGCAGGCAAATCAACAAGGCTTACCACGGTTACGACATGATGCACGAAGGCCTTTCAGCGCAAACCCACGAAGATGTACTAAACTAGGGCACAAAAGTAAATGAAAAGTAGAGGTACGATTCAAAACTAGGGTTTTGAAGTATTGATCTGTGTAGATTGATTCATGAATCGGCCTTCCCCCTTTATTTATAGGGGTTGGGCTTAGACTCCCTGGCGTCTACACCAAGTAGGATTCAGACAAAAAGTAGTTAAAATTTAATAAGAGATTCAACAGCCCAAAACCAACTCTATCTCTAATTTTCGGACTGGGCCAGTCTGACCGGACCCATTGGGCCAATTTGAACGGGCCTACATGGCCGGTTGGACCGGCCAATGCCAAGAAAGGCATATTTCCGACCCAAATTACCAAAAATTGTTATTTTGACAATTTCGACCATTAATTCCATTTTTTGCTATCAACAATAGTATCTCTTCATTGACATCAAATTTGGCAGAAACAAAACTCATGAACTCGCTGACCCCATCCAAATGTGCCTTGTTAAACAGCCTACTGTTGATCCAACTTCTATCCATCTACATCACAGTTGGAAAAAATTCAAGATTAGCATCACTTCACATAAATCAAAGAAAATTAAGAATGCAAGAACACAAAGACAAAACTAATGGGCACGAGAGAGGGAGTTGTAGATCCGGTAGGGAGCGATACACCTGTGGCAGGGGTAGTGACCATGGTAGGGCGAGTGGCGACCTCAGCAAGGTGTGGTGTGGTCACTGCCAGGGTAGTTGTGTCTGCGGTAGGGGATGACATGACCATGGCAAGGGGGTGGCACGACAGCAGCAAGGGGACAGTGGCAAGGGAGCAGTGTGGCATGTGTGTTGACCGGGCACAAAGCACTAATTTTTTTGTTTGTTAGCTATGTTTGGTTTGTGGTACATATAAGAATGGTATATGCTCTTTACTTTGTGAAATCAAAATGGTGTAGTGGGAAAGGTGTCGATGGCCGAATAGAAGGTCTCAGGTTCAATCCCCCAAGGCTGCATTTTATTTTTCAATTTTGCCTCTCTCCCTTATATTGTGGCCCCACCAATAAGTAGACCCTCCATCGTATTGCGGCCTCACATGTAAGTGGATTAAATCCTAGAAACACACTTAATGAATTAAAAACTTTTACATATATTATCTGTTGACATAGAAATGTGACCCCGCACTTGGGTCAGTTCGATGATCCAAAAGTGTGAAGATACATAGGGACAAGCCTAAGCGTAACACAACACCGATGTCATGTTCCGACTACCCTTAACCGTGGTAAAGGGGTGGAGTCGCCAGGTAATCAGATCACACAAAATAATCCAATTAGCCGAAAGAAATATATTAAATAGAACAAATCAGCAAACTGGTCGGAGCCTGACTGATTCGAAGTATAGTGCGAAGGGTGTCACCGAAGGGTACCTTCGGCGTCTGGTGCGAAGTGTCCCGCCAAAGGATACCTTCAGCGTTTGGACTGATCTGCTGAAGATGAACTCCAAACCGATCTAGACGTGACAATCACCTCCGAACAGCGGGGTTCAGCGTGAAGTCTCTCATACAGTAGGGTACAGAATAATGACTTAGACGCAACAGATGGGCATGACTTCGTCTAACACGGGGTACAAGCATGGAGAAGCCTGTCGTGAAGAAGCCTGTTGCGGAGCGTGTTGGCGTGCGGGACTTGGTCAAACCGACAACAGCGTGACGGTCTGGCATGGGCGGTCGAAGTAGTACTCTCGTCGAGGGGTGATCTGGCAGCTTCCGAAACCAATATCTCAGCTCCAGAAACCTTCCACAAAGTAGCTCCGAACGTGGAAACCTGCAACAGAGTAGATTCGATGTACCAATTTGGCCTGAGGTCTTAATTCTGCTAAGTGTTGCACTAGCAGGCGAAGGTAGCAATCTGTTACGCAGATTAGCGGATACTTCACAGGCGAAGTAACAAGGCGATAGCAATCTATTATGTAGATTAACGGAAACTTCACAAGCAAAGTAACAAGGATTACCACTGTTCCAAAGTGGCCATCGGAGGGCTTCTAGGCAAACCCACAAAGATTGCAGAAAATAAAGGTAAAAAAGGTACGGTTCAAATCTAGGGCTTTGTGGTTGATTTGTGTTGGAGGGGTTCTAAACCGGCTTCACCCCTATATTTATACGGGCTAGACTTCTAATCTCTAAGCCTAATCTGATAGTAATTGGCTTGATCACGCGTGGAAAAATACTTAGTCAAAAATCGGTCACTTCTTCTAGATTGTCTATTTCTATAGCTTCTAAAGCCCTTAACCTCTTATCGGTCACTTCTTCTAGATTGTCTTTCAAAAGAGTCTCAGACTCGTCGATCGATAAGCCATCTTGCTTTAGAACTCTTAAAGAGCCAAGATCTACTTCTACAGGTAGAACGGCTTCTTTCCCATATACCAACTCATATGGACTAACTTTGGTAGCACTGTGCTTTGCAACTCTACAAGCCCATAGTGCCTCAGAAAGGACTTCATGCCACCTCTTAGAGAACTCTTCAATTTTCTTCTTAATGAGCTTAATCACAGTCTTATTACTAGACTCGGCCTGACCATTGGCCTGAGCATAGTATGGTGAAGAGTTTATTAACTTAATACCATAAAATTCCGCAAAATCCCTCACTTCTCTAGAAACAAACTAACTGCCTTGATCTGTAGTGAGAGTTTGGGGAATACTGAATCTATGTATAATGTTCTTCAAGATAAAATCAAGTACCTCGTTGTGAGTCATGTTTTTGAGAGGCACGGCTTCGGTCCATTTGGTGAAGTAGTCTGTCGCCATCAACATGAACCGATGCCCTTTCGATGAAGAAGGGTGAATTTGGCCAATGAAGTCTAAACCACAACCTCGGAACGCCATGGCTTGACAATAGGGTTAAGCAATGAAGCGGGAGCTAACTGAATATTGCCAAACTTCTGACATGCTTCACACCCTCTATAATACTTAAAACAATCCTAAGTCATAGTCGGCCAGTAGAAACCCGCTCTTTTGAGCATCCAACTCATTTTCTGGGCCGACTGATGACGCCACAAAGCCCTTCATGGACTTCTCCCATAGCCACTTGGGACTGTTCATTGTCTAAACACTTTAATAGTGCTCCATCAATAGTTCGGCGATATAGTGTGTCATCTAGCAACACGAATTTGAATGCTTGTCGCCGAACTTTCTGATCAACCCTTTGACTAGGGTCTCTTAAATACTAGACGATTGGAGTTCTCCAATCGCTCTTATGGGCATCCGAAGGGTTTGCTAGCTCATTTACTAGAGTAACATATAAGCTACTGATTTCGGAGTTCCCCTTGAACTCTTCTTGCTTCTGTCGAAGCCTGCTTAGATTGGTTGCGTGAAGCTATTCAGGCCGAAGCCTCCTGTCGGAGGGCCCTGGCTCCTGAAAACTCTCACTGTCTAGGGGACTTTGGCGCATGGGCTCCGGCACGCCGGACCCCTCAGTGGATGGAGTACTCTGACCCTGGGGCTCCGATGCACGGTAGTCTCCGGCGGCCGGAGGGGTCCGACCCGGAGGGTTTGGCAGCCCTCGTGCCTGTTTGAAACTATTGGCTTTGGCAGTGAGATCAAACATTAGCTTTTCTTGTACAGAAAATTTTCCTCTCCTAACTCGGTAGCCAGATGCTTACTGAGCTAAATCATTTTCAATGGAATTGGCTTCTCTTGACATGTGAGAAATTTTGAAGTCATCGAAAATAGCAACTATGTCTAGGCATTTATCCAAGTAGCTGTTTAGCAAGCCATTAAAACATTGAGCATTCTTAGCTATTTGCTGCACAACTAGCAGGGAGTCACCGTGCCCATGAACATGTTTGACACCCATGGATTCCAACAATTCAAGCCCTAGTAATAGGGCCTCATATTCAGCTTAGTTATTAGTAGAGGAAAACTCTAAACGAGCCAGGGTTTCAAAATGCATTCCAATAGGTGATATGAGGACCACTCCAATACCTTGACCACTTTTGCAAACTTAACCATCAAAATAAAGCTTCCATGGTACTACCTCAATTAGAGCAACATTGTCACTCCAACTGACATCCATGTGGTGATCAACTATAAAGTTAGCGACAATTTGGCCTTTCATAGATCTTAGGGGTTCATAGGCCAAATCATACTCAATCAAAGCGTACGCCCATTTCCCGATTCTTCCACTTAGAATCAGCATTTGCAACATGTGTTTTATAACATCGGTTTGACAGACGACAATGCATGTAGTAGGGAGAAGATAGTGGCGTAATTTGGTACATGCGTAGTAAAGTGATAAACATAAACGTTCCACAAACACGTACCTAGTCTCGGCGTCCAGTAGGTGGCGGCTCAAGAACGTGATGATGTACTCTTTTCCTTCTACCTCCTAGGTTAGCACAGCCCCGATCATGCTATCTTCAGCAGCGATGTATAGCCGAAACGAAATCCCGGCTTTGGGTGCTCTCACCACGGGTGGCGATGACAAGCACTCCTTTATCTTCTCAAAGGCGCTTTGCTGACTTGCCCCCCAAGTGAACTCGGCTTCATTATTTAACCGTATTATGGGGACAAAGGCATCAATCTTGCCAGACAAGTTAGATATGAAACGGCTCAAATAATTCATCTTGCCTAGCAACTTCTGCACATCTCTCTTGCATGTCGGTGCTGCAGAGTTTCTAATTTTCTCAAGCCTCTTAGGATCAATATCTATGCCTCTTTCATGAATCATGAAGCCTAAGAACTTGTCTGCCGACACGCCAAAAGCACATTTCAAATCGGCTAGATGGTTTCCCATAGAGTCCGATTTGACTACAACATCATCAATGTAAACTTCTAACATAACTCCAAGCAAGTCATGAAAGATCAACTTCATAACACATTTATATGTAGCGCCGGCATTCTTTAAACCAAAAGTCATAACGACCCACTCAAACAAACCAACAAAACCAGGGCATCGAAAGGCTGTCTTGTAGACGTCCTCTTTGGCCATAAAGATTTGATTATAACCAGCATTGCCATCAAGAAAACTTAGTACCTTATGTCCTGAAGCATCGTTGATTAGCATGTCGGCTATCGGCATCGGATACTCATCCTTCGGAGTGTCCTTGTTCAAATCCCTGAAATCAATACAAACTCGTATATTGCCGCTCCCTTTCTTTTCTACAGGCACAGTGTTAGCGACCCATTCAGTGTACCTACACGGCCTAATAAATTCAGCTTTGAGCAGTCGCTCAACCTCGTCTTTAACCCAGTCATAGACGATCAAATTAAAGCAACGAGGAGGCTGTTTATAAGGCCTAAATCCGGATTTGATAGGTAGACGATGCTCCACGAGCTCACGGCTTAATCCCAGCATCTCGCTATACTCCCATGCGAAACAATCGACATACGACCGAAGCAACTTTATTACTTCAGCCTTTTCATTAGGCTGTAAGTGTTGGTTTACAAAAGTCGGCCTCGAGATGCTACCATCGCCTATGTCAACTTCTTCTAAGGGATTGGCTGATGCAAAACCTTGTCCTAATTTCTCTACTTCGCTAAAGTCCTCAATAGCTTCGGCAATACTGTCTTTAGAAGATCGATATTGCTCTACACGAGACTTTAGCCAATCTAGATTACTTTTGCTAGACATGACTACTAATTTAGAAATAGTCATGCTACACCAACCGACTTTATAGACACTGGTACAAAATGTCCTCCGGATATGCTAACAAAATCGTAATCCGAAAGATCTCTACTTGATAGACATTCCACTTTGTTGTGAATGGCGTCGATGGACACATCGGCCAATGCCACTTGGGCCGAAGTGTCCGCGGGTATGACCTCTACTTCATTGCCATCCCACTGAATCAGGCACCGGTGCAAAGTAGAAGGAATGCAGCAATTTGCGTGAATCCAGTCGCACCCAAGCAGCACACTATAGTTACCTTGCACATCGACGACAAAGAATGTTGTTGGCAATGTCTTGTTGCCTACTGTTAACTCCATGGAGAGCATGCCCTTGGCCTCGGAACTCTCGCCGTTGAAACCGTTGAGCATCAAGTTGGTCTTCTTCAGGTCATCCTCGTCCCTGCCAAGTTTCTTCAACAACGAGTAAGGAATTAGATTAACAGTGGCGCCACCGTCAACAAGCATCTAGGATATTAGCTTTCCGTCAATGTGGCCCCTGACGTAGAGAGGCTTTAGATGGCGAGCCAAGTCCTCGGGTTTCTCAAAGATAGTGTTGCGTAGGCCGAGGTTCAACTGAGCGACCTTGGCCTCATCTTGTGGTAGGGCGAACTCGGCAGACAACATGACGACGTTGATGTCCATCGCCTAGGGTGCGACCCCCTCAGAGACGGGCGAGTAGTCGTCATCGAGCATGTCATCTTCATCGTCGCTCAGACTAGGATCTAGATTGGTTATCTCAATCGGCTTAATCTTCCACACCTGTCTCGCAGTTGGTCGAGGGCGGATTTCTTCAAAAATAGCATCTCGCTCGTCATCGGCTTCTTCTCGCGTATCTCTTGTGCCCGTAGTCATTGTAGATGTCTCTTTTGTGATTTGGACATACCTGGAGGTGCCCAAGATGGATGTGGCTTGGTGTCGGGTGCCACTGCCTAGTTCCTGTTAATTTTGGCCGAAGTGGTACTGTCCAGCTCAGCCTCGCACACTCTGTATTTGGAGGAGCCCTCGCTGCAGACCCCGGCAATCGGACTGGCCTCGTTTGGCCGATCGGACCAGGCTCCGGCGCGGGCTTCGGCCGGAGTAGGAGACGTACCTTTTCTAGGCTTCGGCAAAGGGGCCTTTGGGATTGGGACTTCCTGAGACCCTATTCTGATTGTGATAGATTCGGACTCCCTGTCCTTTGCCTCTTCACGTTCATCTCCCTCAACTTCATTCTGCACGAGTCGATTCGGAGGTACCACGGACAGCTTGTGAACGATGCCTCCCTCCACTGCGTCTGCCTGTCCCTGCCAGTCATAATACACCGAAGGAAAATAGGGAATCACGTTATGTTGCGGAGGGTACTCTGGTTGTGATACGTACGGAGCCCACGGAGTCCCTGCCCAGTTGTATGGCGGAGGCATCAGCGGCTCTAGGGGCTTCGCCCACTATGAGCAGAACCCGTTACCCGGAGGGGGGTTCAGCAAAGTCGACGGTGTCTCGGACCATATCAATGAGGGGTCTTGCCAGGCCGAAGGCACGTTCGGCCAGTGTGGGCCGAAGCCTCCTACCGAAGGGCTCGTCTAGAGTGGTGCAGGGTTTGGCCATTGAGGGCCGAACTCTCTGTATGCAGGGCTCGACCACTGGGGTCCGAAGCTGCCATAAGGAGTGTTAGGCCACTGTGGACTGAAGTTATCATGCGGAGGGCTCGTCCATTGCGGTCTGAGGCCACCATGCGGAGGGCTCGGCAACTGTGGTCCGAAGCCACCCTCCGAATGCCTTGGCCCCTTCGGCTGACTTAGTTTTTTGGCACGGGGGCTTGTTTCCTTAGCTTTTCTTTGGTGCTTACCTAACAACATCTGATATGTTATCTTTGGCTTCTTGTGTGCCCTAGCAGAAAGAGGTGCATTAACATTCTTCTTCCACACTCCCACTTCAGGATTTTTGGGTATGAGAGTGCGTATTCGTGGCTTTCCAACAATCACCGCTTTCCCTCTAGTTGATTCAGCTTGTTCTGGCCAAATCAACACTCTTTTCTCATCGAGGGCGATGGTGTTGATGGGAAAGGGGTCTTTATCTAGCTTCATCTTCAGATTGTGGTCTATCTTCAATCGTCCTTCTATGGCCGATTGAACTTGTCATCGAAAAACATTGCAGTCATTAGTGTTATGCGAATGCAAATCATGCCACTTACAGTATGGATGTTTCTTCAACTTGTCGGTACATGGAATGACTTGGCCTTTAGGCAATCTGAGAAGATGGTTTTTCAAGAGAAAATCAAATATTTTATCACACTTAGTTATGTCAAATGAGTACTTGACCTCACTAGGCCGACTCTTAGTGGGAGACGGACGTAACTCGGAGCAAGTGATAGGCTTACTCTTAGCGTTCCAAACCCATTCAGCCGCGTACATGTCGGTTGAATCCTCTTCTTCTTATTCCTCCTCGTCGGAGTGTCCCATGACGTGGATTTCAGCTCTAGGCTTGTTAAACGTCTTAATAAACTTTTTATCTTTAGCTCGGCCTTCCTGGACCAGAGCATGTTGCAAGACTTGGTTAACTTCTAAAAAGTGTTGGTTGTCTAGTCTCTCCTTAATCTCAAAACGCAACCCGCTAAAAGCTAGATCCACCAAATCTCTCTCTGAAATATTAGGACTAAAACATCGGTTTCTGGTATCCCTAAAACGCTTGATATACTCAGAGATGCTCTCGCTAGATTTTTGCCAAACCGATCTCATGTGTGAAAGCCTAAGTTTTGTTTCACCCGTGTAAAAGTAGTCATGGAATCTTTATTCTAATTCAGCCCACATTTGGATGGAGTTTGGCGGGAGTTCCGAAAACCAAGTGAAAGCAGTGCCGAATAGTGATAGAGAGAATAGTCTAAGTTTTAAAGCGTCCGACCCACTAGCTTCTCCACACTGTGCTAAAAATTGACTAACATTCTCTAGTGTGGTTTTTTTACCCTCACCGTCAAACATAGTGAATTCATGGACTCTATAGCCGTGAGGGTAAGGTACTGTATCAAAATGATCGGGGTATGGCTTTCGGTAAGCCCTAGCTTGGCCCCTAGGTACGTTGCCGGTGCACTCCCTAAACAGTGCGTGGATTCGCTCCTCAATGTCATCTTGACCTACTGCCTGTGCATGTCTCTCATGCGGGGGCGTGACACGCGGTGGGATGTCGGCGTGTCGGCCATGGGCTCCCTCCTCATGCACTAGTTGTGCGACGTGTTCGAACCTATGCACCTGTGGATGTGGTGCGGGCAGCGCGGACAAAGCTAGCGTTAGCGCAGGTGGAGGCGAAACATGGTAGGCGATGCTAGCTTGGCCGTAAGCATAATGACTGGTCTCGGCCATGGATATTGAGGCCGAAGACATAATGGTTTTGACAGTACTACCGTCAGTTCTGTTGTAAACGTGATTTATCGGGGGTATACTAGGAATGGGAGCTGATGGCACAGCCTCAGTAAAGCCGAACCTTCTAAGCGTCGCCTCTACTTGAGAGCTAACTACCTAATCTAAACGGTTGGCTAGCGAAGAGTTAACAGCTTGATCTACTGATGCGGCTATCTTCTGCTCTATTTCTAAAGAAGATAAATGAGGCGATACTGGTGTCACCTAGATGCGAGTGAGGTCAGGGATGTCGATGTCGCGCTTGATGAAGCCCGCGAGTGTCTTGACGTAGCTCCCAAGCATCAGGTCCTGGAGTGCCTTCATTTTTGCCTCGATCTTTGCTCGGTTTTCTGTGGGAATGTCTTCAAGGGTAGGCACATGATGTTGCGGTTGTCGATATCCGTGCCCCCAATGGGATCCATAGGCCATGTAGACGTAGTAGTCATAGTAGATGTACCGGCGGCCGATGTAGATGTACCCACACTTGGGTCAGTTCGACGATCCAAAAGTGTGCAGATACTTAGGGACAAGCCTATGCGTAACACAACACCGACGTCGTGTTCAGACTACCCTTAAACGTGGTAAGAGGGATGGAGTTGCCAGGTAATCAGATCACACAAAATAATCCAATTAGCCGAAAGAAATATATTAAACAGAACAAATCAACAAACTGATCAGAGCCTGACTGATTCAAAGTATAGTGCGAAGGGTGTCACCGAAGGGTACCTTCGGCGTCTGGTGCGAAGTGTCCCGTTGAAAGATACCTTCGGTGTTCGGACTGATCTGGCCGAAGATGAGCTCCAAACCGATCTAGACGTGACAATCACCTATGAATAGCAGGGTTCGGTGCGAAGTCTCCGATACAGTAGGGTACAGAATAATGACTTAGGCGCAAGGCGCGGGTGTGACTTTGTCTGATGTAGGGTACAAGCGTGGTGAAGCTTGTCGTGACGAAGCCTGTTGCGGAGCGTGTTGGCGTGCAGGACTTGGTCAAACTGACAACAGCATGACGGTCCGGCACGGGCGGTCGAAGTAGTACTCTCGTCGAGGGGTGTTCTGGCAGCCTCTGAAACCAATCTCTCAGCTCCGGACACCTCCGACGAAGTAGCTCCAAACGTGGAAACCTGCAACAGAGTAGATTCGAAGTACCAATTCATCCTGAGGACCGAATTTCCCTAAGTGTTGCACTAGGGGGCTAAGGTAGCAATCTGTTACGTATATTAGCGGATACTTCACAGGCGAAGTAACAAGGCTATAGCAATCTATTACGTAGATTAATGGATACTTCACAAGCGAAGTAACAAGGATTACCACTGTTCCGAAGTGGCCGTCAGAGGGCTTCAAGGCAAACCCACGAAGATTGCAGAAAATAAAGGTAAAATAAAAGTACAGTTCAAAGCTAGGGCTTTGTGGTTGATTTGTGTTGGGGGGTTCTGAACCGGCTTCACCCCTATATTTATAGGGGCTAGACTTCTAATCTCTAAGCCTAATCTGATAGTAATTGGCTTGATCACGCGTGGAAAAAGACTTAGTCAAAAATTGGACTCAATTCTATCTCTACCGAAGTAGGCCTTCGGTCAGGCCCGCCGAAGCCTACTCCTCGGGCCGAAGCTTCGGCGGAGTGGGCCTCCGAAGGCCTTCGGGCCGAATACTGCAGGCTTGCTGGAAGCTTCTGAAGCTCGTAGCCTAGTGGGCCTTCGGCCCTGTAGGGCTTCGGCCCAACTCGGGACATGTGTATTTTCGGCCCAAATTACCAAAATTGATATCTTGACAATCTTAACCATTAATGCTATTTTTTGCTATCAACAATATCTTGTATTTTTATAATAATAAAACTGACAAGCCGGTCTCATATTTACCTGTAGGATGACATGTGATTTATACCTACCAACATGGCATTCTTGACTATGACAAATAATCATGTATATATAATTTCGTCACAAAAATCATGTCTTATTTGGGTATGACGATTTTTTTAGCTTTAGTGACGCGCAATAATTTTTCGTCATTAAATTAAACCTACAATTGCAAAATGTCATAAACACTGTGATATAATGAAAAATAGCTTCATTGTCATGTCTTTAATTTATAACATGATTTCTTCTCTATTCTAGGGTCGTTTAAGGTACCAAGTGAAGGCATTTGGAATGATATCTGGTGGATCAGGCATTAGTCTGATGTTCCAAGTAACAATATGCCTCAAAAGAACTACGGTCAATACCTCACAACATATTTTTTCACATATGTTTCCACTAGAATACATCTTGATAAGTTAGAAGTTTTGAATTAAGTATTTGATATGGTTTTACAAATATATTTTGGTCTATGTTGGTTTTACAGTTAGAATACATCTTTGAGCGCATATGTTGGTCAGTTCAATTTTATGGTATTATACTATAATAAAACCATCATTGTACATTCTATTTGTTGATAGTTCTCTCGAGGTGTTTATTTTGTATTTTTGTTCTTATCTGGAGCAGTGCAATTACATCATGCTAAGTTAATAAGCTTTTTCTGTTTTCTTGTTACACTTTCTGTGTCACCATATGACCATAAATATGGTGACCATAAATGTGACAAAAAAGCAAAAAAATAAGAAAAAAATAATTTCCGGCAACCATGCCTAGACGATGGAAGTTAATTACCTTTCGTCGGCAGCCGAAGAAAGATAGTCAACTAACAACTACAAACTTCCATCGGCCAAAAACCGACAAAAGTTAGCATTTTGCTGACAGAAGTTAGCTTTTCCGTGTGATAGGATCATGGATAGATACCTTCTAACACGAGATGTGCTAGTGCAGTGAAAGAAGAACTTGGGGAAGCGCATCCTTGCTCAATACCACATTGCTCCATCCATTCATCGATGATCAAGTCGATGAAATCTGATGATCCTCTCAAGAAGAAGATGACGAGCACCGCATTGCTCAGTATCCGCATGTCCAAGGATTGGAACACCTCACGTCAGCGTGCTAGCACCGCTCGAGAGATCCGGGAGAGATCGATCATGATGATTGGGATTACGAGAAGAGAGGCGATGACTAGGGCTAGAACTCAATGGCAACAGCACCCTTCGTGCCAGCCCCTACTCTCTTTATATATTGCCTAGTCATGGTTCTTTAATCTATATTAAAGCCCAACATATCTAATCTATTTTGCTTAGACCAGAACTTTTGGTTCAGCCAAGAACTTCTAGTATTACCCTTTTGTTTAGAATTTATTTATGTCCGGAACTTTCGGTCCAACTAAAACATCCAGACCCAGAACTTCCGGAACTTCCAGAAATAACCTTCTTTATTGAATTAATTCCAGACCTGGAACTTCCGGATCACATCCGGAACTTCTAGTTCATCTAGAACCTAGATCTTTCGGGTCACACATGGAATTTTCGGTTCCTCTAAAAAACCGAATACTAGGATGGGTCATGAACTTTCGGTCAAACAAGAACATCTGGTTTCTCTAGAACCCAGAACTTTCAGCCCTCAACTGGAACATCCGGTTACCCTAGAATTATTTTTGGCATATTTCCATCAATCTCCCACTTGCACAAGAGCCAATTCTTGTATGTTTAAATCACGTCCCCTTAAGCATATGACCTGGTAAGTTCATACACAAATGGCCTATGCCTGGAAACCTTTTCCAGATCACCGATCAATAGTGGTACCTAGCAACACATATTGATCCCTGAATGCATACAAATTCAAAATCAAACTTTCTATTCCTTGATATACTCACACACCAATCCCTTTACTACACGTCATCAATCAAGCTCAAGGCGAGATTCGTGCCACCCTTGTTGATAGTTCGACAACTTCACTCGATCAAGTAGTGAAATTAATCATGACTAACTCTTTAGTCATAGTGTCAAAACCATGCACTTTTCCAATCCAACTATCTCGAGGGGCCCGGAGGTGTCTCTCCCATCATTAAGAGGGGTAAATTCCTTCTTGACCGCTCACATCCCAATACATGTTTCGTAATACACCTAAAAACAACCTTTATAGCCACCCATTTATGGAATAGCATTTGAAAGCCTCAAAGCATGCCACTATGCATTATTGAATCAATGATGATCTCAGGTCTAAGGATTCAGTAAGTACACCATTTGAGATAACAACTGATAGCACATTGAAAAATAATCCTAGTAGTATCTCAAAGTGGGTCTATCCAACACTATGTTCATTGACACATGTCCACATCTATCACTGATTTGACATCTCCATGTCTATGATCCGTGAAACATGATCATCAATCAAACGAATGTGCTAATCTATGAATCATCACTATCCCACATGACGATAACATTAGGGACCGTTTTGAACAATATAATTACAAAACAAAGTGTTTCACAAACAAGTCACTAACTTGCTAATCAATGTAAAAGACATTTATTCAAAGAACAAGATAATAATTATCCATAGTACATAAGCATAGACATGACTCATTTTCTCACATACACCGAACTCGCTTACGTAAGTATCTAAGACACATAGAGCTCAAGTGTGCTTCATGCTTGGGCTATGAGAGAGACTTCATCAATGGATCTACAATGTTCAAATATATGTGCACCTTGCATACCTTCATATCACCTCTATCTATAATCTCTCGAATGAGGTGATATCACAAAAGTATAGGCATAGACTTCTAATGCGACCTAGGATCCTTGGATTGCGCAATGACACCACTATTATCATAATTGATGTCCTGGACGCACTAGGAACAACCCCTAGTTCATATAAATTTTCGGATCCAAATAGCCTCCTTCATAGCTTGAAAAGCTATTATTGACATAAATCATTACGCTAATAGTTCAAAAGGCCTCGAAGGGCTTAGCCAGTGACCGGAGTCAATTTCGATCCAAGCGGAGCCTCCAAATAGGACAATAGCACTAGCCTAATGTGAAATATGTGTGATTACTTGAATCTGAATCCTCATAATAGTGGAAGAAGGGGGTACTTATAGGCAGGGATCTGTTAGGAAAATACTGATTTATCCCCTAGTTACAACCATCCTAGTGGACTCTATTCATGAGATCCCGTAGGAGTAGAATGGTACAAACATGTGTGAATACCTCTGTAAAGTACATGTCTTGTCCCACATGGCGGAACCCACCTTATAAAGCAAACTTCTTTTCCCGTTTGGCAGCGCCCGCCTTATAAAGCAAATGTCTTATTCCATTTGGTGGCGTCCCTCTAGGACAGAGCACCGAGCGACTCCTTCTAGTGTCCAAAGCCTTCAGCACAAGTAGGGGCTTTGACCTATCCTTCGGCCTTGGGCTAGGTCGGTGCCACACAATTCAGAGCCTTTCGATTTGGAGTGTGATCGAAGCACCGGAGGGCTTCGATCGTACAGGCTCTGAAGTATCCTACAAAGCTTCTGCCTTAACTATCTAACTGACGGGATTATTTCCCCCCAATAGTATCCCTCAAATATGTCTCTTCGAATGCCCTGCTTCGTGAGAAGGGCAATATGCACAAGAAATAATACTACGCTAGAATGTAGAGTACGGATGAACCTTATGACTTACTCCGGTGCTCCTTAAGTCACAGAGGGGTCTGGGAAAACGGGGTCCTGCGACAAGGCGCTCGTGGCCTATGCATCTCAAAGGGGCTCGAAGCTTCGAATGTCCGAACGTTACTTGCACAATCGGATGCTTTTTTGACTTCCCTAGCATTTCCTTAGGATCAGTGGGGGATTGCCTCGAGTGACGAACCATCGCTTATGATGGAATGTCGTGCCTAGAATCCCAACCACCATGGATATTGTGGGATTTCATGGTAGACCATTTTCAATCTTGACCCTACCTGCCAGCGTCGGGTGGGGGGAATTCGAGAGGGATACAAAGGGGCGTGGCACAAGACCTGGGTCCCTATAAAAGGATAGGGGCCTTCTGTTACCATGAAGTTACCATGCTCTTCTATTTTTTATTTCTCCCTCCAAGCTCCTGCTTCCAGCCTTCCTTGTCTTCTTCTTCGTCCAACTCCCAAGTTCTTGGAAGATAATGAGGCAAGACATCATGGGGATGATTTCTTCATGTTCCCACCTTGTCTAGCAATAGGCAGCTACGACAATGGTGGTCACTGCTGTAGGAACTTCGGGTGCTTCTAGGGTTTAAGGCCCTCGAGACCTCCATCCCCTCCAAGAAATACTTGTAGCAGACCTTTGTCTTGGAGAGGTCTACCTACACATAAGAATCCATGAAGGATGTGGTGCACGAACGACTCGAACCTAGGGTCGTGGTGAGGCTCCCAGAAGAAGAAGTCATCCCCAAGCTACGCGAAGGGGAGGTAGTCATCTTGGAGGCATCCTTCGACGCAGGGCTCGGGTTCCCCACTTCAGAGCTTCTGGCAGAGGACCTCTGCTTCTACCACGTGGACCTATCGCAACTTTATCCGAACGTCGTCGCCCGTTTGGCCATCTTCGAGTAGGCTATGAGGGCGGAGGGGTGTGAAGGAAGGGCTGAGGTCTTTGTAGTGATGCACTAGGCCAACTGCCAGCCGAAGAAGCGATACAGCGCATATGGCTCCACGAAGCTATTGGCCTTCAGGAGCGTCAACTTCTAACTCCAAAATGAGTATGCGAATAGTTTCCTAGTGAAGGCCATCAATGAGCGGTGGTACTCTAACTGGATCCACCAGTGGTTATACATGTCGACGGGAGCGAACTCTTGTTTGATGGAGTCCCACCAGCAAATCTTTTATCGAAGGGAGGCTGAGGTTTTAGTGGATGTGGGATCGATCCAGGCCCGCATTCAACTCATGTACCTCATCTCTCACCGTATGAGCATGTGGGATTTAGTGGAGGAGTTCGTTTCCCTCCGCATCTCTCCCCTAAAGGCCAACTGGCCCCTCGCCTTCCAAAGCACCCAAGATGATGCTCTCCATGAGACACCCTCCGGGTCCATAGGTATGCTTCGAAAGAGCCCTTCCTATGATTATTAACAAACTTTCTTTCAAGAGATACTTATCAGAGGGTACCTTCATCTGCGTAGGTTCGCGGGTAGTACTGACCCCAAAGCAGGTGGTCCGGGCAGTCAAGAAGGTCCTTGGAGCCCCCACCCCTAGCGAGAAGAAGCGAAGGATCAAACTGGTGGGGCCCTAGGAGCGATATAACCGCGTATGGGGTGGCCTCGGGATCGAGCCCCCTGCACTCCCGGACCAAGAAATCTCGGACCTTGTTTCGAGGAAGAGGAAGGCAGACAAAGGTCCGGCTAGGACCCCAAAGCCTCCCTCGAAGAAGACGGTCCGCAAGCCAAAAAGTCCCACCGTATCGAGGCCTTGTCCTGATTCCCCTAGGGAGATGCATGTCCCCTCTCCAGCGGCTGAGGAGAGGACCTCGGGCGAGGTCTTGGTGGCCGAGCAGGAGGCCTCGGTGCTAGAGGCCTTAGTGCCAAAGGCGGCAGGTGGGAGACCTTGGACAAGGAGATCACGACCGAGGAGATTGCGGCCAGGCCTTCGCACGACGGTGGATCCCTTGGCTTGGCTCTGCTAGTCCTTGAGTGACATCGATCTGGTCACCAAGGTGAGCCAAGTGATCGAGATCTAGCTGGGCAATGTCATCGAACATGCTTCTTACCAGGTACTTTGCCAGGGTGTTCTTGTGGTTTCTGCCAAAATGTCTTCGTATGTTTCTCCCCTCCTTTTTTCTTACTTAATTTTACCTATTTAAAGCTCATCATCTTATCCCAAGGAGTTGCGACTTCCTTCAACATGGAGTGTGGTCGGCTTGCTGGTGAGGCTATGGGGATCAGAGACTGCCTCGCCAACTACGAGGAGAGGGCTTCGAACCTAGAGGACTCGCTTCAGTAGGAGCAGGGGCGATGGGCGGCCTTTGAGGTCGAAGCCGAGAACCTTCTGGTCGAGCGAGATGCTCTAGAGGCCAAGGTTCAGAGGCTTTGAGAGAAGGCTGCTAAGGCCGAGAGGCTTCGAGATCTAGCGGCCAAGGCCGAGAGGCTTCAGTATCTGGCGACCTTTGAAGAGAAGGCCTCAAAGCTCTCGGCCTCGAACCTCAAGCTAAAGTCATCTATGGATCACTTGCTTGCCAAACGTTTGAAGAATGAAGGGGTGACGGCCGAGACCATGGATGCCCTTTGGGATGTATTGGAATAGTACAACACGTCCTACCCTTCATCTTCCATCATTGCGAGCGAGCCCTTAGGCCGCTGGATGAAGCTCATCCAAGCTACGACGATATGATGGACACCACTACCACTAAATACGAAGAGGTCTTCGGGCAGGTGGCAGCCCTTGGAGTCCTTCATCACCTCGAGGATGTCGGCAGTGTTATCTTGCTGGCAGTGGAGGTGGCACCTATCACTTTTGGAGGTGAGCGCCTCTGGGCTCAGTCTCCCACCATTGCCGCTGCTTGGAAGGTCTTCCAGGCTCCTTGGAAGGCTAAAGGCCGGGAGGCCGTGAAGGCCTGGATGGATGAAGTCCAACGCCAAAAGCAACTTCAAACCTAGCCTTCCCCGAAGCCTTCCTCCGATACTCCTTTGGTGGACCCGAAGTTATAGTTTCTTCTTATGGTTTCTCCGTAAAGTTCTTCCTATAAAAGGTCTCTTTGATTTTATAAATGAGAAGGACTTCTTTTGGAGTATTTTTGCACTCATGATTTGGCTTGTGTTTGGATCCCCAAGATCGTGGTACTCGAAGCCACTGAAGCCCTTCATCATCAATGTGTGTCACGATAGATTAGGGAATATTATGCCCGAGGTGTTTAATGAAGTACTTACTTCCATAAAGAAGGAGGAAAAGAAGGTAGTGGTTTTGTCTTCGTCATCCAAGTTTGTAAATTGGTCCGGCAGGGACCAGGAGCCTGCTTGGGCCTCGTCTTTGTCTTCAGAGTTTATAGACTAGTCCGACGCATACAGGATCTAGCTGCTGTGGAGTCCAGCCAATAGGGGTTTGAACCTAGGCACAGCTTCAAGAGGAGCAGAAATCTTGGAGGGCTTTGAAGAAAAATAGGCAGTATAGGACTGGGGCTGGGAAGATAGCCCTTGTATCCCTGAGAGCCCCTAGGGCATCGGGGCCTGGGAAGGGCTCTCGGAGCCAACCTAACCTTCAGGAGCGAAGGGGTTTTTGTTTCCTCCTTGGGCTAGACACCAATTTATTGTAGTGCCAGTACCCTTCGGCTTTTGCCTGAGTTGTATTTGTATGATCCTTGTATTTCATTTGCATACTAATTTTCATAATAAAGTTCATGAGTCGTTTGCCTTTGTATTGTATTTTGAGCGTCCCTATGTAAATAAGGTTCTGTGATTGGAACTTCGAACGTGCTTATATTACCCTTCGCCCCTCTTTGCAGGGGGTGGTAGCTTTTATTCGGAAAGTGCTAGACTCGTGCAATGGTTTTAGTACGATTCAGAGCAGAAATTGCATGCTCTATACAAACCTTCGGTAATTGTGAGATTTTTGTAGTCGTCGCATCGGGCTTTTTTTAGGATGCTTCGGGTCGACAACCCGAAATCCATGTAATGGTCTCTTCGAACTCTTTTTCAAATGCTTCAGGTTGGTGACCCGGAATCCTTATAGTGGTTGCTTCGGACTCTTTTAGGACACTTCGGGGCGGTGACCCAGAATCCTTGTGGTGGTCGCTTTGGACTCTTTTAGGATGCTTCGGGCCAGTGGCCTGGAATACTTTAGTTGGTCGCTTTGGACTCTTTTAGGAGACTTCGGGCCGGTGGCCCAGAATCCTTTAGTTGAGAACTGTTAAGGGAGCGACCCCAAACAACGGGAGTTTGTGCGAAGTGACACGCACATTCTTAATTAGTTTGTTTTTTCTCTTGCACACCGAACCAATGGCTCTGGCAAGTAGTTTTGTTTTATGGGAACAATGTCATACCTCACAAAAATGCTACCCATATTGTAGTGCATCCACCATGGTAGGGGTTTTTTTTGGGGTGTTCATGGTTCGAATCGGAGCCTTTATTTGAAAATAGAGCGCAATTTTTTCTTACAAAGCTTCTATGTAAAGTAGCACTTGAGATGGTCCACGTGTCATGTGTGTTTCAACTCTTCCCCTTCTAATTTAGCTAACTTGAATGACCCTGGTCGGCCGGACTGAAGAATGATATAGGGGCCTTCCTATTTGTTGCCTAGCTTTCCTAGGGCAACTACGCTCCGGAGAACGATGTGCCTCGGCCTTAGTTCTTTTAGCTTCACTTTGGGGTTGTACCAAGCCTTTGTTTGATCCTGATATTTCGTTAGGTTGTCCATGACATGGAGCCTTATTTATTCGGATAAATCTAGTGAAGTGTGCCTTTCGTCTTCATCTTCAGGTTCCGTTGTTCGCAAGGAGCCCCTTTTAATTCCATAGGTGTCATGGCTTCGTCCTCGAACAACAGTCAGAACAGGGTGAATCCTATTGACTGGGCTTGAGTGGTCCATATGGACCACAAAATTTTTGACAACTCATTGGTCTAGAGCCCCTTGGCGAGGCCTATAATCTGGCGCTTGAGGGCGGACAAGATATTCCCATTGGCCCTTTTGACGGCTCCGTTGGACTGCAGGTGCGTGATAGCTACGAAACATAGCTAAATGATCAGGCCTTCACAAAATTCTCTGAAGGGTTCATCATCGAAATGCATGCCGTTGTTGATTGTTAGTTGCTTGGGTACTCTGAACCTGCAAATGATATTCTACCAGAAAAATTTCTGGACATTATTCGAGGTGATGGCTGTTAGGGGCTCAGCTTTGACCCACTTCGAGAAATATTCAATCGCCACCACCGCAAACTTTAGGCTCCCTTTTTCTTTTGGAAAGTGTCCGATTAGATCCAGGCCCCATCTGGCCAGGGGACACATCGGGGCTATAACCTGTAGAGGCACCAGTGGGCAATGGCTCCATCTTCCCATCCATTGGCACCCTTGGCAAGTGTGTACCAGGGCTTCAGCATCAACCATTATCGTTGTCCTGTAGAGTCCTTGGTGAAGCGTCTCCCCGTCTAGGGTTCGGGGAGCTAAGTGGTTGTCGCACAAGCCTTCATGAATATCTTTGAGTATTTGCTGGCCTTCGTGCTGAGTGATGCATCAAAGCAGCGGTGAGCATACTCCGGACTTAGACAAGATTCCTTTGACGAGGTGATATCATCGGACCCGGCTTTCCAACCTTGAGAGCTCGGGGCCTTTGGGAAGTGTTTCTTCATTTTGGAGCATACTCATGATTGGGCCCCTTCAATCTTCATTAGGTATGTAAAGTACCTCCACAAGATCTGCAGACGATATCGAAGGGGTTGAAAATTCTTCGAAGAAAGCCCCTGGCTGAATATCTTGGTCTTCGGCTGCTGCCTTGGCTAGGGCATTTGCTTGCTGGTTCTCCGCTCTTGGGATGCTTCAGACATAAATCCATTTAAATGCTCTTCGGTCTTGCGGATCTTGACCAGGAACACGACGAGATCGGAGTGTCGAGCTTGGAAGCTCTTGTCCACGTGCCCGCAACAACCTAGGAGTCTATTTTTACGACAACCTGAGTGGTGACAAGCGCGTGTGCTTTTCGAAGGCCTAATAACATAACTTCCTACTTAGCTACATTATTTGTGGCTTTAAAACATGGCCTTACATAATACAACTCTTCTTTTTGCCCTGAAGGCAAAATTATGACAGCTTCGGCGCCCGCTCTAGATGCTTGAAATGCTCTGTCAGAGTAAATTGTCCAGATTCCTTCGCTACCTCCCTTCGGCGCCCATGCCACTGGTAGAGTCCATTCTGCTACGAAGTCTGTAATTACTTGAGATTTTATTGTCGTACGGGCAACAAATGTTATGCCAAAGGGGGCAAGCTCTACGACCCATTTCCCTATCCTCCCCGTTGAGTCTTTATTCTTGAGCATATCTCCGAGGGGGTATGAAGTTGGGATGGTTATGTTGTAAGCAAGGAAATAATGATGGAGCTTCCTTGATGCCATTACGAGGGCATATGCTATTTTCTCGAGCTTAGTGTACCTCGTTTATGCGCCTGAAAGCGTTTTGGACATGAAGTAGACCGGACTTTGAGTTGGCTTCCCTTCGAGCTCCACCTCTCAAATGAGTACAACACTCACGGCGAAGCCGATGGCCGTGAGGTAGAGTATGATGGTTTCTTCTGTGAGAGGGGTCGTGAGCGTTGCTAGACCGGTGAGGTAGTCCTTAATATCATTGAAGCTTTTCTAGCATTCGGGGCTCCATGCGAAGTCCCCTGACCCCTTCAGTGCTTTGAAAATCAGGAGGCTTCGCTCTGCAAATCATGCGAGGAACCGGCTTAAGGCGGCTAGGCACTAGCTTCTAGACTTGCTTCAGATTTTCTAGCGGAGCCATCTGCTATAGTGCGCTAATTTGTGTTGGGCTAGCTTCGATCCCTTAACTCAAAACTAAATACCCTAATAACTTACTGGCATGTGCCCCGAAGACACATTTTTCAGGGTTGAGACGAACTCTGTACACCTGGAGACTTTCAAATGTATCTGCTAAGTCTAAGTTATGTTGCAGCTTTTTGCACTTTTAATTACAATGTCGGTGCCAATTGTTGGTGTAAATGATTAAGCTAACAGATTCAAAAGGCTTCGAAGGGCTTAGCTAGTGACCAGAATTAGTTTCAATCCAAGCGAAACCTCTAAATATGATAATAGCTCTGCTCTAGTGTGAAATATGTGTGATTACTTGAATCTGAATCCTCATTACAGTGGAAGAAGGGGGTACTTATAGGCAGGGATCTACTAGGAAAATACTGATTTATCCCCTAGTTACAATTGTCCTAGTGGACTCTATTCACGAGAGCCCGTAGGGGTAGAATGGTACAAACGTGTGTGAACACCTCTGTAAAGTACATTTCTTGTCCCATGGGGCGCACTACAACAAAACAGGCAACTTCCGTCGGCCAAAGCCGACGGAAGTTAGCCCTTTCCCGACGGAAGAAGCCAACTTCCGTCGGCAAAACGCTATCTTCCGTCGGCCTTTGGCCGACGGAAGCGCGGCGACAGAAGTTAGCTAACTTCCGTCGGCCGCCGACGGAAGTTAGCTAACTTCCGTTGGCTTGATGTGGCCGACGGAAGTTAGCGCCGAACACTGCCACGTCACCAGGGGGGCTCTAACTTCCGTCGGCTAGGGCCGAAGCCGACGGAAGTTAGCCTTTCTGCCCACGTGGCCGAAACCAGCTAACTTCCGTCGGCTATGGTCAAAGCCGACGGAAGTTACCTGGTATTTTTTTTTATTTTTTCCTGGTTCCCCTACTCACACTCACATCCAACCACAATTTCACATACATTCACAATACACATCCAAAATCACATTTCACATCCAAAATCACATTCAAACTTCACATATAACATCCAAAATCACATCTCACATCCAAAATCACATCTCACATCCAAATTCACATCCACACTTCACACATCACATCCAAAATCACATAATATAACTGAATTCACATCCAAAGTCACAGTACACATCTGAATTCACATATAACATCCAAACTCACATACAAATTCACAAAACACAGCGAGAGCCACATACAAAGTCATATTTGTCCATATACTCACTGATCGCCCACATTTGGGTCGTGGGCGCCGCCGCTGCCTCCTGCTTCGTTCACATTTGCCCCGGAGGCTCCATCCTGGCCAGGCGTACGGAAACACTGAAGAAATAGACAAAATTAGAAACGAACTCAACTACCCTTCTAAACGCTAACTTAGGTATTTAGGAGGTACCTCAGGTGATGTAGGAGATAGTGGTGGTGGCGGGGGAGGTAGTGGTTGGAACATAGACATGTCAAATCCACTGTTTTGCTGGGCTAGTTGCTACACATGTTGTAATGTAATCAGTTAGTTCTAAACCTATTTCTGAATACTTTTGAAATGCAACACTCTAAAGTAAGCTTACTTGGATCATCGCCTGCTGTTGTGCTAAGCAGGCGGTATAGTACTCTTGTTGTTTGCTGTAGTGCTCGTCGCGCCGCCTCATTTCCTCCCTCATCCGAACCATCTCCGGGGTTTCTTCTGAGCGACGACGGCTGGAGCCAACTCCGACGGAGCTCTGCGACGACTGAGCTGACTTCTGAGCTCTCACCGCTCTCGAGTCAATAACTCCATTGAACATGGAGTACCTGCAACATTAACAGGGGTTAGTTACCATCACAAAACCATACACAAAACATTAATAAAAACACTGTCTCACCGTCCATGGCTTTTGCCACCTCCGCTGGAGTACACGGCCATTTGGTCCACAGTTTCTCTCCGCCAATCATAGTCCTCTCCATGGAGTACCCTAGTTAGGGTTCTCCATGTATCACTAAATATCTTCTTGGAGCTCCCTACGTCATATTATTTCTATAAAATAAATCAATATATGGCATTCATGCCTTCATGGATGTAGCAATATGAGCTTATCACACCAGTGACAACACGGAAAAACATACAATGAGACAACATTAATATAGGATTATTAGCTCTACTTTTTCTAAAATATCAAGCATAAGTGACGAATGTGGTGAAAATGAAGCCAGCATACAAAATGCATATCAACTGTAAAAGGGTGTATATGGCCGAGAGATGAACCTTCAATGCGGGCCAGGCAGCGGTGTTGGAGACGGCGGTGGGGCGGACGACGGCGATGGCCGGGAGAGGGCGGTGGCCGGCGGCTGCCGGGCGGGCCGGGCGGGCGGCCGAGGCGGCGGCCGGGCGGGCGGGCGGCCGAGGCGGCGGCCGGGCGGCCGGGCGGGCGGCGGCCGGGCGGGCGGGCTGCCGAGGCGGCGGCCGGGCGGGCGGCGGCCGGGCGGGCGGCGGCCGGGCGGGCGGCGGCCGGGCGGGCGGCGGCCGGGCGGGCGGCGGCCGGGCGGGCGGATTGGTGGCCGGGCGGGCGGCCGGGCGGGCGAGGGCGGGCGGGCGGGCGGCGGCCGGGCGGCGAAGCGGCGGCGGCGGGCGGGCGGCGGCCGAGGCGGCGAAGCGGCGGCGGCAGGCGCAGGAGGCGGCGGGCGCAGGAGCGGCGGCGGGGAACGGGCGGGAGTGCGCGCGTGTACAGGGAGTTAGGGCTTCCTGTACGCGCGCGCGGTTGGGTGAAAAGCCCCCTAACTTCCGTCGGCCAACATTAAAGCCGACGGAAGTTAGCTAACTTCCGTCGGCTTTAATGCTGGCCGACGGAAGTTAGGGGGATCCGAGCGGCCGAGGAAAAATCCTCGCTAACTTCCGTCGGCCAGCATTAAAGCCGACGGAAGTTAAGTTAACTTCCGTCGGCCTCCAGAGGCCGACGGAAGTTATTTAACTTCCGTCGGCTTGCCCAAAAGCCGACGGAAGTTATATTGGCCGACGAAAATCTTTTGTTTTGTTGTAGTGGCGGCGCCCGCCTTGTAAAGCAAACGCCTAGTCCCGTTTGGCTGCCCCGCCTTGTAAAGTAAACATCTTGTCCCGTTTGGCGGCATCCCTCCGGGACGGAGCACCGAGCGGCTCCTTCTAGCGTCCAAAGCCTCCATCACAAATAGGGGCTTCAAGCCTTTCCTTCAGCCTTCAGCTGGGTTGGCGCCACACGCTTCGGAGCCTTTCGGTTTGGAGTGTGATCGAAGTACCGGAGGGCTTCGATCGTATAGGCCCTGAAGTAGCCTTCGGAGCTTCTGCCTTAATTGTCTGACTGGCGGGATTATTTCCCCCCAACAGCTACTATGTACTCGACATGTATCGTAGAATCTACAACTGTTTCTTGCTTGAAACTCTTCCAACTCACTGCGTGTAGGACCGGAACAGGTGACTAGAGGGGGGTAAATAGGTGTCTCAAAAAATCTTTTGAATAGTTGGCCTTTTCTAAACACCCAACACACCTCTAAAACAAACAATATGAAGCAAACAACTATGCAAATCATAGATGAAAAGTAAGTGTTATCACACTACTACAAAGCGACACTGTAGCGGCGGGCAAAATCGACCTATAGTGGCGGGCATCCAGTCCGCCACTGCTCTAACGCCACTGCTATCGCTGGTTAGCAGTGGCGGTCAGAGCGCCCGCCACCGCTGTGTCAACAGCAGTGGCGGGCGCGCTGACCTCATCAGCCCGCCATTGCTATTATCAATATCAGTGGCGGGCAGATGATGTCAGCGCGCCTGCCACCACTATGTCAACAGCAGTGGCGGGCGCGCTGACCTCATCTGCCCGCCACTGCCGTTATCAATAGCAGTTGCGGGCAGATGATGTCAGCACGCCCGCCACCACTATGTCAACAGCAGTAACGGGCAAGCTACCTCATCTGCCCGCCACTGCTGTGTATAAGCCATTTCACAGAATGTTGTGATCCCACAAACCAAAACACAGTAATTATATGCTTCACACAGCCATCCACATACACAGCAGCAAAACATCCACATATCCACATACACAGCAGCAAAACATCCACATATCCACATACACATCCACAACAACAACGCATCAACACAACAACCATCAATCTCATCAATTTTCAAAAATTCACAATGTTTACATTCTTCCGGTTTATGTTTCACAATAAACATCCATCAACACAATTCATTGTTTCACAAATACATGCTCATGCGGTTTATGTTTTCTTGGAAGGCTAACTCATATCTTAATTGGTTCGCCTTTTCATTCTTCCGGCCCAATCATACAGAGTTGGATGCTTGGCCACTTCACTCTCAGGATCGAAAAATACTCCAAGCTCATGAAGAATCTCATGCATCGTGAAGCGGCACATCCTTGATACGATTTCATACATTTGTGATTCAGAGAGTTGGCTCTTCTGTGCAACGGTTGATGGACCTGACGCCTGCATACGTAAAATATAAGTACATACGCTGCAAGTTATATTAGATTAACACACAAGAAATCAACTTACTTCTTTAGTATCCTCAGATACTGTCCGCCCAAACTTTCCTAAGTTATTGCTCATGAAATCACAAGTATAGTAGCCACAATGCACGGAACCAAGAGATTGTTTGTGACACTTCAAAATAGACAAAGTTAGAACGATATATAGTTTGGCTTTATCAATTGAATTAACAAATTTAAAAATATAATATTACCGGATAGTTGGTTCTGATAAGCATTTCTTTCGGCCTCTGTGGATCATGTGGGCCACCTAACTTTTCCACATAGTATCTATATGCACTCTGAATAACATTTAATATATCTTGATATTATTTTTTGGGTTTGTCGAGCGAGTCGAGCACATAAACCCTTGAGCTTTTTGGGTATATCAGAAGTGCAATCCAATGATCACTATCGAAAAGTAATATATGATTATGTTAGTTTCATAATCGATAAAACGTGTTTAAGTGGATATAGTGGGTATACTTACTTAAAGTTATATGCCCCACTTATCATTTCTCTGTCCTTCCATTGATACATGCACCGCGCAATATACAACGCAGCACAACTCCTTTTGTTCTTCTTAAGTTTGTCTTCGTCTTTATTGAACATCTTTCTTTGAAATTTTTTCTTACCCGCAGTCCAGTACTTGCTATCATTCTGGTTTAGTGTCGGGTTCAGCGCACTTTGGCTTATTAATGACGGGTTTAAGTACCCATACAATTTAGACTCGTCACCGCGTGAATTACAACTGCATATGTTATAAAACAATAGTCAATATAAGACATTATTTATTTTTGCTTTGTATTGACAAAGTATAAAGTACTTACATGCACCAGAGCATCATGCTTGTGATGTCGGTTCGCTTCAGACAAAACATCCGATGGAAGTCGTCGAAAAATAGTGCAAGCTTAAACTCTGGGCAGTTGAATATTTCTTGTTGAACCGTCAGTTCTATTTGTGTTACACCTAACGAAGACGCTTCGAGGTACCAGTCATGAAATGTTTTCATCGTCCAAGGCATACAATTAAGTACTCCTTGGGGTAATAATGGTTTGCCTGGTTCGTATTCGATATAATCCTCATCTCCGTAGGTCCTCTTATCAACAGAAAGTGAGCCTGCCTGCTTTTGTACTGGAGCCTTTATGGGAGCCGCTTCGGGCATAGAATGTGTTTGCCCCAAAGTATTAAAAAATTTATGCATCTCAGATTTCAGCGCAGAACACTGCCCAGCTTGAGCAGTTATCTTGTGGATTGCTGGCTTTGGGCATGCATCTTGTTTTTTAGGCTCGGCAGCAACTAGCACTGGCACTTGAGGATCAGCCGGAACTGGCACTTGAGGCTCAGTCGGAACTTGCACTGGCATTTGATCTGGCTCTGGCACATTTGTGTTGGGCTCATCAGTGGGCTCAAGCACTGGCACTAGCTTTGTCACTTGAGGATCAGAAGTCACATTCGATTTTATCACTTCTGCCACTTTATTGGGCACTGGCTCTTCCTCTGCCTTTTCCTCTATTTCACGCTCATCAACAGGTGATAATGATCCTATATTTTGCACATCCTGAGATGAAAGATATGTGGGGGATTGTGATGAGACAATAGGTGATTTACTCTGAGAACTTGTCTGCAGTAATTTGATATCTCGGCTTGCCCATAGGACAATAGGGGATCCTGCTGACTATACCAAGGGGTCATTAATAAATCTGTCGTTGGTGATCTCATTGACCTGAACCTTGGTATAGTCAGCAGGAATAGGCCGATTGTGAAATAAATCCCCAGGCATAGCAATGCCTCGTGCAGCCTCTTGGGAATGCCCTTTGCGCCCTATCGGTACATGCAGGCTGCAGGGTGTGTCCTCTTTAATATAATTTACAGGAAATTTGTCTTGTACTGAGCCAACACTGCTTGGTACGTCGAGTCGTACCTCTGGCACAATTATTTGTCCAGCTGCAGCCTGCATTATGTTTGGATTCTCGTTAATAAATTCAAAAAAGTGTCGCTCCCACTCTGCACGGCGCTCTGCGGCGTCGTCTGTGCGTGCTTGACGCTTCTTGTATGTGGCACCCTCCTGTTTCTTGAAAGTATTTTTCCAGGGTGCTATAGAAGAGACACCTCGGGTGCGCCCTCGATGTTCCTCGTTTCCGAGAGCAGATGTAAGCTGGTCATTACATCCCTCGGGCTTGAACTTTCCAGTCTTCTCCAACTCAGCGATTTCCTGTGCTTTCTGGAATACTTCACTAGTCCGTGAGTCGGAGAGCATATATTGGCCCTCGGGTGTTTTTTTAGCTCGACCTAGGAGCCATCTCTTAGTGCGCTGATCAGCACCTGAAAACTGTTCAGGTAACCCAGCCGCACGGTCCTCCTCCTCCTTTTTACTCCACTCATCCTCCTTAGCCTTATATCCACCTGGCCCAAGTTTATGGGGGAACTTATTATTCTTATTAAGTTCTTTGAACATTATGCTCTCTTGTTTGGCTTCTTCGGAGCAATGCTGCATTTTGAATTCATTCTATTCATTTGGCGTTATAAAGCCGTAGTCGTTGAGTGGCGACTCATCTTTCTGAAGGTATTGTGTGTTCAGTTTAGTCCTAAATGTACGGAGAGCCTTCCCGATAGTCTTCAATGTGGCAGCTTTAGCGTCTTCTAAGCGGTCTTCCGGGAATTTATAATGCACTTTTATATGCTGCCACAATTCGTTCTTTGTAGCTTCAGGGACAGTCTTCCAATTTTTCCAAACTATCTTACATCGCTCCCTGGCGAGACATCCACAGTCGTTACGCCACTTCGCTGTGATTTCTTTTGGCTTCTTTGGAGCCCCATCAACATGCACTTCTTCAACCTCATAGATAGCTGTATGCAGCTTGTTCTTCTCCCGTTTCCCTCTCCTCTTCGCATTTGCAGACGATGTTGTGGCAGCGGGCTCAACATCTGTTCGCTCAGCTGACTCAATAGCTGGGACAATAGTTGTTCTTTTCTCGACTTCGAATAATCGACGCTTGCTTCCTCGCTTTGGACGATCCTACGATGATAGACAATGTGAGCTTCAGGAATGTAATCCTCGGTTAGAAGCTGCTCTGACTTGTTACTAACGTAATAATTACCTCCGCTTGAGCTTCAGGAATGTAATCCTCATCGGCGTCTTCTCTCGTTCTCTTCTTCCTAGGCTCCATTGGATGTTCATTCTCCGGAGAGTGGTACGAAGATTCGCTATCGGAGGATCCTTCAGATGAACCCTCTTTATTTGTTTTTGCGGGAGACTCGTAGATGAGCTCCTCGATGGAACGTCCTTCTTCCGCCATAGATAAACTATTCATATTAAGAGGCTAATGTATCAGAATTTTGGTTATGCAAAAAAGGTCTGATGTCATATTAATCATAAAGTTAGGATGTTGTGTTGTTTTCTCTCTCTAGTGTTGTTGAGGCCTCAGCATATTTTGTGTTGTTTTTCAAAATGTTCATGTCTGCCATGGAACCATGTTCACATCCATTCCCTGTCAGCAACACGAGAAAGAAGAAGCTGTTGACAGGAATGGATGTGTCACATGGTTTGATGACATACATGAGATAACTCAATAACAATTTGCATCATAGGCCCCTAAAAGGAATTGTGGAATCTAATGTTGTCCTTCAGCCGGATGAACATGACGATTAGTATATAGTAGCCTTAGAAATAATAGCAGTAGTAAACTGATCACAGTGTTGTTTAGGCCTCAGCATATTTTGTGTAGCTTTTCAAAATGTTCATGGCTGCCATGGAACCATGAGCACATCCATTCCCTGTCATCAACACGAGAAAGAAGAAATTGTTGACAGGAATGGATGTGTCTCATGGCTTGATGACATACATGAGATAACTCAATAACAATTTGCATCATAGGCCCCTAAAAGGAATTGCAAAATCTAATGTTGGCCTTCAGCCAGATGCATGAACTTGAGGATTAGTATATAGTAGCCTTAGAAATAATAGCGGTAGTAAACTGGTCACAGTGTTGTTTAGGCCTCAGCATATTTTGTGTAGTTTTTCAAAATGTTCATGGCTGCCATGGAACCGTGAGCACGCCCATTCCCTGTCAGCAACACGAGAAAGAAGTTGTTGATAGGAATGGACGTTTCACACGGCTTGATGACATACATGAGATAACTCAATAACAATTTGCATCATAGGCCTCTAAAAGGAATTGCAGAATCTAATATTGGTCTTCAACCGGATGCATGAACTTGAGGATTAGTATATAGTAGCCTTAGAAATAATAGCAGTAGTAAACTGAACACAATGTTGTTGAGGCCTCAGCATATTTTGTGTAGCTTTTCAAAATGTTCATGGCTGCCATGGAACCATGAGCACATCCATTCCCTGTCAGCAACACGAGAAAGAAGAAATTGTTGACAGGAATGGATGTGTCCCATGGCTTGATGACATACATGAGATAACTAAATAACAATTTGCATCATAGGCCTCTAAAAGGAATTGCAGAATCTAATGTTGGCCTTCAGCCAGATGCATGAACTTGAGGATTAGTATATAGTAGCCTTAGAAATAATAGCGGTAGTAAACTGGTCACAGTGTTGTTTAGGCCTCAGCATATTTTGTGTAGCTTTTCAAAATGTTCATGGCTGCCATGGAACCGTGAGCACGCCCATTCCCTGTCAGCAACACGAGAAAGAAGTTGTTGATAGGAATGGACGTTTCACACGGCTTGATGACATACATGAGATAACTCAATAACAATTTGCATCATAGGCCTCTAAAAGGAATTGCAGAATCTAATATTGGTCTTCAACCGGATGCATGAACTTGAGGATTAGTATATAGTAGCCTTAGAAATAATAGCAGTAGTAAACTGATCACAATGTCGTTGAGGCCTCAGCATATTTTGTTGCCATGGAACATTAGAGGGAAAAACAACACAAAATATGCTGAGGTATCAACAAAACTAAAAAGAGAGAACAACACAATCTCCTAGCTTGAGAATTAATATAGTGGCTTCGGAAGTAATAGCTGACTACTGTAGCCAAGAAGAGTTTTCATACATTTCCCACCTTTGACACTGTGATCAGTTTACTACTGTAGCCTCAGAAGTAATAGCAGTAGTAAACTGATCACAGTGTCAAAGGTGGAAAATGTATGAACACTCTTCTTGGCTACAGTAGTGAGCTATTATTTCTGAAGCTACTATATTAATCCTCAAGTTAGGAGATTGTGTTGTTCTCTCTCTCTTGTGTTGTTGAGGCCTCAGCATATTTTGTGTTGTTTTTCAAATATGTTCATGGCTGCCATGGAACCGTGAGCACATCCATTCCCTGTCAGCAACACGAGAAAGAAGAAGTTGTTGACAGGAATGGATGTGTCGCACGGCTTGATGACATACATGAGATAACTCAATTACTATTTGCATCATAGGCCTCTAAAAGTTGTTCTAAAAAAGTGGTAATGTGGTATGCAATATTTCTCATGGCATAACTTAGATATAGAAGACTTCACTCAAGAACTAGAGGGGGGTGAATAGGCGCCTCGACAAAATTCTTTTGAATTAGATGGCCCTTTCAAAACACCCAACGCTCCTCCAAACTTAATCACAGATTTAACTCCAATGAGTCAAATTAAAGAGTACATCACAAACTTGCTATTTAATCTTTATGTCTAATCAAGAAATCAGAATTTAAACAAACTTAATTATCTAAACACCTTGCAATGATTTCAAGGGTAGCCGAGGGTGGCGTGGGCTTTGGGAGCGACGTGCGGAGTTTGGCGGCGACGGCCTCCGGGGACGACGACGACGGGCTCCGAGGGCGGCGTGGGCTCCGGGAGCGGTGGCAATGGGCAGAGTTCGGCGCACGGGAGTTAGAAATGAAACTAGGTTTTCGGACGGCGGGAGCAAAAACTTTTATATAGGTGGATTAGCAGTGGCGGGCGTGAGTGAATCCCTCTCATGTCACTCAATCCCTCTCCTAGATTAAATTCCCTTGGGATTAAATCTTTTAAAATTTTAAGACCCATAAAGTAGAATTATTTTAATGAATAAAAAACCTATGATTGATAACCAATCATTGGAGTTACACTCAGAATCACATTTTCCTGATGGGGATGCACCAACACTCACCAAAATTACATGATAACCAATCATGGTTTATCTACTTCGATGGTTACTCATCCAAATATATAGCGCGTGAGAAAATAAAACTTCTCATAGAGGGAACCACATCCAAGACAACAAAAAATAACATGAATTTCTCCTAATATTAACAACCACCAGTACAGAACCAAACAATCAATCGCACAAATTACGCACATGAGCACCACAAGAGATGAGATCATTTCTTTGCATGTATCCTCATCAAAACACTCAAACCACAACAACCCGTGATTTCATATATCCACACACACATACCAAGCACACATGAATCACATAATTACATATAATTGATGAACCACATTTTTACTAGGGAACAAAGGTACTCACCGGTAAGTATGAAGTGGAATGACGTCGGTAGTGTGCGCTCGGGGACGGGGACGGCGGCGCGGGGTCCGGCGATAGCGACGTGGGCTCCGGCGGAGTTCGGGGCGACGACGGCAATGGGTTCCGAGGGTGGCGGCGCGGGCTCCGGGACGGGGATGGCGGCGTGCATCGAGGACGGGGACGGCAGCGACGAGGGGTCCGGGTACACCGACGCGGGCTCCGGTGATGGGCTTCAAGGATGACAGTGATGGCTCCGAGGTGGCGGCGAGGGGTCCAGGGACACCAACGGCTCCGAGATGGCGGCGACGGGCTTCGGGGATGACAACGACGAGCTCCAATGGTGGCGGCGCGGGCACTGGGAGCGGCAGTAACTGGCAGGAGAATATTAGGGCTTAGGGTTTTAGACGCGGGAGCGAAACTTTTATATAGGTGGATTAGCAGTGGCGGGCACACGCTGATGTCATCCTGCCCGCCACTGATATTTATCGTAGTAGTGGCGGGCAAAGACATAGTAGTGGCGGGCCGCTGACGTCACCGACCGCCACTACTAGGGTTTAGTCTGGGCGGGTGGAAAAAAGTGTAGTAGTGGCGGGCATATGCTGACGTCATCATGCCCGCCACTACTAATCCGCCGCTGCTGGGGTTATCTAGCATACGTTGCCACTCAAGTCGAGAAACACTTAGTAGCGCAGTGGTGCGGGGGTTGCTTTGGTGCCATGCGGTTTGAGGTTCGAACCTTGCTACCGACAGGCGGTTTGAGGTTCGAACCTTGCTGCTGGCGCCAAATCAACATTTTTTTTCTATTTTGTACTTTTTTAAATTTTCAGCACTTTTTTATTGATGTTTTAATCCTCGTTGAACACGAATTTTTTCTAACAATAAAAATACATCATAATTTATCAAATTTAAAAAGTTGGTATTTTACTGCCTCAGTGCAGTGTACGTCACTCGACTTAGTGGTGGCGGGCCGATGACATCATGCGCCCGCCACTACTATGTCGGATAGCAGTGGCGGGCTGGTGACGTCATCATGCCCGCCACTACTAATCCGCCGCTGCTGGTGGGGTTATCTAATATACGTTGCCTCTCATGTCGAGAAAGACTTACTAGCGCAGTGGTGCGAGGGTTGCTTTGGTGCCATGCGGTTCGAGGTTCGAACCTTGCTGCCGGCAAGCGGTTTGAAGTTCGAACCTTGCTGCTAGCGTCCAAACATATTTTTTACATTTCTATTCTAATTTTCATGACTTTTTTATTCATAATTAAATTCTAGTTTGAACTTGATTTTTTTAACAATAAAAATACATCATAACTTATCAAATTTAAAAAATTGGTATTATTCTGCCTCACTTTACTTTTTCTCCCTTAGTTTACTGTTTTTATTTCATTAAGTGTGTTTTTATGATCAAAGTCAAAATAAGTTCAATTTGAACTACAAGACATGAAATAATTCACCAAAATTTATAGAAAACCATATTCATGTTTTGACTCTATAATTAGTTATTATCCAGTAAATTTAAAACCATCATAAAAAATGTAGGTTTCCACAACACTCGATCGACAACTTGTATTTTTATAGTTTTTAATCCTCAAAAAATAAAATAAAGTCTAAAAAAGATGAGACTTGTCATGTTGTTATGATATGATCGATCCATAGATGTTGTCATAAAAAATAAAATTGTTTCGAGAAAATAATCATGTAGGGCGTTAAGAAACCTAAGATTCTCCGGGGATGAATTAGGGTTTAGAGATGAAATGACTCAGGTTTGAAAGCAAAACCTATAGTTGATTCTTTTGATCCTTTGAACTTGAAACTTTTTGTACAATAAAAATACAACACCAATATTCTAATTGCAAAAATTGGTATTTTTCATTAACAGAAATTGGTATTTAAATGCAAAAAAGTCCACGTAGAGGTAGGGATTATCTAGCATACACTGCACAAATATCCGAGAAATACATTGTAGCGCAGTGGTGCGGGGGGTTCTTTGGTGCCATGCGGTTTGAGGTTCGAACCTTGCTGCCGACAGGCGGTTTGAGGTTCGAACCTTGCTGCTGGCGCCAAATCAACATTTTTTTTCTGTTTTGTACTTTTTTAAATTTTCAGCACTTTTTTATTGATGTTTTAATCCTCGTTGAACACGAATTTTTTCTAACAATAAAAATACATCATAATTTATCAAATTTAAAAAGTTGGTATTTTACTGCCTCAGTGCAGTGTACGTCACTCGACTTAGTGGTGGCGGGCCGATGACATCATGCGCCCGCCACTACTATGTCGGATAGCAGTGGCGGGCTGGTGACATCATCATGCCCGCCACTACTAATCCGCCGCTGCTGGTGGGGTTATCTAATATACGTTGCCTCTCATGTCGAGAAAGACTTACTAGCGTAGTGGTGCGGGGGTTGCTTTGGTGCCGGCAGGCGGTTTGAGGTTCGAACCTTGCTGCTAGCATCCAAACATTTTTTTTATATTTTCATGACTTTTTTGTTCATGTTTAAATTCTAGTTTGAACTTGATTTTTTAACAATAAAAATACATCATAACTTATCTAATTGCAAACACTGATATTTTTCTCCCTTAATTAGTTTACTGTTTTTATTTTCATTAAGTGTGTTTTTATTACATGTTGTTACTATATGATCGAGACTTTGTAGCGCGGTGGTGCGGGGGCTCGCTTGACATATCATGTTTATTTGAAAGCAAGTAAACAAACACAAAGTCCAGGCTGGGGAAACCAGCTTACACATCGAAACGCACTACTGGTCAAACCCAAATCGGCACAAACCCAACCTATTTCTGGTTAAACAGATTAAAAGCCTCAACTTGCCAATCCTCAACCAAATCGGCATCATCAGGCAGTCTGAACTGCTCTCCATGTTCCTGAACAAGAAAATACACGCGACGGCGATAGTGAGAACAACTTATTATCAATGATTGAATTGGATGATAAAAATATAAAATTTGCATAAAAAGAGGATCTTGCCTCCTTCCTCCTCTTGCTCCCGCATTGCTCTACATGCTTCCCTTTTCCATCGCTAGCCTCGGCATGTTTCCCTCTACCACCGGTTGTCTCATCATTCTTCCGTATGCCAACACTTACCCTATCTAGTTGCGGCGATCGCGAGTCGTCCTCCGAGTCGGAGTCCATTATGAGAATCACTTTCTTCGCCAAACAACTGCAAACTATACCATCATGTACCTTATGTTTACCGCATTTGCAAACCTCACACACGCCACTTGATGTAGAGTCTGAGGATCGACTGTTTGTTGGTTCAATCTTAGGAGGAGCCATCTGCATTTTTTTTGTCACATTGATATAACATTAAAAAACCCTAAGCTAGTAATATTATAGTACATTAAAAAACATTATTGTTATAGTGGAAATTTTTGTTCTCAGAAATTTTTTACAGTAGATTAAAAAACATTATTGTTATAGTGCATTCTACTAGTAATATTATACTAAATTATATTACCACGCATAAATTAATATAACAATCCTCCATCATTTTAACCCTAAGCTCGAATAAAATAAGACCAAAGATATAATCATTTACTGATCGACTGGATGGCGGCGACGACGCGCGGGCGGCGCCGACGGGCTCCGAGGAAGGCGGAGACGGGCGGAGGGCAGCGGCGACGTGCTCCGGGACGTCGACGGCGGCGACGGGAGGAGGGGGGCGACACGGGAGTTTAGGGTTTAGAAAATGAAACTAGGTTTTCGGACGGCGGGATTAGAAAGTATATATAGGTGTCTTAGTAGTGGCGGGCATGATGACGTCATCCAGCCCGCCACTACTATGTCGGATAGCAGTGGCGGTCTGGTGACATCATGCGACCGCCACTACTGCCTCTAGTGGGGTTATCTAGCATATGTTGCCACTCATGTCGAGAAACACTTAGTAGCGCAGTGGTGCGGGGGTTGCTTTGGTGCCATGCGGTTCGAGGTTCGAACCTTGCTGCCCGTAGGCGGTTTGAGGTTCGAACCTTGCTGCTAGGCAATCCAAACATGTTTTTTACATTTCTATTCTAATTTTCAATACTTTTTTATTCATGTTTTCTCTTAGTAGTGATTATATATATAGCATATAATACTCTTCCTACAATCCTCATTTGATCTTGAAAATGTTTTAATAATAAATGACATAATTGATTTTACAACTAAACATAAATGATCTAGCCTTGAACTAATTTTCCATCGCCATTGGTGCGTAGATAAGGAATCACACTGCCAAATGACAGTTTTGCTTCAACCACATTGATCCTTGATATGTCAACGAAAAACGGCACCTCATCAAACTGATTGTATTCTTCTTCGTCTTCGACTCCATCAACTCCAACAATTCTTTGTTTTCCTGGAGCAACGATGTATTTTTTCTCATCTTTAGGATCAAGTATGTAAAATACTTGTGCCACGGATTGAGCGAGTATCCAAGGGTCATCTTTATAAGCCACCTTATTAAGGTCAACTATCGTAAACCCGTAATCATCCACCTCCACACCTTCTGGATGTCTGACCCACTGACACTTAAATACAGGGATTTCTATAGAGTTCCCGTAGTTAAGTTCCCATATTTCTTCGATGTATCCATAGTAAGCATTCTTTTGTCCAGTGCTATCTTCTACTTCTCCTCTGACACCACTATTTTGGCGCTGACTCCTTTGATCCTTTGCTTTGGTATAGAATGTGAAACCATTGATGTCATACGCTTGCCATGTTTTAACCATGCTCAATGGACCGTAAGACAATTTATTTATCATCATCTCTTCGTCGGTTTCTCCGATCGAAAGGTTTAGATCCCTCAGCCATGATGTGAAATAAATTTTGTGTTCTTTCATAATCCATTGTTCATCGTGATCTTCATTCTTTTCACGAAGCTCTTGCAGGTGTTGTTCAACATATGGTCTCATAATCGCCAACTGATGCATTACACTGTAATGTGATTCTCTTATTCTTTGATAACTATTGTCTCGTATGATTTTCCTGCCTTTAGTTCCTTTACCGGTGAGTCTTCCATGGTGTGCCGCGACACGGGAACTCCTATTGGTCTTCCATCTCTTATGTAATCTGCGGAGCACTCAATGACTTCCTCAGTCGTGTAGCCCTCTATCATGGAACCCTCTGGATAAGCACGATTTCGTACGTAACCCTTGAAGATAACCATTAGACGCTCGTACGCATACATATTGTGCAGGTACGTTGGACCGAGAACAAAGATTTGGTCTGCTATATGTATCATATAGTGCTCCATAATATCAAAATATGAAGGAGGAAAGCACATCTCAAGCTGACACATAGTCTCCCTCATTTGTTTACGTAATTCATTTAACTCTTCAGTGTCGATCACCTTCTTTGATATGACATTGAAGAAGTGACACATGCGTGTTATCACCATCTTCAGAAATGAATGTTTGACTCCTCTTACTGCGATGGCGAGGAATAGCCCAAGCATAACATGACAATCATGAGTGTTGTAGCCGCTCATCCTCAAATCTGCTACGGAGACAATATTCTTTATATTCGTTGAGAATCCTGTTGGAACTCTAATTCCATGTAGACACCTGCAGATTGATCTTTTCTCGTCAATTGTGAGGTTATAGCTAGCAGCCGGAAGGAAAAATTTTCCATTGGCCCTTTCCTGTGGGTGAAGCTCGGGTCTAATTCCGAGAGTTTGAAGGTCCCTTCGTACTTTGAGTCCATCTTTTGATTTGCCCGGTATGTCTAACAAAATACCGATAGTGCTTTCGAAGACATTCTTCTCAACGTGCATTGTATCGATAGCATGACCAATCTCCAACTCCTTCCAATAGGGCAAATATCTAAAGAAGATCGACTGCTTTTTAAATGGAGCGTCCTTTGAAATTTTTTCAGATTTCTTCCTCTTCTTTCCGAAAACAACTTTGATATTCTTTACCATTTCGAATAGAAATTTGCCATCTCGATTTCGTGGAGGCTGTCCAAGCTCGATTGTACCGTCGAAATGGTTCCTATTTCTTCGATATTTGTGGTTTTTTGGTAAAAATCTGCGGTGTCGCATATATATCGTCTTAACAAATGATGGAAGATGCATAGATTCTGTCTGGTCCACACACACTACACATGCTGTCTTTCCTTTAACCTGTCCTGTTAGGGACATGCGTCCTGGGTTGTCAGCTATGGTGCAAAAGATTATGGCTCTTAGATTGAAGTGCTCTTTCTTGTGCTCATCCCACACACAGACACCATGTTCCCATAGACGTTTCATATCCTCCATCAAAGGTTCTAGAAGGATATCAATGCCATTGCCAGGTTGTTTTGGACCAGAAATTAGAGTAGTGAGCATAAGGTATTTTCTTTTATGGCACAACCATGATGGAATGTTGAACAAGCATAGAAAGACTGGCCACGTACTATGTGGGTTCCTCATCTCACCGAAGGGATTCATTCCATCCGTGCTAAGTCCCATCCTGATATTTCTAGGATCGTCCGAGAAATCTGGATGGGCCAAGTCAAATGATTTCTACTGCCTAGCATCCGCAGGGTGCTGAAGTTTTCCGTCCTTCTTTCGCCCAGCGAAATGCCAGATTAATAGTTCAGCATCTCTAGGATTAGAGAACATACATTTCAAGCGATCAATCACCGGTAGGTACCACATTACTAAGGCCGGAACTTTCCTCTCCATCTTTTTTCCAGGAGGGTCTTCAATAACATTTTTATTCCTCTTCTGCAACCTCTTATTATTCTTCTTCTGGTGGTCATTGTAGTCCTCCACATAGTCATTTGGACGTTTGTATCGACTCGCGTTGCACTGCGGACATCTCTCTAACAATCCATACTCTTTTCGATATAGGATACAGTGGTTCGGGCATGCATGAATCTTCTGAACGCCCAAAGTCAACGGACAAATCATCTTCTTTGCTTGGTACGTATCAGATGGTAAACCATTGGGTTTTGGCAAAACCTTTTTTAGGAGTTGTAAAAGATCTGAAAAACTGGTGTCAGACCATCCATTGCTGGCCTTCAGTTTCATAAGCTCAAGAATTGTGTACAACACAGTATACTGCTTATCGCATCCGTGGCATTCCTCGTAAAGAAGGTTTTTTGATGTTTTGTCAAGTGCTTCAAAGTTATCGTATCCTTTGGTTGTAGTTCTCTGCAACAACACCTCAGGCGCAACATTTCGCATCAGTTCCTCCACATCAAAGGCGTCATCATCATCATGTTGATCAACATCATCATGTGTTATGTCGGATGTATGATCACAACCTCTTCTATGTTGATGAGCATCTTGCGGCACATCAGAATCTTCAGGAGGATTTTGGCCCATCTCACCGTGTTTCGTCCATATATAATAGTTCTTCACGAAACCATTTTTCAACAAGTGAAATCGTATGGTTTCACGATCAGAACACGGATACATCGCTTCGTTTTTACAAACTTTACAAGGACAATATATTGCCTCTTCACTCTGACGGGAAGCATATTGTGCGGCAGCTTCAGTAAATTCAGTTACTCTGTTAAAATATGCCACCACATCTCCGTCGTTGGACGAGTACATCCAGGACCTGTGCTCCATCTAAAACATATATTATTTGAAAAAATATTAATAAAATCATTATTGTTAATTTTAGTAATTTACAAATTGAAAATATATTGATTTATTATCGCTCATAACAACATTAATTAAAAATCCTCAATGCTTTAATTAAAACTACTTATTAAGCAGAAAAAATTATTAAATAAATTAACTATATTGGTTTCTCTCTCTCTCCAAACAACATAACTCTAGATCTATAATCATAAATCAAATTAAAAAAGAGATTAAAATGACGTAAATCAATATACAAGTGATGAATAATTGTGAGGAGGGTCATATTTGTTCATTTGGGAGAAGGAAAAACTGTAAATGGAAGATTATTTGAAAATTTCTATTCACAAACCCTAAATTAGAAACACGCTAATAACTCATTGTATACATGATTAAATACAAAATAAATATGAGATTCGGCATGGATTTACCTCCTAGAATGAAATCCTTCAAAAGAAACGAAAACAAAGCCTCCCCCCTCTTTATCTAGATTTTTGTCGCCATTGTACGGACAAAATTAAATGCGAACTCCAGTAGAGCTCGGGGAGGAAGAAGCTGCGCATTTATAGCTAGAATAGTAGTGGCGGTCGCAAGTGATGTCATCATTACTTTAGTGGCGGCCATCTTAGCAGCGGTGGGCAGCACCAGCGCCCGCCATTGCTATTGGTAAATTAGTGGCGGTCCGGGCTGACATCAGCACCGACCGCCACTACTTTACCAACAATAGTGGCGGGCGCTGGTGCTGCCGTCAGCACCAGCAACTCTAGTGGCGGCATCTAATGGCCCGCCACTACAGTGGTTTTGCCCAACGCCACTACAGTGACAGTTTGTAGTAGTGTCACTCTCCTATCAAATATGAAGTGAAGTGACAGAACAAGAGATCACAAACACTAAAAATAATCGGGCTTCTAAAAAAGTGAATGGTTTCCTTATTGACTAGACACCAACACATTGTTTAAAGGCAAATCATGATTATTCACAAGTCAGATAAACATGACAGAAAGCATTGCAACAAATCATGCCAATTTCAATGATGTTTAATTTCAACACATAAAACTCATAGATAAAACATACTCAACATTGCATGATCAAAAGTGTATCACCAGAAAGATAACAAATCAGTGAATCGCAATGAAATCAAATCAGGCAACAAAAAAATCACACTGCCCGAGGCTGCTCATGCTAGCCGTGCACTCACACACGAAAATTGGCTACAGGCGCCATGTACTTGAGCACGGAAACACAACCAGAATGCTACTCACGCGCAGGTCTGTCCAGAAAATAAAAACAACGATCCAAAACAGCGCACAACTAGTTGGCTAGAAAAAAAATCGTCAACCTGAAAAAAATTAAACGTACGCTTTCCTCTGGCAATGTTTCTGTGCAGTAGGAAGCGAGCAACAACAGTATTCAGTGCGTGCAAATAGGAAACAAGTCAGAGGCAGTAGAACAGAAAACACGCTGACGCAGTAAAACCTGGCGGAGAAAAGCAAAAGCTTGAAGCAGCACTGCTCATCTGACGCCCGAGAATAGTACGCTCATGATCACCTGTAGACCGAAGCGATGGAAAACTGCGAACAGGGCGTGGTCTCCATTTCTGGCCGATGCCGTTCCCTGCTATGATGGCAGCCGCAGTCCCATCCGTCGAGACAGCCGAGGCCGGCTGTAGCCCGAGCAAAAATAATTCGAAGCAAATAGCATGTACGTACTACAACAAGCCGACGGAAGTTAGTCCTTTTCTGATGGAAGAAGCTTTCTTCTGTCGGAAAAGGGCTAACTTCCGTCGGCCTTTGATAAACGAAAGCGAGTAGACGGAAGTTAGCTAACTTCCGTCGGCTTCACGTGGCCGACGGAAGTTAGCGCCGAATTCTGTCACGTCAGTAGAGGGGTGCTAACTTTCGTTGACCAGCCTGGCCGACGGAAGTTAGGGGCCCCTAACTTCCGTCGGCTTTGGCCCTAGCCGAAATTAGCCCTTCTGCCCACGTGGTCGAACGCAGCTAACTTCCGTCGGCTATGGTCAAAGCCGACGGAAGTTAGCTGGTATTTTTTTGTTTTTTCCTGGTTTCCCCTATTCACACTCACATCCAAACAAAATTTATATCACATTCACAATACACATCCAAATTCACATTTCACATCCAAAATCACATTCAAACTTCACATATAACATCCAAATCACATCTCACATCCAAAACTTCACACATCACATCCAAAATCACATAACACAACTTAATTCATATCCAAAGTCACAATACACATCCGCATTCACATATACCATCCAAATTCACATAGAAAGTCACATAACACATCGAGATTCAATCCAGGTTCACAATACACATCCATACTCACTGATCGCCCACATTTGGGTCGTGGGCACCGCCGCTGCCTCCTGCTTCATCCACATTTGCCCGAGAGGCTCCATCCTGGCCAGGCGTACGGAAACTCTGAAGAAATAGACGAAATTAGAGAACGAATTAACTCAACTACTCTTCTAAACACTAACTTAAGTATCTGAAGTAACGATATGTCAGGAGGTACCTCAGGTGATGTAGAATATAATGGTGGTGGCGGGGGAGGTAGTGGTTAGAAATTGGACATGTCAAATCCACCATGCTGCTGGGCTAGTTGCTACACATGTTGTAATGTAATCAGTTAGTTCTAAACCTATTTCTAAATACTTTTTAACTGCAACACTCCAAACTAAACTTACTTGGATCATCACCTGCTGTTGTGCTAAGCAGGCGGTATAGTACTTGTTGCGCCGCCTCATTTCCTGCCTCATTTCCTGCCTCATTTCCTCCCTCACCCGAACCACCTGCGGGGTTTTTTCTGAGCGACGACGGCTGGAGCCAACTCCGACGGAGCTCTGCGACGACTGAGCTGACTTCTGAGCTCTCACCGCTCTCGAGTCAATAACTCCATTGAACATGGAGTACCTGCAACATTGAATGAGTTAGTTACCATCACAATACCATACACAAAACATTAATAAAAACATTGTCTCACCGTCCATGGCTTTTTCCACCTCCGCTAGAGTACACGGCCATTTGGTCGACAGGTTCTCTCCGCCAATCATAGTCCTCTCCATGGAGTCGAACCATATGTTCACCATACTGCGCCTGCAAAAAACATGTCCGATTAGCTAGACGCAGATAAATAAAATTACGCAAACTCTTAATAACATCTCACCAAATGGTCCATGGCTGTCTGGTTACACAAGACATCTGGCTGTGTAGGATCGCTTCCTTTGTGACCAGAGATATACACCTCTATGTCACTTGGCACGTTGCCAGATTTAGCTTCCTGTACAATAGAAATGAGTTAGTCGCATTACAATGTATCTATAGCTAGAGAGTGACAGAAGGAGGTCTTACCATGCGTTTAGCGTGGTGAATATGTCCGTCGGCACCATATCTTTGCTTCGGATCCGTCCCGCGGCATTGTCTTTTCTGCTCGGAAGTCTTCTTAAATGCAGCTGAAGACCAAATCTTGCAGAATTCGAAATATGTGTCCTCGTGGTTTGCAAATCACGGAATTCTCACCTGAACAGAGATGCTATTTGTATTATATGACAACAAATCTCAACAATCGAAGATTTAAAAAGTTAGAATTGTTTACCGAACGGTATTGTTCTTCAGTCAAATAGATTGACGATGCGCCCGTCGCCTTGCTCATTCGTTGCCTAGCTTCTCCTTGTAGTAAGCATTGTTCGCTTGAATGCGGGCATACGAAATGGTGTCCTTCACCACCTTATGTGCATTGTTGTTGAAGACTTGAAGGGCATGGTTATGGTGATTGACGACTTCTGGCAAGCAAAAGCGTAACTGCAAAAGTCATGATTAGTAAAGTGTTGTAACTCGAAAAGCCTAAAAGAAGATTGAAAAAACACATGCATACCCAGAAGTCATGAGACACCGCCCCCTGAGCAGTTCCGTGGCGCCCGTCAGGAGCAAACCGGTACTGGTCCCATGTCTGGCATAGAACCTGCTCATCGGTCGGCATTGTCAGCACCCCTGGGTAGTGCAGACGACACAGGTTACCCAATATCTGGTTAACCTGCCTGTCCCTCGAAGTGCCGTCAAATCGAGAGTCAATCCAAGATCTAGAAATACATAATAAATAAAGTCAGTTTAGTGAAAGAAATTTTTGAAAAAAAAAAGCAAAACAACAGAAGAGTATTACACTTACCCGTCACCTACAGGTGTAATCTCGATCTTGGCTCCACTGGAAGAGACTACTGGTGGGGCGACCAGGTGGCTCGTCCTGAAAGATACTGATGCCCCGGAAGCCTCAGCCCCCTCCTCCTGACCCGCACCATCCGGGACATCCCCCTACCCCGCACCCTCCGGGTCATCCCCTGCCCCACACCCTCTGGGTCATCCCTCTGTGTCGCACACTCTGGGACATCCCCTCCTGCCCCCACCCACCGGATGATCCTCGTGACCCGCACTCTCCAAGTGTTCTTCCTCCTACAAAACAGTATTGAAACAATTAGTAATAGTTTATGTTGGCGTAAAAGATTACGCTAACAGGTTTCTGTAGAAAAGAAACTAACAAACGAAGTGTTTGCGAAGCAAACTGTTCTAAGCCTCCGAAAGGATAATAACTTAGAATAGTTCGAAAGTGTGTATTGATTCACTTGTAATCGGTCCTTATTACAGGATGAAATGGGGGGTATTTATAGGCCTGAGCATTAAGGAAAAGACCTATTTACCCCTTTATTACAACCGACATTAAGGAAACTATTCGGTTTCCTTAATAGGGCTAAAATGGTAAAAGACTAATCTAATAGGATAGAAAATAAGTCTTCCATCTTAGCTGGCAGAAAAGATCCTGAAGGGCTTTGGCCCGAAGACATACTTCGAACCAATGCCTGTCTTCGGGCTTCGAACCAGGTTCCAAGCACCTTCGAAGATGGCCTTCGGACAATCTTCGAACTGGTTGGCTGTCTTCATGCTGCTTTGGCAATAACCCCGAAGATGAGATATTTTCCCCCAACAGTAGCCCCTCGAATACGCTTCTCCGTTCGACCTGTAACGTTAGGAGAGCAGTATACGGAAAGAAAAGATAACCAATCATAGGGGTTATTGATTTTGTTTTATCTCCGAAATACATGAAGACATGAACTTCGAATCAGTCATAAAGTAATTACTTTTCGAACTATCTTAGAACTGACTCAGGAAGTTGGAAAGTCTTTTTAGACTTAGAAAATATAGCCGTTAGTTTCTGTTTCTAACGGAGTTATACGAAGCGTTATTTTCGGAGGAAAATAACAGGCGGGAATGCGAAAGAGCAGAGCCCAAACGGTAACAAACGGAAAGTTAGACTATAAATAAAGAACTCCAGAACTTACTCGATTACCTTTTCACTGCTTGCTCTCAGTCAAAAGCCTTTTGAGCCCTTTGAGTTCTTGAGCCCTAGCTTTCGAGTTCTTGAGTCCTAGTCCCCACTCTCTCAGATCGATCCAGTAATTGTGATGGCGAAGACCAAAGGCTCTGCGCCTCCTTCGACCTTGGCTCGTCAACAAGCGGCTGCGGCAGCGGCAGCGGCAACAGTGGCGGCGACGCCTTCGATGCAGGCGACAACTTCCATGGCGGCAAAGGGAAAAAATCCCCAAATCGCCGATGATCAAGGTCTGTGCCCTCCATCGACCAAATATTTGGACCAATCTTTCGAATTAGGACCTTCAACCTGCAAAAGAGAGTCCTTGGCAATGGCAGTAGGGGGAAATATTGGTGCGGGAGTTATGATTCGAAAACCAGGGAAAGAAGTGATTCCAGTGCCCAGACCCGGAGAAGTAGTAGTGTTCGAAGCTTTTTTCGAAGCCGGTTTGGGTCTTCCTGCAGTGGACTTCCTGGCAGAGGTACTCGAACTGTTCCATATAACTCTCCCTCAATTATCTCCGAACGCAGTAGCTAGATTAGCTATTTTTGAATGGGCCTTAAGAGCCGAAGGATGTGAAGGAAGGGCGGAAATCTTCGCTGCATTACATAGAGCAACCTGCCAGCCAAAAACCTTCGTAGCTCCCGGAGGTGAAAAAGTAGTAACGTCTTTTGGCAGTATCAACTTTAGACTTCGGGATGAGTACGCCCTTCGTTTTCCTGCTAAAGCCATCAACGCTAGGTGGTACACCGACTGGATTTTGAAATGGTTCTATGCTGAAGTCGGGGCAAGCAATCCTCTGGCCGGACCTCTTAGAGAAATCCAATTCCGAAAAGAAGCTTTGGTGCGTCCTGACGAAGGCCAATTCGAAGCCCGTCTGAACTTGCTTGAAAAAGTTAGTCGAAGACTCAGTATGCGGGATTTGGCCGAAGAGTTCATCGGTCTTCAAATTCCTCCGTTGATGGCTGACTGGCCTATTATCTTCGAAGATGATTCCGAAGGTGGTCTTCGCAGAATTAACTTGACTTCAAGTCCTACAGGTAACTTCGAAAACAACATGCATTAAACATATTTACTTCGAAGAAAAACTGACTTGAATTATTTATTTTGTAGAGTTTTCAGCCCCTGTTACTTCAGAACAGATTATAAGGGCTTCGGAAAAAATCTTGGGTGCTCCAACTCCGACCGAAAAAGAGTGGCGAATTAAGCTGGTTGGGAGTTGGGAAAGATTTAACAGAGTATGGGGAATGCTGAAACTCACTCCTCCCCCTCTGATGGATTGGGCGCCTTTGGAGAAAGGGCCTCAAAAAAGGAAAGCCGAAGCTGGAACTTCAAGTTCAGCAAAAACTCCGGTGAAGAGGGTGGCTCGGAAACCGAAGAACCTCGCACCTTTAGATCCTATACCTTCAAGCTCCAGAGCTTCGGCTTCCGATTCCCAAGAAGAAGTGGAAAGGTTACTTGTGCGCCTAATGGAAGAGAATGAAACTCAAAGGGCCGCACAAACCGGAGTACCTGCGAACGTACCGGAGTCCGGAGAAAATGTTGATCAACCAAGGACTTCGGTAGTTCAAGAAGATGTAGCTCAGGACGAAGTTCCTGTGAATGAAAGTGGGGTTGAAGTCACTATGGCTTCGATTCCCGAAGAAGCAGCGAGGACTACCCAGGACGATGCTCCTGCAGTCCATGATTCAACGGCTGATTCAGATGAAGAATTAGCTTTCGATCCACCAATCAGTCCGACAACGACTCCTCCACGGACTGCCGAAGGTAGATTTCGAAGAAATTTTGTATTTATTTGAATTTTTATACTATGTATAATACTTTTGATTACTTTGCAGAACCCACTCCTATGGAAGAAGTCCGCCAGGAGGAAATAATTCCTGAACCTTCGACGACTTCGGAGCCAGCCCCAAGAGTTACTCAAAAGGGGCCTGGAAGAGGCAAAAGACAAATAGAGCCCCTGCCTGCTATAAGCTCCGAATCAACTCCGTCTGTTTCAACAGACGAGAGCCAATCTTCCAGGGAGGCTCAAACTCCAGTGGCTCCGAAGACCGTAGGCCAAAGCTCCGGTCCTTCATTGAACGAAGATGACCAAGAGGCAATAAGCATGCTCCCCTTGCTGGCTCCTTTCTTAGGGCAAACAACTGGTCTTCGGACTTTGCTCGAACCTTTGGATCGAGCTAGTCGTGAGATAGGGGAGACCGAATTAGTGGCCATCCTGCGCAAGGCTGACAGGACGGAGCTTAATGCCATTATTGAACGTACAGCTTATCAGGTATGAAACAACTGCAAATTATTATAGAATTTATCTTCGAATGAATATTTACTTTGATTTTTACTTTGGCAGCAAACTGTCTTGGCCCGAGCTGCAAGTCTATGCAATGATGAAGAAATCGCTCGGCTTCGGGAAGAAAATAGCACTCTTCAAAGGAATTTTAACATCTCTGAAAGTCGAGTGACTCAAATGGACAATATAATACTAACAGAGCGAAGGGCCAGGCAAAGCTTGGAAGCTGTAAAGAAAGAGCTCGAAGCGGAAAGGATTGTGCTTCGATCAGAGGTTGACAAACTGCGGGCGGAGCATGCTACTGCAGGGTCTAGGCTCGTCCGGCTTGAAGAGGAAGCTAGCCAATTGTTGACACAGAAAAACACTTTGACCACTGAGAATGCTAGGCTTTCTGGGGTTTTGGACGAAGTTACTTCGGCGAAGGATGCGCTGAACGAAGATAAGTTGAAGTCTGAGAAGGTGGCTGCGGAGGTTATGAATCAGTTGTTAGAAGTCCTGGAATACTTCGGTACTACCGGAATTCTTCCTTCTGATGATAACATCAGCCTTCTGCGCCGGTTGAAAAGGATCCAAGGGGTGGCGAAGCAGATGAAGACGGCGGGCATTAGATACGGAGAACTCTCCGGACATGTGTCTGCTGTTGGTCTACTTCGCTATTACGAGGATTTGGGCCGATCAATAACTCCGGACGCAGGAAGAGGTCCAATCACCTTCGACGACGACCGACTTCTCAAACCTTCCGAAGGTGTAGCTGCTGCTTGGCGGGCCTTCCAAACTTCGTGGAGAGCCGAAGGTCGATCTGCGATCAAGGCTTGGATTGATGAAGGCCAACGCCAGAAGCATGTTCGGAGCCAAGCTTCGAGCAGCCAACCTCCTTCAAACCCACAGGTTTAGGAATGTTTTAGGATTTTAAACCGTGTAAAGCTTTGTGCTTGTAAACATTTATCAATGAAAATCTTGTTTGTCATATTTTTAGGCTTTGCCTCTTATCGAAGATATCGAAGTGTTAGAGCTTAACAGCGAACTTCGCTCACTGTGGAACACCTTCGAACTTCTAAAGAGTTATAAGCGTCCTCGATTTCTTATCCCTCGAGATGACTCCGGCGTTATTGCGCCCGAAGTAATCAAAGACGTATTGTCTTATATTAAAGAGGAAGATAAAGAAATCGACGCAAACACCTCGTCTTCTGAAGACACTAATTGGTCCGAAGACGAAGGTGAAGCCCAAAATAAAAGATCTGAAGGTCTTAGAAGCTGGGAGAGAAGTCCTGAGCGGCTTCGAACTTGGGCCGAGCTTCAACAAGAACAGAAGGATTTTAGAGCTTCGAAGGGGAGGAAGAGAGTTAAACGCAAAGTTCTTAGAACTTCCGATGTTGGAACTAGTCGTTCCACCCCTAGCTCTCGGGACCGAAGAGGTCTCCGATTCCTTCTTGGTATAGATACCAATTTTTCATAATGTAATCTGTAAATACATTTATTTTGATAATGAATGCCGATTTAAAATTGTCTCCATATTACTAGCCCCTCTTTGGGTATAAGCAACTTCGAACTGTATTCAAAGATGGTTATGCGCAAAGAAAAACTTCGGAGTACAATTTTTTCTTGGGGGTTCGGAGCCCCTCTGTCATTTTTAAAGATCTTTTGAAATCTTATGAAATGTCTTCGACTATTTGTAGTCAGAAGAATGGTAACTTGGTACCTTTGTTTATTTCATGAAAGAAATCAATTGAGATAACTTCCAGGACACTTTAGTGTCTTAAAAAAAATTGTTACTTTGGACGCATATGAACAGTCATTCGAAGCTCATGGCTTAAATGCTGTTTTGCTTTAGCCACCTTCAGCTGTTTTTTGCAGAAATCTACCAGCCGGAGCTTGGATTTCGCAGAAATTGTAGCCACCTTCGGCTATTTTTGCAGAAGTCTACCAGCCGGAGCTTGGACTTCGCAGAATTTGGCCACTTGGGCTCTTTTTTGCAGAAGTCTACCAGCCGGAGCTTGGACTTCGCAGAATTTGGCCACTTGGGCTCTTTTTTGCAGAAGTCTACCAGCCGGAGCTTGGACTTCGCAGAATTTGGCCACCTTCGGCTCTTTTTACGGAAGTCTGACAAGCTGCAGCTTGGACTCCGCAGATTTTGGCCACCTTCGGCTCTTTTTACGGAAGTCTACCAGCCGAAGCTTGGACTCCGTAGAATGTGGTATTGGCTCTTTTACGGATGCCTACAAGGTATCAGCTTGGGCTCCGGATGGATTTCAGCCACCACACCGGAGGCCTCGACTTTATGGGTACGAAGTCCGGAAATACAGCCCTGCTTGATGACACTTCCCTCTCGAACGACTTCTGTCCCAGCGCGTCCGCTCGGGAAACTAGGAGTGTCAAGGGGAAGGAAAGCCACAGGGTGTATGCTTTATTAATTTAGAGGTGATTACAAGCGAATTACAAGGAGCCCTTATGCGAAGTATCGCTTTAGGTGCTCTGCATGCCAAGTATGTGCTAACTCTTCACCTTCTAAATTAGCTAATTTAAATGAACCAGGGCGCCCCGAGCGGACGATTAGATATGGACCTTCCCATTTATTGCCTAACTTCCCTGGTGCTATAATGCTTCGTAGAACAAGATGACCCGGCCTTAACTCGCTGAGCTTAACCTTCGGGTCATACCAAGTCTTCGTCTGCTGATGATACTTTGATAAATTGGCTACAGCTCGAAGTCTTGTCTCTTCTGACAAATCTAACGAAGCTTGTCTTTCTTCTTCGATGTCTGGTTCGGTGCTGCGAAGTGATCCTCCTTTGAGCTCCGTTGGAGTCATAGCTTCATCTCCGAATAGTAGTCTGAACGGAGTAAAACCTGTGGACCTTGTTTGCGTAGTCCGAATGGACCACAGAATCTTCGGAAGCTCTTCGGTCCACAGTCCCTTTGACAACCCTACTATTCTTCGATTTAGCCCTGATAAAATATTTCCATTGGCTCGCTCAACGGCTCCATTCGACTGAGGATGTCTCACTGCAGCAAAACATAGTTGAATGCCTAGGTCTTCGCAAAACTTCCTGAAGGGTTCTGCATCGAACTGTGTTCCATTATCAACTGTGAGATATCTAGGCACTCCGAACCGGCAAATAATGTTTTTCCAGAAGAATTTCTGTACATTATTCGAAGTGATAGCTGTTAAGGGCTCTGCTTCTACCCATTTAGAAAAATATTCAATGGCTACCACTGCGAACTTTAGATTTCTCTTTGCTAACGGAAAGGGACCAATTAGATCCATACCCCATCTGGCCATAGGCCATACCGGAGCAATGACTTGAAGAGCTGTTGGTGGGCGATGACTCCGTCGACCCATCCACTGGCATCCTTGACAAGTGCGGACCAAGCTCTCCGCATCAGCTGTTATTGTGGGCCAATAAAGCCCCTGGCGAAGTGTTTTTCCTGCTAGAGCTCTAGGGGCTAAATGACTTCCACAAAGGCCTTCGTGAATTTCTCGAAGAATTTCTTGGCCTTCGGCTTGAGATATACATCGGAGTAGAGGGGAACATACTCCGGCCTTGTATAATATACCGTTGATTAACTGATAGTTTCTTGCTCTGAGCTTTAATCTTGACAATTGAGGTTCTTCGGGCAAATTTGTTCCTCCTTGCAAGAGTTCTATGATTGAATCTTTCCAATCTGCACTAGGAATGCAGAGAATCTCTGCAGAAGCAACTTGTGGCACCGAAGGTATATTGAGCTCCTCATAGAAAGCTTCGTCAGGCACATCCACAGCTCCGGCAGCAGCCTTCGCTAAAATGTCCGCTTGCACGTTTTCAGCTCTTGGTATACTCCGAATGGAAATACCCTTGAAATGTGCTTCGATCTTGCGAATTTCTTCCAAGTACTTCGCAAGCTGTGGGTGTCGGACTTGAAAACTTTTGTCTACGTGCCCTGCTACTATCTGAGAATCTGTTTTTATAATTATTCTTGTAGCCCCTAGAGCACGTGCTTTCCGAAGTCCCAATAATATTCCTTCGTACTCCGCTATATTATTGGTAGACTTAAAGTTGAGTCTTGCGGAGTACATTGCTCTTTGTCCTGATGGTGAAATTAATACTGCCCCAATGCCTGCTCCGGATGCTTGAAAAGCCCCATCGGAGTAAATAATCCAAACTCCGTCATCTGATTTTTCGGGAGTCAACTTCGCAGGTGGAGTCCACTCTGCTACGAAGTCTGCTAGGACTTGAGATTTGATAGCTGTCCTTGCCAGGAAAGATATGCCGAAGGGTGCTAGTTCTACTGCCCACTTTCCAATCCTTCCAGTGGAATCTTTGCTTCGGAGCATATCTCCTAAAGGATATGAAGTTGGTACAATTACATTATGAGCCAAAAAATAATGCCTTAGCTTCCTCGAAGCCATTATCAGAGCATAAACGAACTTTTCAAGTTCGGAGTATCTTGTCTTTGCTCCTGACAATGCTTCGGATACAAAATAGACAGGATTTTGGACCAACTTCCCATTGATATCTGCTTCTCTGACAAGGACTGCGCTGACAGCTGAGCCTGTAGCTGCAAGATACAGAAATAGGGTTTCGTCCGCAATAGGCACCGTAAGTGTAGCAAGATTGCTGAGATAATTTTTAATGTCTTCGAAGCTTCTCTGACACTCCGGTGTCCATGCAAAATCTTCGGACCCTTTCAAAGCTTTAAAGATTGGCAAACTCCTCTCCGCAGACCTTGATAAAAACCTGCTAAGTGCGGCCAGACGTCCAGTCAGCTTTTGCACTTGCTTTAAATTCTCCGGAGGAGCCATCTTCTGCAGCGCAGTTATTTGAGTAGGGCTAGCTTCAATTCCCCTGCTTGAAACTAAGTACCCTAACAACTTCCCAGCCTTAGCTCCGAATATACATTTTTCGGGGTTAAGGCGGATCCCACATGCCCGAAGGCTATTGAATGTTTCTGCTAAGTCTAGGCTATGTTGGTGCTTTAAAGCACTCTTTATTACAATATCATCCATATAGGCCTCCACATTGCGACCTAGTTGATGACCTAGAGCCTTAGCAACTAATCTTGAAAAAGTAGCCCCGGCATTTCTTAAGCCGAAGGGCATTCTTACATAGCAGAAGACTCCCGAAGGAGTTACAAAGCTCGTCTTGATTTCATCTTCGCGCTTCAACCATATTTGATGATAACCTGAATACGCGTCGAGGAAGCTTAATAACTCCGAACCTGCAGTGGAGTCAACTAGCTGATCAATTCGGGGCATGGGGTAGGGGTCACGTGGGCACGCTTTATTCAGAGATGTGAAATCAATGCACATGCGCCACTTTCCGGAGGATTTCTTCCTGACGAAGACTGGGTTGGCTAACCATTCTGTATGGGCCACTTCTCTGATAATCCCAGCCTTCAGCAGTTTTTCAACTTCGTCCTTAGCTAGAGCAGCTCTCTCTGCGGACATCTTCCGGAGCCCTTGTCGAACAGGCCGGGCCTTCGGGTTTACAAGCAAACTATGCTCAATAATATCCCGATCGACTCCGGTGATATCTTCGTCAGACCAAGCGAAGACATCCAAATTTTCTTCTACGACCTTTTCCAAGGAAGTTGCAACTTCGGGAGGTAAATCTTTACCAAATTGAAAAGTGTATTCTTTACCATCTTTGACAATGACCTTCGTTGCAATTTCTCCTTCGGGACTTGGTCTTGGAAATGACTTCTTCGAAGCTTCGGAGGAGGCTGAAAAAATTTCTCCATTATCTTGGACACTGTTTACTTGCCTCGGATCAAGAGGAGGACCATGACCATATTCTGCCCTCCGAGCTATGGCTTGATCTCCGAAGATTGTCAGAACTCCTGATTGTGTGGGCATCTTCATGCACAAGTAGTTGTGATGCGCCACAGCTCCGAACTGATTCAACATGCCTCGCCCAAAGATGACATTATAAGCATACGGGGCGTCCACCACATCAAAGATAACTTCTTCAGTTCGGGCTAGTAAACCTTCTCCGAAGGTTACTTCCAGGCCTATTTGGCCAAGTGCATCTAGCGGAGGTCCTGCAAAGCCTTGCAGAGGACGAGCCGCTGGGAGGAGATGCTTCCGGGAAATGCATAACTGATCGAAGGCTTGTACAAATATGATATCTGCCGAGCTACCTCCGTCAATTAGCACCCTTCGAACTTCTGTTCCTGCAATATCAGCAGTAATAACCAATGGATCTGCATGCGGGAACTTGATACCAGCTGCATCCTCCGCAGAGAAAGATATTGGAACATGAGACCACTCCGGCATTGCAGCTGCAGATGACGAAGTCCCAATGTGGCCTACTTCTCGAACGTACTCTCTTCGCTGTCTCTTGGACATGCTTCCGAGGGTACCTCCTCCGGAGATAGGGAGAACTACTCTCTTCCCTCTATCTTGCCCTTCTTCTTGCTTCGGAGGTGGCATAACATTGGCCACCGAAGGATGCCTTGCAGCATCAAAATTTTCTATCCGCGCCACAGCCTGGACCGGCTCCGAGCGCACTGCTGCTGCTGGACTTCGGTCGGTACTACCTCGACCCGAAGTTCTCTCCAAGTATTCTCCTCGAAGGGTAAGAATAGCCTTGCAGGTGTCAGTTGCATGGCTTCGATTCTCTCCATGAATACAGCAAAAAAGGGTCTGGCCCTTGCCAGCCGTTTTCCCTGGCGGCCTCCAGCCGCTGGACTTGTTCCCCGCAGACTGTGGAGCTCTTGGCGCAAACTTCTGCGGGGGTGCAATGTTTAAGACCTCAGAGCGAGGGTGCTTTTGCCCTCTTCTTCTATCATGTTGCACTTCGGGAACTGGTTCTTGCGGCTGAGCCGAAGTCTTCACCTCTGCTTTAACTTCTGTCAACACTGTCGAAGTAGCAGTAGTCCTCCGAAGCCAACCTTCTTCTGACTTCGAGTACTCCTCGAAGTACGACATCAACTGTGATACCGTAGTGATGCTCTTTCGATGCAATTTATCCAGAAGGCCTTTATGACTGACGCCTTCCCGAGCCGCATCAACCACTGAAGATGTAGACAGCCCCCGGATTTGCGACTTCGTGTGAGCGAAGCGCTTGAAGTACTGTCTCAATGTTTCTCCGGGGAGCTGCTTCACTTGGAAAAGGCTCCCTGTCGACATGGGGGGCACGAAGGTGCCCTGAAAGTTACTTATGAACTTCTTCTTCAACTGTGACCATGAAGTGATTGATCCTGGTTTTAAAGACCAGAACCATCTCAACGCCACTCCTTGAAGGGCTAACGGGAAGCACTTCGCCATAGTTTCTCTGTCTCCGCCACTAGCCTCGATTGCTAGGGCATAAGAACGCGCAAACTCACTAGGATCTTCGTCTCCGGCATACTTGCAAAGCTTTGAAGCTTTGAACCTCGGATCGAAGCGAACCTTCTGAAGCTCGGGATGCAACGGAGATTCATTGTCGTAAGAGGCGTTCTCCGGGGCTTCGGGATAATCAAGATCGTCGTCTTCGTGCACTTCGGGGATAGCTGGGGTGGCTTGAGGACGAAGCCTGTTCGCAGCCTCTTGCCGCCACCTCGCTACTTCGGCTTGAAGATTGGCCATTTGAGTGGCCATGTCTCCAACGCTATCTTCATCTCCTCCGGAAGGACCTTCCGGGTCTTGAGAGCTGGTATGATCAGTTTGAATCGGAATGGAGGGTGGCAGAGTGGCTCCGGGTGGTCGGAGTGTGGAAGGGGTTGGTGGAGAGGCTTCGTATCCTCGAGGGATAAAAGCCCCTTGCGGAGTTTGAGGTGGAGGGATAGTCGAAGACCCTCCGACTTCGACTGTGTCGAAGGGTATCTCTCCGGAGATCCGAGAGGACCTCCGAGTGGGATTGCGAGGTGCGCTCCGCTTAGGAGGCATGATGCAAGAGGTTGGTAGAGAACGAAGTTTTTTGGACTAGGTTCCCCACGGACGGCGCCAACTGTTGGCGTAAAAGATTACGCTAACAGGTTTCTGTAGAAAAGAAACTAACAAACGAAGTGTTTGCGAAGCAAACTGTTCTAAGCCTCCGAAAGGATAATAACTTAGAATAGTTCGAAAGTGTGTATTGATTCACTTGTAATCGGTCCTTATTACAGGATGAAATGGGGGGTATTTATAGGCCTGAGCATTAAGGAAAAGACCTATTTACCCCTTTATTACAACCGACATTAAGGAAACTATTCGGTTTCCTTAATAGGGCTAAAATGGTAAAAGACTAATCTAATAGGATAGAAAATAAGTCTTCCATCTTAGCTGGCAGAAAAGATCTTGAAGGGCTTTGGCCCGAAGACATACTTCGAACCAATGCCTGTCTTCGGGCTTCGAACCAGGTTCCAAGCACCTTCGAAGATGGCCTTCGGACAATCTTCGAATTGGTTGGCTGTCTTCATGCTGCTTTGGCAATAACCCCGAAGATGAGATATTTTCCCCCAACAGTTTATAACTGGCATAAAAAACAATCTGAAAGTTACCTCATCATCTAGTTGAAATGCAATAGGCCGACCAATTAATGTCGGATCTTTGCATCTCAGGAGCTGCTCTTGACGACGTTTGTTTGAAGAAGAGGAACTACCCTGGAATAGGGTGTCCTCCTGACTCATCGGTGTACTCGCCGGAGTACTCGTCGATGAACTCCCCAAGCGAAAGAGCTTCCTCGTGACACTCCTCACCTTTTTCGACATCCTGTTCAAAATAAGCACAAACAAGCATTTATTAGTAAAGAAGGTGTGTACATATGAAAAAACATGTAATATGAAGTATATTGCATAGGCATGTATGAAAACAATTACTTGTCAATTATCATCAAAATCAGGATCAATTTGTCCTTTTCTCCCCCAAGCACGCCATGTTACTTTTTTCTTCTTATGTTGGTGTTTCCTTTTCTCGGGAACTACCACATCATTAGAATCGCCGAGAAAAGAATCTGTCAACGATTCTGACTCTACATTAAACGAAGTCGGCAATTCATCATCTTGGTAAACCTCATCGACCTCTTCAACCTCCAATTGATAAGCGCCATCACTAGGGATGTGTAGACGTTCTCGAGGATTCACTTTGTAGACTACCCACCAAGCACTTAGTTTTTCACATGGGTACGACATATAATACACCTGCTCGACTTGGTGAGCAAGGACAAAATTATCGCAACCAGATAATCGTTCCGCGTGTTTGACTTCAACCATCCCAAATTGGTTTTCACGAGTACCATGTTTAGGGTCGAACCAATCACAATCGAAGAAGACTACTTTAATCTCCTTATTCCCGGCAAAATTGTACTCGATTATATTTTTGATGATTCCATAATACATAGTTTTGTGTCCTTGTCCATCAACGACCCTTGTAACAACTCCAGTATTAGTTGTTGCCGCTAGAGGTCGATATGCTTCAAAAATAGTTGAACGGAAGCGGAAACCATTAACATCATAGCGACCGTAACTTTTGGCACTAATACTACCGTAAGAGAGCTGTCGCAAGTCTATATGTACATTGTCAGCGAGCACGCACTGCAAATTATAGGAGATTATAAGATAATTAACCTAGTAGAGTAAAATAATACGTGTCACAAAAGGTAAGGATTTACATGTTCTCTGAACCAAGTGAGGAAACTAGGCCCGCTATTTACTCCTTCTCGACGCAATTTATCTAATTGCTTCTCCGTTGGTTGACGACCAGACGTCAAGTATTTCGAATCAAACATACTGTCATTGTAACGAATAGGTAAACAAATGGGTATAAAATTTGGAGGTAAAATATAAAACTAAAAAGAATCACTTACGCGAAATATTGTTCCATCTCTTCCATATTTGAGTGCATGTAGAGCAAGGCATATGTTCGTTCTTCCTGAGTTACATAATATGTCGTGGAGACACCAACAGTTATGCCCTTCCACCCAAATATTTGGAGATCACTACAAGGATGATCTTCATCCATATGGTACCGTGTAGCAGGTGTGTTAACATTGTGATGCTTAGTGAAGTATACACTAGTGAAGTATGCTATCTCTTTCAATTTAAATTCTTCTGCGATGCAACCTTCAACTCTGGCCTTATTACCAACCATCGCTCTAAGCTTCTTTAGGGACCTTTCAATATGATACATCCACCTATATTGCACAGGGCCACCTACCTTAGCTTCATATGGCAGATGAACCAGTAAATGTTGCATTGGATTGAAGAACCCTCGAGGCAATATTTTTTCCAATTTACATAAAAGCACCGTGATCTCTTTTTCTAGCATCTCCATCATATCTTTCTTAATTTCTTTCGCACAAAGTTGTCTATAAAAATGGCTCAGCTCAGCTAACGCCTTCCACACATCATCATTCAGGTACCCGCGAAACATTACAGGAAGGAGTCTTTCCATTATTATGTGGTAATCGTCACTTTTCAATCCATTTAATTTCCCTGTCTTCAAATTCACAGCTCTTCTAAATCCCGCGGCATAACCATCTGGGAATTTCAAATTTTTCAACCACCTCATTACTTGTTTTTTTCTTTAGGTTTTAAACAAAATGGGGCACATGGCTTGCAACCACTATTCGTCAATGCAAGGGTTGGTCGATTACAAATCTCAGTTAAATCTCTTCTCGCCTTTACATTATCTTTTGTCCTGTCAGTAAAATCCATACATGTACTTATAATGCTTTCACCAACATTACGTTTCTGATGCATAACGTCAATGTTGTGCATCAGAATTAGTGATTTGACATACGGCAGTTCCCATAAGCCACATATGTGGGTACAATTATGTTCGGTTCCGAATCCTACAAATCCATCCTCATTTTCATTAAGGACCAACCCATTCAGCATATTAGCGATTTCTCTACCATTTAAACGCCTTGGTGGTCCCTTTACAACAATACTGTCCTTCTTGAAATTGTTCCTCTGTAACCTAAATGGGCGATTCGAGGGCAAAAAGCATCTATGGCAATCAAAGTAACAAATCTTTCCCCCGAAGTTCAGACGGAAACAATCTGTGTCCTTCGCACATATCGGGCATGTCAACCTTCCATGACAACTCCAACCAGAAAAAATACCGTATGCCGGAAAATCGTGGACCGACCACAGATACGCAACTCGAAGATTGAATTTTTGCTTCTGGTCATAGTCATATGCTTCAACTCCTTTCCACAATTGTTTCAACTCTTCAGTTAAGGGCTTCAGCATCACGTTTATTCGTGTTCCAGGATGCTCTGGACCGGGTATAATGAGACACGGGAACATAAATTCATATTTCATACAAAACGAAGGTGGAAGGTAGTATGGAATAGCAAACACAGGCCAACAAGAGTATGACGATGCAGTTACATTGAAAGGCATGAATCCATCTGTTGCCAACCCGATGCGAACATTCCTTGCATCACTAGCAAAGTCTGCATCAAAATCATCTAGAGCCTTCCATGCCTCACCATCAGATGGGTGTACCATTACTTGATTATTCTCACGTACACCTTCTTTATGCCATCGCATATGTCTAGCGGTTTTCTTTGAGAGAAATAATCGTTTCACCCGAGGTGTAAGAGGCATGTAACGAAGTTGCTTATGAGCAACCTCTGTCGTCACCTTCTTTCCGTCTTCATTTACGACCTCTACGAATCTCGGTTTACCACATTTTAAGCATTTCACCTCATTACTATGTTCTTTCCAGAACAGCATACAATTATCTCGGCACAAATCAATCTTATCATACTCCATACCGAGAGCAGAAAGCATTTTCTTTGACTGGTACATGTCTTTCGGCACCTTATGGTTCTTAGGAAGGATATCGCTGATCAGATTCAAGAGCTCCTTATAACAATTGTTTGAAAATGCAAACTTTGACTTAATAGCCATAATACAAGTCACGAAAGCGAGAACGCTTATGGTGGTGTGCTCATGCAATGGCTCTTCTGAAGCTCGAAGGATGTTGAAAAACTTTTGAACCTCCGGTGTTGGAGGATCCTCAGGGTTTGATTCAAACTCCGGTCGTATAGCATCAAGCATCTCGTCCATCCTATCGTCAGCAACGCTATCATCTTCTTTCTCCACTACTAATACCATTTTTTCACGGCCTGTCTCGTCGTGAAAAGACCAAACTTCATAACCTAGCACGAAACCATATTTGCAAATATGCAATGACAACGTCCTCTTGTCTTGCCAACGAGAATTTCTGCACTTCATGCATGGGCACCTCGCGCCAGTGTTTGTTATGAAAGCGAATGCACGATCAACAAATTTCTCAGCGTTGATTACCCACTCCCTCGTGTGAGCTCCACTTTTCATCCAACCACTATACATCCACCGTCGGTCGTCCTCAGTCATTCTATAGGAAAAACATTCATTCAATCGAGAATGCATCATAAGTACCAGATGTTTTCTACATATCATGTCCCTATGTCTATAGGAAAAGATAGGTCCTAAACCCACCCAAGAGTGACCAACAGAACGTGGTCTTTATGACGAGCCATGAGCCCGAACAAAATTTCAGCAGCATAACCCCGTTGTTCTCCAATTGCACGCCTGATAGTGGTGCAATGGAGAACAACAAGGTTATGTTACTGAAATCCCATTCGGACTCATGACTCATCATAAAGACCACGCTCTATCGCCCACTCCGAGGCTGTCCAAAAAGGGACAATTCCAGACCTACACATCTCACACGCATGACACATGTGAGACATGTTGGTCCGAAACGGGTGACGCACAGGTTTCGTTACACTATCTACGTTGTTGTCAAATAAAAAATTACATACGAAAAGAAATATATATAATAAAGTATATATATAATATACTAATCACCGTAATGAAATCATCAACAAACCACAAATTAATAAAAAGTGATGGTCAATATAACAATTCCAATTTAGTGAGGACTAAGAAGATATAAAGAATACAAGAAGCTAGTTCTACCACTATATATACTGACCATTGTTGAATTAGCAATTGCATTAATTCACAACAACACTCAAACAAAGCCATATGATGTGCGGGGAGGCGAGGCGCCGGACCACCTTCACACCTATTAGGCGAGTATGGCGTGCGGCGAGGCGACGCCATACTCACTTCACAGATTTTGTGGCAACATTATTACCAATATATGATGTTCATCACAATATTGGTAATAATTTTAGTAATATAACTATTTCATAATCTATATATCCATAATCAGCAAAGAAGCAACAACTATTCCATTTATCTTTAACAACACAAATGTTCTAGCTACCTATATAGCCAACAAATAACAAGCGTGACTAATCAGGCAACCAAATCAACTCATCAACCATAATCATCATTCATCAACCGGATGCAAGTAGCCAAGTATACCACATTACCACTGAAGTTAAACTAGTGGCGTACTTACTTGATCGACGGGCGGCGACGGGCGACGACGACGGGCAGCGGCCGGAGGGCGGTGGGCGGCGGCGCGGGCGGTCGGCTTGGGAGGCGACGACTGGCGGCCGAAGCGCGGGACCGGGCGGCCGGCGGCGGCGGTGGTCGGCGGCGGCCGACCGGAGGGCGGCGGAGAGGAGCGGCGCGGGCGGTCGGCGTGGGAGGCGGCAGCGGGCGGCGGGCGCGCGGGACCGGGCGGCGGCGGGCGCAGGAGGTGGCGGAGGCGGGTGGCGGCGCGGGCGTGAGGCGAGCGGCGGCCTGGGCCGGAGGCGGCTGGCTGGGGCGGCGGGATGCAGCGGGCGGCCGGCGGCCGGAGCGGTGGCGCGGGCCGAAGGCGGGCGGTGGCGGCAGCGCGGGCTGGGCGCGGGACGGCGGCGGGTGTGCAGTGGGCGCGTACAGGGAGTTAGGTCTCCCTGTACGCGCACGCGGTTGGGGAAAAAAACCCCTAACTTTCGTCGGCCAGCATTAAAGCCGATGGAAGTTAACTTCCGTCGGCATTAATAAGCCGACGGAAGTTAACTTCCGTCGGCTTTAATGCTTGCCGACGGAAGTTAGGGGATCCGATCGGCCACGGAAAAATCCCCCCGCTAACTTCCGTCGGCCACTGTGAGAAGCCGATAGAAGTTAAGTTAACTTCCGTCGGCTTTCCCAAAAGCCGACGGAAGTTAAATTGGCCGACAAAAATGTTCTGTTTTGTTGTAGTGACGGTTGCTAGTTTCTGGCAATAGAGAGCAAAAGCAGGCGCAAGCAGCAGCGCTGTTTTCAAAGACGCGTAGACCGAGGCATTCAGACAAAGGAAAACAAGAGTCGATAAAAACACCAGGAAAAATCAAAGCCAGGCATAGGAAATATGCATGCAAAATGAGCAGCAACAAAAATAGCAATCCGGCAAGAAAATACACATGCAATGTAACCGACGATGAAGACTTGCGCTGGCAAAGAACTCCGGTGGATGGCGGAAGAAAATTACCAGCCAGAACACACCCCTAATATAATTTCTAAATTGAAGGAAAAATTACTCACATGCCATTATAATTTTCAAAATTTGCCTACATGCCACTGTCAGTGACTATGGCAGCCCCCATTTGTCAGTGACACACCCATGGCATATTGGCAAACCTTAAAAATCTTAATGGCACAGAAAAAATAACCCATTGAATGGATCAGGGTTCAAAAAGTGTTCTCCTGGTTGATAGCCCAAGAGGTATTTATAGTTTAAACACAATTAAGGAAAAGACTTAAATATCCATTTTAATAAAAGAAAATAAGAAAACCAAGTGTTCCAAAAATACCTTTTTCAGAATTAAAAAATAGAAAAATATTAAAATATTATTTCTACCGTACTAAGAAATAAAATCCTATTTCTTGGTATTATTATGACAGTTAAGATTTGATATGATGGTTTTGAGCTGAAATCGACAAAGTCTCTTGCCGCCCTTGCACCGTGCATCCGGATTGGACCACCACGACCTAGTAGCTCTCTTAGCTCGACAATCACTTGTCTGTGTACCTAAGTCACATGACCAATGCCACGACACTCACTTGTCATTTTTGCATCATGTACTCGGATTGGACTTCTATGATTCCACTGCTCCTCCAGCTTACTGATCGTTCGTCCGTATACCTGTCACACCAGCCAACGCCATGGCAAGACCCCCTCCTCTAAAGTTCCCCTTCGAAGTGTCTTCCCTCGGAGGGCCTCATCATCATCTATTCCATCGACAATCACTCATCATCTAAGAGACATGAGCCTACGGTCTCCACCATGGCTCCTGAATATCCCACTTGATGAGTACATTGTCAACACTCCGTTCACTTGTAATCAAATGTTGAAATAAAAAACAAAACCCTAAAAAATAAAAAGTTCAACCTAATGACCAAAAGCCAAGAAAAAACTAGAAAATGTCATTAGGCCAAACAGAAAAGAAATCAACAAAGATTTCAAATAAAATCTCAAATGAGTGCATTCTCAAGAGAGAAAAAACTCCCCTTAAAACAAATCTCTCCGGATGTCCTCAAATTTCTCCCCCTTGTTGACAATTGGACTCATCAAACGAGACTAAAAGCACCCAAGGAGATAAAAATCCCCCCCCCGAAATAATGCACCCCTCAAAATATGCAATGAATGCAACTGGGTGTAACATGAGTGTAAATGCAAGCTTCTCAGATATGATTAATAGAAATTACACGATCAAACAAGTATAGGTGAATAATATCCAAATAAAATCATGAGAAGGCAATTTTCGGGTTTCGCAAAGAAAAGCATCACCACTTAGACTAACAGACTAGACATGACAAGACATGAAATGCGAAAGCTAGCAAATATCCATCCAAATAAGCACATCTAAATAACATGGAGCTTCAACAAACATGTTGTCCAATTATCCAAAAAAATCAAACCTCATTCTTTAATAATAATTCCTTTTTCATTTTTGATTTAATGTCAGGAGTTATTTGCATGTTAACCTTATGCTAACCGACCAAGATAAGCCTAGGTTAATGAAAAACCATCAGAAGCTTAAAGCATTGGTCTTGGCATACACTGTAATATGCTAGTTCAAATCATAGTGCAATGATAAGTAGTCTAGAACAAAACAGTGCGACAAGCAAACCCACCTGAATCTTTTCATTCAAGCACAAAAGGCATGTATTTTTTTTTTCATTTTTCATGATTTTATCATTTTTCAGAGTATATTTTCCATGTAAAGCATATAGATGTCCAAATTGCATGTTTGCATCCAATGAAAAGAAATTAGCTACCAGACATGTAAAAGATAGTAGAAGCAATCAACCTAAACATGCTGGATACCAGACTGAGTAGTGATCATATTTTATATTTTTAAAGCTGGCCGACGGAAGTTAGGGGATTTATTCCCCAACCGCGTGCAAGTACAGGGAGACCTAACTTCCTGTACGCGCACTCCCACATGCCGCCGCCTCCTGTGCCTACCGCCCGCGCCGCGCCGCGCCGCCTCCCACCGCCGCCGGCTGCCCGGTCCCGCGTGCCCACCGCCCGTGCCGCACCACCTCCCCACCGCCTCCGACAGCCGCTAGTCGCCGCCTCGTGCCGCCGCCAGTCATCGCCCCGTCCCGCGCGCAGCCGCCCGCCGCCTCCCACGCCGACCGCCCCCGTCGCCGCCCTGCCCGGTCCCGCCCACCGCCCTGTGCCCAACAACGGTTCACCCATCGCCCGCCGACCTCCAGCTAGCCGGCCGTCCGCTGCCGCCTGCCAGCCTCCGGACGTCGTCGCCGCCCGTAGTCGTCCGACGATCAAGTAATTTTTTCGGCTTTAATTTTTTCACTTTTTATTTGTGAATTGTGTGTCACATAAATTGTTAATGTGTTATTAGAAGATATATGTCACCACAAGAAATCAAGACCAATAATATGTCACCACAAGAAAGCGTTAATGTGTTAAAGTGCTATTTGTGAATTTTCAAGTTTCAGTGTCACATAAAGTGTTAATTTTTAAGTTTCAGTGTCACATAAAGTTTCAGTTTTGGGAAATCAAGAATGTGTATCTGACTACCTCATGTGATTAAGACCAAGCCATTTCTTACTATTAACACTTGATAATTTATAACTATTGTTGCACTGCTGCTTTATGTGATTCAGCCATTTCTTAATGCGGTATTATGTGATGATTTCATTAGGTTGACTATTATGCTATTAGAAATGTTCCTATATTAATTGTATGCTTTTACATGTGCTTGGTATGCAATGTGGTATCATATATATTATTAAATATATTCTAGTATTAATTTATTATTTGTTGATGATTTCATACACATGTAATTTTTTACTTGACACCAATGTAAATATTGTAACGAAACCTATGTGTCACCCCTTTTGGACCAACATGTCTCACACGTGTCATGCGTGTGAGATCTGTAGGTCTAGAATTGTCCCTTTTTGGACAGTCTCGGAGTGGGCGACAGAGCGTGGTATTTATGATGAGTCATGAGTCCGAACGAAATTTCAGTGACATAACCTTGTTGTTCACCATTGCACCACTATCAAGCGTGCAATTAGAGAACAACGGGGTTATGCTGCTGAAATTTCGTTTGGACTCATGTCTCGTCATAAATACCACGTTCTGTCAGTCACTCTTGGGTGGGTTTAGGACCAATCTTTTCCTATATACATAGGCCTGTGGTATGTAGAAAACGTCTAATACTTATAATGCATTCTAGATTGAATGAATGTTTTGCCTATAGAATGGCTGAGGACGACTGATGGTGGATGTATAGTGGTTGGATGAAAAGTGGAGATCACACGAGGGAGTGGGTAATCAACACTGAGAAATTTGTTGATCGTGCATTCGCTTTGACAACAAAACTGGCGCGAGGTGCCCATGCATGAAGTGCAGAAATTCTCGTTGGCAAGACAAGAGGACGTTGTCATTCCATATTTGCAAATATGGTTTCGTGCCAGGTTAAGAAGTTTGGAATTTTCACGGCGAGACAGGCCGTGAAAAAACGATATTAGTAGTGGAAGATGAAGATGATAGTGTTGCTGACGATACGACCAGAGTTTGAATCAAGCCCTGAGGATCCTCCAACACCGGAGGTTCAAAAGTTTTTCGACATCCTTCGAGCTTCAAAAGAGCCGTTGCATGAGCATACCACCGTAAGCGTTCTCGCTTTCGTGACCCGTCTTATGGCCATTAAGTCAAAGTTTGTATTCTCCAACAATTGTTATAAGGAGCTCTTGAATCTGATCAACAATATCCTTCCTATGAACCATAAGGTGTCGATACCAGTCAAAGAAAATTCTTTCTGCTCTTGGTATGGAGTATGAGAAGATTGATGTATGCCGAGATAATTGTATGCTTTTCTATAAAGATCATAGGAATGAGGTGAAATGCTTAAAATGTGGTAAACCGAGATTCGTAGAGGTCGTAAATGAAGACAGAGAAAAGGTGACGACAGAGGTTGCTCATAAGCAGCTTCGTTACATGCCTCTTACACCTCGGGTGAAATGATTGTTTCTCTCAAAGAAAACCACTAGACATATGCGATGACATAAATAAGGTGTACGTGAGAATAATCAAGTAATGGTGCACCCATCTGATGGTGAGGCATGGAAGGCTCTAGATGATTTTGATGCAGACTTTGCTAGTTATGCAAGGAATGTTCGCATCGGGTTGGCAACAAATGGATTCACGCCTTTCAATGTAACCGCATTGTCGTACTCTTTTTGGCCTGTGTTTGCTATTCCATACAACCTTCCACCTTCGTTTTGTATGAAATATGAATTTATGTTCATGTGTCTCATTATACCCTATCCAGAGCATCCTAGAACACGCCTGAACGTGATGCTGAAGCTCTTAATTGAAGAGTTGAAACAATTGTGGAAAGGAGTTGAAGCATATGACTATGACCAGAAGCAAAAATTTAACCTTCGAGTTGCGTATCTATGGTCGGTCCATGATTTTCCGGCATACGGTATTTTTTCTGGTTGGAGTTATCATGGAAGGTTGACATGTCTGATATGTGCGAAGGACACAGACTGTTTCCGTATGAACTTCAGGGGAAAGATTTGTTACTTTGTTTGTCATAGATGCTTTTTGCCCATGAATCACCCATTTAGGTTACAGAGGAACAATTTCAAGAAGGACAATGTTGTTGTAAAGGGATCACCAAGGTGTTTAAATGGTAGAGAAATCGCTGATATGCTGAATGAATTGGTCCTTAATGAAAATAAGGATGGATTTGTAGGATTCGGAACCGAACATAATTGGACCCACATATGTGGCTTATGGGAACTGTCGTATGTCAAATCACTAATTTTGATGCACAACATTGACGTTATGCATCAGGAACGTAATGTTGTTGAAAGCATTATAAGTACATGTATGAATTTTGCAGATAGGACAAAAGATAATGTAAAGGCGAGAAGAGATTTAGTTGAGATTTGTAATCGACCAACCCTTGAGTTGACGAATAGTGGTGGCAAGCCACGTGCCCCATTTTGTTTAAAACCTAAAGAAAAAAACAAGTAATGAGGTGGTTGAAAATTTTGAAATTCCCAGATGGTTACACCGCGGGATTTAGAAGAGATGTGAATTCGAAGACAGGGAAATTAAATGGATTGAAAAGCACGATTACCACATAATAATGGAAAGACTCCTTCCTGTAATGTTTCGCGGGTACCTAAATGATGATGTGTGGAAGGCGTTAGCTGAGCTGAGCCATTTTTATAGACAACTTTGTGAGAAATAAATTAAAAAAGATATTATGGAGATGCTAGAGAAAGAGATTCCGATGCTTTTATGTAAATTGGAAAAAAAATTCCTATAGGGTTCTTCAATCCAATGCAACATTTACTAGTTCATCTGCCATATGAAGCTAAGGTAGGTGGCCCTGTGCAATATAGGTGGATGTATCACATTGAAAGGTCCCTAAAGAAGCTTAGAGCGATGGTTGGTAATAAGGCCGGAGTTGAAGGTTGCATCGTAGAAGAATTTAAATTGAAAGAGATAGTATACTTCACTAGTGTATACTTCGCTGAGCATCACAATGTCAACACACCTGCTACCCTGTACCATATGGATGAAGACCATCCTTGTGGTGATCTCCAAATTTTTGGGTAGAAGGGCATAACTGTTGGTGTCTCCACGACATATTATGTAACTCAGGAAGAACAGACATATGTCTTGCTCTACATGTACTCAAATATGGAAGAGATGGAACAATATTTCGCGTAAGTAAATTCTTTTTAGTTTTATATTTTACCTCCAAATTTTATACCCATTTGTTTACCTATTCGTTACAATGACAGTATGTTTGATTTGAAATACTTGACGTCTAGTCGTCAACCAACGGAGAAGCAATTAGATAAATTGCATCGAGGAGGAGTAAATGGCGGGCCTAGTTTCCTCACTTGGTTCAAAGAACATGTAAATCCTTACCTTTTGTGACACGTATTATTTTACTCTATTAGGTTAATTATCTTATAATCTCGTATGATTTGCAGTGCGTGCTCGCTAACAATGTACATATAGACTTGCGACAGCTCTCTTACGGCGACCAGAGGGGGGTGAATGGGAGCTTTTAAAATTTCAGGCTAAAAAACTAGCCTTCGGTTTTAAGTTCTGTCTTCTGCGGAACAGGCTTCGAACACAACCTTCGAAGGTCTGGTTCAGAGGTACTTCGACAGCTCCGAACACAGGCTTCGTAGGAGCAAAAGTTCGAAGCCAAGAAGACTTCGCTCCACTAACAACCCTTCGAAAATCTACTCTGCTAAGTCAGTGCAGGCTCCGCACACACGGTGCTTCGAGCAGGCTTCGCACTTCACCCTTCGCAAGAGTGGACTGCCCTCTGAGGACTTCGACCAGGAACTTGGCAGCAGCAACTAGTGTTGTGCTTCGTACACGAAGGTCTACACGCACACAAACGGACTTCGCTAAGGGTTCGACACAAGAAGCAAAACGGGCTTCGATCAGGGCTTCGCTAGTAAGCAGCGAGGTCTTGCCTCCTGTTACACAGAGCGACAGCACACTGAAAAACACACTTCGCACAGAAACAACCTTCGCCTAGACAGGCTTCGGTGCACTATAACTAGCGAGGTATGTAACGCGAGCTCAAGCAAAAAGCACACAGAAGCAGGGCTTCGCCGCTTGAACAAGTAACACAATAAAATGAACTCTGGATGAATACAACAAGGTATGTGGCTACAGGAGCTCAACATTAAATGCTCAAAGTGTTTAATGTTACCTACCGAGCCCCCATATTTATAGCCCACAGTTCACCCAAAGGAAATGACTACTTTACCCCTAGGGTTTACACCAGTTTTGTCTCTACAGAACAGAGGGGTACAAAAGGTAGTTCAACTTTATTCTGGAGGCTTCTCTGTCAGCTTTGCAGAGGGGACAGCGTCAGCTTTTTGCAGAGCAGACAGTGTCAGCCTTTGCAGTCTTTGACCTTCTGGAGCCTCCCTTCGCACGTGAGGGTGCGGTAGCTTCGGCGAGAAGCCTTGAGCCTGGTGGCCTTCGCTTCGCCGAAGATAGCCTCCGATACAGTGACGGTTTTGAGCCAAAGCCGTCAAATCCCTTGGGCCTTCGCACCAACACCCTCGGATTGGACCACCACGGCTTCGCAGCTTCACCCAGCTCGAACTCCGTCAGTCCGTGTACCGAAGCCATGCAGGCCGAAGCACCTCAAGTCAACCTTGCTCCGGAGCCAGCCTCGCTCCGAAGCCTTCCTCACTCCAAAGCCCCACCTTCGGAGTACCACCCTTCGAAGTCCCTCCTTCGTCCAAGGCCTCCGCACGAAGCATTCCATGAGCACTTCGTCGCAGTGTTTCTCCCCGAGCACACTCCTCGACGAGCCTCACCCGGACCATGCCTTCGATGCACCTCGACTTCTGAGACCTTCGTCGGGCAACCTTCGAATGTCTCCCTCCGGAGCACACTTCGAACACCTTGCCTCCTCAGAGGACTTGATCCGCCAAACTCCGAAGTCACTCCATTCGGAGTACCTTCGAAGTGCCTCACCTCCGAGGACTTTGTCTCGGAGTACCTTCGGTCGGAGCCACGCTCCGCACTCTCTGCCTTCACCTGGCACGCCTCGACCCGAGGACCGACCCGGACCCCTTCGCAGCCACCGTGACGGAGCTCCCCACTCCCCTGGCATCAAGCCTCCCGCTTGACCCAGGTTCACCTGCTACGAACCGTCCGTCGCCTCCGAAGTCCATGCGCACCACAGACAAACAGACAAGTGTATCCAGTACTCCGGAGACCTCTCCGGGTTAGCAACCTCCGGCACACACTCCGGTGTACCGCCCAAAGTACCGAAGCCTTCGATACACACCCAGTCATCGTGTACTGTCGGACCCCTCCGACAGGCACACTCCGCTGCAACAGCTGCAGCAACCAAACACCGAACACCCTTCGGTGAAACCACCTCCAAACACCATTCAGAGGTACAACCTCCGAACACCCTTCGGAGGTACCCTCCTCCGAACACCTTCGGAGGTACCCTTCGAACCAGAGGTAAAAAGCCTGTCAATCACTCATCACAAACACTGAAACCAACCCTTGGTTTATCAGAAGCATATCGACCTTTGGCGGCAACAACTAATACTGGAGATGTTACAAGGCTCGTTGATGGACAAGGACACGAAACTATGTATTATGGAATCATCAAAAATATAATCGAGTACAATTTTTCCGAGAATAAGGAGATTAAAGTAGTCTTCTTCAATTGTGATTGGTTTGACCCTAAACATGGTACTCGAGAAATCCAATTTGTGATGGTTGAAGTCAAACACGCGGAACGATTATGTGGTTGCGATAATTTTGTCCTTGCTCACCAAGTCGAGCAGGTGTATTATATGTCGTACCCATGGGAAAAACTAAGTTCTTGGTGGGTGTAGGACCGAAAGTAGCGACCAGAGGGGGGGTGAATCCTAAAAAATTTCGTGCTAAACTAAGATCTAATCCCAACACCCAAACAAACTTAACCAGACAAATAATATCAGCAATGGAAAATTACTGGAATTAAAATACTAATTAACTTAATAAAATATGGATCATCCAAAAATTAATTCAGAGATAAACTAAAAATATTTCAGGTAAAGACTAGAAATAAAAATACTACTGCGACTAATAAACTTTTCTTTACTTTTTACATAAGCACATTAAACATATATATAAATAAAAATATGCGATTACTAAAAATATTTTAGCAGATTAAATCAACCATGAAATTTCAAAACATATTTTTTAGCTAATTAAAAATAGATGAATATTGGTTTAAATAAACAACTAAAATATAGGGGATTAAAAAACAAACCTGCATCTGAGTTAAATTTTCCCTTTTTTTTGGCAACAAAGAACCTTTATGTCAAATTTTCTCCCTCTTTGGAAATTATACCCCTTGCGGCAGAGAACGAAGAAAGTCCCTTCCCCTTGAGGAATTTCTCCCCCTTTGGCAATGCAAGCATCAAGGAGCATGTAAAAGATGCAAAGCTTCGAAATGAGCAGAATTGCAAAGACATATGAAGCAAAAATATGCCAACAATAACACCAATGATCATGGGCTCAGCTCAAATTAACATTCTCTAAAAACATGATGAAGCATGTGATTTGATCATTTTTGAAATAAAAGCATCACCACTTAGTCAAGGAAACTAGACAAGTAGAAGCAAGGACTGCGCAAAGCTAGTCAATTTCTACACTAGACAGACAAGTCAAGTTCAAAGGAAGCATGAAAAGCAAACTTGATGATCAATGAATGTTGTTGTTCTTTTCTTAGGGCCAGGGGTTATTTGTTTGTCCACCTTATACTTTCCAATCAGGCCAAGCCTAGGCATGAAAGCCAATAGAAGCTTAAAGCAATGATTTTGGCATACACTACACTATCCCAGTTCCGACCAAAGTGCAATGGTAAGCGGTCTAGGATAGAGTAGTGCGACAAACAAACCCACCTAGATCTGTGCATTTAATGCATGTAAATCATGGAGTTTTTTGATTTTAACTAAGTGAACCAATTGTTTGGCACTTTATGAATATCCATGAAAATGTAGAACAATTTTTCAAGTTGCAATTTTTAGCATCCAAAGAAATGTGTCTTGCTATCAAGCAGATAAAAGATAGCTAAAGCAGTCCTGCCTAAACATGCTAGATTCAAGACTAAGTAGTGAGCACGATTTGATTTTGAAAATAAAACATCATGCACATGAATGTTTCAGATAAATTAAAAAGAGCTGAGCTGTCATGATGTCATGGATTATAATCAGGCATATAACTGCAAAAGATATAAATGCAATTTCAACACAATTAGCACATGCACATCCATCTAAAACTGTTCCCCCCTCACAAAATGCCGTAAGGGTGACAAATACCAAGTTCCCCACGCAAGTAAGCAAATCGAGAAGCATCAAGGGGTTTTGTAAAAATGTCGGCAAGCTGGTGTTGGGTATCAACATACTGAAGTTCAATATCACCCTTCTCATTGTGATCTCTGAGAAAATGATATCGCACATCAATGTGTTTGGTTCTGGAATGCTGAACCGGGTTGTTTGCAATACAAATAGCGCTAGTATTATCACAGAAAAGTGGAACACTCTTATAATCTAACCCGAAATCCCGCAAAGTGGAAGTCATCCACAAAATCTGAGAGCAACAGCTAGCTGCAGCAACATATTCGGCCTCAGCCGTTGATTGTGCAACACTAGACTGTTTGCGGGAAGACCAGCAAACCAGAGAAGTACCCAGAAAATGACAAGTACCAGAGGTACTCTTCCTATCAATTATACACCCAGCAAAATCCGAATCGGAATAACCTCGAAGACATAAAGATGAAGACGCTAAATACCATATGCCAAATTCAAGGGTATGTTTGAGATACCTTAAGATGCGCTTTACCGCTTGGCGGTGCGAAGCTCGTGGTGAAGCCTGAAAACGAGCGCACATACACACAGCGAAGTGTATATCCGGCCTCGTAGCAGTCAAGTAGAGGAGGGAGCCGATCATGCTTCGAAACTCCTTCTGATCTACGGCTTCTCCATCTTCGTCAGGGTCCAATGCTACAGATGTAGCCATTGGAGTGGCGAGGGGCTTCACATCGGACATGTCAAACTTCTTGAGCAGGTCCTTGGTGTACTTTGTCTGGTGGACAAAAGTACCTTGTTTGCTTTGCTTGATTTGCAAACCAAGGAAAAAGGTGAGTTCACCCATCATTGACATTTCAAATTCCCTGCTCATGGTATCTGCAAACTCGGCAACCAAAGCATGAGAAGAGCCACCAAAGATGATATCATCCACATAAATCTGAACTAGGAGGAAATCTTTGCCATGCTTGAGAGTAAATAGAGTTTTATCAACAGAGCCCATCAAATACCCTCGCTCAAGCAGAAAAGACTTAAGTCTATCATACCAAGCCCGAGGGGCCTGCTTGAGTCTATAAAGAGCCTTATGAAGTTTAAGGACTTTATATGGGTACGTGGGATTTTCAAAACCAGGGGGTTGTTTTACATAAACATCTTCACCTATGAAGTCATTAAGAAAAGCACTTTTGACATCCATTTGATAGAGTTTGAATCCCCGGGATGTCGCAAAGGCAAGCAAAATCCTAATGGCCTCAAGGCGAGCAACAGGTGCAAAAGTTTCAGTAAAATCAATCCCTTCTAGTTGAGAAAAGCCCTGAGCTACAAGTCTAGCCTTGTTTCTAACTATAGTCCCATCCTCCCCTTGTTTATTTTTGAAAATCCATTTTGTTCCAATGAAATGAACATTTGGTGGAGGATCAACTAAAGTCCAGACTTGGTTTCTCTCAAAATTTTCAAGTTCCTCATGCATGGCATTGATCCAACTAGAATCAGAAAGTGCATGACTAACATCTAAAGGCTCGAAAGAAGCAACAAAAGCAGAATTAGTGAAATGAGTATGTGAACGAGTTACCCTTTGATCAAGCTCACCAATGATCTGCTCGGGAGGGTGCATCCTTTGAACATGGTGTGGAGCCTCGCGACGGGATGCAGTCTCCCTCTCAACTTGTGCGTTGGAGTGGTCCAAGATGACCGATGTCGAGGTAGTTGCTTCGGGACCTCGTGCCGAAGTAGATGAAGCGGGGTCAGCTTCGGGGGTCGATGTCAAGGGTAGAAGGGGTTCATCCTCGAATTTTCCGGGATCTTCTTCTTCGAAGATGGTCTGTTCCATGTCGTGTTCATTTGCCTGTTCAAGAGCAGAACTAACAGAGGGGGTTGATTCATCAAAAGTCACATCACATGACTCGATGACAGTGTTAGTCTCTAGATTGTAAACACGATAAGAATGACCATGTGTTGTGTAACCCAAAAAGATCCCGTCAGAAGAGCGCGACTCAAATTTATCCAAGTTACCACGTTTTAGGATAAAGCAACGACAGCCAAAAACTCGAAGATGAGTAACCTTGGGCTGTCTCCCAAAACGCAGCTCATAAGATATCAAGTTTAAAATTGAGCGCAAGAAGATTCGGTTTGAGATGTAACAAGCAGTGTTCATGGCCTCAGCCCAGAATTTTCTAGGAGTCCTATGCTCATCAAGCATCGTCCTAGCCATCTCAACCAAAGTGCGGTTCTTCCTCTCAACAACACCGTTCTGTTGAGGAACCCGCGGAGCAGAGAATTGATGTTCTATGCCATGCTCCATGCAAAAGTCAACAAAAAGACTGTTTTTGAACTCGGTGCCATTATCACTTCGAATGAATTTCAATGCACCTGGGAGTTCAGTGAAAAGTCTCAAAGCCAAGCTCCGAAAGTGTGAAAACACTTCATCCTTGCTGGCAAGAAAGAAGACCCAAGAGTAGCGAGAGAAATCATCGACAATAACTAATACATACCACTTGCCGCCTAAAGAGCTAACCCGAGAAGGACCTACAGTGTCCATATGGAGAAGTTCTCCGGGTTGTTCAGTCATCACTGTGGTGACTGGCGAATGCGAAGCGGTAATCATTTTTCCATGTCGACAAGGAGCGCAAACTAAATTCTTCTCAAACTTGAGCTTGGGCAATCCTCGGATCAGACCTAGGGCGCTCAGACGAGCGAGCAACTCAAAGCTCATATGCCCTAGTCTCCTATGCCACTTCCAAAGCTCAGAAGTCGAATGTGCAACAAGACAATGAGAAGATCCAGACGACTCAGAAAAATCAGCTCCAAAAACTCTCCCAACTCTAAAGATCTTACACACCACAACGCCATCAGAATTGAGCACTTGCGAAGTATCGCGATGGAATTGCACTTCGAAGCCCTCATCAAGCAACTGAGATACAGACAACAAATTGTATCCCAGGTTCTCAACCAAAGCAACATCTTTGAGAGTGAAGTTTGAGTTAATTCTTACCACACCTTTACCTTTCACTCTACTCTTTCGATTGTTTCCGAAGGTGATATGTTCCCTTTGCTTGGTTGTGGTGAGGCTGGAGAACCAAGTTGCATCTCCGGTCATGTGGCGCGAACAACCGGAGTCCATGATCCACGTGCCCTCCAAGCCTCGATCTGTCACCTACACATGATAAGAATACCTCGATCGCTCAGTGCTGGGGTGAGTGAAATAATGACGCGGCATCCAGCACTGAGTGACACGAGTAGTAGGCGTAGCAAAAGCAGATGGTCTATGCACATGATAATCAGAATAATGCAAAGTGCGAGGTCTACCTACATGCCGTGAACGAACAACATGTCGAGGTCTCCTACTCTGACGAGGTACAAAGCTACTCGCCCGAGGTCTACCACCATATGGAACATGGTGAACACCTCGAGGAGCAAAACTTCTCCGAGAAGCGCGAGGAGCCTCAAAAGCAGGACGATAGTACAACTCAGACTCATGCATACCTAAAGATGGGTAATGCATGTCCTGGTAACTCATTGCCTGAGCGCGTCGCTCATGCTTGATGCGACGAAAACAGAACCCAACCAAATGACCCGCCCGCTGACAGTAGGAACAGTGAAAAACTCTCCTGAGGGCACTCTCATGGGTCACAGGAGCAACTCTCACAGGCTCCTTGGGCTTCTTCTGAGTGGTTTTCTTGGGAGGATTTTTCTTGGCAGGAGGTGTGGTTTTCTTTGGTGGTTGGGTAGGCTTTTTGGCTGATGGGGTGTCTAATAGAGCTCTCTCTTTCTCTAGGGTAGTGGGAGACGTAAAAACAGTTTTGGTCTCACTGTCTGAAGGTATCCTCTCAAAACCCAAACCTAGAGCTACCCCTGCTCTGTCAGCACACAACTTGGTCTTGGCCAAGAGCAAATCCATCCTACCCTTTCCCTCAGTGCATTTATTAACCACAGAAAGAAGGTATTCATTTTCTGACATGAGGTTTTCAGCTCGCTCTCTAGCAGTGCCTAGCTGGTCCTTAAGGGTAATGCATGTGTTACAAACAGGTTGCACATCCTTAGAACTACCGGCCCTCTCCAATCTAGCCTCTAAATCATGAACATGTTTATCACGTAAATTAATGCTCTCGCGTAATAAAGAACAGTTCATGCAATCAATAACATCATGAGGTCTAGAATCCACCTCCAAAAGCTGCTTCTGTGCAGTCTCAAGCTCAGAAAGAGTTTGAGCATGTACAGAACGCAACTGAGCAAGCTCACCCATGACAGTGGTACAAGAATCACATTCAGCATCATTAAACTTAGACTTAAGCATGGCATATTCAGTAGAAACAGTTTCTAGCCTAAGTCTAAGGTCTTTTCTTTCTCTAGCGGCTTGCACAAGCAATCTATCCTGACCAAGAACTACTTCATTCAGCTCATCTAGTTTTATTGAAAGCTGGTCATAGGATAGAGTTACCTCAGATGAGTCAAGCTCATCGCCGTTGTGATCGCTGTCGGCCATGAAGCAAAGGCCGGTGAAGTCTCGTCCCTTCTTGTCCTTCTTGTCCTCCTTCCTTGGGGACTCCTCCTCCTCAGAGCTCGACTCCTCAGTTGAGGAAGTGTCGATGTCGCTGAGAGCAGCAACAAAGGCTCTGGAAGCGGCTTTGGCTACTTTCTTAGCCATCTTGCCGCGCTTGCCCTTCACAAAGGGTTTCCTCTCCTTCTTGTGGTATTTAGGGCGCTCACTCTCATCTCTCTTCTTGAGCTTAGGACAATTGGCCTTAATGTGAGAGGTGTCGCCACACTCAAAGCAACCACTAAAACCACTTCTCCTCTGATCCCGTCTCTCATGATGAAAACGGGTGAACCTTCTGGCAATGAGAGCAAGCTCATCATCATCCAGAGTGTCCACCTGCTCCTTTGTGACGGAGACCAGGGAGGACAAAGCAAAACCATCTGCAAGAACACAAGTGCCAGATGTGCTTGGTTCTACAGTGGTGCCACGGCTAGTGCTAGAAACCAATGCCAATGGCTGTGGCAAATAGCTTCTGTGCACTGCAAGAGATGCCTTGGCAATCTCTGTGGACTTCAGCTTGCTGAAGAGGTCATCACAGGTCAATGTGTCATAACCTGCAGACTCCTCAATGCTGGATATCTTCACTTCCCATATGCTACGGTCAAGAGCATAGAGAAGCTTGATAGCCCTATCATGATCATTGTAAGCAAGCGTCCCGTTGGATCGCAAGTTACTCACTATTGCATCAAAGCGAGAAAACATGGCATCTATAGATTCACCAGGTGCTTGCACAAACAACTGATACTGTTGGTTGTATGTGCTTTGGCGCCTGGCCTTAATCTGAGTAGAGCCCTCATGAAAAATAGTGAGTGTTGTCCAAATCTCCCTAGCAGTCCTAAGGTGCTGCACCCTATCGAACTCACTCCGGCTCAAACCGATGAACAATATATTCCTAGCCTTGGAGTTGGCATTATACTGATCTTTTTCCGTTTGAGTGGTGCGAGTATCAGGGATGGAGTATTGTGAGTCCACAATCTCCCAAATTGCATTTCCTTGGCTTAACAAGTAAGCCTCCATGCGCACCTTCCAGTATGCAAAATCTGTCCCATCGAACAGAGGAATTTTACTGCCTCTATCCATGTCGCCAACAGATCACAAAACCGGTTAAGGTCAACTGGTGATCTTAACCCGCTCTGATACCAATTGTTGGACCAGAAACGGCGACCAGAGGGGGGTGAATGGGAGCTTTTAAAATTTCAGGCTAAAAAACTAGCCTTCGGTTTTAAGTTCTGTCTTCTGCGGAACAGGCTTTGAACACAACCTTCGAAGGTCTGGTTCGGAGGTACTTCGACAGCTCCGAACACAGGCTTCGTAGGAGCAAAAGTTCGAAGCCAAGAAGACTTCGCTCCACTAACAACCCTTCGAAAATCTACTCTGCTAAGTCAGTGCAGGCTCCGCACACAGGGTGCTTCGAGCAGGCTTCGCACTTCACCCTTCGCAAGAGTGGACTGCCCTCTGAGGACTTCGACCAGGAACTTGGCAGCAGCAACTGGTGCTGTGCTTCGTACACGAAGGTCTACACGCACACAAACGGACTTCGCTAAGGGTTCGACACAAGAAGCAAAACGGGCTTCGATCAGGGCTTCGCTAGTAAGCAGCGAGGTCTTGCCTCCTGTTACACAGAGCGACAGCACACTAAAAAACACACTTCGCACAGAAACAACCTTCGCCTAGACAGGCTTCGGTGCACTATAACTAGCGAGGTATGTAACGCGAGCTCAAGCAAAAAGCACACAGAAGCAGGGCTTCGCCGCTTGAACAAGGAACACAATAAAATGAACTCTGGATGAATACAGCAAGGTATGTGGCTACAGGAGCTCAACAGTAAATGCTCAAAGTGTTTAATGTTACCTACCGAGCCCCCATATTTATAGCCCACAGTTCACCCAAAGGAAATGACTACTTTACCCCTAGGGTTTACACCAGTTTTGTCTCTACAGAACAGAGGGGTACAAAAGGTAGTTCAACTTTATTCTGGAGGCTTCTCCGTCAGCTTTGCAGAGTGGACAGCGTCAGCTTTTTGCAGAGCAGACAGTGTCAGCCTTTGCAGTCTTTGACCTTCTGGAGCCTCCCTTCGCACGCGAGGGTGCGGTAGCTTCGGCGAGAAGCCTTGAGCCTGGTGGCCTTCGCTTCGCCGAAGATAGCCTCCGATACAGTGACGGTTTTGAGCCGAAGCCGTCAAAGCCCTTGGGCCTTCGCACCAACACCCTCGGAGTGGACCACCACGGCTTCGCAGCTTCACCCAGCTCGAACTCCGTCAGTCCGTGTACCGAAGCCATGCAGGCCGAAGCACCTCAAGTCAACCTTGCTCCGGAGCCAACCTCGCTCCGAAGCCTTCCTCACTCCGAAGCCCCACCTTCGGAGTACCACCCTTCGAAGTCCCTCCTTCGTCCAAGGCCTCCGCACGAAGCATTCCATGAGCACTTCGTCGCAGTGTCTCTCCCCGAGCACACTCCTCGACGAGCCTCACCCGGACCATGCCTTCGATGCACCTCGACTTCTGAGACCTTCGTCGGGCAACCTTCGAATGTCTCCCTCCGGAGCACACTTCGAACACCTTGCCTCCTCAGAGGACTTGATCCGCCAAACTCCGAAGTCACTCCATTCGGAGTACCTTCGAAGTGCCTCACCTCCGAGGACTTTGTCTCGGAGTACCTTCGGTCGGAGCCACGCTCCGCACTCTCTGCCTTCACCTGGCACGCCTCGACTCGAGGACCGACCCGGACCCCTTCGCAGCCACTGTGACGGAGCTCCCCGTTCCCCTGGCATCAAGCCTCCCGCTTGACCCAGGTTCACCTGCTACGAACCGTCCGTCGCCTCCGAAGTCCCTGCGCACCACAGACAAACAGATAAGTGTATCCAGTACTCCGGAGACCTCTCCGGGTTAGCAACCTCCGGCACACACTCCGGTGTACCGCCCAAAGTACCGAAGCCTTCGGTACACACCCAGTCATCGTGTACTGTCGGACCCCTCCGACAGGCACACTCCGCTGCAACAGCTGCAGCAACCAAACACCGAACACCCTTCGGTGAAACCACCTCCAAACACCCTTCGGAGGTACAACCTCCAAACACCCTTCGGAGGTACCCTTCGAACCAGAGGTAAAAAGCCTGTCAATCACTCATCACAAACACTGAAACCAACCCTTGGTTTCTCAGAAGCATATCGACCTTTGGCGGCAACAACTAATACTGGAGATGTTACAAGGCTCGTTGATGGACAAGGACACGAAACTATGTATTATGGAATCATCAAAAATATAATCGAGTACAATTTTTCCGAGAATAAGGAGATTAAAGTAGTCTTCTTCAATTGTGATTGGTTTGACCCTAAACATGGTACTCGAGAAATCCAATTTGTGATGGTTGAAGTCAAACACGCGGAACGATTATGTGGTTGCGATAATTTTGTCCTTGCTCACCAAGTCGAGCAGGTGTATTATATGTCGTACCCATGGGAAAAACTAAGTTCTTGGTGGGTGTAGGACCGAAAGTAGCGACCAGAGGGGGGGTGAATCCTAAAAAATTTCGTTCTAAACTAAGATCTAATCCCAACACCCAAACAAACTTAACCAGACAAATAATATTAGCAATGGAAAATTACTAGAATTAAAATACTAATTAACTTAATAAAATATGGATCATCCAAAAATTAATTCAGAGATAAACTAAAAATATTTCAGGTAAAGACTAGAAATAAAAATACTACTGCGACTAATAAACTTTTCTTTACTTTTTACATAAGCACATTAAACAGATATATAAATAAAAATATGCGATTACTAAAAATATTTTAGCAGATTAAATCAACCATGAAATTTCAAAACAGATTTTTTAGCTAATTAAAAATAGATGAATATTGGTTTAAATAAACAGCTAAAATATAGGGGATTAAAAAACAAACCTGCATCTGATGTTGCCGTGCGCAAAGAGAACGACCGGAAAACACTTTGCTTCTGCCATCTACCGTACCGCTGCTGCTCGGCGGCAAAGCTGACCGTGGCTGAAACACTTTTCGCTGCAGGCTTTGTGCACGCCGGCTGAAGCCAGAGAAGGCAGCAAATTGATCAGCATGCAATGTGGGGCCCACGATGGAAATCTTGACGCAAGCCGTGGTTGCCGTGGGGCCCCTGCCTCATGGCGGCTGCCACCGCTTAGCAATCCATGCCTGCAGTGCCGCTGCTTGAATTCCTGCGCAAAAAGCTTCCCTGCCACTTGCGTGTTGAAGCCTGCAGCTGTTTGTACGACGCGTCAAGCTTCTCTCCGCCGCACGGAGCTAACGTGCGCTGCAGCTTTCCGTCAACAGCACCTAGCCGTGGGACCGCCCTTGGACGTCGTGCACCGTGTCGGCCGGTCAAAACAGTCGCTGCTTCTCACGCCAAAAAAACGTGCTGCGGAGTAGGCTGCCGTGGATTGCAACACCTCCCGAACAGGCGAGAAAAAACAAACCGATCTGCTACAGCGCCGGTGGTGAAGAACGAAAAGATACACAATTGTGGCCAACACAGAAAAATATGGACCGTAGATTGTAGATTGATCTGAAAAACAGTCATCTATCCGGGGCCTATTTATAGGCGACTCCTAATACATGAAAAGACTAATTTACCCCTAGGGTAAATTAACACTCAAATAAAAATATTCTAAACTTAAAAATTAAATATTATTATCCTAAAACAAAATAATCATAGGTTGTTAGTTTTGCGCCGAAACTGACAAAGCGTCCATCGTCTTCGCACCGGGTACCCGGATTGGGCCGACCCGACCCCGCAGCTTCCTCAGCCCGGCAATCGCTCGCCGCCCATGTACCTGAGTCAAACACAGTCAACAGACCAGTGGATCATCTGCCGCTCCTAGCCCATGTACCCGGATTGGGCTAGCCTAACTCCGCGGCTCCTCTGCCTGGCTGTCGCTCACTGCCCGTGTACCTGAGTCACACGCGGCCTCAGACTCGGCAGGTCTTCATTTCTCTTATTCTTTGACTTCCGTTGACAATCACTCATCACATCTAGAGTATCAAAACCATATTCTTCAACATGGTTTCTCAGTGGATAGTCTACAAAGTGAATCCTCGGGAACGGCTACACACCCCTAGTGATGGCGCTTATCAATTAGAGGTTGAAGAAGTTGATGAGGTTTACCAAGATGATGAATTGCCGACTTCGTTTAATGTAGAGCCAGAATCGCCAGCAGATTCTTTTCTTGGCGATTCTAATGATGTAGCATTTCCCGAGAAAAGAAAACATCAACATAAGAAGAAAAAAGTAACATGGCGTGCTTTGGGGAGAAAAGGATAAATTGATCCTGATTTTGATGATAATTGACAAGTAATTGTTTTCATACATGCATATGTAATATACTTCAATTACATGTTTTTTCATATGTTCAAACCTTCTGTACTAATAAATGCTCGTTTGTGCTTGTTTTAAACAGGATGTCGAAAAAGGTGAAGAGTGTCACGAGGAAGCTCTTCCACTTAGTGAGTACATCGGTGAATACTCTGGCGAGTATACCGATGACTCAGGAGGACACCCTATTCCAAGGTAGTTCCTCTTCTTCAAACAGACGTCGTCAAGAAAAGCTCTTGAGATGCATAGATCTGACATTAATTGGTCGGTCTATTGCATTTCAAATGGATGATGAGGTAACTTTCAAATTGTTTTTTATGCTAGTTATAAACTATTACTAATTGTTTTAATACTATTTTGCAGGAGGAAGAACACTCGGAGAGTGCGGGTCATGAGGATGACCTAGTGGGTGGGGGTAGGAGGGGGATGACCTGGTGGGTGGGGGCAGGAGGGGGATGACCCGGAGGGTGCGGGGAAGGGGGATGACAAGGAGGGTGCGGGTCAGGAGGAGGGGGCTGAGGTTTTAGGGTCCTCACAAACTTTCAGGACGAGCCACCTGGTCGCCCCACCAGTAGTCTCTTCCAGTGGAGCCAAGATCGAGATTACGCCTGTAGGTGACGGGTAAGTCTAATACTTTGTTGTTTTGCTTTTTCAAAAAATTTCTTTCAGTAAACTGACTTTATTTATTATGTATTTCTAGATCCTGGATTGACTCTCGGTTTGACGGCACTTCGAGGGTCAGGTAGGTTAACCAGATATTGGGTAACCAGTGTCGTCTGCACTACCTAGGGGTGCTGACAATGCCGACCGGTGAGCTGGTTTTATACCAGACATGGGACCAGTACCGGTTTTCTCCTGACGGGCTCCACGGAACTGCTCAAGGGGCAGTGTCTCATGACTTCTGGGTATGTGTTTTTTCAATCTTCTTTTAGTTTTAACACAAAGATTTTTGAGTTATAGCACTTTACTAATCATGACTTTTGCAGTTACGCTTTTGCTTGCCAGAATCAGGCAATCACCATAATCATGCCCTTCAAGTCTTCAACAACAATGCACATAATGTGGTGAAGGACGCTATTTCGTATGCCCGCATTCAAGCGAACAATGTGTACTACAATGAGAAACTAGGACAATGAATGAGCAAGGCGACAGGTGCATCCACAATATACTTGACTGAAGAACAATACCGTTCGATAAACAATTCTAACTTTTTTAATCTTCGATTGTTGAGATTTATTTTCATATGATACAAATAGCATCTCTGTTCAGGTGAGGATTCCGTGGTTTGCAAACGCGAGGATGCATATTTTGAATTCTATAAGATTTGGTCTTCAGCTGCATTCAAGAAGACTTCCGAGCAGAAAAGACAATGCCATGGGGCGGATCCGAAGCACAGATATGGTGCCGATGGACATATCCTCCACGCTAAACGCATGGTAAGACCTCCTTCTGTCACTCTATCTATAGATACATTGTAATGCGACTAACTCAAATCTACTGTATAGGAAGCTAAATCTGGCAATGTGTCAAGTGACATCAAGGTGTATGCTTCTGGTCACAAAGGAAGTGATCCTACACAGCCAGATGTCTTCTGTAGCCAGTCAACCACGGACCATTTGGTGATATATGTTAGAAATGTTAAGAGTTTGTGTCGTTTCATTTTTCTCCGTCTAATCGTACATGTTGTTTTTGCAGGCACAGTATGGTGAACACATGGTTCAACTCCATGGAGAGGACTATGATTGGCGGAGAGAACCTGTCGACCAAATGCCAGTGTACTCCAGCGGAGGTGGAAAATCCATGGATGGTGAGACGATGTTTTTATCAATATTTTGTGTATGATATTGTAATGGTAACTAACTCATTCAATGTTGCAGGTACTCCATGTTCAATGGAGTTATTGACTCGAGAGCGGTGAGAGCTCAAAAGTCAGCTCAATCGTCGCAGAGCTCCGTCGGAGTTGGCTCTAGCTGTCGTCGCTCAGAAGCAAACCCGGAGGTGGTTCGGCTGAGGGAGGAAATGAGGCGGCATGACGAGCACAGCAAGCAACAATAAGAGTACTATACCGCCTGCTTAGCACAACAGTAGGCGATGATCCAAGTAAGTTTAGTTTGTAGTGTTGCAGTTATAAAGTATTCAACAATAGATTTAGAACTAACTGATTGCATTACAACATGTGTAGCAAGTAGCCCAGCAACATGGTGGATTTGACATGTCCTTGTTCCAACCACTACCTCCCCCACCACCACCACTTCCATTTGTTCCTCCTACACCTGAGGAACCTCCTGACATATCGTTACTTGAGATACTTAAGTTAGCGTTTAGAAGGTTAGTTGAGTTCGTTCTCTAATTTTGTCTATTTCTTCAGAGTTTTCGTACGCCTGGTCAGGATGGAGCCTCCGGGGCAAATGTGGATGAAGCGGGAGGCAGCGGCGGCGCCCACGACCCAAATGTGGGCGATCAGTGAGTATGGACATATGTGACTTTGTATGTGAATCTCAATGTGTTATGTGATTTTGTATGTGAATTTGGATGGTATATGTGAATTCAGATGTGTACTATGACTTTGGATGTAAATTCAGTTGTGTTATGTGATTTTGGATGTGATGTGCGAAGTTTGGATGTGAATTTGTATGTAAGATGTGATTTTGGATGTTATATGTGAAGTTTGAATGTGATTTTGGATGTGAGATGTGATTTTAGATGTTATATGTGAATGTGATAGAAATTGTGGTTGGATGTGTGTGAGTAGGAGAACCAAGAAAAACAAAAAAAATACCAGCTAAGTTCCGTCGGCTTTGACCATAGCCGACGGAAATTAGCTGCTTTCGGCCATGTGGAAAGAAAGGCTAACTTCCATCGGCCAGGCTGGCCGATGAAAGTTAGCGCCTCTGCTGACGTGGCAGAGTTCGGCGCTAACTATCGTCGGCCACGTGAAGCCGACGGAAGTTAGCTAACTTCCGTCTACCTGCTTCCGTCGGCCAAATACCGACGGAAGTTAGCCTTTTGCCGACGGAAGTTAGCTTCTTCCGTCGGGAAAGGGCTAACTTCCGTCGGCTTTGGCCAAAACCGACGGAAGTTTGCCGGATTGTTGTAGTGAACATGCATACATATTACTTTCTATAATCAAGCCAATTAGCTTATTTTATTTTTTAATTAATTATTTTAAACATAATTAATCTGACAATCCAGATTAATTTCAACTATTATCTTCCTAGGAGGTAATGGGTACCATTAATGGACCCTAGTAGAATCCTTCGTGTTTATCACAACAGGCTCATAGCATACCAATGCCAGGTTCTGAATGGTCATTTGCCCTAATTCTTGAAATAATGAAGAAGAGAGCTATTATATTGGAAACTGAAATAGTTTTTAGCATCTAGCTAGCTGATACAAATTTTAGGTAAATCTGGAGAAAACGGCTTTTCAGTTGCACATTTATTGACGTAATAGTTTGTGGTTCCATTCCATCGTGTCTACGGCATTACAAAGTGACATTATGCTGATGTATATCAGTGAATATAGTTCATCTGTCACTTTACCTTGCAGTCTGAGATTTTGTCAAATTGCAGCTCTTTTTTGTTGCTGTCTTACACATGTTTGTTGATGAAGTCTATCATAAGCTGATTCACATGGTCAGGGAATTGCTCCTGAACAAAATGGGATCCTTCTGGGATGTAAGTGATCTCGCAGTCTGGGGCAATTTCTTTCAGCTTTTCACTTGACATATATTCCTTCAGTGCTGGAAACTCGAGGATGTAGTCTTTATGACCCATAATAACAAGCATTGGCATTTCAAACCTTGACTTAGCACACTCTGCTTTTGCAGCATTTGTCCTGTTAAATCAACAGATATGTTAATGACATCCTTAGGTCTGTAAACTCAGGCTTCACAACGTTACATTATAGCTAATATAAGGATACCATCATTATATCAGAAAATTGAAATTGTTTTTTCATATTTTGGTGTTCTTTCACCTAGTCATTAAAACGTTTTGCATGTGCTCACCTGTATGGAATTTGGATAGCAGTCATCAAACCTGATTTCTCATACAGGTCAGTGTAAGCTGATAGGTCTTCCTCGGTGAACCACTGAGGCATCGGTGTTGATTCATCTGCAAGGTCCATGATCTCTTGCCCTTGCTTCGCAATAGGAATCTCACTTTTGGAGAAGAGGGTGTAAATTGTGCGAATGATCCTCCTTGTGTCAAATCGGCCAAAATCTGCCTCTGGTCTCCCAGGTTCCTACTCAGGTAAAACAGTGGCATCACAAATTCACAATATCCATCAGAATAGAAATACCCAATGTTAGCATAGATGTATAACCATGCCTTCATCAGAACTGATGATATCTCTGTCAGACATTGGTGTTATGAATATTGTACAAGCATAGCTCCAATTAAGCATTTACTGCCAATAATAAATGCTTGATCAAGAAAGTTTTTATTATTTACCCTCCATCTGTATATGTAAAATCCCTCAGGAAGTCCACTGAAGTCAAGGCTTTCCACAAGAGGTGGCACACCTATGGTCACAACACTGCATACACGGTCTGGATGACAGAGAGCAAGATCATATGCTGGTTTTACTCCAAAATCCTTTGCAACAAGGAATACCTTTCACCCATAAAATTATTGTCAGTATATAGGTCTTCTTTTTAAGAATTAGGTCAATTTTACAAACTTCTCAATAATCAACTGGTATAATGCATGAATGAAACCATAATCAAATTTGCCAATGGAACAACAAAAACTTAGCCTCAGTTTCTCAGAAGATTTCAGATTGCTTGGTACCTGGCATAAGTTTGAGTTTATTTTACTGTTCCTACTACAACCTTATAGCTGTGTTTTCAGTCTCACATTGTATATATTCATTATAGTCTTGCTAAGTTCTATGCAGGGGTCATACTCCAAATAATTTCCAGATGACACAAATCTATTAAATCGACATTGCTGTAATTATCAAAATTTGTCGGAGACTTAGGATACGATTTAGTGTCTGAAAAAAATTATATGGTATTTCATGCATGACACCAGTTTTCCTCCTCCCGGTACTCGCCTTGGAAATGGATAGAGAATCAAGGATGCCCAGGAGGTCACTCATCAGGCCCTCCCATGACGCCTGGGCCAAATCAACCGGTGGCTCCGATAGGCCGTAACCTGGGAAATCAGGTGCAATAGCTCGGAACCCAGCTGCTGCTGCTGCAACCATCTGGTGCCTCCAGGAGTACCATACCTCAGGGAAGCCATGGACGAAGAGCAAAGTTGCAGTTTCTCCTGCGGTGCCAAACCAAGCAGCTGAACTCATTGAGGACAACAGAAGAAGCAGAGAGATGTTGATGACATGCTAACCAATTTGTGGTAAAGATGAGACCTTTTCCAACATGAGCTATGTGAAGCTTCAGGCCTCTGATGGACAGGTAAGAGTGTTCTATCCTCTGATCCATTTCTCTCCAATTTCAGCTTGTCCTGCTTAAGGTGAGATTAATAAGAATTTATGACTCAATTTTTGGGTAGGCTTGACAGGGGGAGAATTCGCATCTCTACAAGAATTAATTTCAACAGCAAAATCGGATTGAATCATCATGTTTTTCTGTTTGGATGTCATGTACACAACATTTGAATGGAATAATTTAGATTGCATCGAGAATAATGTGATGAACTAACCACAACAAAAATATAAATTCATATGAACACCAGATCGAACTATACAGCCATGAGGTGAAAAAGAAACAAGCATCAAATCTATTTGCAGAGCAGGATCCCATCTCATAACTTGATCCAAGAGAAGAAGTCAGTAGTCAGAACTAGATAGGATCAGTGGGAATCAAACAAGCAGAACTAGACGGAATCAGATGGAAATGGAAAGAAACAGGCAACAGAAGCTCATCGGAAAAAACCAGAGACGTCCGCTCCAACCTTTGCCAGGGTTGATGCCTCCCGCAGCAACCGCCTCAGGCGAGAGAGCCTGACATCTGCTCCGAAGACGGCTAGAATCGCCCAGGGGCAGCTCGCGCAGCAGCGACGAATCCCGAAGCGATTAGCAAAAAAATGATTGACAGACAGTTGATGGTTACGGGTTAACCACAAATCAGGTAGCAGGGAAACCTAACAGCAGGCAACAAAAGATAAAAAAAGACAAATCTCCTTACTAGTCATTTTTTGTTCCTTACAGTATTTTAGTAGTAATGTAGTACGAGATGAGATATTTTTTAGTATAATGAATTTGGACAGATACCGACTAAATTAGTTGTAATGTAAAGTATCCCATCCGTAATAGATTGAATGCATGGAGTATTATAGTTAAATCCATACTATTCCATTGTTTTATATTATAAAAAGTTTAAATAAAAAATATTATACTCTTTGTTACAAATATCAAATATCGGTGTTAAGTATATGTATTAGAGAGATGGGTATGAAGATTATATTAAGGTTTAACATTCTCAAGATAGTATAATTAATTTAAATGGAAAAGATTTTTTGCAAAGTAATAGCTTATTATCTTATTATATTCAATACAAATTTTGAACCCTAAAATTTGTTATCTTTTAGGATTAAGGATTGAATGGTGTATAATCTATAATATCAAATAAATATATTATTAAGATATGTTTTATGGTAGCATTATCACAAAAACTATTTTACTGAAGGTTAGTGTTGTATGACGGTTAGTGTTGTAGTAATTGCGTTAGCTACAACAGGTTTTGTGTATCTATGGTGTATAGAGTGAACCTGGAAGGGTTCTCACAAAGGGAGAGAGGATTTATACTGGTTCAGGATACCAACAAGCTTCGGGCATAACTTCGAGCTTCGGAGGAGGCCAAAGCGAAGTTGGCGGCGGAGAATTCTGACCTTCACGCAGCTGGCCGTTGCCTGGAGAACTTCGTGGTTCAAGGGGTCGATGAAGCCACTTTGAGCTTGACTACAGTCCTTGAACGAATAGGGACTGAGTGTCGGGCTCCGGACTTCAGCCTTCAAGACCCAGTCGAGGATCGCGTCGAGTTCCTACAGACTGCGGTTGCGTCGGCGGGAGAGTTGATGAAGGTCTTTTCTCTGATGGCCCGCTGAGTGGTGGGCCAAAGAGTGCTGTAGATGCTTCATGACGCGGGGTGCAACCACCTCGAGGCGGTGACCTCGGCGACTCCGGTGGCCTTCGGAGGCCCAAGGCTGTGAAGTAGTCCTCGACCTCCAACGGGCCCTCCGCCTTCGCCGAGCCAGGGCACAAGCCTCGCCAGCTCAGCCTTCGACGTCGAAGCCTCCAACTCCGAAGGTGTAGACCTCCTTAGGCTCCTTATAATTCTTAGTTGTAGGCTTATAAAAACTCATCAGTTTATTAATATAAATGAGGGGGTACTTTATACCTGCCCAGGCTCAGCCTTTGAATGTTGACCTCGAAGTACTTGAGGATTCTGAGGAGCTTCGCCAGCTTTGGGTGGTGCTCGAGGTAGCTAGGTCCGAAGGCTCTCCTCGGTTCAAGCTTCTGAGGGGTCCTAAGGGGAAGCCATTTCCGAAGTAGCTCAGGAGCTGCTGGCTACCGTGAAGACGGAGCCTCTTCGGAGTTCTTCCTCCTCGCCAGACTTAAGCTGTTTCTAAGTAGACTTAAGTGGCGAGGGGGTACATCCTTCAGGTACGGCCTTAATAGGCGGCGAAGCCCTAGACTTCTCTGCCTTCGATACGGCACCACCTGCGTCCTAGACTTGGACAAACCTGCAAGGTGAAAGGCGAGGTCTGTGGGCTTTGGGGCGTGGACGGTCCGACCGCGGGAGAACAGGCTTCGATGGGGCTTCGTCTAGCCGAGAGGGCCCTGCCCGGAAGAAGAGCAAGCGAGGGTCGAACATGCCGGGGCCTCGAGCTCGCTTTTTCTTAGGCTTAGATACAGACTACTCATATTTTGTTTTCGAATTGTATTTTGTAACATACTTCTCAATTATCATTCAATAAATGAGATTTGTTGTATTTGCGGGTTGTATTTGCATACTTCGTCTGCATGCTTCGCATGATTCGATTGTTTGGAACGTTTTAGCTTGTCACGCTCATACTGCACATTACATTCGCACACTTTGCATACATACTTCGGTCCCCCTTGCGTGTGGCAGCTAGGGACTTAGTCATTGCTGGTGCGAGCAATTTGGAATACGAAGGGGTGCGCCCTTTTGGCGGCTTCGGACGCTTATATCGCGTCAAACAAATGCCTCTTTTGGGTTTATAACGCATTAATTTGGAGCGAAGCAAGGCTTCAGCATACTCAAATTAAGCGAAGCGTTCTTCAGCATGCTTGGATTTGGATAATGTGTGTGAGCAAGGCTCCGAAACGCACATAGATTTTAGGCGAAGCATGACTTCGAGATGCTTGAATTTTAGATTAGATCACGTCACGCGAAGCGAGGCCTCGGTGCGCGTTCAGATAGTGAAGCAATGCTTCTTAAGCTTGATCATGTAATGAATGAAAGGGATATTTGGTGTGGATTCACCGAACCTGCGATGGGTTGAGCCATCTATGACTCTGGGCCACCTTCGACCCTGAGATGCATCAGGCCGGAGCATGGAATCTTGGACTCATCGAGCCGTCGCCCGAAAGTCCTAGACACCTCGAGTCATCACTCTAGGGAGTCCTAAAGCCCACTGATATGGGCCCGGAGGCGCTATGTAGCCTTCGGAGGGGTCCTCTGGATTTTGTAAAGCGAAGCAAGGCTTTGAATTTTAAATAAGGTGAAGCAAGGCTTCGGGTTTTTGATAAGGCAAAGCAAGGCTTCGGGTTTTTGACGAAGTAAGACTTCGATGATTTATTGAAATAATTGTAAATTTGCACAGCGAAGTGAGGCGTCGGACTGTGTACATACCTCGTAAAGTGAGGGTGGAAGACTTGCCTCGTAGCCCCTGGGGCTTCAGAGGCCTTCGGCGCGCGAAGCGGAGCCCCTTGCCGGAGGGTAAACTCCAAAGCGCGAGGGATGGTGGAAGGCGACAAAGGCCTTCGGTCTGCACTCGAAGCCCCTTGCCGGAGGGTGCACGAAGTAAGAAAACTTCGAAGCTCCCCCCTCAAGCGCACTTTGAGACACAGGCAACGGCATAGAACTTAGCTTTTAGGAGTAGGTTCCCCACAAACGGCGCCAACTGTTGTAGTAATTGCGTTAGCTACAACAGGTTTTGTGTATGTATGGTGTATAGAGTGAACCTGGAAGGGTTCTCACAAAGGGAGAGAGGATTTATACTGGTTCAAGCCTCCCCGAAGGGATAATAGCCCTACGTCCAGTCTACAGTGAATTTGGCATAGTTTGCCTCTCCTGAATCTGTCTATTACAAGGGCTTGGCCCTGCTTTTATAGGCACGTAGGCCAAAGGAACAGACCTAAATGCCCTCTACAAGTCATAGGCCTTATAGGGGCAAGAAGGGAAAAAAGACTAGACTATTATACAAAGTGCTTCACAGCTTTACAGACGTGTCAGATAAACGTCACTTCTGAGCAGCTAAATGACATATTGGGGGCAGAGGGGCCCCCGGTATGGCTCTACACTGTAGCGGAGTGGAGATATTTTCCTGGTTCGAGGTAGTGGCTGGAGCTCTTTGGGCGGAGACTGCGATTAAGGCTTCAACGGGCACTTCGAGGTGGACTTCGAAGTATGCTCCAAACTGAACTCCGAATGGACTCCCGGAGACTTAGCTTCGAATTGACTGGAGGGGGGGTCCGAAGATTGGCTCTGGGGAACTCTGAAGGAAGCCCGAAGGCTAGGCTCCGAAGGACTCCGAAAGGAGTCCGGAGGCTAGCTCCGAAAGGAGTCCAGAGGCTAGGCTTCGGAGGACTCCGAAGGGAGTCCAGAGGCTAGCTCCGAAGAGAGCCCGGAGGTTAGCTCCGAAGGGAGCCCGGAGGCTAGCTTCAAAGGGGGCCCGGAGGTTTCCTCCGAAGGGAGCCCAGAGGCTATCTTCGAAGGGGGCCCGGAGGCTAGCTCCGAAGAGAGCCCGAAGGTTTGGATTAATTGCTTCTTGGAAATAACTTCGGTAGGTGGGAATCTGCTTCGACAGTGTCAGGCTCCGGGCCGGAGTTTTACGGAGGCTGACATCATTTGGCCCCTGTTCAAGGGAAAACTTATTCCCCCAACAGTGAGTAATACACTTGTAGTTATGGATAGTCTAAAGATATGTTGCATTATTATTGATGGGTCGTAGTGTGCCCCATCAATAAAAATGGGACAATCACATTAGTGACGAGTCATATTATGATCCATCACTAAAAAGCATGCCCTATAATAATGGGTCTATTTCGACCCATCACTAAAGAGCGTGTGCTTTCATTAGTGACGAGTTATAGTATGGCCAATCACTATAGAGTGTTCTCTTAAAAGACACGTGTTATGTTACTTGCATCATTGAAGAGCTCGCAACCATAAATTCCCTGTTAGTGACATGATTTTAAGGATAATCGTCATTGATAATAAGTATTTAAGAAGCGCATGAGCTCAGATCTACCAAGCTCCACGCATATTGTTCACTAAGAAACCAAGTTGAGATGTGCCTTGGTTTCAAGTCTGTGTTGAGTGATTAACAAGTTACCTTCTAGGCGAAGGGGTCTCTCCAAATGGGTTTGGTGTTTGCTGGATGTAGCTGTTATAGCGGAGTATGTCTGTCAGAGGGGTCTAACATAATAAATGGGAAGTCTGTACCATAGGGCTTGGTACTTTGGGTGGTACACCGGAGTGTGTACCGGAGGATGTTTACTCGGAGAGGTCTCCGGGGTACTAGAAACGCTTGTCTATTTGTCAGTGATGTGCAGGTGACTTCGGAGGTGACGGATGGTTCGCAGCAAGTGAGCCTGGGTCAAGTGGGAGGCTTGATGTCAGGCAAGTGGGGAGCTCGGTCACGGAAGCTACGTGGAGTCAAGGTCGGTCCTCGGGTCAAGGTGCGCCAGGCGAAGACAGAAAGTGCGGAGGGTGTTTCCAGCTGAAGGTACCCTGAGGCAAAGTCCTTGGAGGTGAGGCACTTCGAAGGGTGACTTCGAAGGATGGCAGACGAAGTCCTTAGGAATGAGGCAAGGCTCCCAAGTGTGCTCCGGTCAGAGACACTTGGAAGGACACATGACGAAGGTCTCAGAAATCAAGGTGCATCGAAGGCATGGTCCGGGTAAGGCTCTTCGTGAGTGTGTTCTCGGCGGAGACACTGCGAAGGAGTGCTTATGGAATGCTTCGTGCGGAGGCCTTGGATGAAGGAGGGACTTCGAAAGGTGGAAAAAGTACTCCGAATGTGGGGGCTTTAGAGTGTGGCTGACTTGAGGTACTTCGGTCATGCATGGCTTCAGTACACGGACTGATGGAGTTCGAGCTGGGAGTAGCTGCGAAGCCGTGGTGGTCAACTCTAGAGGTAATGGTGCGAAGACTCAAGGGCTTTGATGGCTTCGGCTAAAATCGTCACTGTATCGAAGACTGACTTCGGTGAAGCGAAGACCTTCAGGTTCAAAGCATGTCAGCGAAGCCTCTGCACACCTCGTGTACAAAGGGGATCCAGATGATTCCTCTTTGCAAAAGTTGATCTTGTCTGCTCTGTAAAAGTCGATGATGTCTCCTTTGCGAAGCTGACAAAAGGAGCTTCCAATAAAGTAGACTACCATCTGTACCCCCATGTCTGCCAGAGACAAAAATAGTGTAAACCCTAGGGGTAAATTAGTCTATTCTCATGGCTGAGTTGTGCCTATAAATAGTGAGGCAGGCTAGGTCTAGGCAACACTTTGAGAAACCATTTTCAGAACATCTAGAGCTAGCCGCCATTCTCAAGTACTCAGTTCCGTGAGTCTTTTGTGTTCCATGTTTATGCAATGAAATTTTAGTTTTCTATTTGATTCATTCTGCATGAACTTGTATCTGCTTTCTTTGCACAGTATGAGTTGAGTTGTCTATCTCTCATTTCATTTCTTGTAAACCTGTGATTCTTCTCTGTGTTATTTCATACAAGTACTGTGTCACTCATACGTGAAATTTCTGTGAGCTTGGCGCATGATTCATTCTATGTAAATCGGAGGCTAGACCTCTCTATTTATTAGCTAAGCACCCTGTGAAGTTTGGATCGAAGCTTGTTTTCTCCTTTAGGCGAAGTCCTCAATGCAGCTGTCCTGTCTTTGTTTTCTGCACTCCAAAATACGAAGCCTAGTACTAGTTGTTGGTGCGGAGTATTTTTTCAGAGCCCTCAAAGGGAAACATATTCGTGCGAAGTGTACTAGTGCGAAGCCTGCTCGAAGGCACCTCGTGTGCAGAGCCTGCGCTATCTTCACAGAGCTGTGTTTTTGGTTTCTGAGTGTGAGCGAAGTGAGCTGCACTTTGAACTTTTACTCTATTCGAATCATGTGTTTGGAGTGTGTTCGATACCTGCAAACTAGACACTTCGAATGGTGTGTTCGAAGCCTGTTCAATAGAACAAAATTTTAAAAGCTCTCATTCACCCCCCTCTGGTCGCCTATTTCGGTCCAACAATTGGTATCAGAGCTTGGTTAAGATCACCAGTTGACCTTAACCAGTTTTGTGATATTTTGGCGACATGGATAAAGTTAGTAAAATCCCTCTATTCGATGGGACTGACTTTGCATACTGGAAGGTGCGCATGGAGGCTTACTTGTTAAGCCAAGGAAATGCAATATAGGAGATTGTGAACTCATAATACTCCATCTCTGAAACACGCCCTACTCAGATAGAAAAAGATCAGTATAATTCTAACTCTAAAGCTAGAAATATACTATTCATTGGTTTGAGATGGAGTGAGTTTGATAGGGTTTAGCACCTAAGGATAGCTAGGGAGATTTGGACTACACTCACGATTTTTCATGAGGGCTCTACACAGATTAAGGCTAGGCGCCAAAGCACATACAATCAACAGTATCAACTATTTGTGCAAGGTCCTATCGAATCTATAGATGCCATGTTTTCATGCTTTAATGCAATAGTGAGTAACATCCGGTCCACTGGGACACTTGCTTATAATGACCATGATAGGACTATCAAGCTTCTCTATGATCTCGATCGTAGCATATGGGAAGTGAAGATATCCAGCATTGAGGAGTCCACAGGATATGATACTTTGACATGTGATGAACTCTTCAGCAAGCTAAAGTCCACAGATATTGCCAAGGCATCTCCTACAGTGCACAAAAACTCTTTGCCTCAGCCTTTGGCACTAGTTTCTGGCTCTAGCCGTGGCACCACTGCAGAACCAAGCTCATCCAGCACTTGTGTTCTAGCAGGTGGTTTTGCTTTGTCCTCCTTGGTCTCTGTCACTAAAGAGCAGGTGGATACTCTGGATGATAAAGAGCTTGCTCTCATTGCCAGAAGGTTCACCCGTTTTCACAATAAGAGATGGGATTAGAGGAGAAGTGGGTTTAGTGGTTGTTTTGAGTGTGGGAACACTTCTCATATAAAGGCCAATTGTCCTAAGCTTAAGAGGAGAGATGAGAGTGAGCACCCCAAACACCACAAGAAGGAGAGAAAACCCTATGTGAAGGGTAAGCGCGGCAAGGTGGCTAAGAGGATAGGCAAGGCTGCTTCTAGAGCTTTTGTTGCGGCACTCAGCGACATCGACACTTCCTCAACTAAGGAGTCAAACTCTGATGAGGAGGAAGAGTCTCCAAGAAAGGAGGAGAAGAAGGAGAAGAAGGCAAGGGATTTCACCGGCCTTTTCTTCATGGCAGACAGGACTCACAGCGGCGATGAGCTTGACTCATCTGAGGTACCTCTATCCTATGACCAATTTTCAATTAAAGTTGATGAACTGAATGAGGTAGTTTTAGGTCAAGATAGATTACTTGTTCAGGCTGCTAGAGATAGAAAAGACCTTAGACTTAGGCTAGAATCTATTTTGACTGATTATGCCATGCTTAAGTCTAAAATTTATGATGATGAATGTGAATCTTTCACTATGGTCATGGGTGAGCTTGCTTAGTTGCGTTCTGTGCATGCTCAAACTATTGATGAGCTTGAGACTGCACAGAAGCAGCTTTTGATGGTAGAGTCTAGACCTAGTTCTTCTGATGCTTGTTCAAACTATCCTTTATTGATTGATAGCATTAATTTGAGAGACAAGCATGTTAAGGAGTTAGAGGCTAGATTGGAGAGTGCTGAGTGTTCTAAGGATGTGTAGCCTGCTTGTTTCACCTGCATCACCCTTAAGGACCAACTCAGTTTTGCTAGAGGGCAAGTAGAAAAACTCATGACTGAAAATGAATACCTTCTTTCTGTGGTGAACAAATGTACTGAGGGAAAGGGTAGAATGAATTTGCTCTTGTCCAAGATCAAGATGTGTGCTGACATGGCAGGGTTAGCTCTAGGGTTGGGTTTTGAGAGAATTCCTTCAGATAGTGAGAACAAAACTGTTTTTACCTCACCCACTACCTTAGAGAAATAAAGAGCCCAATTAGACACTCTACAGAAAGCCAAGAAACCTACCCAGTCTCCAAAGAAAATTCCACCTCTTCCACTCAAGAAAAACCCTCAGAAGAAACCCAAGGAGCCTGTGAAAATTGCTCCTATGATCCAGGTGAGTGCTCCTAGGAGAGTGTTTCATTGTTCTTACTATCAGCGGGTAGGTCCTTTGGTTGGGTTTTGCTTTCGTCGCATCAAGGATGAGCGACGCTCTCAGGCGTTGTGTTTTCAGAACATGCATTACCCTTCTCCAAGTATGCATGAGTCTGACTTGTACACACGTCCAGGTTTTGAGGTTCCCCGTGCTTCCCGGATAGGTTATGCCCCTCATAGAGTACAACATGTCTCATATGATGCTAGACCACGTGTAGGTGGCTTTGTATCTCGACAGTTTGGGAGACCTCACCATGTGTTTGATTTGCATCATGTAGGTAGACCTCGCACTTTGCATCACTCTACTCTATTTGTGCGTAGATAGTCTATTTTTACTGTGCCTACTGCTCGTATCTCTCAATGCTGGATGCCTCATCATATTTTCACTCACCCAAGCATTGAGCGATCGAGGTTTTTTTCGTTTTGTGCAGGCATCAGATCGAGGCTTGGAGGGCACATGGATCATGGATTCTGGTTGTTCCTGCCATATGACCGGGAATGCAGCATGGTTCTCCAGCCTCACCACAACCAAGCAAAAGGAGCAAATCACCTTTGGCAACAACCGAAGAAGCAGAGTGAAAGGTAAAAATGTGGTAAGGATTAACTCAAACTTCACTCTCAAAGATGTTGCTTTGGTTGAAAATTTGGGATACAATTTGCTCTCTGTGTCCCAGTTGCATGATGAGGGCTTCGAAGTGCAATTTCATCGCAATACTTCGCAAGTACTCAATTCTGATGGCATTTTAGTTTGTAAGATCTTTAGAGTTGGGATAGTTTTTGGAGCTGATTTTTCTGAGTCTTTTGGTTCTTCTCACTGCTTGGTTGCACATTCTACTTATGAGCTTTGGAAGTGGCATAGGAGACTAGGGCACATGAGCTTTGATTTACTGGCTCGCTTGAGTGCCCTAGGTCTGACCCGAGGATTGCCCAAACTCAAATTTGAGAAGAATTTAGTTTGCGCTCCTTGTCGACATGGAAAAATAATTGCCGCTTCACACTCACCAGTCACTATGGTGATGACTGAACAACCCGGAGAACTTCTCCGTATGGACACTGTAGGTCCTTCTCAGGTTAGTTCGTTAGCCGGCAAATGGTATGTTTTTGTCATTGTCGATGATTTCTCTCGCTACTCTTGGGTCTTCTTTTTAGCTAGCAAGGATGAAGTGTTTTCACACTTTCAGAGCTTAGCTTTGAGACTTTTCACTAAACTCCCTGGTGCATTGAAGTTCATTCGAAGTAATAATGTCACCGAGTTCAAGAATAGTCTCTTTATTGACTTTTGCATGGATCATTGTAACAGCCCCAAAATTAAAAGGAAATAAAATAAAGGAAAAATAATATTAAATGAATTTCTGAATTGTGTTATTAATAAAAATTCTAAAAGAGCCCTATTAAAGCCAAACAGAGACAAATATTCAAAATTTGGACTTGAAAATTTTATGGGATAAACTAGAGGCCAAGAAATATTTTTGAGAATTTTTACAAAATTTTAGCAACAGTACTCCAAGTCTTAAACCAATAAACCAATTTCTGGAATTAAATTAATTAGAAAAAGCATTTAAATTCTTATTGGGCCGAAACCCTGAAATTCTCTCCAAAAGCCTTTCGGCCCAGCCCAGTTCCGCCCTTCTCACTGATATGCGGGGCCAGCCTGTCGGCGCCAACCCCCTCTCTCTCCTCTCCCGCGCCTCGGCCGGCCCCACCTGGCAGCCACCGCGCGCCCCCCCCTCTCTCCCGCTGCCACGCCGGGCCCGCGTGTCGGCTCTCTCGCACCCACTCCCGCCCGCTGACAGGTGGAGCCCACCTGTCAGGCCCTTCTTCTTCATCAGAAGGGGATCTCTCCCCTTCCATTTTTAGCCGGCGCCGCCCCCTACCAAATTCTCCTCCGCCAGTTGTCGTGCACCAAATCGGGCCCAGGCTGAAGCCTACCATCCGCCGGCGATCACTTTCCCATGATTCCCCACGCGTTTTCGCCTAAATGGAAGATGATCTGAGCTCATGGAAACCTCGCCGGCACCATTTAGGAAGACCTCGGATTTTCCCCGTTTAACCTTCCAAACTCCACCCGCCGGCGACCCTATAAAACTCCAGGTACCCACCGCAACACTGGCCACCCGTTTTCAGCCGAAGACAACTTCACCCGATGTAGTGCGCCCCAAAACCTATTTCCACTCTGCTTTAATTCCGACAGCTCCCCACCGATGCTCTGGGCCACCACCGCCCTCACCGTCGCCTCCGCCGGGACCACCGTCGCGCCCTCTACCCCGGCCCCACCTCCGTTGGGCCGGATCACCGCCAGATCATCGCGCCGCCGTCGGACCCGAGGCCCTCCTCCGCCCCTTCACACCGCCGATCGCCGTCGGTCACCTTTCTCCGCCAAACCCGGTACGGTCGTGACCCCCTCCCACTCCTCTATCCATTTTCGCCAACACCGAGGGCATTGGCCCGCCGCACGACATCGCCGGAGCTCGCCGCCGCTCGGCCGGAGTCGGGGACGAAGGCCTTAGCCTTCCCCATGCCGCAAGCGTGTCGGATGGCACCACGGCCCTACGATCCAGATCGGATGGCCCAGATTAGATCCCCTCGGGACTTAATCCGAGCCGTCGATCAGTGCCCAAGGTGTATCGTGGAGTCTGGGCCGTTGGATCTCACTTAAACTCCCCCGCCCAGCCACAGATCGTTGGATCTGGATCCAACGGTCCAGATCCGATCGGCTCACGCGCACAGTGCGCGGGTCCATGGTGGACCTGGCTCACCGTGGACCGACGCAGGTTTTCAGGTTTAAATTAAATTTCAGAAAATAGTTTGAACTTCAAAAATTCATATCTTGCTCAAATTAACTCCAAATTTCACCATTTTAATTCTGGAAAATTTGTCTTTTCATCCTCTACACTTTTATGCAATAAAAACAATATGTTTATTTGGCACATAATAATCTTATTAAATAATAAAGAAAAGTCCCCTTTAGGAATTAATTAATATTTCAATTAAATAATTCAGATAAACCCTTAAAAAACTTATAAATTAATTTCAGAAGATATTTTGGCTCCATTTCACTATTATTAATACAATAATAATGGAAGGACCATTTTGTCCATGACATTTTATTAAATAACATTCCTAAGACCCCTTTAGGATTTAATTATTATTTCATTCAGAAAAACTCTTAAAAGTTTATATATTAATTTTAGATGAAATATTGACTCCAGTACACTGTTTATAAACCAATAAAAATATAATAATTCATTTTGCTCATTTTGATTTATTAAACAATATCTCCAAGGCCCTTTAAAATAAAATGATGAACTCATATAATGGAAATGTAACATTTTACAAAAATATCATGAAAAATTATATAATAAATTCAGAGGACTTAATGACTTTATTCCACTGTTTTAATACAACAAAAATGACATGTTCACTTTGGCCACTTTAATCCGTTAATTAATATTGCAAAAGCCCTTGTAGGATAATTAAGTAATTCATATAATAGAAGTTAAACACTATATAAAAATGTCATGACAACTTATATAATAACTTCAGAAAACCTAACAACTTGAGTTCACTATTTTTAATACAATAAAAATAGAATATTCATTTTACCCACTTTAATCTATTACAAAGGCCCTTTTAGGAACATTTTATTAATGCATTTAAGAAAAAGTCAACCCTTTATGGAAATATCCTAAAAATTTATATAACAACCTCAGGTAACCTAATAACTTAAGTCCAGTATTTTTACTACAATTAAAATAATAATAAGGTTATTCAATACCTTTTTACTTCAACTTTAAAAAGGGAAAAATAAAAACCCCCTTAGGAAAAATAATTATATCAAGTTATAAAATTAAGGAATCTCATTAAAAATTAATCTTAAATGTTTAAGTAACAAATCCCTAAAAGTTAAGACTCTATCTCCTTTACTTAATCCAACATAAACATGTATGTTAGTATGGTTGATTGTTTTGGATTGTTTATTGAATGTTTTATTTACTTTTTCGTATCGAGAAGACTACTACGTCGTCGAAGATCCCGAGTCTTACCCCGAGGTTCCACCTTCACCATTCACGGATCAAGGCAAGTCATCGACCACCTCTATGGAAACAGTTGATCATTATTGAGCCCATGTTTTAATAAATTATCGCTATAACTCATAGGTTAATATTGCATTAGTCAAACATCAAGCCCTACACTTATATTTATTAGATCCCCGTCCTTGTGTGCAAACCCAAGCCATGCTTATTGAGCCTTAACTCCTTGTCACTCTACAAATATTATATTAGCTAGTGCCCTATGTACCGGCACAACTGCTATAGGAAATAAAGAATGAGTCGTAAATAGATGGATTCTGCTATATGAAATTCCCCGTTATTCTCGTCTCTGGACTCTATTGGAGTTGGCTATGTTATAAGTATGGTGGGTTCCGGGTGCAAGCTCGGAAACTGGTTGGTCGCACCCGGGGCACTATAAGGACCGGTCTGCGGGATCTGTTGCAAAGCACTTCCGTACCAACCACAAGTCTAATGGGTAAGTCCTAATCAGAAGTGTGGGATACTCCGACTCTCGGCACTATAGTGGAGGGGGCAAGGGGCTAGCCCTCAGGGCGCCTTGTACCAACACTACTACAAAATGTCACTGTAGTGGCGGGCCATTAGATGCCCGCCACTAGAGTTGCTGGTGCTGACGGCAGCACCAGCGCCCACCACTATTGTTGGTAAAGTAGTGGCGGTCGGTGCTGACGTCAGCCCGGACCGCCACTAATTTACCAATAGCAGTGGCGGGCGCTGGTGCTGCCCGCCGCTGCTAAGATGGCCGCCACTAAAGTAATGATGACATCACTTGCGACCGCCACTACTATTCTAGCTATAAATGCGCAGCTTCTTCCTCCCCGAGCTCTACTGGAGTTCGCATTTAATTTTGTCCGTACAATGGCGACAAAAATCTAGATAAAGAGGGGGGAGGCTTTGTTTTCGTTTCTTTTGAAGGATTTCATTCTAGGAGGTAAATCCATGCCGAATCTCACATTTATTTTGTATTTAATCATGTATACAATGAGTTATTAGCGTGTTTCTAATTTAGGGTTTGTGAATAGAAATTTTCAAATAATCTTCCATTTACAGTTTTTCCTTCTCCCAAATGAACAAATATGACCCTCCTCACAATTATTCATCACTTGTATATTGATTTACGTCATTTTAATCTCTTTTTTAATTTGATTTATGATTATAGATCTAGGTGAGGTATGGTGAGGCACCGACGCGTCGGGGCACCATATGAAACCTATAAGAGGGTGCTGTTGAGTCGGGGAAGACCATACGGAAGGTTTTGGCACGAGTTCCCGTGAAATGGGTCATCTCGTTACACTTTGGTGTAGGTGATGAGTGTGTGCCTTGTGGGTACAGTGGTACATCTCTGATCAGAGTAATTTAATCTTTTCGAAAAGCCGAGCCCACGGTCAAGGCGGGTTGTGTGACTACTCGCAGTTAGTTTACAAATGTTTGAATGATTATTCATGACATGTAAGGACTGTTGTGCGAGGAGGTAAAACGTACTCCTCGAGTTAGAAGATGATGATGCATACACATGTTTACTTTTTAGTACTAATAAATTGATCACATTTAATGCTATACAATTATGCTGCTTCCGCAAAAATAGCCACTTTCTCCCTTGTTATTACCTTGCATTATATCTGCATTCGGTGGCTTGCTGAGTACATTTGTACTCACCCCGTTGACTTACACCATCAGAGCCCATCTACTACGAGGAGGATGAAGGTCTGGAGTAGCGACCCAGTCAAGGCGAGACTGGAAGGAGGCGTTCATCTAGGACCCTTTGATTTATTAGTTTCTCTTCATATTTATTCACTTTTGTATTAATGCGGTCTACGAACCATGAATGATTGCCCGTATTGTACGTGGTCGCTTGATGAACGTCTTGTTTTATTGATTTTCTATGGAATTTCAATAAAGTAGTGATTTATTAAATCGGGGCGCGACAATCATGACATAGAACATCAATTCTCTGCTCTGCGGGTTCCTCAACAGAACGATGTTGTTGAGAGAAAGAACCGCACTGTGGTTCATACTGCTAGGACGATGCTCGATGAGCATAAGACTCCTAGAAATTTTTGGGCTAAAGCCATGAACACTGCTTGTTACATCTCAAACTGAATTTTCTTGCGCTCAATCTTGAACTTGACTTCGTATGAGCTACGTTTTGGGAGACAACCCAAAGTTACTCATCTTCGAGTATTTGGATGCCGATGTTTTATCCTAAAACATAGAAATTTGGACAAATTTGAGTCGCGTTCTTCTGACGGGATCTTTTTGGGTTACACTACTCTAGTAATTCTTATCGTGTTTATAATTTAGAAACTAACACTATCATCGAGTCATGTGATGCGACTTTTGATGAATCAACCCCTGTGTTAGTTCTTCTTTTGAACAGGCAAGTGAACATGATATGGATCAGACTATCTTTGAAGATGAAGATCCTGAAGACTTCGAGGATGATCCCCTACTACACTCGACATCAACCCCCAAAGTTGACCCTGCTTCGACCACTTCGGCAAGAGGCCCTAAAGATACTACCTCAACATCGGTCATCTTCGACCACTCACTGGCACAAGTTGAGGGGGAGACTGCATCCGGCTGTGAGGCTCCTCATCACATCCAAAGGATGCATCCTCCCGAGAAGATCATTGGTGAGTTTGATCAAAGGATAACACGTTCTCATGCTCATTTCATTGATTCTGCTTTTGTTGCTTCTTTCGAGCCCTTATATGTGATCATGCTTTATCTGATTCTAATTGGATCAATGTCATGCATGAAGAACTTGAAAATTTGAGAGAAACCAAGTATGGACACTTGTAGATCCCCCTCTTAATGTTCATTTCATTGGAACTAAATGGATTTTCAAAAACAAACAAGAGGAGGATGGTTCTGTAGTTAGAAACAAAGTTAGACTTGTGGCTCAGGGTTTTCTCAATTAGAAAGGATTGATTTTATAGAAACTTTTTGTACCTATTGCTTGTCTTGAGGCCATTAGAATTTTACTTGCATTTGCGGCATCCCGTGGTTTCAAACTTTATCAAATGGATGTCAAAAGTTCTTTTCTAAATGGTTTCATAGGTGAAGATGTGTATGTAAAACAACCCCCCTGGTTTTTGAAAACCCCAAATATCCGCATAAAGTCCTTAAACTTCATAAGGCTCTTTATGGACTCAAGCAGGCCCCTCGGGCGTGGTATGATAGACTTAACTCTTTTCTGCTTGAGCGAGGGTATTTGATGGGATCTATAGATAAAACCATGTTTACTCTCAAGCATGGCAAAGATTTCCTCCTAGTTCAGATTTATGTTGACGACATCATGTTTGGTGGTTCTTCTCATGCTTTGGTTACCGAGTTTGCAGAGACTATGAGCAGGGAGTTCGAAATGTCCATGACGGCGAACTCACATTTTTCCTTGGTCTGCAAATCAAGCAAAGCAAACAAGTTACCTTCGTCCACCAGACAAAGTACACCAAGGACCTCTCAAGAAGTTCAATATGGCTGATGCGAAGCCCCTCGCCACTCCAATTGCTATTTCGATAGCATTGGACCCTGACGAGGATGGAGAAGCCATAGATCATAAGGAGTTCTGAAGCATGATCGGCTCCCGCCTGTACTTGACTGCTACGAGGTCGGACATACACTTTGTTGTGTGCCTGTGCGCTCGTTTTTAGGCTTCACCATGAGCTTCGCGCCGCTAAGTGGTCAAGCGCATTCTCAGGTATCTCAAGCAAACCCTCAAATTTGACATTTGGTATTCTGTGTCTTCCTCTTTGTGTCTTTGTGGTTATTCAGATGCGGATTTTGCTGGGTGTAGAATTGATAGGAAGAGTACCTCCAATACTTGGCATTTTCTGGGTACTTCTCTTGTTTGCTGGTCTTCCCGCAAATAGTCTAGCGTTGCACAATCTATGGCTAAGGCTGAATATGTTGCTAGCTAGCTGTTGCTCTCAGATTTTGTGGATGGTTTCCACTTTTTAGGATTTCATGTTAGATTATAAGAGTGTTCCACTGTTTTGTGATAACACTAGTGCTATTTTCATTGCAAACAACCCGGTTCAGCATTCTAGAACCAAACACATTGATGTGAGATATAATTTTCTCAGAGATCATAATGAGAAGGGTGATATTAAGCTACAATATGTTGATACCCAGAACCAGCTTGCCGAC